>JASPKZ010003797.1:555000-1755000 GCA_030220185.1 Diploptera punctata | reverse complement strand
GTGCCCAGGCTTCTCTAAATGTTTCAAAAGTTTAATTTCTCTTCCAATTTTGTGATTCTCTAGCAAAACCATGAGCCGCAATTGCTGATTTTTCAATTTCACCATTTTTAATATTTCTAAAGTGTTCTTTTATATGAGTCTCTAAATTCCTTTTAGTTTTCCCTACATGTACTTTCTTGCAGTCATTACAGCTAATTTGATAAATTCTATATGTATTACTATCTGAAATATTAACCTTTTTATGTTATTAGAAGATTAGTAGTTTGATGATGAAACTGGTATCATGAAAACACGGAACCTTATGAGGTGAGATGTAAAAAAAATTATTCAACTCATGTAAATATTATTGGTTTGTTTTGTGTGTGAGGACATAAACATGTGGTATAAGAATGTAAAGTTTAAAGTATTACTTGCGGAATTTCTGAATAAGTAAGATTAGACTGTCGTCACCAAGGTTAAAGCATGATGACAGATCAATCTCCTCCAAGTTCTCTTGATGGTAGACAAGTTCTTCAATACATCCTGCAGTCACCCAACGACAGTCCTTCAGGTTCAGACTTTTCAGATTCTGTAACACAATACCTTACAAATCACTATTTTAACTACATACATTCAGTTCTTATATTATTTTGGATTGAAATATACAATAAAGCAAATGTGATGTACAAATGTAGTGTCACAAAATCACATAGGTGCAGAACCATCAATAATAAATTCAGATTAAAGGAAATTTCAAGTGGAGAACATTACATTTTTATATAGAATGTTAAAAAAAAGGAAAGGGTGGATAAAAATTAATTATAGAAAGATTATGAGTAATTTCAAAGTGTAATTAAATAATCAAAGTTTAAATAATTTGAACATGTAAAAAATGGACTATTAAGAATTTTCAGTAAAGCTCTGGAAAAAGAATAATGTATTGGGTATCCACATACAAAATAGAGTAATGAAGTGAGGAGGGAACTTATGTTGAGGGCTGGGAATGGAACACATTATTAAAATAAACGATGAAATTTTAGAATGAATAAATGATTGAATTTGTTATAACCTGAAATTCTAAACCGTACTTATGTTGCTATGCAATAATTATTTTAAACTGAATTGAATCAATTACACTTATTAATTTTTATTTAAGAAAAGAGTAATTAACAATGTTGCTCAGCTCTCCTAAAGATCCAGGTTTCAAATCTCACTGGAATTCCAAGGTAACTAAAAATTGATTTATACTATGATGTAGTTTTGAGGTGCATACAATTAGATGGCAGAAGTAATATTTGATTAAAAAAAGGTGGGTAGTAATGGAAAAAAAAAATGTCCTAGAGATATCAGATATGTAATTTTTTTGCAGGTAATCTGAATAATTTAACTTTTATAGGAATTAATCACTATGAGGTTTAATTTATGGTGAAATTAAATGTTTCTTACCTCTCCTCATATAAATCTTCTAAGTAGATCACGATTTTGAGACCATAACGGTCTCATCTTCATATGAGGAGAGTTAAGAAACATTTAATTTCACCATAATCTGAATAATGCTATCTCCAATGTTTCCGAGATTGTTTTTATTAACATTTGTTTGTTTACTGTTATTGCACATTTTAAAGATGGATGCATCAGAATTATTAACTATTGAGAGAACCTTTACACAATAAAAAATCGATAACCCATTATTAAATTATAAAAGCTAACCCAAAACAATTCACACCATTTAGATCAATTTCGGTTAGTACTAAATATTGATTAATTAGTCTTAAACTTAAAATGTAACACAAATCACACTAATCTTATATTTAGCAGTTTTTGTCTAGCAAAGATTATTAATTACATTCAATTGTGCCCAGTTATCTTTCAAAATGTCTTGTAAAATTAAAATATAAAATTATTACCTTATTGGTTCATCTTCTCAACTTTGTAAAGTATTAATTCTCTGTAGACCTTTCAAGACTAGTCCCATCATCAGCAGGAGCAGTAGATACTACACGACAACATTAACATTCAATGCGGAAAAAGTTAGAACTAAAAGAATGTGTTAAGGGGTGGAGGTAGCAGACCATTATCTTAGGTTGCAGTGACAGTGTTTACTTTCCGCTAGTCGTGTATAGTCAGTTGTTAGTGGCAATGTCAAGTGCGAAAGTTAGACCTTATATTCACAGTGAAGGCTGTGAAATTAAGAAAGTTATCGAGTTTTGCAATGAGGAGAAAATAAAGGGGGAATTGAAAATTCCTATCCTGAATGGAACAAAACGTGTGGCAGAAGCTACCGGCAAATCAGAGGCCACAATATGCATGATAAGGAAAGAGCCAAAAGCAATCAGCAATGATGAAAAACTTAAGTTGCCAGGAAAAAATTGAACCAGTTCCAGAAAAATAGTAATAGATGAGTTTTGACATATATGTAATTAGGCAAATGGTAAGCAATTTTTATAGTTCATACAAGAAAGTCCCTACATTGAAGAGCATCCTAGCGAAATTAAAAGAGGAAATTGAATTCAAGGGAGGAAAAGAGTACTTACGGAAACTTACACAAAATTGGCTTCAAGTTTAAAAAGTGTAAAAATAAGAGGCTGTATTTAATGGAGCAAAATGACATAGTAGTGCAGAGAGCACGATATTTGAGAATTAAAAAGAATGATGATCTAGGGAAAAACAAAATACTTGTATATTTGGATGAAACCTGGATACATCCGACTTACACGGTTAGTAAATGTTGGCAAGCTGATGACGTTAGTGGGGTGCTAAAGAACAACAGTGCAGGTCAGCATTGGATTGTTGTGCATGCCGGTTCTGAAAAGGGTTTCAAACCTGAACCTTCAGGATGAATCAGTAAAGTTTACCGTTGAATTAGAAATAGAAAACAAAATTCCTTTTTTGGATTTATGTATAATTAGGAATGATCAAACACTGAAAATTGAATTTGATATATTTAGAAAAGGAACTCATACAGATAATTATATTAAATCATCAGGCTTCAATCACATTGCTCATAAGCATGCAATATTCAATAGCTTAATTTACAGATTGACAAATGTACCATTAAACGAAGAAAATTTCAATAAAGAGTTTAAACATATCTTAAACACTGCTAGATTAAATGGTTTTGATAAAGAATTAATTATAAATAAGTTGAAGAAATTCAAACACAAAAAAAGACTTAATGAATATACTACTCTACAAAATTGCAAAGAAAAGAAAAAATACAAGAAAATTACTTACCATCCTGAAATGCATAGGAAATTTCAACAAAATTTTGACAAATACAACATTTCTTTGGGCACCAATAAATAAATTTAGTCTGGGTAATCTTCTAAGTACCAATAAAAAAGTCACTGTTCCAGACAGTAAGAAATCTGGAATTTATCAAATAAATTGTGAAGATTGCAATAAAGTTTATATAGGAAAAACAAAAAGGAATTTGGAAATTCGGACAAAAAGAACATTTCAGAAATATTAAAAATTGTGAAATTGAAAAATCTGCAATTGCTGCACATAGTTTATTAGAACATCATAAAATTGGAAGAGAAGCTAAACTTTTAAAACAAGTAGAGAAACCTTTGGAATTGACAGTTTGGGAAAAAATATACATTCAGAAAAACAAAAATAGATCAATGAATTTTGATATCCCTAACGAAATTACATTGATTTCGAAGTTCATAAATTCAACCATAGATGGCGACAATAGAATAGTTGACGGCCGAAGAATTTCACCAGTCGGAGTTATGGCTGACGATGAACATGACTATGTTTGAAATCGCAATATCATGGAAGCATGAATCCTATGAGGTGAGTTGTTTAAACAATATGTTCTCCGATGAATTTTAACTTTGATTCCTATTTAAATTTTTATGCTATTTTTTTAGTCCAAGAGACAAACTCTATCATGCACACTATTGCGACAGACAAAATGAAGAAACTGCTCTATTACCCGAAGTCACCCACTCAGAAATATATTTTTTTCTGGCCATTATAATTCAAATGGGATATGACAGAGACAAACTGAAAGACTATTGGTCAACAATGGAACAATTCTTCATCCCTTTCTTTTCAAATTGACAATACAGATGAAAATTACAATGGACTATAGAAAATTAGACAAGCTTTTATTTACAAAGTGAGGCTTACAAAAATATTATAATCCTGAAAAATTGGCAACGGATGAAGTAATTGTTCTGTTCATCAAAGGTAAAGTGGTTTTTAAACAGCATATCCCCAAAAAAACAAATGTTTCAGCATAAAAAATATATAAATTGTGTGACAAGGTTGGCTATACTTATACAATGAAGGTATACTTAGGGAAAGATAGACAACAAACGACACAAGACTTGACAGCTACACATTCAACAGTAAACAAACTGACAAGATATATAAGGACAGGGTTACAAATTATTTATGGACAATTTCTTTTCCTCTCCAGATTTATTCAACGACCTATCTACGAAAAAATTAATTGTTGTGGGACTGTTAGATCAAACAGGAAAAGTATGCCAACAGACTTTTATAGCAAGAGACACGTTTGAAAAATGTGAAGGAATTTTATGAAATTATCTTCTGGTAATTGAAAGTAATAATTATAACATTTATATACCTCTTCTTAAAAAACATATCTAACCCTGATGGAACTGACATTTAACCTTTGGGGTGAATTTCGGTGAAGTCCGGAGGGTCTAACTTAGCCAAATCCAGTCTCCTCTCCTCCAAGTTGGGGCCCCTTGGGACCTTCTTAAGATCTTTTAAGATGCAAAAGAGAGAGTGGGGTGTGGAAAGAAAAGGAAAGCTACCACACCTATACATCCCTAGTAAAGCTGCAAACATGGCATGATGAGTCTTTCCATGGTAAAAGACTACAGACGTAAATTATCCCCCCATTCGGATGTCCAGGAGGCGGATACTGCGGAAGGAAACATCATGCAGTCAAAACAACAGAAGAAAAGAAGATTAAGGATTGGAGCCTGGAATGTGAGAACTCTTCTGCAAGCCAGGAAACTGGAAAATTTGAAGGAAGAAATGAGAAGAAACAGAGTGGATGTGATGGGAATATCAGAAGTGAGTTACAGGATGGCAGTACAGTTGGAAGATTTGGATTAGGAAAAAGAAATGAGAGAGGCAAATCACTGGTGAGTTTCTGTAAAAGGAATTCAATGATAATTGGAAATACAATGTTTCAACAGCATAAAAGAAGAAGATACTCATGGATAAGCCCTATGGACAACAAACGATACCAGATCGACTACATACTGATACAGGAAAGATTCCGAAATTGCTTGAAAAATGCGAAGACCCTACCAGGAGCAGATATCAATTCAGACCATGTCTTACTAATAGGCTAAGTAGATATTTGCCGGAAGAAGATAAGAGGAAGACAGGCAATAAAGAAGTTTGACTTGGAGAAACTCAAAACTGAAGTGGAAGGAGAAAATTCCAACAAAATTTTGAAGAGAAAGCCTCTACCATGGAAATCTCATATGGCAATACTAAGGAACATTGGAGTCATTTGAAAACCTCTATACAGATAGCTGCAAAGGAAATAATAGGATACAAAGAGAGCAAGAATATTAAGAAACCTTGGGTCACAGAAAAAATGTTAGAGAAGATGGAAGAAAGAAGAAAATGGAAAAATAGCAATACAGAAGATGCCAAAAGAAAATACAGGAAACTAAACAACGAACTTGGAATAGAAACTGACAAGGCAAGGGAAGAATGGATGAAGCAGAAATGTGAAGAACTAGAGAATCTGGAGAGGAAAGGAAAATATGATTTAATGTACCAGGAAGTTAAAAGTTTGGACTATGGAAAGAAGAGCAGAAAAACTATATGGCTGATTGAGGATGAAAATAATGAAGAAATAACAGACAAACAGGGAATTATGAATACATGGGAAAAATATGTAGAAGAGTTATATGAGACAAGAAATTGTCCAGCTAACTTGGATATAGAAAATGAAGAAGACATATCAGAAGATGAAAAAGGAGTTTCAATTCTGAAGGAAGAAGTTGAACTAGCAATTAAGGAAATGAAAAATGGGAAAGCAACAGGGGTAGATGGAATCTCCATTGAATTGGTTAAATGCTTGGTTGAAGGAAATTCTGCGTTTATGCAACAAGATATATAAAGAAGGTGAATGGCCCAAAGAATTGACTGAGACAGTGTTAATATCAATACCGAAGAAAAACAATGCAAATAAATGTAAGGACTATCAGCTTGATATCACACTCTGACCAAGATCCTCCTGCGAATACTGAATCAACGTTTACGTTCTATGATGGAAAGCGAATTGGAAGAACAGTTTGGCTTCAGGAAGGGAATGGGTACAAGAGATGCAATTGGATTGATACAAACAATAGGAGAAAGATATATAGAAAAAGATAAAGACGTTTATGCAGTATTTGTTGACCTAGAAAAGGCCTTTGACAGAGTAAATTGGAATAAACTCCTGAAGATCTTGAATAAAATTGGTGTGAACTGGAAGGAGAGGAGGCTCATAAGTAGTCTTTATATGAAACAGTGAATAAAAGTGGAGATAGGAGAAGAAATGTCAAGAGGCAAGGGAAATTGGTACGGGGGTAAGGCAAGGATGTCCTCTATCACCTGCTCTTTTCAACATCTAACTGGAAGACCCAATGAAGAACTGCTTCAGCAATTAAAATAAATGGTTTGTATGCAGATACAAAAAGAAAAGCTGAGTTAAGGAAAGAGTGGAGAATGCTGAGTTTGCAGTGCAAGACCTGTTCTTGAGCAGAACACTATGAATGACGTATGCTAACACTAAATATGGTTTGAAATAATTTTCAAATGTTGGTAACTCCAATTTGAGAGCCACCTAGCAGATGGTATATGAAGCATTTCCGCGTCTCCAGAACCTGATGCACAATATTCGCATAATTTATAAACATTTAAAAATCATAAGAAATGTTTATAAAATGGTTCCAAAATGTTGAAAATAGTACGAAACGTTATTATAAATGGTTGAAAAGTGTTTAGTGCATCAGTGGCATAAGTATGTAAGTGTAAAATTATGTGCACCCATTTCTGGATCTCAGCGAAAATTAGTTTATTAAATAATGTGCATGTAATTTGTTTTGTTAGGTTAGGAAATGGGAAGTTGGTTTACGTAATTTTTTTAAACGTTTGGGAATTTATTCCAAAAGTTGGTAATGCCAACTTCAGAGCCATCTAACAGAAGCTACATTAACCATTACAGCAACTCGCGTATGTGCACTGTGATTCTGTAGAACTTAGAAGGGGTGGGGTGTAACACGATCGATTTTTACTTATGCACTTTAACACAACTCAAATGCAACAAATATGCATATAATTATATAATTATTCTTTTTAGCCCTGGAAAATTATCATCTTATTTTAGTCGTAATTATGAAAACAAAGTAGAACTATTTCCTGTCATGACCGCTCTAATAATACATCATGGAGTTCATGACCATACTAATAACTGTGGTTAGAACTGTTATTCTATGAGTTATTGCATGAACAAGCGATAAACTCTCTAATAACAAGTTGTGCATTAATAACGAGAGATGCCAACATCACTGATGACTCACTGCTTATAAGTATTTTATAAAATTACATCACTTTACATCTTTTACATATTAAATTAATTTAGAATGGGTTAGAGTAATTGAATTAGGTTAGGTTAGCTTTTAGGTTTCTATACATGTAGGTTAGGATAGTTTTTAGTTTCATATAAATATATAACAGTTGTCCTATAACAGTTCTATTAGATTCCAAAATGGCCAACAGTTAAAATGGAAATTACCCAAACCCTCTGGCGGCACTATGGCCCTGGGGTTGACTCACCCTCTAACGGAAATGAGTACCAGACACTTGTTTTGGGGGTAAAGGCGGCCGTCATGCAGGGCTGACATAAAGTGCCGATTGTCTAGAAAAAGTGGGAGCCTTAACCTCCTACTACCCCAAGGGCCTCCGGGCCTGTTATGGGATCACTTTACTTTACATATTTAAGCTAATTTATTTCATATAATGTTTAAATACTTTAATTGTGCTTATTTTCCAGAGGTTCATTTCATTAATACCAGTACGTAATACGAATATTTGCATTAAAATTGTCATCAATTGCATAATTAAAATCGGCTGTAATACGCCCTAACCCTTGGAAGAATTCATGGCAGACAAATAGTGGACTTTAAAAAAAAAAAAAAACTGGAGGTAGCATTATTAGATTACCAAAATTTGCTAATGTTCACATTAAATGCAATACAAAGTTTACAAAGATGAATGAATTACAGGATATATGTCGGACACGAATTCTTCAAAGTTCCACAGAATCGCAATCCGCATGCGGGAGTTGCTGTAATGGTTAATATAGCCTCCGGTAGATGGCTCTGCAGTTGGCATTACCAACTTTGGAAATAGATTCCCAAATGAAAAAAAAAAAAGGGGTGTTAACTAACTTGCCATTTCCTAACTAAAGAACACAATTTACATGCATATTATTTATTCCCAAATGGTTTAAAAAATTGACATAAACCAACTTCCCATTTCCTAACGTAACAAAACAATTTACATGCGTACTATTTAATGAACTATAAACTAATTTTACATACACTAACACTAAATATGGTTTGAAATTATTTTCAAATGGTGGCAACATTGGAACAACATGGGAAAGTAGCAAGTAAGTAATGTATCCACGATCATGTTTTATGTAAATATAAAATATTGTAAAGAAAGTTTGAAGGTCGTTGCAAAATGTTTAAAACAGTACAAAACGTGTTTACAAGTGTTTAGTGCATCAGTGGCACAAGAATGTGTAGAATTGTGACGGGCATATAACCTACCTCACCCGAATTACATTATTTAATATTATATACTCACTTCACAAAGTATAAAAATAATTTGAAGAGATCTACTAGTTATATCACAACAACCACTGAGATTGACGTGGGTTAAATGTCTGTTGTTGTTGAGGAATGGCATAAGCAAATCATCAGTCATCCATTTGGTTTGAGATAAATTTAAGTAATGAATATTTGAACAGCCGTCAGCCAATACCTGTAATGTTAAAATTTAGTATCAATCTATTATATTTAAAATTATAAATCAGTCTGCTTTAATAATATTTGTATAATATTGATAATTTACTTACTTTAAATGCAGGACCTTTGGAACGTACTGACATTGAGACATTTAGTTTTCTCATTTTTCTAAAGTAAGCACCAACTAGTTCCTTATACAGTACAGAAGTTGCTCTTAAATTGAAGCAATCTTTAAGCGAAAGGCGTGGCAAAATTTGTTGGAATAGTATATCATCCCATGATAAGTCCAATAACGTAATTTCAGCTGTGTCAGACATTTTGCCTTAATGTATGTTTAGATGCACAAAAAATAATTCAAGGTTCTGTTATTTGCATGAAAAGTATTATACTTTGTAACAATGCCTATACAATACTAGATTTAAAAATCTATGCTATTTGTAAAACGTAAACATTTCAAACAATTTTTTCTCTTCTGCATTCATCGCTCCTGATGAACATGTGATACAAAAAATGATAGAGAAGAGAACGAATTACCAACATGAACAAAATTACCTCAAAATTATCTGAGTATTATCATATTATACTGAGTATCTAATTGGGTAAATATATAATGAAGAAAACTTATTTGTTTATTTTATTTTTTTGATAGAATCTTAATTAGAACGATAAGTAGTTTTATATAGATTTGGCTACGTTATGACCTTAGGTTGTGACTATGTGAATTTCGTTCCTCATTTGTTTCTTATACATGTAATGAATTGCCATCTTTCGGACGAACTTCAGAATTACTCATTCATAATCGTAAACTAGTCACGGTTTCATGTGATCTTCTTGGGTGGTCTTTTATCAAGATGTGGGTGGTCCGGTGCTTGGGGGACATGCTTTGTTCGGGTGTTTCGCTGTCGGTTCCGGAATACGTGCTATGGAAGGACGCTTTGTGTGAGGAAAGTGCGTGTTCGAGGTCAAATACTCTAGTAAACAAATCTGAACAGACTAATAGTAACTGACGTTATGTAGAATTATCTTTTAATTTAATATTCAATTTCGAAGTATGTTATGATAAAATAAAAGCTGTTGAAAATGTATTTTAACTAGTGCTTCATACAGTTCTTTCTACAATGCGAAGAAATAAATATTTAGACGTTATTTATATTGTGTTATCACTGTTGGTATTTAATTTGGCATGGTTGGGAAAAGCTGCAAATTTGAGTACAAGTTCGCGGTTTGAGGAACTTTCATATCGTCGAGATAGATATTCTCCTGGAGATGGATTATTGTCTTCTCAGGATGGAAAAGGGACGTACTGCAAATCCCAAGCACGATGTCAAGCTCTGAATTATACAACATGCATGGGATTGAAGATACCGTATTCTTCAACCAGTCTGGATTTAGTTGAAAATTCTAAAACACAAGAACAAATTCAAGTAAGCTATGTTATAAGATTTAATGAATGAATCTGAGGAAGGCCCACAGCTATCCAAATTAATGAGTGAATTACACAACCAAAGTCTAAACTAGGACCCCGGTTTTCCGATTTTTGTTTTCATAGCAACCATAAAAACTGAAAATCTGAAATGTCTGAATCATGACCAGGGTTTCATAACAATTTTTTATAGTTATGGAAATAATAAAAAAAATGAAAAGTGGGGGCATAGTTTAGACCAGGCGTGTCCAACCTTTTTTTTTTTTTTTTTTTTGAAAAGGGCCACTGTCGTTACGGTGAATTGGTTTGCAGGCCGCATGATCCATTTTTTTACCGTATTAAATATAATCTAGGATAAACCAATTAATTTAAATATAAAATAGCTAATATACTGTTATGTTATTTTTATTAAAATATTAATCAAATACTAGTTATTTTTAAAATTAAATATTTTGGAAAAAGTCGGTTATATGTCTCAGACGAATTCTTCTAAGTTCCACAGAATTGCAGTGCGCTTGCAGGAGTTGCTGTAATGGTTAATATAGCCTCTGGTAGATGGCTCTGCAGTCGGCGTTACCAACTTTGGGAATAAATTTCGAAATGCAAAAAAAAAAAATGGACGTTAACTAACTTGCCATTTTCTAACTAAAGAAAACAATTTACATGCATATTATTTATTCTCAAATGTTTAAAAAAATGGACGTAAACCAACTTACCATTTCCTAATGTAACAAAACAATTCACATGCGTACTATTTAATTAACTATAAACTAATTTTACGTACACTAACACTAAGTATGGTTTGAAATTATTTTCAAATGGTGGCAATGTTGGAACAACATGGGAAAGTAGCAAGCAAGTAATGTATCCATGATCATGTTTTACGTAAATATATAAATATAAAATATTGTAAAGAAAGCTTGAAGATCGTTGCAAAATGTTTAAAACAGTACAAAATGTGTTTACAAGTGTTTAGTGCATCAATGGCATAAGAATGTATGTGTAGAATTGTGATGGGCATATAACCTACCACACCCAAATATTTTTTCGTGTATAATGTAATTCTAAAATCTAAATTGAACAATATACATAAAGTATTCTAAATATAAATTTTAGTTTAAAATTTAAATAAACTTGTTATATTAAAATAATTACCTTTTTACCTGTCAATGTGACACCTGGCATTGCTTTTCACGAACAAGGCATCCGATGTCTGGTTTGATTGATGTTGTAGCAAATCAAAGCAAACTCTCCAGACGACAGTTGGTGTTTCATGTTCTCGTTGCGCACTTCAAATGTTTCCTAACAAAAAGTGATGCGAAACGATTGCATGTCTATTAATGTCTGGATATTTTTCTCTGGGAAAATAGCAATAGAATTGTAGTAAGGGGACATTGTTAAACTTATTCGGAAAAACTGCACTTAAACTAGCGTGAAATATTTTCAAAGCCGTATAGAACAATAGTGTGCATGCGCCAGAGTTTATAGAGCCAGTGATAACCCACAATCGAACCACATATCGATTATCATCCTCGATTACTATCCGTCGCTATGAAGTTTAAATGACCAATATTTGCAATAAATCCCCAAATCTATGATAAAAAAATATATTAATAATGTTAAAATTACCAAACGTTTATTAAAAATGTGTGTACTACTTATCACTCCCTAACGCTAATCCAACCTGCAATAATCAAAAACAGCGATAGAAAAATCCTAGACTAAGTAATATACTCTGTGGAGAAAATAGCAGTTAGCATCACAATATTGTCCAACAGTGTCATAATATTGTGATTTGCATATTTAAATAAATACTTCAAAATTGTCTAATAATGTTATAAAAATTGTTTGAAAAAGTTTAAAATATTAAATCCATAGTAATTCTGTCCGAGGGCAAATCTTTTACTGCAATCATAGCATTTTCATGCTATGCTTGCAGCTTTACTAGGGAATTGTAGGTGTGGTAGCTTCCCGTTGCTTTCCACACCTGTGAAGGATGATTATGATAAGGATGATGATGGTGATGGCCATATGATTTCGGGGACTGTTTGGGCCTTAAAGTTTTCCTGACATTTGTCTTATAGGTGAAGAAAAACCCCGATAAAAACCTCACCCAGAAAAACTGCCCTGACCGGGGATCGAACCCAGGCCTGCTGCGGAGACAAGGCAACATGCTACCTCGAGACCACAGCAGTGGACAAAATATTAAATAATGTTAGTAAATACAGAAGAAGAGCTATAGTTTACAACAATATAACTGAAAAATCAAGTGCTAGTAGAAGTGCAGTTGAGCCAATTTATTCTTCAGGTCTGACACACATTGAAAATTAATGCTCTCCATTTGCAGATCCTCGGGGACCTCATCTATTTTAATGCAGAAAGCAGGAGAAAACAGAATGAAACTTAAAACATTCTCCTTGAAGTCTAACGCAGAATTTGTTTCTTAATTTTTGTATAATTCCTGCGTACTTTTAAGAATATTCATTATTACACTTTTGTAGAGCTGGGGAACACACAAAGTTTTTGTTTTTATTTGTGATTCCAAAAGTCGCAATTTTGTTTCAAAGGTCTTCACGTGATCAAACATATTAGTGATCAGTAGGTTTTTACCTTGGAGACATGAATTAAGTTCATTCAGTTGTGTTTTTATATCTATGAGAAAGGCATAATCACACATCCATTCTTCGTTTGCCTTTCTCCTCCATAAATGTTTGTATTTTGTTTTTGAGATCAAACACTCGCTTCAACATTTTGTAACGGCTTAGCCATCTTATTTCAGAATATAATAAACAATATATTCTAATTCTGAATCGAGATTTTGTAAGATATTTTGAAATTCTCTGTCGCAAACCATGGGAACGAATGAAATTCACTACTTTTATGACTTTCAAAAATGCAATCTAAATTTAGGGATTTAGCACAAAGGTTTTCTTGGTGTATTAAGCAGTGATATTGCATTACAGAAATGTTTCCTACTTTAGCTGCCTGTGCTGAAAGTAATTTAACTAACCCTTCTCTTTTTCCGTCCCGTGCTGTAGTCGTGGTTAAGGCAGAAAGCCTTGGAGCAGAGCTACAGGACTTGTGCTTGTTTGAGTCTCCATGGGGAAAGAAATTTTCTAATGATATTTTGGCCAGAATGGGACCGGTGCCCACCCAGCACCATGAGGCATTTGGGTAGCTACAATAAGTAGCGGTTCCAGGTTGAGAAAACCAGCTAAAACGGCTGGGGGACTCGACATGTTGACCATATGTCACCCCTACACTGACTGGATGATCATCTACCTCTGTGATTGACACATGTGGATGTGAGGCCAGCAGCCGAATGGTAGGCTAAGGGCCTTCTAGGCCTGTCACGCCAGGAGTTTTTTCTCTTTTTTCCTGCAAATGCAGGAGCTCTGTCTGTTGTTACACCAGATCGATTTGTATATTTCAATCCAAGCCGATTCAGGGTTTCAGTGACAATCTCCATTAAATCATTGGCTTTAGTGGTGCCTTTAAGAGGGACAAGAATAGCTAATTCTTCTGTAATATTAAAATCTTTATGAACTCCCCTTAAGAAAATTGCTAATTGGGCAGTATCACTACTCTCGAGTGCCAGAGAATAGAACTGGAAATTTGTGGCTTGGTATTTAAAAGTTCTCTCTTTATCAGATGCTAATTCATCAATACGGCGAGCTACAGTCTTTAATTTTGCAAACTGCACTTTTTTGTCAGGACATTAATATCAGCAATACTCTCAATGCACTCTAACAAACTCGCCATCTAAAAATGGTTTAGATTTTTTTACAATAATTTCTCATATTTCGTAACTCACTTTTACCAGAGGTTCAGTTTAAAGTGGCACATTCTTTAAAATCAACTGCTGTCTTGAAAGTTTAATTTTAATTTCGGATACCTTGTCTTCACGAAATTGACCCTCAAATTTATTGTATGAAGATGCATGTTTTGTCTCGTAATGAAGCTTTATATTATAATAATAATAATAATAATAGCTTTATTTTACCTGGCAGAGTTAAGGCCTTAAGGCCTTGTCTAACCACTCAACCAGGTTTAAAAAAAATACAAAAGAAAAGTCTTAAATCTAAATTACAATATATATATATATAAACGATTACAAGTTATGAATACAATACAATTAATATTTATAATGTATTTTGATTTACTCTAAATTTAACGAATTAAATATATAATATGTACAAGATATATAAAAAAACGAGGAAAAGATTAATGACATAGTATAAAATTAAATAAATAGAGAAAAATTAATTATTAGACAACAGGTAACTGTATAAGCGTGACTTAAAGGTGCCAAGTGTGCGGCAACCCCTGATATCTTGAGGAAGGAGATTCCAGGAGCGGGCGGAGGCTACTGTGAAGGAAGTAGAATAGGAGGAAGTGCTATGAAGAGGAATTGTTAGCAGACTGCTATCTTGTGACCTAGTGTCAATATTGTGGTAGGAGGATAACTTCTCAAATCTGGACGCCAGGTAAGTAGGAATGTAGGAATTCAGAAGCTTGAAAAGTAGCGAAAGAGAGTGCAATTTACGTCTGTCAGTAAGACGGAGCCAAGAGAGGTTATTAAAGTGTTCGGAAATATGGTCATAACGGCGGATATTGAAAATGAATCGAATGCAAGCATTATGAACACGCTGCAGTCCTCTGCGACAAGGCATAGTTTAGATCATTATATATAATGTCACAATAATCGAAGTGTGGTAACACAAGATTCTGCACTAGGATTTGTTTTAACGAAACGAAACTGGGAGAAAATTCTTTAAAACGTCTAAGATAATGTAAGATGGAGAAAGTCTTTTTACATATGTGTTTCACTTGTGTTTGCCAGGTTAAATTTGCGTCTAGATGTAGTCCAAGATCTATTACTGAAGAAGAATAAGGGATAATTATATTATTTATAGTAATGTTTGGAAGTGTAGATATGTCAAAGGTTGTAAGCAGTCTTTGTTGTCCCATTAGAATTACTTGTGACTTGTTAGGGTTTAGATTTAGACCGATACTTGAAGACCAGTTAAAGATGGATATGAGATCGTCATTCATTTTCATCAAGCTGTTATAGAGAGAATGAGGAGGTGAATGTAGGTAAATTTGGAGATCATCAGCATAGAGGTGATAACGGCAGTGCTTTAGTACAGTTGGCAAATCATTTATGTAGATTGAGAAAAGAAGAGGTCCGAGAACACTGCCCTGGGGGACTCCAGCCGGCACGTTACGCCAAGTCGAAGATCTAGAGTTTAATGAAACGTATTGTTGACGACCGTGCAGGTATGAGTCAAACCAGGATACAGCGCTGTCAGACAAATGTAGGTGCTTGAGCTTTATCATAAGTAAGTCGTGGTCTACTGTGTCCAAAAGCTTTGCTGAAGTCAAGTAAGGTTAAAGGAGTCAATTGACGTCTGTCCACGGCTTCACGAATATCTTCGGTAATTTTTAGCAAAGCTGTGGTTGTGCTATGACCAGATCTAAAGCCGGATTGATAAGGATCAAGGAGGTGATTTTCTTGGAGATAATCAGTCATTTGCTTATGTACAATATATTCCAGGGCTTTAGATAATGTCGGAAGGATGCTAATCGGTCGGAAGTCATTACAGTTAGTAGGTGTACTTATTTTTGGTATAGGCCGAACTCTAGACTGTTTCCATACAATAGGGAAGATAGAAGTTATAAGGGAAGCATTGAAAATATGAGTCACTGTGGGTAGTATAATGTCAATGATTTTATTTAGCATTAAAATGCTGATGTTATCTGTTCCTTGTGCATTGGATTTAATCCGCTTGAGTGCTTTTTAACGTCTATAGGCGAAATGTCGTAAAAGTAAAATTTATCTCTTCCTATATGTGGGGATGGGGATAAGTCTTTAAGAGTGTCTATTTTAGTCTTGTTGTCTGGAGGTGTCATGGGTATTGAGGTAAAATGTTCATTTAAGTCATCTACAGAAATGTCTATAGAGTCAGTTGAGGGATTCAACTGTCTAAGTCCCATTGCACGGAGATTTCGCCAAGTGTCCCGTGCACTTATTTCAGGTCCGATTATACTGTGGGCGTGTCGTAGTTTGGCATTACGTATAGATTGGGTAGTTGTGTTTCTAAGTTGTTTGTACAGTTGCCAGTTCTCGTCATTTTATTGTCGTCTGTATGTTCGGTATGCTTTGTCTCGTTTTGACATAAGTTCACGTATTGAATCATTCATCCAGGGAGCAGGGGAGCGGGAAAATCGTCGGGTTTTTACTGGTGCATGTCTGTCGTATAGTTGTAGTATCAGTGTATTAAATGTGTCTACTTTTTCATCAACTGATCTAAGATTCCATATTGAATACCAAGGTAGTTCTAAAGCGTCTGATTTTAGTTTAGTATCGTCTATGTTTTGTAAATTTCTGTACGTAATCAATTTAATCACTGAAACTGTCACTACAAATTAAACACACTGCTTTCTTGTTTACTTCAGTAAAAAATTACTGATTTGTCCATTTTATTTGAAATGATCTACCTTCATCTGAAATTTTTCTTTTACACTTAGAATCCATAATTAACACTTATAAAACTCACAGAATTAATTATATTCTTCAAACCTCTCGCTAACACTGACACTACAATGTGAACGAACAACTGCAAACTGGAAACTAACTTGAAATGTACAAAAATTTAACAATAATAAAACATCTTGCTTACACTCACCTTTGAAAGTGGTAACCACACTGTCAACAAAACACGGAGACTTCAATAGCGATGCCTACTTACTTACTTACTCACTGGCACTATCAAACCCATAGGTTCATGGCCGTGCAGACATAAGCTCCCCATACATTCCTATCCTGAGCTAATGCTTTCCAATCATTCCCTGTATAATCTACTTCCCTCAAATCATAGTTAATGTTATTCTCCCACCTCATTCTTGGTCTACCAACTGGGCATTTCCCCTCTGGCTTTCCTACAAGAAGCTTCCATGCAAGTCTTTCATTCCCCATACGTGCAACATGTCCTGCCCATCACAGTCTACGAGACTTGACTGTTCTTATTATATCTGGCTGACAGGTGAATGGAGAAGACTACATAACAATGAACTACATGGTCTTTATAGGAAGCCAGATATAATAAGAACGGTTAAGACTGCGATGGGCAGGACATGTTGCATGTATGGGGAATGAAAGACTTGCATGGAAGCTTCATGTAGGAAAGCCAGAGGGAAAACGCCCAGTTGGTAGACCAAGAATGAGGTGGGAGAATCACATTAACTATGATTTGAGGGAAGTAGATTATACAGGGAATGATTGGAAAGCATTAGCTCAGGATAGGGATGTATGGAGAGCTTATGTCTGCATGGCCATGAACCTATGGGTTCGATAGTGCCAGTAAGTAGGTAAGGTAATAATAATAATAATAATAATGTAAATAGTGCACCTAGATATGGAAGAGTTTTTCATAACTGTTATAGATCTATTGAGGTTTCTTACTTTCTATGAATGATGTAAATAAAGATTGGAGAGTTTGTTTTGTTCCTAAAAATACTCCTCTGTATGATAGATTTTAAAACACACATCTGGAAATAGAGCAGGTTTTGACACAAGTTTCACAGAAATAAATTGTCTTTTTTCTTCTCACTGCTTACAACACAGGGATTTGCCCATGATCCTTTTGGTGTTCTTCCCATAAAATGTGGTAAGCCATCTCATCTTTGTTATGTTGGGCCTTGTGATGTGTGACCCTTACCGGACTTACTGGGGTTTTACGGGAACTCATTCGTTCAGAAAATGTGACAAGTGCGCTTTTCTGTATTTTTTGTGTGATACAGGAGTCTTATTGTATCTTTTCAGGTTCATGATGTACAACAAATACAAATTTACAATAGACACCTCCAAGAGCCAAAAAAAAAATTTCCTGTACCATTTATGAGTGCATCTACAAAACTGGTACTGTGCAATATAATCATCTATCCTATGAACTCCACCCATGTGCTTGGTGTAGTTCAGAACTAAATTTGGTTTCATTGTTGTGGGTTGATTTAGGATACTTTGAAGGTACTTCTGTCATTTCATTTTTATCCCCTTTATGATAAGTACTCAGAGGAGTTACAGTTCTTTTATCCCTCCATGTGAGAGCCAGTTTTTCTTGTTTTCTAAGAGTTGTATCTATGAATGCATTAGACCGTAAAAGTCGTTCTCAGCTTGTACTCTGCTGAGAAAGTTGCATCCAAAGACTTTTTGCGTACTCAAAAATCTGTTCATGCGATAATAATTGTCGAAATTCCTAAGCTACCTGGCGAAGTGACTTTGCAGAGAACGAATTGTGAGCAACCCGATGGGAACCGATGTTCTTTGAAACCTTGCTGCTTTATCCAAGATGTCGGACCTTGAAGACTTCTATCGTGTTTTTGATATACGCAGAGAAGAGGAATTTGATAGAGTCTACCAAAGAATTCAACTGGAAGAACAGGAGAATCGCTGTAATATGTTGATGCAGATGTCGTCGAGTACGGTTTTATTTGTGGGACACAAGCATAAATGCATTCCTCTAGCAGACGAAAATAACGGAAGTGGTTTTATCGCTGAGAATTCTGGGTAATTTTTTGCCAATATTACGAAAAAACTACTTTCATGCGACTCGCTAATTCGAACTTTGCACGTTCTTATGGAAAACTCAGCTCACCAGAGACTAATTAATGTATTTGCATGCGGCCCTAAAACTAATTACATCCCCCTTTTTCATCTTTTTTATTTTATTTGGCTTTAGGGAATCTAACATATTTTTTCTATTGCTCATGACTGTACCTGTTGTGACCATATTCATCTTCTACAATTCAACTGCTATTTCAGGTGAAGTATAGTACCTGTCAGTAAAAATATAGAAACTTTGAGGTGGATCTGTTAGGAGGGATGAGGTGAAGTCCTTGACAACTTGGGTGGTTTTGAGATCAGAATCTGATTGAGTTATACATGTATCCATTGGAACTGTCTGAGAGGGAAAACACTTTCATTCCAAATTTTGCTGGTTTATTTGGGTTGTGGACTTTGAATTGCATTCTCCCCTTGAAGCTGATTGTGCTTTCGACAGATATGGAAGGTCCGGTGAGTAGAAGAGAGAACACTTGTGCCTTATTTTTCCATCTCACCCTATATCAATTCCTCTTTAGCTTTTGTTACCTTCAGCATGGGCAAAGTGTAGATTCCAGAACAAGAAGTGAAATTCATCTCTTGGAAAAACATCACCAAAAAAGGGAAAATTTGTCTACCCAGCTTCTGGAAAAGTAGTCCTTGATATCAGGGTTGGGGTGAAACCCCATGTTGATCACCATGCCGAAAAATGCTTTTATATCGGAAACTTTCGGGGGAGACCATGATGTAATTCTAGCTCTTTTATTCAAGGGTGTTGATTTTTGTTTGTTACTTTCCCCTTGAATGCTGGTTTCCTTCATTATTATTAAAAAAAATTTCATTGTTGGAAACAAGGTAAAAATATACTGGATCGGTATCCTGTTCAAAATGAGATGGTAATACCGGCCCCTGCTGAATTTTATATATTGGTATATTATAAGTTGGACCGGGATCTAAATTACCTCCACCAAGCTAAAGTCTGTCTGCTCTTAGAGTGATCCTCATCAAAATAAAACCATGTGGTCTGCTTGCTTTTCATTGGTTATGGACACCGACGTACGATGTAGAAGCAGTAAGTACGTGAAAAGGAAGTTTCCTTCATTAAATTAAAAATATGTCCTCTGAATATACTTCTTATTCTTCGTGAATGAAAATAAATTAAATTGAAAACATGGAAAATATTCTAAAATATCATAATAATTGGAACTTACAATAGTTTATTGCATATGGGTGTTGCATTTGAGTCATGATTCAGTCAATTCTGATGCAACAAAATGGCTGAATGTGTCACGTCTTCTGTTGCTGTGATGCCATCTAAATTTTTAAAACACAAGTCTGGCAAACCTTTCAAATAAATAAGAATGAAATGAAACTTAATTTTAAATAGAATAATAAAGAAGATACATCGCACCCAAGGCACGATTAAGTATAAAGTATTGCCTGCCCTATGATTTTAATTAAATGGCCGCGGTATATTGACCGTGCAAAGGTAGCATAATCATATGTTCAGTGAAAAAATTCACCCCATTCAACGATCTCTTGTCTTGTCAATGTGACAATAATTGTGGCGCGAATGGTAGAAGAATACAATTGATGTTTGTTTATGTTAGGATAACTCTTAAGAGGGGGCACTATCATTGGTGGTGTCACTTATGTCACTCTTGCATTCACTTTCACTACTTGATATTTCGTAAGAATCCCCTTCACTGTCACTGAATGACAATTCTGAAACTTCATTACCACTTTCATTCACTACTTGTTCTATTTCCTCACTTGTATTCAGCTTTCTTTTTGCCATTTTACCAAAGAAAAAAAAACAGGATAAATATATTATGAATGAACCATTGTAATATGAAATGACTAGAGTCCGGATGCTAGGCACTTGAAAAATTCAAAATAGATAGACAAAAAGGCACTAAAAATCATGAATATAGGCCCTATAAAATTCAAAATAGGCTCTTAAAAATAGACTACAACATACATTTTACAGCCTTACGTAAAGAATGTAAACATATGCTATCAATAGCATACGAAGATATCAGAGATGATTTTGGAACTTCTTTTGCCTTTTTACAAAGAGAATACGTATGATTTGCAGTGTGTCACGTGCTGCGAAACATGACACTTCTTCGCACAGTTCAGGGAAATTTTACACGCTCTGCAAAAAAAATATTGAACCATCACTTGAGAACATTTTCGCACCAAATTATTTCATGAAATTTGTCAGTTTGTCTTACTGTTGTCCATTCTTATGGCATAGTGAAACAACTGTTCTAAAGGTGTAAAAAAAAAAGCCATATACACTTATCACACCACTTTGTCTTTAAAACACCTGTCTGTGAACTAGGGCTACAGACTGAATTCGGTGTTACAACATCAAAAATAATATTGCCAGTCACTTAAAGGTTTCTATGCAAATATATGTGTCATGAACTTTGTTCATTTCAATTAATTTCATTGAAATACTAAGTTAATTTCGAGAAAAAAATGGCAAATAGGCATTTATAGGCATTGTAGGCTGAAATAGGCATTTATAGGCAAAACTAACTTAATTGAAAACAACTCTAGGGTCGTCGATATGAACTTATATGAAGTCACTTTTACAATATCTATAATAAATAACTGTAGGCATTTTCCCTAACATCCGGTCTCTAGTAATGACATATTACCCAAGAACTCCATTGAATACTTCACAAGAAAATATTCCTAACTGAATTAAAAAGGGAATTCCCCATTCACAATAGTAAAAAGAACATTCTCCTGCCATCTGTTGAAAAATACTTGGAAATATGTGGTCCAGAATATCAGCAAAGTAGGATGTATGTTTCCTACCCATATATGGGTTTCTGCCCATGAGGGAATGGACAGGCTGCCCATATATGAGTTTTTGCCTGCGAAGGGTTAAATCATATCATCATAAGTAATGCCACGAGTGATTTCCAAATTATCGATAAATTCACAACTCACGAAGTGAGGAGTGAATTTATCTAGATAATTTGGAAATCAAGAGTGGCATTTGTTAGGACTATTTAACGAATAAAATTAAGCTGTTTACTCACAAATCATTATTTAACTGTAGTTATTTTAAAATATTTATGTATTTAATGTAAATGGCGATGTTTGAAAACAAATGAGAAACGATAGGTACGCTTCATCTGCTTCTTTTGTTTATCACTGCAACCAGATCATACTATTTATTGCCAAAGGAACACAATATTGTAAGAATGCTCTCTAGTGGAGAAAAAATGAAACACATCAAACTGTATATTAATTCATTTCTGATGTCGTATGATGTAAATATGACAATTATATTTTTCTGGATTGTTACCTGGGAAAAAATACATTTAAGAAAGTGCAAACAGTGGTTTCTTTTTGGTGGTATAATCAATTGCTACAAATGTTTTTATATTAACTCCCGCATGCGGCATGTGTTGACATTCATGCACTATATATACAATCTGGTAGCCGTATTTCTCACAGGCTCAGTCACTGCAAAATAATGGTCAGACCTGTTCAGAATATTAAAAAGAAGGAGCTTTCTTTAATATGGTAATTATAACACTGATAAATATTTTGTGAAACGCGACTCTGATTGGTTGTAAAACAGAAATCATTGAAACGTGATTGGTCATTGACTCCCTTTTGGGGCATGAGTTAAATAGTCAGGGTAACATAACTCTGCCTTCCAGGTGCCCCAACCTCAGAAGTGGATTACAGTTCTGGTAATGCCCAGAAATGTTGTAAGACAACTTGATGGTATTGGACAAAAAGAGTTTCAATAACATTTTTGTAATGTAGTCAGCCACCAATCACTTGATATCATTATTATATGCTTTTATTTACTTTTTTCTTTTTGAAAGGTAAATGGAGAGTGGTTTATTTTTGTTTCATTATTTTTTAAGAGTATATTGTGAACAGTAACTAGTGATCAGAATTGTTTAGTTGTTTCAGATATGTTTTTTTTTTGTTTTTATGTTATAGGAAAATCTGCAACTATGGCAAGCGTTACATCACATTCCCAAATGTTGGGCTGTAGTGCAGCCATTTTCTGTGTGCACTCTACATGCCAAAGTGTGAGGATGGAATGGTTGATCTACCCTCCCAGGTGATATATTTATAACTTTATTTTAGTGCAATCTCACATTTCATAATTTAAATATAAATTAAGGGTTCCTATACTTATTTTGTAGAACCCTGATTGTTCGCCGGGCCTCTTTGGACATGAATATGAAGAAAAATCTTCATTCCTCTGGTTCTTGGAATCAAACTGGGCTGTCCAATCTATAGACATACCACTTACTGCTTGAGCTATCTGGCCCATGGTATTTTAGATATAATAATAATTTATTTTACCTGATGAACTTAAGACTGTAAGGTTTAAGGTTTTCTCTTCCATTTCACCAGAGAAAAATTGCATAGACAAAATAGTACGAATAAAGCTATTTATAAATAACAGTTAATATACAATATAGACTTACTAATGAAAGACTAAGTACAGTTTAATAATAATAAAACCTGTGTGCATGTTCTAATGCCACCCACTGCCTTTTTGATACTTTGAGTTCCACTTTGAGCGGATAGCTGGGGAGTAATGTGGTTTATTTTCAATTTACGCACCACTATGGCAGATCATTCTATGTAGATGATGTATTCTTGTATTGTGTAGAGAGAGGAGTGTAAAATGAGTGTGTTTTTATGTGTTTGTGTGGTGTTTTAGAGTGTGTTGTATGAGGGATGTTGAAGAGGAGTAAGTAAACCTGGTGCTGGCACTTAGTTTATCCCATGTCGAAAAACACAAAGGGGGCTGTCAGACTTAATGTCTGCATCCAATGGATTAATCACTATAAAATACCTTCTCAGCATGTGCACTGCAGAGTGATTTGCAATTTAATGTAGGAATCTGGTGCACAATCTAGTGATTGAAAATTGTACACCACCATCAATCCTGTCCTCAAGACTGAAAATTTTAACAATTAAATTAATAATTAGACAATAGGATTTTAAAATAGGTTTCAAGTAAATCATAAAACCTGTCATTTTGATAAAGGACAACAATCCTTTTACAAGATGTGTACTCAAGTTTCAAAATGCCTGGTTTGGCTGCTGTGGAGTGACATATTTAGATTCAAATTATTTTTCAAGTTCATAATAAATGTGCACTCTACCAGTTATTCAAATCACCCATGTTATAACATTAATTAAAGTTTTAAGATTTCAATGGATAGAACATCTGCTGAACATGAGATTCTTAGGAAAGTTAGAGAGAGAGTAAATCTGAAGGTAAAAGGAATGTGGGTCGACCAAGACTCCAATGGATGGATGGAGTTCAGGAGGACCTGAGAAATTTGGATATTAACCCATTGAGTGGATGGTGCAACAAATTCCGCCACAGCTAGACCTTTATTTGGTGGGACAGATGGCAATATCCACCAATATACTTTTTTTTACTCTGGTATTAGGTAGTTTACAGAAATACAATTTTGAAGACAGGATCTATATGATTCTGACGCTTAGTGTGATTTTTTTCCAACTCTTAGAAAATCTGAAACAGCATATTCTGCCTGTACACAAGAACAAACTAACAAATATTGGAAACTGTCCAACTTTATAAATTCATGATACAATATACTAGATGCGTTTAAAAAAAACAGATGCTATCTGTTTATAAAATAAATGTTTCTAACTCAGATTAGAAATTGGAATTTGATACAAAAATGGTCTAAATTCATAAAATAAAAAATCACTAGACTCTCTTTCCTGTTGCTTCTCATAGTATCTCTTATTGAAAGAGAGTCATATTAATTTTTTATTTTATGAACGTAGACCATTTTGCATGAAGTGTTGATGCCTAATCCATCTTTAGTAACATAATGAAGAGTTGAAAAATATTGGACAAACATTACATTGAGGTGCTAACACTGGTCAACATGATTTTTGTCTCATGAGTACCAATAGTTGTACTTAATGCAGTTTTTTATCGTGTTTTCAAATATGTATTCGGAATTTCTGCATCACCCACAGTTTTTTTTATTTCAATTTCAATTAATGGATTTAAATAATTATTTTCTGCTTAACAAACATTAAAGGGATTATGTCAAAATCAAAACATACAGTGGTGTACTCTGACTTGCAATCTGCAATGACTCCAGTTCCACATTGCGAAGAATTGCCCATACCAAAGCCTCCAGAACATGTGACATTAGATGAAGAGAGCTCAGATTCTGATGGAAGTAAGGAAGAAGAAGAAACATATTTTGGTGATACAACTTTGAACAAAGCTGTTCATCTGAGCCTCATTTATTGACTCAAGAAGATCTTAACGATCTCATATGAGATTTAAAGTTATCCAAAAACCAGTCTGAAATGCTTGGTTCCCGACTAAAAGGATGGAATCTCTCGGAAATCTTGCATGATGGAGAAAAACCAATGTCATATTTGAATTCAGGAGTAAAAATACTATCTGAATCACATATTTTTCTTTCTGAGAAAAAAGTTTTTTTTTTGTTGCTCAGTGTAATTTATGAGAGTAATTTTTAAATCCTCCATTCTCCAGTTTTGAAGTAACAAGTTTGAATTATTATAAATCAAAGGTAAAGAGAACAATTTTTGCCTGAACCGGGATCGAATCCCAAACCTTTAGCTTTCCGTGCTAATGCTCTGTCCACTGAGCTAATCCAGGCTTCATTCCCATCCAAGCAGAAATCCTTCCTTTACCCTACTCTATTGGTCCGACATTCAAATGCAATGAATCATCATTCACAAATACACAACGAATGGCTTCTACCTGATGAAGACTTGAAGGGACTCCATACAGCTATAGCATTATTATGATAGAAATAAGTAAATTAATGAACACAAATTATTATAAATCAAAGGTAAAGAGAAAAATTTTTGCCAGAACCGGGAATCAAGGCTACTTAATTGGGCATGATAATTATTGTAGCAGCCCTGAAACTTTGACTTCCTCAACACTATGAATACCGATGCTGTTGGAACTATACAAAGTAGTAGGAAAGGGCTAACAAGAGATGTAATGAATATAAAACTGGAGAAGAGGGAAGTAGCAGCTTTGTATAGGAAGAAACTCATAGTGCTGTAATGGAAGGAGACAGAAGATGTTTGTATGCTAGCATTCATGATTTAGCAATTTTAAGTCCACGAGATTTATACAATGATAAAACATTCCAAGTTCCAATTCTTTTACCATTTAAGCATCTGCCATGTTGTCAGAAGAAGATTCGTCTGGCTTTTGCTGTTTTTGATCTCATAATAGTATTTTTTTACAAGGTAGGGGTGCCAACCCTGTGCCAAACTCCCAGCAATCCTGGAGGATCATTGTTTTCTGTTGGGAATATTTCCCTTAATTCCATCCATCCATCCATCCATCCAATGGCTCATTGGCTCAAATTCGAGTTTTGGCTTCCCTTAACTTCTGCCTCCAATCATTTCTATTTTGCGCAGCAAGCCTCCAGTTGCGACACTTAAGTAGGTTTGCAGCATCTTGCTTAATACCATCCTCCCATCGTTTTTTCAGTCTTCCAACCTATCTATTCCCCATAAAACTTGCTGTAAGCACCTTTTTTTGGTGCTTGGTCTGTTGAGAGCCTATTTCCCTTAATTGGCCTGCCCTAATTTTAGTGTCAGGAACTCGCTTTTCGCCTTTGCATTCTTAGCGTTACTTAGGATCCACAATGAGGAAGTGGATGCATCAGACTGGCCAGGAATAAATGGCATTTCCCAGGTTTTTACTGGTGTAAACCAGCCAGCATGATATACACCCTGTGACCACATACTACCCCTTTGACCCCCATTAAACATGATGATACATTACAATCAGTTTACTAAATTAATATTAAGAAGAAATGGAAGCTATTACTATGATATAAATTAATATATATATGCAATTAAGCTAAGGTTCGTGGTTCAATTCATGGTTTAGGCAAAAAAAAATTCTCTTTACCAGAGATAATACACTTTCTTACAGTCCACATAACCATCTTTTTTTGCTTTATTTGAGCAGGAGATGTGCAAGATGACAATTGGTCCATGTCGTATTCTGGAATTGGAGCATTACTGGCCATCTTTCTTCCACTGTGATGACCAGGAGAAATTTCCACCCATGTGTAAGGTATGTTGTATTTAAATCTTACATTAATCATAGAGTTTATCAAAATTTTTATTCCATGTCCTCAACATATCAAAATAAATAAAATTAGTACTTCACAAACCCCTGAAAAAAAAAATGCTATGATGACGACAATAACAATTATTATTACTTATTTTAGGAATTCTCACTATGAGGTATATTCATTAAGTTAGAATATTTTTATCACTCACCTCATATTGTTCTTCTTATTTGATTATAAACTAGTTTCGGAACATAGTTTCTGTTCCATCCTCAGTATCGTCATGACCGTTGTTCTGTCGTCTTGAAGAGCTGTCCTTCTCTCCTTCCATTGGCTGACTGAAAAACCTCGAAACCAGGTCATTCTCACCGGGAATTTCAATGTTCATTAATTTCTTCTTTTCGCTCTTTTGAATGTAGATCTTTTCCCAAACAGTAAGTTCTTTAGGTTTTTCTATTTGTTTTAATAATTTAGCTTCTTTCTCGATAAGATGTTTTTCAGACCATGCATGGGCAGCCACTGCAGATTTTTCTACTTCCCTTTTCTTGACATTCCTGAGATGTTCTTTCACTCTAGTTTTCAAATTTCTTTTAGTTTTTCCTATGTAGAATTTCTCACATTCTTCACATTTAATTTGATAAATCCCTGATTTGTTCTCTTCTTTAATTTTCTCATTCTTATTATTTCATTGATCACAGTATGTGTAAAAATGTGAGAATGGAGAAATACATTTATTTTTCATTCTTATTTAATAGTTCAAAATCTTGTTCAATGTTTTTATCTGAATTAACATTTTCCAATTCTGGATAGAATCTAATTTAAGAAAGAAAAATTAATGTTTGAACCAGGATTTGAACCCTGGACCTGTCCAGGGTTCAAATCCCAGTTCAAGCATTAATTTCTTCTTATCTTCTTCTTTTTTTCTTCTTCTTCTTCTTCTTCTTCACTTCTTGGTTTAGGCATTAGTTGCCTGTTCCATCTTCACTAATTGATCTAAGACCATCTCTTCCGAGGACGTCAAACATTAATTTTTCTTTCTTAAATTCAAAATCTTTGTTCATATTACATTAAGAATCTTTGACAATATACCAATAGATGAGCATGTCTGCTACTATAATTATGTAGTCATGTGCTTTTTACAGGCTTTTGCTAATTAGCTTAAAAATTGTGTCATGAAAATAAATACCAACCAATCTTTTGTCTTGATGATTGAGGAAACCTGAAACTATCCAATCAGGTTGGCTGGCACTGGAATTTTGAATGTGGGACCTCATTAATACGAGTTTCAGATGATACCATCTTATTCAACTTGCCAGCATTGTTTTAAATGAAAATTTTAATGAGTAAAATGTTGCAGAGGTTCATTATGGGTCATTCCATGTCAAGTGACCAGATAACCTTTTTAGTACCACCTTGGATCTTGATGAAATTTGGTGTTAGTGTTGAACAAAGCTTCAAGTGATGTTGTGCAAAATTAAATTTCACTAGTAGTATAGAGGGGGCGCTATGACCTCCTGGAAAAACGTCACCTGTGCAATGCAACCATGCACATGCATAGATTGTGAAGTTTCAAGTGCTGTTGTGAAACCGTAGCAGGTAGCATCTTAAAAAATTGCAACCAGGGGCAACGTTTCGTGCTCTACATGAAGGTTGCAGTTCCAATATTTATAACATTTTATTTTTATTGCTGTTATCTCACGAAGTTGATCCAATTATCCATCACGTCAATTTGAAGTAGATTTTTCATGCTTATAACTTTGAAACTAGACGTTCTACAAACTTATACTTTGGTAAGCTAACTAAACCCATTACTGATTTTAAGCTGCCAATGTATCAGCTATCAAGCTCACTTGTTGTCAAGATATATTCTATTCAATATGAGGTTCAAATTTTATGTGTCAATTTTTGTGAATTTTCAAACCCAAATAGCAAAAAACCTTTTGCTCCAATCAAGTTATTTTCATTACCATTTGAAAGAGCAGACTTTTGTCTTTTAGAGTCATCTGACTTCATTTTGAGACTCACCATTTAAGGCCAGAAATATTACTTTGAAAATTGCATTTATTTAATTATGTGTCGTGACATACATACATATATGACTATACAAACAATCTGCAGGAAGTTGATTGTCAGTCATACTGGAATTACCATACTTTTGATTTTAGAGTCAATTTGCTTTGCTCAATAAAGTATATTACTCTTATTTTATTTAGACAATTATTACCTGCTGCTATTCAATTTATATGCTAATTGGATAATTTCTTTTTTTTTTACATAAAAGAAAATTTGAAGCCTGGCAAATTTGTAATGGACTTTGCCAAAAATTATGCATTATTATACAAGATGCAGTGCAAGGTTTTCATTGGGAGGACAGTCAAGCTACCCCTTCATAGTGTACTACAGCAATACCAACCAGGTGCAAAGTCTCAGTTTTTTGTGCAATCAGTGACCGCCTACAGCATGACACAATTGCAGTGGATGCTTTTTTGATCAAGCTAATCAAATATATGAAGAATATTGTGGAAGAAATAACACAATATCTACTACTTCAGTAATGGCTCTGCAGCACAGTATAAAAATTACAAGAATTTTATCAACTTGTGCCAACACAAAATTTATTTTAATTGTAGTGCAGAGTGGAACTTTCTTGGCACAAGCCATGGAAAATCACCCTGTGACAGCAATGGTGGAACTATGAAACACCTAGCAGCTCGTGCCAGCCTTCAACGCCCTGTTACTGATCAAATTTTGACACCAAGGAATTTATTTGATTATTGTAATCAACAAATAAATGGAATTAACTTCTTTTTCATTTCTAAAGAAGAAATTGATGCAATCCGAACTAGCCAAGAAGAAAGAATCCAAGATGGCTGTACAGTATCAGGTACAAGAGAAAATCACCATTTTGTGCCCATTAATGAAGCTCAAGTTCTTGTTAGCAGGGTTTCCAATGATGCAGAATCATCATTTGTTGCTTCTTTAAACCTAAGACTCAAATGAATCATGAATTCTTCTTACCTCATACTTCTATGTTTTTTAAACACAGCACCGCAGTATCGGCGACCATCATCACCATCATCAGCTGTTTTCACGACTGTCAATTTTTTCTTTTGCCGGTAATTATCCAAACTGCTATCTGGTGTTCTTTTAAAGGAATCATTTTCTAAACTGCCATTTGTTGTATTTTTAAAGAACTTTGTAATCAAGCTTAGATGGCAGTTTAGAAAATGATTCCTTCAAAAGAACACCAGATGGCAGTTTGTATAATTACCGGCAAAAGAAAAAAATTGACAGTCGTGAAAACAGCTGATGATGGTGACGATGGTCATCGATACTGCGTTGCTGTATTTAAAAAAAACATAGAGGTACGAGGTAAGAAGAATTCATGATTCATTTGATTCTTATCAATAAAATCTCATAATGTTAAAAATTCCCAAATTTATTATATTAAATTCTTTAAACCTATTTGCTATAGCCAATTCCACATCGCTATCTTCAACTTGGCCAATACATTGCCTGCATTTATGATAACAATTGGTGGTTTGGCAACATTTGTGAAATTTGAATTGAACAGCATGATGCATTGGTCAATTTTATGCATCCACATGGAATAGCTCACTCATTTTATTGGCCCTCTAGAAAATACACCTGTTGGATACCAGAATAGCATATTATAGCCAACATTCCAGCCCCCACAGCACCAGCAATGGGAAGGCAGTATAGTTTAGATGAAGTCTTCATGATGGATATTGACAATAAATTTCAATCAATTATGAAACAATGAAGCAACTTTTCAATCTATAGTTTTACTTATTGAACAGTGGGGTATAACCTCGGCTTAGGATCCATGAAGAAATCCACTCTTGGCTTGGGATCCTCGATGAGAAACCCTCAACGTTGGACTTGGGATTCATGGTAAGAAGCCTTCAACGTCAGGCTTGGGATCCTTGAAAAGAAACCAACAATGTCAGGCTTGTGATCCTTGGTAAGAGACCCACACCCATGGCTGGCCTTGCCTGGCTATCGGGTGTGGCCCCTAGGCGATGGGGTTACCAATTTATGCCTTGAATGAAGTGATGTATACATACACACTCATTTAAAACATGAAATTGGTAGTGGCTCAGCCACCATAGACCAATACAAGGATTTTTGATTTTGCAATGCATATACAAGCTTCCAATAGCATTAATTTTATTAGATAAATTCACATATTGCATAACCATAAATAAAGACCACTTGATTGTAATTAAGCATAGTTTGAATGAACCTGTACAAATGATTTCCTTTCATCGCATTCGTACAGTATATCATGTTATTTAAATGAGCCTCAAAAGTGAAATAAGATGACTCTAACAGAAAGAAGTCTGCTCTTTCCAATGGTAACAAAAATAACTTGATTGGAGCAAAAGGTTTTTTGCTATTTGTGTTTGAAAATTCACAAAATTTGAAACTCATGTTTAATAGCGTATATCTTGACAACAAAGTGAGCTTAACCCATTGGCTTACACAGACGGCTCCCAGCCGGCTGATCAAGTGAAGGCCTATCTTACACAGATGGCTATGAGCCGGACTGAGCAGCTGTAGTTTCTTCTTAGTGTTTCTTTAGTTTTGTCAATATGACATGTTATATACCATTGGAAAGCTGAGAGAATGATCTATTCAATGGTGTTACAACATACTGTCGATTTCTCCTCGATAGATCGGCGAGTTATAAGCCATTGTTTTATAACCATTGTTTTTCGTTATCTAATTTTCTTAAAATTAAATGGTAAATATGGGTGCAACTATGGAGGAAAATATTAATAGCTGATACTTTGGCAGCTTAAAAGAAGTAATGAGTTTGGTTAGTTCACCAAAGCATAAGTTTCTAGAAGATCTTATTGCAATGTTGTAAGCAGTGAAAAATCTACCCCAAATTGATGTGACAGATTATTGAGCAACTTAATGAGATAACAGCAATAAAAATAAAACTTTTTAAACCTTGAAACTGCAACCTTCATGTAAAAAGTTGTCTATAGTTGCCATTTTTCAGAAAGCTAGCTGCTACAGTTCTATAACAGTAGTACCTGAAACCTGCCAAGTTTGTTAGAACGTGCATCAGTGGCACATGAGTGACCTTTATAATGGACCCCGGCTATACTACTTATGAAGGTGAAATTTTATACAGCATTTGACTCGGACACATATCTGTCCCTATACAAAATTTCAGCAAGATAGGAGATGGTGACTAAAAATTTTAATTGTTAATTTGGTCACTTGACTTGTAATGACCCTTATTGTAGTTATGGGACTTACATTATTTTCCCTTGGCACAGAGATTGGTTCAAATTTCTCATGGCAAAATAAGTTTTCTCATGGCATTTTGGCGAGTGTATATAACTGGATGCCCAATGATTTAATTAAATGCCTGTGGAATTTTGACTGTGCAAAAGTAGCATAATCATTAGTCTTTTAATTGAGCATTATACAAAATTTAGGTAGTTACAATAATAATGGGGAATGAAAGAGGGGCATGGAAACTCCTTGTAGGAAAACCAGAGGGAAAGTGCCCAGTAGGCAGGCAAGAATGAGGTGGGAAAATATTAAACATGTATTGAGAGAAGTAGAGTATACAGGGTATCATACTGGGGCTGAGTGCTACATAAAATTTGACACATAACACATGAAAATTTTAAATATAAAAAAGAAACAGACAAGATTGTTCTAATTATAGAGAGGAATAAGTATATTGAATATGTGCTATAAAATTTATGCCAGTATTTAAAAAAAAAACACTTAAACATAATTACTTATTAAGGTAGAATAGTTTTATCACTCACTTCATATTGTTCTTCTTATTTGATTATAAACTAGTTTCGGAACATAGTTTCTGTTCCATCCTCAGTATCGTCACGACCGTTGTTCTGTCGTCTTGAAGAGCTGTCCTTCTCTCCTTCCATTGGCTGACTGAAAAATCTCGAAACCAGGTCATTCTCACCGGGAAATTCAAAGTTCATTAATTTCTTCTTTTCACTCTTTTGAATGTAGATCTTTTCCCAAACAGTAAGTTCTTTTGGTTTTTCTATTTGTTTTAATAATTTAGCTTCTTTCTCGATAAGATGTTTTTCAGACCATGCATGGGTAGGAATTCACACTATGAGGTATATTCATTTAGGTAGAATTTTTTATCACTCGCCTCATAATGTTCAATATGAGCTAAGTGATGAAAAAATTCTACCTAAATTATATTGGATGTTCAAAATGAATTCAGGAAGGGAAGATTCTGTTCCTACTGTATATTTACAATGACTCAATTATTTGATAAACGTATAGAATTTAACATCCCAACATATATAGGATTCATAGACTCTGAAAAAGCGTTTTATATGGTAAATAGAAGAAAATTATGGGATATAATGAGAAATAAAGGTATTTCACAACATTTGATTATGGCTATTCAAAGTTTATATGTAAATAATAAAATTGTAAATCAAAACAACAAAAAATGGTAATAATAAATCGTGGTGTCAGATAAGGGTGTCCTTTATCATATATAGACTAAATTATGTAAAGTGGCAGATTAATTTAAATAAACATTTTAAAATAAATAATAAATTGTTTGATACAATATTTGCCAATGATCAAGTAGTGATTTCCAGTTCAGGAGATGATCTACAAAGAGCTATTTTTAATTTGGAAAAAATAAGTGCCAATTATAATTTTAAAATTTAAAAGAATAAAACTAAAATTTTAGCATTTAAAGGACATGATACCTTAAGAGCAAAAATAGTGATTAATGATAAAATTTAGAGCAAGTGAATAGTTTTAAATATCTAGGTTTCAATTTATCATGTTAAAATTGAAATATTTTAAAAGAACCCTTAAAAACACAAGAAAACAAACAGAAATTAAATTTTATAAAGTAATGGCTGTTCCTGTATTGATGTATGGATCAGAATGTTGGACGATCACTAAAAGACAAGAACAAAGATTGGAATAATTGCGATGAGATTTTTAAGAAATATAGCAGGATATACTCTGCTGGATAAGAATAGAAATGAAGATATAAGAAAGGGACTAAATATTTTCAAACTTATAGATAGAATAATTAAATATAGGAACGTCTGGAAAGAACATGTCGATAGAATGCCAGAAGAAATATTTCCAAAATTATTGCAAAATTAAAAATTGCACAGAAGGAGAAATATTGGACGCCCAGACAGAAGATGGTCTGAACAATTTTAACATCTGGAAAGGAATGGGAAAATCTACAAGCTTATGACATTACTACATTACAAAGAAAATCTGCAGTAGCAACATTCAGACTGCTAACGGGACATGACTGCTTGAATAAACACCTACACAGAATTGGCATAACAGATTCACCTAAATGCCCTTTTTGCAATTTAAATGAAGATATGGAAAGAAACCATCTCCTCCGTTGTCCAGCTTTTGTAGAAGAGACCAGCCTTTCTGCTAAATATTGGAGTGCAAGAGAGCGAATGATTTCATTATCAAGTGCTCGACATTAGATACCAACCAACCAACCAACAATTTTAACAATTCTAGCTTTCATGAAACCGGAATAAGCCAACAGGCTTAATCCCTGGATGATGAAGAAGAAGAAAAAGATTATATAGGGTATGATTGGAAAAAAACATTAGCTCAGGATAAGGATGTATGGAGAGTTTATGACCACATGGCCATGAACCTACGGGTTTGATAGTGCCAGTGAGTTAGTTAATTACAGTAAGTAGTGACTCTAGGTTGAGAAAACAAACTACAATATCTGGGAGACCTTACATGCTGATCATATATCACCTTTGCACTGGTTGGATAATTGTTCACCTTTCTAATTGACACATGTGGATGTTAGTCCAGTAGTTGGCTGTAAGGTCAAGGACCTTCAATGCCTATCATGCTGGGAGTGAATTCCACATAAAATTTGACATAACACATGAAAATTTAAATTCCTTCCCTGCTTCCCTAATGGTAGGTTAGACTATTAAAAAGATTTTCAAGTGCCTACATACCAGAATATTGTAGAATATGAACATATTCATTCATAACAAAGAATTGTTATATACTTTAATTAAAACTCTTACACCATCCAGAAACATTAGTTGTTATTTCAGTTACCTTCAGTTTGTATAATTAGTGACTAAAGTTTATAAGAACATGAATATAATAAAGTTGGGAATTTTTACATTATGAGGTTTTCTTAATAAGAAACAAATTAATCATGAATTCTTCTTATCTATACATCTACATTCTTTAACACAGAACAACTGTAGTATTGGGAAACATATCACTCCCATCTTCAGCTGTTTTCACAACTGTCAATTTTTCATTATGCCAGTAATTTTCTAAATGTCATCTGGGGTACTTTTGAAGAGGTTCGTAATCTAATTTGGTTCGTCTGGAAACTCAGAGCTCATGGTTCTAGTCAGAGATAATCCACTAAAGAGATGACCGACGACAATGTTTTTCAGTGATGCCTAGATGCCAGAAACCTCAAGCATTGGCAGAAAAAACTAACCGATTACAGCTTACTGTATTACCAATAAAAACAATTGTGCCATCTATCCACAGAAGTATAATTAAACAGTGTTGATTCTGGTGGCTCAGTCGTCATTTTCAATGTTTACAATACCACATTTCAAATAATTCCTAGAATAATAATAATTAATCAGATTTTACACCTCACCTCATATTATTGAAAAACTCAGGGCAGTTTTAAAAGGAAATTTATTTCGAAACCGGTCCCGAGTTTTACAAAAATGTGGCAAGCTGTAAAATGTTATTAATTCTATTATTATTATTATTATTAAATAAAACCTCATGATGTTATAAACATAATAATCCATAGAATTTATCTTTCCAATTTCTAAGACCCTCAACTTTTTATCCAATGCAAGGAATATACTCCTAACATCAGGAAAACAGTTGACTAGTCTAAGAAGACTGGAGAAATATTTCATAATTCAATCACTTCTTTTTAAGTATTCATGTTAATTGATTTTTCAATATATTCTTAGAAATAACATTATTATCTACATAACATCTTGGAATTAAAGAAAGGATGACCCTGATTCTCAAGGAAAGGTTGCAATGAAAATAGAGATATCATTTAATAACTATTTATTTATTTTAGACATATGAACAAAAATAACAAACAATAGATCATTTGAGTAATTATGAAGAATTAATGCATTGAAATAGGGAAATGTACATGTACATAATTGCACATTCAAGGATTTAGGCTTTCAATAGCCTATTCTGCTCTCAGAATTCCTAAGCCAGTCTCTTCAATCTGTTGTACCTTTTGGAATTTATTGCTTATTTAATTTACTTTTTTTAATATTTAACATTATCCCATCAAAATCTGGTCCCTAACAAAAAAGGTACGTTTTTAATTACTGGCATTTTACTACCTTGCCATAAGATAATCTCAATCAAATAATGCATTAAATTACATTAAACCATTCATTTCACTGTATTTGGTGGTGAATTCAGTTATCAGTGACCCTTTCTAGATGAAAGACAAATGCAGCATTACTGGACATATTTGCACATCTGGAAAAAAAAAAAAGTTTTTACAAAGTATATACGTGTAATGGACACTATGTAGCTTTTTGAATCTTTATATGGACATGAAAAAATACAAAAATCTTACATATTATTCCAATACAATAACCATAATACAGCTGTAAAAGTAAAGTACTGGTAAAAAACAAACATTCTCCTATCTAAAAATATTAGTTTTTTTTGCTGGACAAAAAATTATAAAACAAGTACTTAGAATTACTGCTTTTTTAAAAATATTAATTAATGTAATATTTCTTAACTCTCAAGTACCCATTCTGGAGTTCAAGTTACGATATATATATATTTATTATATGGTTATTCTTCGAAAGCAGACAGTTTTCTATTACTGGCTTGCTATGCCTGACATATCTTTACTGGCTCTATTAGTGCTGTCTTTTATGAAGTTCACCAAGATATAGACTAAGTCTGTAGAACAAGTACTAACTATATTAAAGGAATATTTATAAATTGTGCCCTCCCTATAGTTAACAACCTTTAATGCAATCAATTAAGATTGCAACTTAGATATATTCCATTTCAAATTTGACCCCCTTAAAATAAAATTTATAAATACAATAAAAGTCTACGGATCCGTAATATATTTTATAAACTTACTAACTATATCAAAGGAAATCAAAACAAGAAAAGAGTAAGAATTAATATTTTTATTATCTCACCTCATATCCTTTTTCTTCTAGACTGCAGTTTCGGAACTATATCTCCATCATCAGAAGGAAGAAGAAAACTGCCAGGAAATGACATAACACCAGTCGATGAGAGGCTACTGATGATGGAGATATAGCTCTTATACTGCAGTCTAGAAGAAAAAGGATACGAGGTGAGGTAATAAAAATATTAATTTAATTCTGACATTAAACCTTATAGTGTTTTTTTTCCTGTGAAAGTTAAATAAAGAAAAGGGTAATTCAATGGATGGAAATTATGGAAGAGTAGACATGGAATGGCCAAGATAAATGGAGTTTCTAATCCAAAATTGGTCCCGGGACAATGACAGGAGGCTAGATGAAGAACAATAATTCAATATAGTTATGTCAAAGATATAAAATCTATGTACCTGTCATTAGAAAAAATAAGTTACATAAAATCCTATTGTTTTTAACACTGTACAAAGGCATGCTTGCTCCCTAAAATTTTTATACACAATATATTGCATACAAACTATATATAGGAAGATTTACCATTAGATTATGTAAGTAGTGGAACAGTGGCATAAGAATGTTGTATTATGCGCAGGAAAAATATTAAGAATTGCAAACTTTTACAAAAGTAGAAAATGTTAGTAAAAAAAAAAACCGTAACCTAACAATTCCATAAAAGTAATTTGAGGTATTTAAAAAATTTGGAGACCTAATGGAAACATGAGCCAAATTTTAATATTGATTTTGATGCTTAAACTTATTAATAACACTTACTAGAAAATATTCTTTTAACAGACAATTAATTAATTCTAATTACAGAACAAAAATATTGCATGATGCTCCTACATTTTAAAATATGCAGCCAACATAACAGAATAAAATATACAGTTTATTATGATATAAATAAACAAACTATGAAAATTATTCAAAACTAATATATCATGGAATACTTTAAACAAAGTTTATATTGTGATTACTTTTTCAACTAAAATTAAGAGGAAGTCAGCTTATTTCAAATAATAAAAAATATTTAATTCAGGAAGTCGGACTGCACTCAATGCAGACGAATTTGCCCGTAGGATATAGCGACTGCAGCACTCCAAGCATTGGCAGAAAAAAACCAGGCCTGGCATCACCTTCTCCCATAAGCATCGGCCCAGGGTGGTTCTAGTATGTTTTTTTTAATGTATATCTTTTCCTAAATTGTTAATTCCAAAGGTTTAGATAGATTTAATAATGAATGGAGAACATATTTTAATGGACTCACCTCATACATTTTCAAACTTCTTTGATACCGACGGTTTCAGACAATATCATGTCCTTCATCAGTCATGGCGTCCATTGATGAAATTCCGTGATTGTTGATTTCTTTAGTGACATCACCTCTTGTGCTGCCATCTTCCGTTGGGATTATAAACTTTGTAATTAAATTTTTATCCACCGGAATATCGAAATTCATAGATCGATATTTATTCTTCTGAATGAATATAATTTCCCATTCAGAAGAATAAATATCGATCTATGAATTTCGATATTCTGGTGGATAAAAATTTAATTAAAAAGTTTATAATCCCAACGAAAGATGGCAGCACAAGAGGTGATGTCACTAAAGAAATCAACAATCACGGAATTTCATCAATGGACGCCATGACTGATGAAGGACATGATATTGTCTGAAACCGTCGGTATCAAAGAAGTTTGAAAATGTATGAGGTGAGTCGATTAAAATATGTTCTCCATTCAATATTAATGATATAACCTCATAATGTTTACTTCCCGATATTAATTTAAATATAACTAAAGTTTAGATAGATGTTTAAAAAGTTTTGAAACATCTATCTAAACCTTTGGAATTAATAGTTTGGGAAAAGATATGTGTTAATTAAAAAACATAGATGTATGAGGTAAGAAGAATTCACAATTCATTTGATTCTTATTTATTAGAACAAACTCAAAATGTGAACTCCTCCTATATATTCATAGTTAAATATGGGAAATAACATTACGAGGTTCTTAATTCGTAAATTAATGAGTCTTTTTTACATCTTACCTCATATTTTATGTTTCTTTTAAGTACGGGAACTATACGAGAACTAGTTTTCAAGAGAAGGATCTCTCTCATTTTCAACTGACACTCCTATATATACTATATTCACAATAAATTTGTTGTTGAAGTAAAATTGAAAATTTCACTCTGTAAAACTTGATCTCATTCTATGGTTATGTCATTACCAATATAAAATCATACATTTGAAGTTAAATTATTAAAGATACAAACTCCATATTTTCTGTTAAAGAAATTGAAATCTATATACAAATATTTTGAGCGGAAAAAGTAGTATCCTACTATCTGGAGGCTAAAAAAAGTTCAAAATGTTATTTTATTTTGTTGCATTTTTGTTACGTCAGTTTCCGTAGAATTCACTTAGGGTGATTTATATTACAGGATATCAAAATGAGTGACAATTTGCTCTGGAGACAATTGTTGATTTGTTGTTTCAGAATGATGTCCGGGAACTGAAGTTTAACACTACAGGTGGACAATGCTTGAGTCCCTTGGTACCTACAGAAAACACATATGCTTTCTATGATGGTGTGGAGGGATGTGGAGTGCAGTGTGAGAATCCCATGCTCACACAGGATGAACATAGGCAGATTCACCAGCTTGTTGCTTGGGGTGGAACTGTGTGTCTATTGTTGAATCTCTTCACTGTGGTAAGAATATCTTTTATTAATTAAAACATTTTGTCTGTTCATTCTTACCTCTTAGAGTTGTTTTTGTCGAACATATGTTTCAGAGCTTCTTAGCCCCATTGTCAGCGATTACAGACTGAATTTTCTCATGTTGTCGGCCCTAATGAGAAAATTCAGTCTGTAATCGCTGACGATGGGGCTAAGAAGCTCTGAAACGTATGTTTGACAAAAACAACTCTAAGAGGTAAGAATGAACAGACAAAATGTTTTAATTGTTAAACAAACCTCTTAATTAAGGTAGAATATTTTTATCACTCACCTCATATTGTTCTTCTTATTTGATTATAAACTAGTTTCGGAACATAGTTTCTGGTCCATCCTCAGTATCATCACGACCGTTGTTCTGTCGTCTTGAAGAGCTGTCCTTCTCTCCTTCCATTGGCTGACTGAAAAACCTCGAAACCAGGTCATTCTCACCGGGAATTTCTTAATGTTAATTCCTATTGTATTTAAAAATATATATCTTTTGCTTGTCTTGAAGTTCTTTTTTCAACCTGTAGCATATTTTCTCAAATACCCCATGTCGTCAACTAAGCCACCAGACACACTCCAAAATTTCACAGTGCTAAGTTGAAAATACAAAATTTATTCATTCTTATAACTGCTGTGGAGATTAATTGGATAATAGGGAAGACAGAAAGAGATATGATAAAGAATGAATGAGTCAGGGAGGGACTAAAGCAGATATCGATAGAAGAAAAATTCAGAAAGAAACTATATGAAGTAGTTAGGACATGTAATGAGAATGGATTAAGGAAGGAAACCTAACTAGATAATGGAAGGAAGGACAGAAGAGAAAAAGAGAAGATCAAGGAAACTGTACATTGATGATATTGAGGATATAATAAAAAGAAATGGGAAAATGGCTGGAGAATTGAAGAGTGACAATAGGACAGAGCCAAATGGAGAAATGAATTGAGACAAAATGATAATATAATAATAAATAATTGTTATTCATAGTGTTTGAAACTTATTACTCGATCTCTCTGTCTAGGATAATATGGTCTTCCTCATCTGTAGTGTTAGGGAGGAGTGGAATGCTTGGATTCTAAGGGATGGGTATTACATTATAGTAAGCAGAAAGCCAATTTATTTCACACTGTTCTAGCAATGTAGGACAGAACTTGCATATGTAGTATATATATATATATATATATATATAGTATACACAATGATAAAATTAAATAATTTCTGGCTAGAGTTGTTAATTTATAAAAAATAAAATAATGTATATAGAGAAGAATTTGCATTTAGATCGGTACTTGCTCAGGTAGCTCAGATGTTAGAGCACTTGGTCTAGAGAACCAAGGGTCCCGGGTTCAAGTCCCGGTCTGAGTGTATAAATTTTCTCTTCAAATATGATTTATCTATCATTGAGATGTATGAAATTAATAATAAAAACATTGAAAAAAGCTGTACTGGCATTTATAATGTATTGTATAATTCCCAAATATGTCTTCTTAATAAAGGAGCCGCCATTTGCAAAGATAGAAGCAAAGGCTTCATAGCATTTGGTGGGCAGGAATTACAATGTATATAGAGAAAAATTTGCATTTAGATTGGTACTTGCTCAGGTAGCTCAGATGGTAGAGCACTTGGTCTAGAGCACCAAGGGTCCCGGTCTGAGCATATAATTTTTCTCTTAAAAAATGGGAAGTGATTTTTATTTAAGAAAGAAAAATGAACGCTCGAATAGGATTTTGAACCCTGGATCTTTGATTCTATATAACGGTATAATACCTATTACACTATCTGAGCTACATATTTTGATGAAGTGAGATTAAAGTTTCTGATTTGTGTTTTTATTATTAATTTAATACCCCTCACTGAAGGACAAATTATAATTGAAGAGAAAAATTATATGCTCAGACCAGGGTTTGAACCCAGGACCTTTTGGTTTTCTATGCCAATGCTCTACCGCTGAACTATCTGAGCACTCCAATCTAAATGAAAATTTTTCCCTTATACATCGTTAATTCCTGTGATTAATTCAGTGAGAAGTATTAAATTAATAATAAAAACATCGAAAGAAGCTCTACTGACTTTATAAAGTAGTGTTTAAATTCCCAATAAATGTCTTCTTAAATAAGAAGCGCATGATCGAGCAAAGGCTCGTAGCATTCAGCAATCAGGAATTAACACTGTATACGAGAAAAATATTTACATTAGATTGACCTAGAAAGCCAAAGGTCCTGGGTTCAAAGCTCGGTCTGAGCGTATAATTTTTTTTCATAAAATATTTCTTATTCATATTTTTACCCAGAGTTGCCTATGATTTAAAGAGTAAAAATTTGCAATGGCAAGAATAACAAATGGGTAGGACCAATTGGAAATCCATTATGAAAAATCTCATTATCTTGGAAAATTTGAGAGGATAATAAAATATCTTAAATGAAAAAAAGAATGAAAGAGAGAGAGATACTAAACACTCTTTGTCTTTATACCTGGTTAGGGTTTGAAATACACAAACAGCTTTAAGGATGAAGGCAAACTTCATACTCATGTCAATAGGATTCAGATAAATTGATTTTTTTAAGAATTCATCATCATCCATGCAAGTATTAGGCAATGTGGCCTGTTACGGTCTCAAAGAGGAATTTTCCATCCAGCGCTTTTTTTAATGTCTCAGCGATCTTTTGCCTTGGGAGCAGTAACGAAGCATGACTTTTTTTTTAAGAATTTTGGGATGGAACTGTGTGGGGTATTTGCATAAAAATGGTATATTAGTGAAAGAGAGAGCTATTATAGAAAATATCACTATGAGGTATAAATTCTATTCGCCTCATCTCATATCCCGTCTTCTAATTAGACCAGTTTCAAAACCTAGGTGGTTTCATCATAGTAATTTATTTCATGACTGATGTTCTGTCGTCCAGGAGTACTGTTTTCTTGGATGACATAATATTTGTCATGAAAGTACTGATGATCAAATAACTATAATTAGAAGACAGGATATGAGGTGATGCGAACAGAATTTATTTTAAATTTTAGAGCTATTATTTGTTTAATTACAGGTGACATTCTTTATTGATTGGAGATCAGGCAACAAATATCCTGCACTTATCATATTCTATATTAACTGCTGTTTCCTGGTGTCTTGCATCGGATGGCTGGCTCAGTTCATCCCTGGTGCAAGAGAGGGCATTGTGTGTCGTAAGGATGGCACTCTTAGGATGTCTGAACCAAGGTATTTACAGGGTTTGTTACTAATGAAGTGCTTTTATGATTTTAATTTTGTTTCATAACTCTGGAAACCCATGGTTGGCTGAATTACTTACTAACATTGACAAGCAAAATAGTATTTAAAGAATCATATGTTTATCATGACATAGTCTTTCAACCTATATATCAAACATTTTGCTTCTTCTCTAATCAAGTACCTCTTCAGTTATCCTCACAAGTAAGAGTGGATCCTGTTCCAGATCTTGTACAAAAAAAAATCTGTGGTCAGGAATTGAACCTGGGATCTTTATTACAGCGCTTTTTTGGACGTCCCAGCGATCTTTTGCTTTGGGGGCAGTAACAAAGCATGGCTTTTGGCATTCGTTGAAGATGGGCTTTCCAGTTGTTCTGGTAGTTTTGTATATGGTGAAGAATGGTTTCTACATCCAACTCTTCCATAATTTCCTCATTTCTTTTATGGTATCATTTTGTACGGCGTATAAATCAAGTCTCATTTGATGTTATTTGGCTTTCATCTCATCTTCATATTTTCCATGCTTCACTACCATATCTTAATACTAGTCTTCTGAGAACCTTATAAAGCTGTAATCTTGTGTTGTTTTGTACAAAATATGGTTTCATTATACTGTTAATTATCCCTGTTGTTTTTGTGAAATTTGTGATTTTCTTTGATATATCAGCTTCATCTTGAAATGTTAAATTATAACCCAAATAATTAATTCATTTACTCATTCTAAAATTTCATCATCCAAAACAGTTTTGCTAGGTATAGGGTCTTTCTTCTTCTTCCTTCCAAGTATTAGGCCAAGGCCTGTTACGATCCTATAGAAAATTTTCCCTCCAGCGTTTCATAGGACGGCCCAGTGATCTTCGTCCTCTTGGTATATAATTATAAACAGCTTTGGGGATCCGATTTGAACTCATTCTTTCAAGATGGTGTTTCCAATTTAGTTGGTACTGTTTAATATGTTCCAAAATTGGCGTACTCTTCAATTCTTTTAAGATATCGGTGTTCCTTTTCCAATCCCATCTGGTGTAACCCGCTGTTCTGCGCATGAATCTCATTTCACAAGCCGTTATTCTGCTTTCATGTTGTTTTCTTAGTGTCCATGCTTCACTACCATAGGTCAACACTGGTCTAGCCAAAGTGTTATATAAACGTAATCTGGTGTTTTTTTGTACAAGGAATGGTTTCATAACTTGATTAATAATTCCTAAACTTTTATTATAACTGGTAACTTTTTCAGGGATATCCTTTTCATCCCAGATAGAGAGATAATATCCAAGATATTTAAATTGATTAGATCTCTCTAAAATTTTATTCTGGAGACAGATTTTACTTTGTATGGGGTCCTTCCCATGAAATGCCATAATTTTAGTTTTATTAATTGATATTTCCATATTAAATTTGGCACCTATTTTTTGTAAATTATAAATTGATCGTTGCAAATCATTTTCGGAAAGTGCCAGAAGAGCTAAATCGTCTGCAAAAGAATAGCATCGAGTTTGAGGTTCCTATTGATGGGTATATATCCTCGTTGTGTTTTCCTCCATTCATTTATTAATTTAATTCATGTATATAATGAAAAGCACCGGTGAAAGTCCGCATCCCTGTCTTACTCCAGTGTTGATCTTTTCCCAAGAAGATAATTTGCCATCTTGTTTAACAGAGATTTCATTATCTTTATAGATGTTGAAGATATTAGTAATATATTGTTGTGGAACGTTATCATCAGCTAAAATTTGTAGTAATATATTTCTGTCTACTTTGTCAAAAGCCTTTATGAAGTCAACGAAGGCGATATGAGTTTCTATATTGAATTCCTTGTGCTTTTCTAATAGTAGTTTTAGAGTAAAGAATCCATCTGTACAAGATCTACCCTTTCTGAATCCATATTTCCCACAAAAGGCCATTAAAATTGTGTATAGAATACTGTAAATCTTTTTCTGTTGGAGCTATTAATACCAAATCATCTGCAAAGAGCAGGGAGTCTACTTTTAGGTTTAATGGAGATTTTGAATAGAATTGTGTTTCATCTGTTGCCAATCTTGAAGTATTCTATCCATGTATATGATAAAGAGCAAGGGCAAGAGGCCACATCCTTGTCTTAAGCTCCTATTAATTTCGGTTCATTCTGTTTGGTGTTATTGATTCAAACTGAAATCAAATTTTGTTTTATAGATATTGTGTACATTTAAAATTTGTTGTTGTTGTTTGTAGATTGTTTTCAGCTAAAATTTCCAACAATTTATTCCTATTGATTTTGTCAACGGATTTTTTGAAATCCACAAAAGCTAAGTGTGTCTCTACATTGAAGTCCCTGTGTTTTTCTATTAATACTTTCATGGAGAAATAACCATCACAGCAGGATCAACCTTTATGAAAGTAAATTATATTGGCATACATTTTGTATCCAGTATTTAATAAGCTGATGCCTCTGTAATTTTCACAGTTTTTCTTGTCTCCTTTTTTAAATATTGGTATTACAATAGATGAAGTTTTTTTGAGTCTCAATAAATTGAGGTAAGATATCTCTTAGACTCAAAAAAACTTGATAAAAAGAACCTCAAAATATTACTTCCTAAAATAAATAATTACAATAGATTTTGTCTAACTTACAGGAATGTCTCTCCCTTCCCCTAGTTTATTTAAGGATGTAAGAAATTTGTCTAAAAACAGAGTTGCATTTTTAAATAGTTCAATATGGATTCCATCTTCCCCAGGAGCTTTGTTGATTCTCATTTTCATTAATACTTCTGATAGTTCATCCTCTGTAATCAAGTCTGTTGAGGTGTTATTGGATGATGGTAAAGTGAGTATTTGGAGTTTGGGTCCATAGGTTTTGAAAATAATTTGACCATTGTTTGGCTGGGATGAGTTTAAGGTTGAGATTGTCTTTCGTTTCACGATTCATATTTTTCAAAATTTTGTATGTTTGTGATGCATGTCTAATAATATCATTCTCTAATTGTGACACAAATTCCTCCAAACTTTTTCTATGTCTCTTCCTGGTTTCTCTTTTCGCTATTGCTCCAGTTTTGTGGTAATTGATTTTATCTTCTTCTGATTTATTTGATAAGTACTTTTTTGTTTTTGATAATTTGCGCTATTTCAAAATGGGCTTTAGTGGGAACTCTACAATAATACCCCTCTGGGCCAGCAACCCATTGGGCAAAAAATTTACATTTGCTTTCAAGTCTCAAACCTTAATCGTTGGAGATTTTAATGGCAGGATAGGGAACAGAAAAAATGGGCTTTATTAACCCTTAAATTGCAGAAACTGAATTTAAGTTTGTTTTAAGGTATTAGATTGAAGGAAAATTCAATGAGGATTGTAGTGAAGATGGCTTGATATGGCAATTTTTAGAAAAACAGCAAAAATGGATGAATTACTGTTGTAGAATGTTATTAGCAACTTGAGGAATTTATATATATATATATTTTTTTTCTTCTGTGTGTATGTCACTGAACTACTCCTAAATGAATGGAGCAATTTTGATTAATTTTTTTTTTGCGTATTTGAGTGGGTCACTGGATGGTTTAGATTCATAATTGGATCCTCTAGAACAATTAAGCATATGAGTCACCTGAAGTGAAAATTTAAAAAATGACTCCAGCAGTCACAATTTTTTATGTTTCACAATGAAACTAAGTATATTTGAAGAGAAAAATTCTCGTCTAGACCGAGATCGAACCTGGGACCTTTGGCTTTCCGGGCCAATGCTCTACCAACTGAGCTACCGAGACAAGTTGCGATCTAGATGCAAATTTTTCTCTTATATACGTTGTGAATTATATATGTTGTAACGAAGTATATCCTATTAAAATAAACCGAGGTAGGTATTATCCAAAAATGAGTGAAATCTGACAATTAAAAGTGGAGGTTTACCTGAAATTAAAAACTGCCTAATTGACTGGACCGATTTTGATGACAATTAGACCCAATAGGTAGTGCTGCGATCGGGTTATAGGATTTTTTTTATGTCAGATGTGTAGTATCTGCATTATCGACATATTCCGCACCACAACAATGTGATGTCATAATACACGCTTCTTGAGCCACAACAGATAGCAGTGAGGAGTCTTCTTGCAAACTTATTAATTAGTGAATTTTATGGTAAAAAAGTAACTTATATTTTTATCGTCTGCCATGACATGAGAATTGAACATTAGTACAGCATATCTGCCAGATCCACTAGTACATATATATATATATATATATATGTGTGTGTGTGTGTGCATGCATATGTATAGGTATCATGTGCCATAGCTAAAATAGTTTAAGGTATCATGTCCTGGTACAGAGTTGCTTGTGCTAGTTCGAATCCTCATGGGGGAAGATATATTTTCATGGGATTTCAGTGAGATTGGGACTGGCATCCACCCAGCATCATAGGAACTGGTGTAGCTACATTGGGTACTGGCTTCAGATTGAGAAAACAAGCTATAATATCTGGGGGACCTGACATGCTTCCTCTAAATCACATGTGGTATTTATAAGTAGTTGCTGCTGCTTACGTCAGCACAAATAGGGAAGCAATGCAGATTTAGGAGTGGAAGGCTTGGAAGAATTTATGAGCTGCTCGGCCTGTGCTTCTCTGTTTCGAGCAAAATGTGGTGGGCTGCTGTGATTCGGCTCACAAGTGATCTCTAGTGTAAACATTTGGTGCAGTCTTCCTTGAAGGAGAATAGTTTATTGATATATAACATTTCTGCTCATTTTAATTGTTATTTATTAATGACCTTATTTGGACACATCTGTATTAATAACATGCTTTTAATTAATAGTAAGTGGAGAACATATTTTTACGACTCACCTCATACAATTTCAAATTTCTTTGATACCGATGGTTCCAGACAACATCTTGTCCCTCTTCAGTCATGACTCCACTGATGAAATTCTCTGGTTGTTGATTTCTCTATGGACATCACCTCTTGTGCTGCCATCTTTGGTTAGGATTATAAATTTTGAAATTAAATTTTTATCCACCGGAATATCGAAGTTCATAGATCAATATTTATTTTTACTTCCCAACATTAATTTAAAATGCTTTTAATTAATTATATTCAGATGCTAAAATTAGGAAATTACTTAACAAAGGCCAAACTTGTATTCAGGGCAATACTTGGTCTCCTTTAAGAAGATCACCGCTCTAGAAGATTACTTTTAGAGGAATTTTTTTGTAGTTGACTTATAGAGGTTTCACTGTTTATAATTTTGGTTGGAACAAAATATGAAAGACAGTAAAAAAAAAATCAAAAGTGGAATATAAACAACTTAAAAAAATGATATATGATATATGGATCATGCAAAGATATCAATGAATTATGGTAAGAATAGGATTGCCAACTTTAAAGGAAGTTGCTTTCAGTGTCACCTTAAATCCATCAGGGTATAGGATCTAAAACTTAGGTAATTTTCGTAATGATGTATATAGTAATGGAAATTAATCTAACTTAAGATAATACAGCCATGTTAATGATATAATAATTTTAATGTTAAATGCTGAATAATATTGTCACTAGTAGCATTGGTGTTGGAATAGATAGAATTTGTTTATTGATATTTTTAGGAAATAACACTATGAGGTTTATTTAATATAATTAAAAAAGAGTCAGCCCCTCAGGGGTCCTCATCTAGGGGATATGTGGATGGCGACCACAAGGTGCCCAAGCTGAGCAAAACATTTCTTCCACTTACTCTTTTAACTTTACTATCTAACCTCTCTTGGTTAACTCTTGTTTTTTTCGACCCCGACGCTATTAGGGCATCCGAGGGCTAGGGAGTCTTTCCTTTCTTCCATTTCTTCTTTCCTCTATTTTCTTTTCTTCTCCAGAAAAGCCTGACCAGAGGCTATAAGATGGCAGCCCCATCACTGGTCTTGCCTTCCTTTGGCCAGCAACCAATCGAAGGGACTATTATTATGCTTTCAAATCTTATACGAGAATTTCCCGGAAGGATCAAACTAATGAACGCTGGAGGGAAAATTTTCTATAGGATCATAACAGGCCTTGGCCTAATACTTGGAAGGAAGATGAAGAAGAAGAAAAAAGAGTCAGAAATATATAAGGTGAGGTATGAATTTCTGACTCTTTTTAATTATAGAATTCCTTTAATTTAATTTCACACAGTTTACTGTAGAATTCCAATTTTTTTTATTTCATTCACAGTACAGACACATAATTATAATTATTCTTCTTTGAGTCTTTCACAAACAATATAGTTTACTTCTTCACACTCACAGAAACACTAACTTCCCCTTGTCAATTTTTAGATCATGACTGACTGTCAAACAACTTGAATCCCTTTTATATGGAAGGATTGAACTATGACCAGTCTTGATCTCTCTCATATTGAAACCTCGAGATTCCTATACTTCCAGAATGCAATGCATTGATATATCTGGAAAGCTTCCAGTGGGCATTTCTGACTCATGAGTCTCAACAAATGTATCTCTTATGCATAAGGCAAGATTTTAGAGTCTTGTTACACCCTGCCCAACATTGTGTCGCAATATTTTCCAAAGATTGCATGACTTAACAATGTAGGTTAGTACCAAAATATGTTGGTAGATTTTATTTAAGTAAAATTTTATCACCTCACCTCATATTCATCTTTTCTTCTTCTTCTTCTTCTTCTTAGACTGGTTTCAGGATTCGGTTCCATCCTAAATATTTTCCCGAGCCTTCAAGGTGACTCTTCAAGATGATATAACAATAGTCATGAAAATACTAAGGATAGAATTGAAGAACGTCTCGAAACCTGTCTAAGATGAAGAAGAATATGATGTGAGGTGATAAAATTTTACTCCAATAATACCTTGTAGTGTTAATTCTTAAAAAGTCAAATGTAGGTAGATGTTGCAATAGAAAGAAAAATTCATATTGGCAAATATGAGATATAATGGAATCTTTAAAAATCAAAATAGTTTGTAACCTAGGACTTATTGTAATATGCATATCAAGCCATTTGTATTGCAATAACAAGAACTATTAATGTATTTTATTGTTGTATTTTGGTGCAAATTTAGATACCATATTTTACGGACTATAAGACACATTTTTCTTCGAAAAATTGCTTCCAAAATTCAGGTATGTCTTATACTCAAAATTAATTTTAAAATGTCCAGTGTTTGATTTAAAATTCCTGCCAGTCTTTAAAATGGCCATATATTTGATACCGTGGGAATTATCTCTATCTGGCAACATTGGATTCAACTGGCAGCAACAGTGCACCGATACAACAAACATGAGTTGCGGGGGATTCACAAAGCATGCTAACACTGTCTCCCCTTCTGCCCCACCATCACAAACCCAGAACACTGTCTAGCCTATGATGCATCATTGCAATCTATGATGCCAATGAACTTGAACAAATGGATGATGGATGAAATCCAACATGAATTCACGCCAAAGGAAGCTTTTAAACGACATACAATCAAACAAGTGTGTCAATGGATAAAAAAGTTGGTTTAGAGCGAGAGAAGACATTGTTAAATCTTTCAAGAAGTGCAGTGTAAGTAATGCTCTCGATGGCAGTGAAGACCATCTTATATTTGAAGAGAACAACGATGATGACGAAGAAGAAATGGTAGTAAAAGATTCCGGGCTATGTGGCCGTGGTCTATAACTGGCGTTTCTTCCAGACGTTTCTCCCTCAACTGCGGAGGGCATCTTCAGTGGCGAGCGCTTCAAGCTGTTGTTTCCCCTGTCGTAGACTCGACTGCGACTCATTCGCAGTCGAGTCTACGACAGGGAAACAACAGCTTGAAGCGCTCGCCACTGAAGATGCCCTCCGCAGTTGAGGGAGAAACGTCTGGAAGAAACGCCAGTTATAGACCACGGCCACATAGCCCGGAATCTTTTACTACCATGATTACCGGCCGTGAAAGCCTGCATTCCACTAAGAAGAAGAAGAAAGTTCAGATGATGATTTTCAGGGATTTTACATAAAGGTCAGAATGGTTTTATAAACTAAGATTTTTTTTTTTTTAGTCTGGCTTTGCAATCTAATAATAAATATGGTAAAAATGTTATTTAAAAAAATGCTTAAAAATTAAGCTGTGTCTTATAGTCCGTAAAATACTGTAATTTATACCAGTTTGTTTTTCTATTGTTTCATTAAAAATATTAAATAAATGTAATCAATCTATCTTACAGGATATATTACCATTTCATGAATTAACACTTTATCTCTGCCAAATGCAGAACTTGAACACAAAAGTGGAGTTTTATTAGATACACACAGTTTTTAGATAATTTTTAAATGCTTGAATTATATCTTAAATATATTAATTGGTATTTGTGTTGTTTTTCAGTGCTGGAGAGAACCTGTCTTGTGTGATTGTGTTTGTTTTGGTATATTACTTCATCATGGCTGCTCTTGTCTGGTTTGTGATCCTCACCTACACATGGCACATCAGTTTCCAAGCTCTAGGTCAGTATTCACAAGGATAAAAACAACATGAGCTCTATAACCTCACAAACTATTTATTGTATTTTAGATGCCTCTCTCTCTCTCTAGCCTCTTCTTCCAACCTGCTTTCATTCTACCTTTGGCCTCCTATAATTTTCCTTTCCATTTCCTGTCTTGCATCTCTATTCTCGTAACATGATAATAATATTTTATTCTTTTATATAGTCAAGAAAAAAAAGGAGAAATTTTAAACAAAGCCAGGAAAGCTACTGATTTTTAATATCAGTTTAGATAAATAATATTTGGAAATAATGAAATCTTGCAAAAAAACATATACAAGTATATAAAACAATAATTGACCCAACAATATTATATGAAATGGTGAAATTAAATGTTTCTTACCTCTCCTCATAAATATTTTCTAAGTTGATCGCGATTTCGAGACTATAACTGTCTCATCATCAGAACTTTGTTGGCGACTGGTGTTATGTTGGTCTGAAGAAACTCTTCTTCTTCCCTCTGTTGGTGGACGGATGAACTTTTGGATCAGGTCAAAATTTGCAGGAATTTTGAAGTTTATAAGTTTTCTTTTGTTTTTCTGAATGTAGATCTTTTCCCAAACAACGAGTTCGTTTTGTTTGTCTATTCGTTTAATTAGACTGGCTTTTGATTCAATTAAATGTTTTTCGGACCAAGCATGAGCAGCTACTGCTGACTTTTCTACTTCTCCATTTTTATGTTTCTAAGATGTTCTTTCACCCTTGTTTTCAAATTTCTTTTCGTTTTTCCAATATGAATTTTGTCACAATCACTGCATTTGATCTTATAAATTCCTGATTTGTTTTCGTTTTCAATTTTTTCATTTTTATTGGTTTTAATTATCCTGTTAAGGCTGTATTAATTTTTAGGTGCTAATCTTATATTAAACTTTTTGAAATTTTTTTGAAATTTATAGTGTTTCAATGGATGGTAAGTGAATTTCTTGAATTTTATTTTTTCTCTTTCTTTTATAAGTGTGCTTTCATTTATTAATTTTCAAGAAATTCACTTACCATCCATTGAAACACTATAAATTTCAAAAATTTTCAAAAAGTTTAATATAAGATTAGCACCAAAAAATGAATACAGCCTTAAACAGGATAATTAAAACCAATAAAAATGAAAAAATTGAAAACGAAAACAAATCAGGAATTTATAAGATCAAGTGCAGTGATTGTGACAAAATTTATATTGGAAAAACGAAAATAAATTTGAAAACAAGGGTGAAAGAACATCTTAGAAACATAAAAAATGGAGAAGTGGAAAAGTCAGCAGTAGCTGCTCATGCTTGGTCTGAAAAAACATTTAATTGAATCAAAAGCCAGTCTAATTAAACAAATAGACAAACAAAAGGAACTCATGGTTTGGGAAATTTATAGTGTTTCAATGGATGGTAAGTGAATTTCTTGAAAATTAATAAATGAAAGCACACTTATAAAAGAAAGAGAAAAAATAAAATTCAAGAAATTCACTTACCATCCATTGAAACACTATAAATTTCAAAAAATTTTCAAAAAGTTTAATATAAAATTAGCACCTAAAAATGTATACATTCACAAAAACAAAAGAAAACTTATGAACTTCGAAATTCCCGCAAATTTTGACCTGATCCAGAGGTTCATCGGTCCACCAACATAGGGAAGAAGAAGAGTTTCTTCAGACCGACATAACACCAGTCGTCATCAAAGTTCTGATGATGAGACAGTTATAGTCTCAAAATCGCGATCAACTTAGAAAATATTTATGAGGAGAGGTAAGAAACATTTAATTTCACCATAAATTAAACCTCATAGTGATTAATTCCTATAAAAGTTAAATAATTATATGAAATATATTTGAAGAGAAAAATTTTCGCCTAGACCGGGACTCGAACCCGGGACCCTTGGCTTTCCGGGCCAAGTGCTCTACCAACTGAGCTACCGAGGCGAGTTACGATCTAGACGCAAATTTTTCTTCTTATGTACGTTATATATGAAATTATTATATGAAATGTCTGGACAGCTCAGTTGGTAAGAGCATTAGCACATAGAGTGAAGGTCCGGAATTTGATTCCTGGTTCAAGCATAAATTTTTGTTTTTATTACTTATATCTTTACTCGTTTATGCATTTCAATACTCCTTTTAAGCTTACAGTTTTTAATCTCCTTGAATAAACTGAGTTTATTACATTTTTAAGTATAAAGTGTGGGGATGTTACAGGTAAAATCCAGGAACGAATAGACAAGAAGAGCGCTTACTCACATGGTTGCTTGGTCACTCCCTCTTATTCTCACCATCACAACAATGGCACTAGGAGAAATAGATGGTGACAGTGTAGCTGGTATTTGTTTTGTGGGCTACATAAACCGAGCTGCTAGGGCTGGGTTTCTTCTTGGTCCCATCACTGCTGTGCTGCTAGTGGGAGGTTACTTTCTGTCTAGAGGTATTTTAACTTTTTAAGCAAATTGAGTTTACATATAAAAGCTTTCCTAGCCATAATATATATAATTATATATGTTATTGAACTAAAGAAAATCACTGTAAAGTTTAATTTAAGATTTAAATTAAAATTCTTTATACCTTACCTCATATCCAGTCTCCTAATTAAACCGGTTTCACATAGGCATTTTCATATTCATTAATTTCATGACCGATATTATGTCATCCAGTGATACTAAACAGTTCTAATTAAGCCAGTTTCAAAACCTGGCGGTTTCATCTTCAATAATTTCATGACCGATGTTATGTTCATCCAGAAGAATGAAGCAGTTCTCCTGGATGACATAACATTGATTGTGAAATTACCGAAGATGAAACTGCCTAAGTTTTGAAACCGGTTTAATTAGAAGTGGTGAGGTATAAAGAATTTTAATTTATATCTTACATATGTTATTGTTAACAAATCTTATAATGCAGTGCATTTTTCTTAATGTAAGATAAGTTTTAAAATAATATTTAATTTTAGGAAGTTATATTTTGAGGTTATTTTAATTATCTTATTTTTGGTCTGGACATCTTACCTCAATATTAATGTTGATTTGTTCTTGGACATGTTTCAAAACAATTCTGTTTTATCGTCAGCTTTCCCAGACTGGTTTTATTTATGTTGCATTATGTTGCACCACCTGGATGTCGATGTCAGCTCCATTCTGTGGTTGGCCAAAGAACCTCCAAACAAGGTCACCCTCCATCGGAATATCAAAATTCATAACTCTGTTTCTGTTCTTCTGAATATAAATTTTTTCCCAAATAGTCAGCTCTTTTGTATTTTCTAACTGTTTTAATAATTTAGTGTCTGAATTTATATTATGTTTTTCAGACCAAACATGAGCAGCAACTGCAGATTTTTCAATTTCTCCATTTTTAATATTTCTTGTGTGTTCTTTGGTTCTAATTTTTAGGTTTCTTTTTGTTTTCCCTATATATATCTTTTCACAACCCATGCATTCAATTTGATATATTCCTGACTTTTTATTTTTATCAGTTTTTTTCATTTTTAACAAATTAATGAGTCATTTTAACATCTTACCTCATTTATTTAACTTTCACAGGGAAAGAACACTATGAGGTTTAATTTAATAATTAAATTAATGTTTTTATTACCTCACCTCATATCTTTTTTCTTCTATACTGCAGTTTCGGAGCTTATCTCCATCGTCAGTAGCCTCTGGTCGACCGGTGTTATGTCGTTTCTTGGCGGTTTCCTTCTTACTTCTGTCGGTGGACCGATGAACCTCTGGATTAGGTCAAAATTTGCGGGAGTTTCAAAATTCATGAGTTTTTCTTTTTTGTTTTTTTGGATGTGGATTTTTTCCCAGACTGTGAGTTCCTTTAGTTTATCTGTTTGTTTGATTAGGCTAGCTTCTGTACCTATTAAATGTTTTTCAGACCAAGCATGGGCTGCTACTGCTGACTTGTCCACTTCCCCCTTTTTTACATTTCTAAGGTGTTCCTTCAATCTAGTTTTTAAATTTCTTTTTGTTTTTCCTATATAGATTTTGTCGCAATCTTGACATTTGATCTGATATAATCCTGATTTATATTCTTGTCCAATTTTTTCATTTTTGTTGGTTTTAATTATCTTGTTTAGGCTGTATTCATTCTTTGGGGCCAATCGAATGTTAAACTTATTGAAAATTTTCTGGAACTTGTGGTGTTTTACAGGATGGTAAGTGAATTTTTTGAATCTTATGTTCTCTTCTGTTTGTTTTTTAAGTGTGCTTTCATTAATTAGTTTTTGCCTTTTGAACTTATTTATTTTCTTGTGTACCATGTTCTCTTCATAACCATTTTCTATTGCTACTTTAATTATGTATTCTTTTTCTTTTTCATATTTTTCACGGTTCAGGGGTACATTCACCAATCTGTGTGTTAGGCTATTGAATACAGCTTCTTTGTGAGCGAAATGGTTGAATCCTGATGCCTTAATGTAGTTATCTTTATGTGTGTTCTTTCTGTATATTCCAAATTCTATTTTGTTTTTTTCGTTTCTAGTTAGGGTTAGATCCAAAAATGAAATTTGTCTTTCAGTTTCAGTTTTGGATCTAACCCTAACTAGAAACGAAAAAAACAAAATAGAATTTGGAATATACAGAAAGAACACACATAAAGATAACTACATTAAGGCATCAGGATTCAACCATTTCGCTCACAAAGAAGCTGTATTCAATAGCCTAACACACAGATTGGTGAATGTACCCCTGAACCGTGAAAAATATGAAAAAGAAAAAGAATACATAATTAAAGTAGCAATAGAAAATGGTTATGAAGAGAACATGGTACACAAGAAAATAAATAAGTTCAAAAGGCAAAAACTAATTAATGAAAGCACACTTAAAAAACAAACAGAAGAGAACATAAGATTCAAAAAATTCACTTACCATCCTGTAAAACACCACAAGTTCCAGAAAATTTTCAATAAGTTTAACATTCGATTGGCCCCAAAGAATGAATACAGCCTAAACAAGATAATTAAAAACCAACAAAAATGAAAAAAAATTGGACAAGAATATAAATCAGGAATATATCAGATCAAATGTCAAGATTGCGACAAAATCTATATAGGAAAAAAACAAAAAGAAATTTAAAAACTAGATTGAAGGAACACCTTAGAAATGTAAAAAAGGGGGAAGTGGACAAGTCAGCAGTAGCAGCCCATGCTTGGTCTGAAAAACATTTAATAGATACAGAAGCTAGCCTAATCAAACAAACAGATAAACTAAAGGAACTCACAGTCTGGGAAAAAATCCACATCCAAAAAAACAAAAAAGAAAAACTCATGAATTTTGAAACTCCCGCAAATTTTGACCTAATCCAGAGGTTCATCGGTCCACCGACAGAAGTAAGAAGGAAACCGCCAAGAAACGACATAACACCGGTCGACCAGAGGCTACTGACGATGGAGATAAGCTCCGAAACTGCAGTATAGAAGAAAAAAGATATGAGGTGAGGTAATAAAAACATTAATTTAATTATTAAATTAAACCTCATATTTCATGTTTTTCAAACACGGTAACTATAGTTTTCAAATGATCTTGTCATTCATTTTCAACCGCCATTATGACTACCGGATATTCGTTGGAATCTCCCTCTATATCGTTGCCATCTGGTGTTGATTCGATGAACTTCGAGATGAGGTCACGTTCATCCGGAATGTCAAATCCAAAGGTTTTTCCAAATGTTTTAGAAGTTTAGCTTCTTTTTCAATTCTATGACCTTCCAACAAACTATGTGCTGCAATAGCTGATTTTTCAATTTCACCATTTTTAATATTTCTAAAGTGTTCCTTTGTGCGAGTGTCCAAATTTCTTTTTGTTTTTCCTATGTATACTTTATTGCAATCTCGACAATCAATTTGATAAATTCCAGATTTTTTACTATCTGGGGTGTTCATTTTCTTATTGGTTGTTAATAAGTTACCAAGGCTAAATTTATTTATCGGTGCCAATGTAATATTGAATTTCTTGAAAATTTTTTGAAATTTGTTATGTATTCCAGGATGATAAGTGATTTTCTTAAATTGTTTTCCTTTCTTTGAATCAGATTGCAGGGTAGTGTATTCTTTTAATCTTTTTTGTTGTCTGAATTTCTTCAATTTAGTTATAATTATTTCCTTTCCAAAACCATTTAAATTAGCTATGTCCAAAATGTGATTGTATTCTTTCTTAAAATCTTCTTCATTTAGTGGAACATTCAATAATCTATATATCAAACTGTTGAAAATTGCATGCTTATGCGCAATATGATTGAAACCTGAAGACTTTATGTAATTGTCAATATGAGTATCTTTTCTGTATATATTGAATTCAATTCTTTGTTGTTGTTCATTCCTTCTTATGTAGAGGTCCAAAAATGGGATTTGGTTATTATTTTCTAATTCCATAGTAAATTTCACAGATTTATCCTGGAGGTTGAGTAATTTTAATGCATCTTCAATATATTTAGAATTTATCACAGAGAAAATATCATCCACATATCTATACCAACATTTGAACATCCAGGGATAAGCATTGGTGATATGACATTCTAAATAACCCATAAATAAATTTGCCAAAAATGGTGAAAGTGGGTTTCATTTTTGTTGGTTTTTATTAGTTTATTTAAACTGTAGTTATTTTTTGGTGCTAATTTAATATTAAACTTCTCAAATATATTTTGAAATTTATTATGTACCCAGGGGTGATATGTGAATTTCTTATATTTTTTCATAGGTGGTTCTTCTTTTTCAAGATTACTTCTGTTTATCATTTTTTGTTTTTTATACTTTTCTATCCTTTTATGTACCATTTTTTCATCAAACCCATTTTCTCTTGCTACTTTGATTATGTGTTTTTTCTCATGTTTGAAATCTTCTTCGTTTAAGGGTAAGTTTACCAATCTATTAAATTCTGCTAATTTATGTCCAATTGGATTGAACCCTGTTGATTTTATAAAATTTTCCGTATGAGTTTCTTTCCTATGAATCCTGAATTCAATTTTTCTTTTTTCTTCGTTTCTGACCAATTTAAGATCCAAAAAAGGTATTTGTTTATTGTCTTCTATTTCTTTGGTGAATTTAATGTTTGTACTCTGTAAATTTAATAGTTTTAGGGTATCTTCTACATGTTTTTCTTCTAAATAAATAAGATAAGTTGTTTTTACCATGCTACATCTACTTATCGAGTAAAGGTATACACCGTTTTGTTAAGTCCTCATGTCTTAATAAATGACAGAAATTTGATAAAAATTGCTTTATTTTATAAGAGACATTTATTAAAAAATAATTTCATGGCTTGACAGGCCAACTAACTGCTAGCCCCACATTCATATATATATATATATCAATCACAGGTGTGGACAATCTTCCAACCAGTATAGAGGACAGCATGTCAAGTTTCCATCTATTAAAGCTGGTTTTCTCATCCTGGGGCTCCTATTTATCATAGCTGTGCAAATTCCTCAAGATGCAAAATTGGGACTGATCTAATATGGTAGACAAAATTCCATGGGAACTTGAACTAACATGCGTCTATAGCTATGTATCAAGGCAGAAATCTTCATAGAACATCTGTTTGTATACATGTGTCTAATGGCAGTCCACTTGGAATTTAGCTTAAGATTCTACACTCGGCAGATAGATGGTATTAATATAGTACAAGTGTTTATTGCTTCACAGGAGGTAATGCATATTAGAACTACAAATATATATAATGTTCTGCAATGGCAAAAATTCAAACAAATTCTCTGAAATTATAAGTTGAATATTCATTATGAATGTGAAATCTGTTTTATTTTATGGGTATGGAACATAGAGAAAACAACAGGCATAATTGTAAAGAAACTATAAATACAGAGTATTTACTAATAGATGTTTGTGAATCATCATGAGAATATGATGGCCAAGCACCATGTCAAACAATATTCTATAGTAATTCTGCCCGAGGGCAGGTCTTTCACTGCAATCATAGCATTTTCATGCTATGCTTTGTAGCTTTACTAAGGAATTATAGGTGTGGTAGATCTATGAAAAACAACTAACCAACAGAGAATTGGGAAAGGTCATATATAAAAAATGGAAATGGATTGGACATGTTATAAGGATATAAGATGGAAACATAGGTAAAACTTCAAAAGGAGTCCTAAAAATATTAGTAGCTAAAACAGCTTTTGATTGGAATCCCCAAGGATCAACCAGAAGAATAGAGAGACCAAAAATCACATGGTATAGTAGAGTCACAAATAAGAAGAAGATTAGGAAAGAGTTGGATGGAAATCAAGGCACTGCCAAAAAACAGAATATATTTGTCTGGATTCATTATGGCCGTAAGCTTTCCAGAGAAGTGGGAGGATATTACTATTATTGGCAAAAAAAGCACAAATATGTTGGTTGGTTGGTTGGTATCTAATGTCGAGCACTTGATAATGAAATCATTCGCACTCTTGCACTCCAATATTTAGCAGAAAGGCTGGTCTCTTCTACAAAAGCTGGACAACGGAGGAGATGGTTTCTTTCCTGCTGTACTCCAATACAAAAGCACAAATATGTATTACTGACCTTTGACAGTATTGGTTTAAACCAGTTTTTACAACTCAAAAGCTAGTCAAAAAAGGTTAATTATGTATTGATGTTTTTATTATTAATTTAACACTTCAATTTAATTATGTATGAATCATATTTGAAGAGAAAAATTATATGCTCAGACCGGGACTTGAACCCGGGACCCTTGGTTCTCTAGACCAAGTGCTCTACCACCTGAGCTACCTGGGCAAGTACCGATCTAAACGCAAATTTTTCTCTATATACATTGTAATTCCTTCCCACCAGCTGCTATGAAGCCTTTGCTTCCATCTTTGCAAATGGCGGCTCCTTTATTAAGAAGACATATTTGGGAATTATACATTACATTATAAATGCCAGTATGGCTTTTTTCAATGTTTTTATTATTATAATTTCATACATCTCAATGATGGATAAATCATATTTGAAGAGAAAAATTATACGCTCAGCCCGCAACTTGAACCCGGGACCCTTACTTCTCTAGACCAAGTGCTCTACCACCTGAGCTACCTGAGCAAGTACCAATCTAAACGCAAATTATATTTATTTGTCTTTTGGACTTACTAGTTACAGCTTAAGAAAATTGTTATAATTTTGTTGAGTTGTTTCTTGACTCACCTCATACTTCTTAACTCCCTCGCAGATCTAGATTCGTCGCTGTATTTGTGACATTCTGTTCACATTCAGTTGTGAACATGAACAGCATTGAGAATGTCACAAATACAGTGACGAAATATAGAGCTGCGAGGGTGTTAAGAAGTATGAGGTGAGTCAAGAAACAACTCAACAAAATTAAAATAAACCTCATAGTGTTATTTCCTACCTACATAACTTAATTAAATTGTTATAAATTTAAATCCAAACTGAATTGAGTAAAAAATATTCTCAATGTTGCTGTAACTGCAACACTTCAATGACTAAGTTAACTTATAAAACTCTTCAGTGTTGTGATTAACAAATTTAGAAAATGAATGAACTGTTTTCTGCATTCATTTGTGTTATTGGCACATCACCTAATTTTAATAAAATATATTAAATACTTAAGAACAAATTTATTTTAAATATCCTTCAGTGAGAAGTGTTAAATTAATAATAAGAACATCAATAGAAGCCCTACTGGCTTTATAAAGTAGTGTTTAAATTCCCTATAAATGTCTTCATAACTAAGAAGCCGCCATTTGCAAAGATAGAAGCAAAGGCTTCATAGCAATTTGGTGCTGGGAATAACAACGTATATAAGAGACAAATTTGTATCTAGATCGGAACTCGCCCTGCTCAATTATATGCTCAGTTGGTAGAGCATTTGGCTCTGCAAGCCAAAGGTCCTGGATTCAAGTCACGGTCTGGGCGAGAATTTTTCTCTTCAAATATTATTTTTAATTTTTTATTTTTAAGTAATCATGTTTATCAACAAGACGTTTGACCACTTTTATAGTGGTCAGAATTAATTTTAATCAGGGCAGTCGAGCAGTTACAGGCACCAATATCTTGGCACACAGCTACAGGACTTATGGTGGTTTGAGTCCCCACGAGGGAAAACAATTTTCTTATTGAATTTAGGCCACTTACGGAACTAATCCCTATCCAGCATTGTGAGGAATTTGGATAGCCATAATAAGAAGCGGCTCTTGGTTGACAAAACCTGTTGTGACAGCTTGGGAGCTCAACATGCTGACCATTAAATTTGAAGAGAAAAATTATATGCTGAGACTGGGGTTTGAACCCAGGATCTTTCGCATATTAGACGAATGCTCTACCAAGTGAGCTGTCTGAGCAACTCCAATCTAAATGCAAATCTTTCTCTTATATACGTTGTTAATTCCCAAATGCTATAAAACATTTGCTTCTATCTTGCAAATGGTGGCTTCTTTATTAAGAAGATATTTAATTGGGAATTTTACATTACATTATAAAGCCAGTACAGCTTCTTTTGATGTTTTTATTATTCATTTCCTACATCTCAATGATGGATAAATTATATTTGAAGAGAAAAATTATATGCTCAGACTGGGGTAAGATTCACGCAAGATAGAAGCAAAGGCTTCATAGCATTTGGTGCGTGGAAATTAAGAGTGTATATAAGAGAAAGATTTGTGTTTAGATTGAGTTGCTCAGATAGCTCACTTGGTAGAGCATTCATCTAGTGTGCGAAAGGTCCTGGGTTCAAACCCAAGTCTGAGCGTATAATTTTTTTCTTCAAATATAATTTATCCATCATTGAGATGTATGAAATGAATAATAAAAACATGCTGACCATATTGCTCCTTTACTAGTTGGATGATCGCCCACCTTGCGATTAACACGTTTGTATGTGAAGCCAGCAGCCGACTGATAGACCAAGGGTCTTCTTAGGCCTGTTGCACAATGGAGTTATTTACATTTCACTTTATATTTTGTTTCGGCAAAAAGCCGACCTGTGTTCTTTGCTTATATTTGGAGGATGGGATTTTGTTTTTAATGAATTTCAACAGTCATTGATAAATTCTCATTCCTTGACTTCAGTATTCTTAATTTTAGTTACAAAATTGGTAGGAATTAACACTATGGGGTACTTTATCAAAGAAATGTAAAAAAAGATTCAGTGTTGCTTCCTATCAATTATGTGATTAAAACTAGCATATGTTTTTACTTAGGGACTATAGTTATATTAAAGTTGTTAAAATTATATTGCACATGAAACTGCAAATTGTCTTAACACACTCTGACTTAATTTTACAAGAGAACTAAAAATACTGTATATTGTACAAATACCCCTATACTTTTAAATTGTTACAGGAAGGCAGCCTTCAAACTGTATTTAAAAAAATATCTCTGTAAGACTAACTAACTAATTGGCATTATCAAACCTGGGGTTTCATGGCTGGACGGAAATAAGCTCTCCATACTTCCCTATCCTGAGTTAATGTTTTCCAATCATTCCCTAAATAATTTACCTCCCTCAAATCATAATTATTTCTATGATCATGTTTTAATTTTAGTTTTCTTTTTTTTAGTTCCAAAATGTAGTAAAACTATTGGTTATTAAATTAATATTGAGAAGCTAAAGCTATTATTATGATAGAAATAAGTAAATTAATGAACACAATTAAATTATTATAAATCAGCATATATTTCTCTTTACCATTGATTTAAAACTATTGGTCACCTACTCTATCAGTAATTCATTTTTGAGAATAAAATATTAACATACAAAGTTACAACTATTTTATATTCATATATTTCTTAGGTATGTAACGAGATATGTCTCCAAAATTGTGAAAAATGAGTTTTATCTAGCTAGAAATGAGATTTAGTATACAAAAAAAAATTACAGTTCAAAAGGGTATCTTAGGCTGTCAATGGCAATGAGTATATTTCATGGTAATAATCTTGCTATGTAGAAACAGATCTGCCTTTACATACCCACTCAAGATATGTAATGCACAAGAGAAAATAAAATATATATTTATACATATAATATTTGGTATATGTTCTAGGTTTAATTACACTGATATATCTCAAAATCAGCAGCCAGCAGATCATCTCGGAGCGAGCAAGTGCCAAAATCAGAGAGACTATCGTGCGGATGGGCCTGTTCTCTCTTCTCACATTGGTCTTTGTATTAGTTACTTTTGTATGCCACATGTATGAGTTCCAGCATCATAACCAATGGAAGGAGAGCTTTAGGAAATTCATCACGTAAGTCACATTAACAATTAATTCCATTTAACATTGCCACAATCTTGCCAAATTGGAATCTGTTATATTTGTCAATAACATTTTCCCTTATTATTGAAGTCCTATCTGTGCCATAAACACGACTCCGAAATTTATACTAAAAGAGTTGTCATGACATCTCTGAAGAGTAATGAATATCTGAAATGGAATACAAATATGGATTGGAAATTAATAGAAAGTTAGAATTTTAACGACTTACGTCATAAATGTAGATTTCTTGAAGACTACGATATGCTACGTATCATTATCAATTCCTCCTAACTGTTAAAATTGGCAGTTAGTGATCCTGTAGGTTGATTTCTGCTCTCTCTGTTGGCTGACTGACGAACTTCCAAATTAAATCTCTTTCCCCAGGAATTTCAAAATTCCTGATTTTCCTTTTATTTTAGTGGATGTGAATTTTCTTCCAAACTGTGAGTTCCTTAGATTTATCTGTTTCAATAACTTGGCTTTTGTTTTTTGACTATGCATGTGCATTTAATATTAAGAAAATGAAGTTGAGACTTTACATCTCACCTCATAAATGTGTTCCTCTCATCTGGATCTGCTTCAGAGATCATCATATCCATTTGCAACTAAATTCTAACTATATTTGAAATAGAAGCCCTACTGGCTTTATAAAGTAGTGTTAAATTCCCAATTAATGTCTTCTTAACTAAAAGGCCGCCATATGCAAAGATAGAAGCTACGGTTTCAAAGCATTTGGCACGAGGAAATTACAATGTATAAAGAGAAAAATTTGCATCTAGATCGCAACTCGCCTCGGTAGCTCAGTTGGTAGAGCATTTGGCCCGGAAAGCCAAAGGTCCCAGGTTCTTCAAATATAATTTATCCTTCAGTGAGAAGTGTTAAATTAATAATAAAAACATCAATAAATTCCAACTATTTGAAATGAGCCATTAATGCCAGCTTTTCTTGCTTCATCAGATGGTACAAGCAAAGCAGGCATTAATAGTTCATTTCAAAAGTCAGAATTTATTAAAGAAATTGATAACATATCTCACAGGTGTGTGACTTTCTTTCAATTTTGTGATTAGTTGGAATTTAATTGAGATTGGGAATGAAGATCTCCAAAAAAATGTCTAGATGAGAGGATTATATTTTATGAGATGTGATGTAAGGTTTCCAATTCATATTTATATTTACCACATACTGCCACTTCCTGTGAATTTTTTATAAATATGATTGAAGTGGTTGTTGTCACTGGCTCTCAGAAGATAATGCAGTGAGTCACATGGTTAGTGTGATGCAGTGCTTCAAACTTAGTTTTATCAGTTTTCTTTGCACTATGGTCGAGCAGTCTAAGGCAGTCTGCTTAGATGCAGACCTATAGATAGAGATCCGTGAAAGTTGTTTTATTTTTAGGGAAAATTCACTTTAAAATTTCAAGATTTTGATGTTATTGGGAATTTGGTAGTGTTATTCTGAAAAAAAAAAATGTAAATTTGAGTCTTTTTAATATCTAGTAGTTTAAGGGATATCAAATTGATAATTATGTCTGCAAAATTTTGGGGGAAAAAACCTATCTTACACGTTAATATAATTCGTATTTCTTAGAATTCATATTGGCCATAGAACTTAAAATCTATGGAGAGACCATATTTGAGCATGAGAAGGGCAGAAAATATTACCTCTATGTTCTGAACTGTGTTGCAACCATTTCCCTTAGCAAGAGTGCATGGAGGAAGCATATATGGCAGTTAAAAAAGAAGATGGAATCCAAAAACAATGTTTAAAAATGCATTATGAAAATTTTGCGAATAGAACAAAAAAAATCTCCGGAATTCGTTGAAAATTTTAAGTTTCTGTGTTATTTTGCATTATCCTAGGATTTTGCATTATTTTGTGATTAATAAATGCTTTTTTTTTTTTTTTTTTTTTTTGAGGTTATGGGAAGTGGACTTAAGAAATGGTACATGAAAATTACAAAATTAGAGCATTTTGCATTATTGCGACTCGCAAATTTCACGGATCTCTAGCTATAGAACACACAGTAGTTTGATTCCTCTTCAGGAAGAATTTTTCATAGAGAATTTCAGTCAGCAAATAGAGTTGGTTCCAAAGTTTTGCAGATTCAAATCTGATTGGGATTGATGGATGAGAGCTTAAAAATCCTGAGTTTGACTTCCTTCGAAAATAAAATAAGTCATGGATCCCATAATATAGTTACTACATTTAAAAAATTTAAGACCTAAAATAAGGGATTTCTGAGCAAAATATGAACTATACAGATTGTGTTCCTAGAGTTAAAAGTTATTTTTTTCTGTTGAATTAGATTGCATGAAAATTTTCTTTGCATTTGACAATAATAATTTAATTTGGTTGATCTGTACTGAAAAATAAGGAAAGCATGTATAGTACTTTTTTTATTGAGAAGTTAGATCCTGGTATTCTTGAACCTTTACTTAAATATTGTTACTTCAAGAGAAGGGAAGGGCATAAGCATAAAAACTGCAATTTTTAAATATATAGAAAAAAAACTTCTATGTAAAAATAAAGTATACTTTTTGCAAAAAAATGCATTCAAGCATGTCTTTTAACTGGCATTTCCCAAAAACAATAATTGAGGAGCTTGCTGGAAAAAGGACCTCAGCTAGAAGATCTTGTTTTGAGAAAACAATTGAAAAAATTAATGAAGAGTCTTTGTGTTAATAAATTGTTTTAGGTTTGAATGTAATCATTCTTCATAATACTTAATATTGTCCCATTATGTTTTAATATTCAAATTTTTATAAGGAATTAGGATGTTACCGTACCAATGAAGACATCTTATAGACACAGCTGAAGTTGTTTTACATCAATCACTGTTAATTCCGATATTAGATTGTTTTTGAGGAGATGGGCAATTATTAGCTTCAAGATCAATGGTTGATTTTTTTCTGTTTCACACATTTTGTATTATAAAAATATAATAATTGTATGATGATGTCCCGCACCGTAACCAAGAGATGATGCACTAGTCCAGAGCTATGGGACTTGCGCTGGTTCGAATCTCCATGGGTGAAGAAAAAACTCATGAAGTTTCAGCCAATATGGGACTCATGCCCATCCAGCATCATGAGGAATTTGGGTAGCTACAATGAGTAGTGGCTCCAGGTTGAGAAAACCAGTTATAACAGCTGGGGGACCTGACATGTTGACCACATGTCACCTCTATACTAGCTGGATGATTGTCCATCTGTGTGGATGTGAGGTCAGCAACCAGCTGGTATACAAAGGATCTTCTAGGACTATCATGTGGAGTTAAATTATATGATCATAAATGTGTGTGTGTTTCTAATGCCACCCATTGCACTCTAGATGCTTGCGATTCCACATTGGGTGGATATATGGCATTACTGTGGTTTATTTTCAATTTATACACCACTTCAGTAGACCACTTTACATAGATGATACAGGGAGGAGTGTGGGGTGAGTATCAGTTTATGTTTTTGTGTAGTGTAAAGTGAGATGTATGAGTGATGATAATGAAGAGAAGGGAGAAGGTTAAACCCAGATGTAGCCTACTCCTGTCATAAAGCACCAAGTGACCACCAGGCTTAGCATTCCCATCTGATGGACAAATCACTATCAGCAGTATCATGTGACTTCTCAGCATGTGCACTGCAGAGTGATTTGCAATTTAATGTAGGAATCTGGTGCACAATGTAGTAATTAAAAATTGTACATCACCACCCCTCCTGACACCGAGATTGAAAGTTTACAATTACATTAATTTAACAATTAAAATAAATATGATGAGTCTGTTCATCTTACTTCAGACATTTTTGTATTTTTTTGACATGTTTCAGTATGCTTACAAATTATCTTCAGCTTGGTCAGATTTAAATAATCGGTTGTCGACCCTGGATATTGACTTCCCCTCCATCTGAATGCGTATTGAAACATGTCTTAAAGAACACAAATGTTTATGAGGTAGGATGAACAGATTCACCTTTAAATATATGTAGGTAGGAAATAACACTATGAGGTTCATTTTAATTAAATTTGAGCTTTTTTTTTTGATTCACCTCATATTTCTTGATTTTTATGCAGACTCGAGTTTCGTCACTGAATTCGAGTCTGCAAGAAATATGAGGTGAATCAAAAAACAACTCAAATTCAATCAGACTCACCTTATTTATTAAGAACCTCATAATGTTGCTTCCTTTTTTTAATATAATAAATTTGGGAATTTTTAACATTATGAGGTTTTATTAATAAGAATTAAATGAATCGTGAAGTATGAGGTAAGAAGAATTCATGATTCATTTAATTCTCATGTTACTTCCTATTAACAATTGAAATTTCAACCCTGCCTGCTATTCAGGAAGCAGTCATGCTACCACCTGCCCAGCACAGCAGGCTATGGTCTTAAATGTAAAAGAAAAAAATTATTATACGTAGGTCTAGTTAAATTTTAATATACACTTACATAATTCTTCAATCTCCTCTAACATTAAGTGAAGGTAGGAATGAAGTGTCAGCTGTTTCTATCCTATCAGCTTACCCAGCATATTACAAAAAAAAAAAAATCCTTAAAGTTCCTCGGTTTTATAACTATAATAACAACATTTTGGCAAAACTTGCTCCACACAGGGTAGAAGCCTTTTTAAAGGTTGACAGAAATGACCTTACATTTTTCCAGGAAGCTCATCAATTAGAAACATCTTTTCCCCCATTCTGGACTTAGAAGGTTAAAGTATTGAAAGGTGGCATTTATATTGTTTAAGCAGTAATAAGTTGCAGTTGTTGCAAATAAATATCCAGTAGTTATACTATATCATGCATGTTACTAATACTTTGTCTTGTTTTCCATAAGGAATAGCAGCTGCATCCAGTTGTTAATATTTATCTGTAAGTTTCATAACTCATTATTTTACTGAGAAAATCATAGTTTAAAATTTTCTGTGGGTTTAACTTTTACAGGGAAAAAATCACAATGAGGTTTAATTTAAGATTTAAATTAATATTTTTAATACCTCACCTCATATCCTTTATTCTTCTAGACTGCAGTTTCGGAGCTAAATCTCCATCTTCAGTAGCTTCTTGTCGACCGGTGTTATGTTGTTTCTTGGCGGTTTTCTTCTTCCTTCTATTGGTGGACCGATGAACCTCTGGATCAAATCAAAATTTGCAGAAGTTTCGAAATTCATGAGTTTTTCTTTCTTGTGTTTTTTTTTTGGATGTGGATTTTTTCCCAAACCGTGAGTTCTTTCTGTTTATCTGTATGTTTGATTGCGCTGGCTTTTGTATCAATTAAATGTTTTTCAGACCAAGCATGGGCCATTACTGCTGACTTGTCCACTATACCATTTTTGACATTTCTAAGTTGTTCTTTCACCCTTGTTTTCAATGTTTTTTTTTTGTTTTTCCTATATAGATGTTGTCACAATCCTTGCATTTGATCTGATATATTCCTGATTTGTTTTCTTCTTAAATGTTTTCATTTTTGTTGGTTTTAATTATCTTATTTAGGCTGTATTCATTCTTCGGAGCCAATCTTTTGTTAAACTTTTAAAAATTTTTTTGGAACTTTTGGTGTTTTAATGGATGGTAAGTGAATTTTTTAAATTTTATATTCTCTTCTGTTTGTTTTTTAAGTGTACTTTCATTAATTAATTTTTGTCTTTTAAACTTCATTATTTTCTTGTGTACCATGTTTTCTTCATAACCATTTTCTATTGCTACTTTAATTAAGTATTCTTTTTCACATTTTTCTCTGCTCATAGGTACATTTACTAATTTGTGTATTGAACTATAGAACACTGCCTCTTTGTGAGCAAAATGGTTGAATCCTGATACCTCTGTAGGTGTTCAATTGTCAGCAGTGGTGGACTAGTGGTTATGCTCCTTGTCTCTGGTCCCGTGGATCGTGGGTTCAAACCCAGCTGAGTTTTGATGGATTTTTTTAGGATGGAAAAATCCAAGGAGCGAGTCCTCTGAAAGGAATTTTAAGACATGGATCCCGAGTCAGAGGATTTTCAGGCTTGTAAAAGATCCTTAAGCCTGAATAAAAAAGCCTCAAAGAAAAATTTACTGACCCGAAAATTCTAGTAATACCTTAGTTGCCTGCTATATGTCTCATTGATTTGGTGTGTTGACTTCATGCCATTCATGACATCTATGGGCAAATAAGGTAACTAAATTAACTTGGCCTAGTAACTCCTAACAAAGGAGAGGCTATGGCTCAACATTGGGGTATGCCATTATAGATAGTTGAGTTCTGGCTTCTGTAGCCCCATTTGAGGGGTTTATGTTGTATGGTGCGGTAAGAGGGGAGTGCGAGTTGCAGGTACTGTCAGCAACTACACTCAGTTTTGAAAACATAATAGTTACTACATGTTGAATTTTTTTATTTACTAGTTCTGTCTTAGTGAATACTTGTTTTATCATAAGTTTGGAGTGTTCATTATACAGTAGTGTTGTTTTTATAACAATTTTATTATTGTTATTACGAAAATGTTTTTTGCATGGCTACTACTTCCCTCCCCCATTCAGCAATGTTCCGTCCTGCCACATGCCTTAGGATTCACTGAGATGGCTACAGTTTCCAGAACTGGACTATAGATAGAGGTGTCCAATTAATTCAAATACAGGGAACGTGTGTTTGTAAAATTGCTTCAGAGGCTTTATTTAATTTAAGACATATACAAGAAACCAAAGTCTAATCAGGACAAAAATAATTCTGACAATATGACAATAAATCACGCTTTTTTATATAAGTTACTTAGTTCTGCCATAATTTCTTATTGAATTATTTAATGCAGTGTTTCTCAATCTTAAGTCAAGGACCCATCTTGAAGGATATTAAGCTTCATGTGATCCTTTATGTTAAATTAGTATGCTTTAATCTATAATCTGTTAGCTCTTAAAGTGATTCTCGTAAAAACAAAACCATGTGACCTGCTCGTTTTTCATTGGTTTTGGACACTGACTTACATTGTAGAAGCAATAAGTACGCGAAAAAGTAGTTCCCTTCATTAAATTAAAAATATGTCCTCTGAATATACTTGTTATTCATCGTGAATGAAAATAATATTCAGAACATACAAAATATTCTAAAATATACCTAATCAATAATTACAACTTAAAATAGTTTATTACATATGGATGATGCATTTGAGTCATGCTTCAGTTGATTCTCATGGAACAAAAAGGCTGAAAGTATTGAGTCTTCTGTTGCTGTGTCGTCATCTCCCTGTCAAAAGTGACAGTAATTGTGGCGCGAATGGGAGAAGGATATTGCTTCTACCACTTGCGTTGGTGTCCATAACCAATGAAAAGCAAATAGGTCACATGGTTTTGTTTTGACGAGGATCACTTTAAGAGTGGACAGGGTATAACTTAAATACTGTATGGCATATTATTAAAAGAAACAAATTTACTCATTGAACTAATGTGATGGTTGGGCCTGCCCCTTATCTGCATAAACTGGTGTGAGTTGAGCATGCCTGTAAGGTTCATGTGGCATAAGGGAAGAAAACTATCTGTTCTGTAACCATTATTAAAAGTTCTATTAGATGTCTAAGGAAACAAAATTAAAAACCTAAACAGAAAGATTTGTGACAATTCTGTCTTACAGTATAAAATATTTGTGGACCTTTTATCATGTTAGGGGTCTTTGTGATCCACCGAATTCCCCCTCAGGACCCACAGGATTGGAAACACTGATATAATGTGTTGAGTTTATGTTACTAAATATATTGCACAGGATATACCAGGTTCAGTGCTCAGCAACAAAAATTGCATTAATGTTGTCTGTTTTCAATTTTTGCACCACTTTGGCAATATTATACAGGTGATGTGTACAGAGAGGAATTTAGGTTAGAGGTGAGGGATGATGAAGATGAAGGAAAGGCAGAAAGTGAAAGCCAGTGCTGGCAAATACCGATGATACTTCTCACAATTGTCATCCCTATTTGAAGTGCTTTCTCAACATATGTCCTACTACAAAGGAGTTTAGAATTTAATCTGGAGATTTGTTGCACAGTGTAGCAACTAGAAATTGTATACCATCATCTTTTCTACCCCCAAGCTTGACAATTTTAGAATTAAAATTTACATAAATTTATAATACATTCATAGTTACATATATAGTGGGACTGTTAAAATGTAAAACATCTGTTACCCTGGAATTAATTTCATGAAAAAGTATCATATAGGCATAATGCAGTCTGGTTAAAACTAATCAATAACAAGGAGACAGTTCCGTACCAATCAGAAGCCAGTTTGATGACTTCTACGACTCCACCCAGCTATCCAGAGGTCAGCATAAGTATAAATAACAGCATCCAACATTCTGCTGCTCATTCACAGTCGAGTCTATGACAAGGGAACATCACCTAGAAGCACTCGCCACAGAAGATGCCCTCCACAGTTGAGGGATAAACGTCTGGAAGAGACACCAGTTATAGACCACGGCCACATAGCCCGAAATCTTTTAACATTATCATACTGTAGTCCATTTGGTTGAAATCCAGGGGCACCTCGTAGGGCATCCTACAACACCACCTTCATAACATTTTGTTTATTCATCACCTACATGTGTACTTTTGCATTAAGGATAATTCGGTAATGACAATGCAACACTTACCTGACTGCAGCACACCTGGACTATAATGATATAGGTAAATGTAGTGTTTTTTTAGTGCATTACATGTCCCCCTCCTCAAAAATTGCCATAGTTTTTTTTTCAGAAATACCTAAGATATAGAAGATATATTCTGTAATTAATATAATAATTCCCCCTCTCTTTGAAAATCTTAAGGAGAATTTTTGGACAGTATGCAAAAATGGCATTTAGCAGATCAGATATACAGTGAACTATATAGAGTGTATCATGATACTGATTTAGTCAGAGTGATTAAAGACTGATTAAGGCAAGAAGCCTTGGCGGAGAGCTGCAGGACTTGATGGTTGGAGTCCCCACGGGGGAAGAAATTTTCTCATGAAATTTCGGCCAGTATGGGACCGGTGCCCACCCAGCATCATGAGCCAAGGTAGCTACAATAAGTAGCGACTCCAGGTTGAGAAGACCAGTTATAATGGCTGTGGGACCCGACATGCTGACCACATGTCACCCCTACACTGACTCGATGATCGTCTCTCTCTGTGATTAACACATGTGGATGTGAGACCTGCAGCCGGCTGGTAGGCCAAGGGCCTTCTAGGCCTGTTGCACTTGGAGTTTTGATTAAAGACCGAAGGATAAGATGACTGGATCACCTTTTCAGATAAAAGGAATCAGATCCATGCCATTAAGTAACTTTAAATACAATGTTAATAGTAATTTTCCCTTCAATTTTTTTAATCCCCCTGTGTTTTATAATGAATTATTGATTTATTCAATCTATAGTTTTTATTATTATTTTTATATTTATTTGGAAGAACTCCATTAGATGGATGGATAATCTGAAACAAGATCTCAGTATCATGAGAGTGAATGGATGGAGGAAGAAGGCAGTTGACAGAAGAGAATGGAGGCACACTGTTGGGGCAGTCAAGGTCTATAACAGGCTGTAGCACCTATGATGATGATGATGAATTTTTGTTTAAAATGCAATTACATTTTCAGAATTTGTTCTTTTTTTCAGCACTTCAGTCCCTACCTCTGCCTTTTTGACTTGTGCCAAGTTGTTACATGATTTTCTTTAAGCTGTCAAACTTTTCTCCATTGGTGGAGGTAAAAAATAATGTTCTGCTGATCATATTCTTGAGGAATTTGAAACCCATGATATAAGAATGACACTTTTTGTTCCATATCATAAACTTATGAAAAATTGACTTACTCATAATCAATCAAAAATTTAGATCACTAAAGACGATTTTATTATTGATTTAACACTAACTTACTAATAGAAACACAAAGCAATTAAAGACTGAATTGAATGCCATGGGATTTCACCAGCCATGGAAGTTTTCATATGTTGTCTATTCTCTCTTCTTCTTCCATGCACATTCATTTGTTCATGATGCCTAGCTATTAAGATATCCATATACACTTTCCAAAAGTTCGGAGAGTAAAAAGTGTTAATGGTTATGAAAAATGATGATGTATTTAGAGGTATAGTACTACCTTTGTGGTATAAGACATAATGTAATTTTAAATCCTCTTTTGAAGACAGAAAAATGTCTTATACATAAAAATATGCCATTTATTGGTAAGGCTGCTGAACTTAGTATTTTTCTCTAACATAGTTCAGGCTTAAAACTTATTTTTATTTGTGCCATTAAAACTTTGTAGATGTGAAATAATGAATAGTGGGAGGGCAGAACCCAGCAGATGCCGGATGGAACATCGACCAAGTTTAGCTATGCTTCAGTTACATATCCTAGTGATGTTCCTGGCTGGCATGGTTATGTCATCTTGGGTATGGACAAGCTCAACTCTGGACACCTGGAGAAGATGCATAAGAAGGTAATTACAGTACTCAAAAAATTATTATATACAGGTCTGCTTTTAGCAAATGTCTGTTGAGGCACGCTATAATGTAGTTGGTTAAGGTAATATTACTACAAGCTGAAAGGTTAGGGGTTTGAGTCTTGGTGAAGTCAGTCTTTTTTTCATCTTCTTTTCAATGCCACCACTTGTCATTCTGGTATTCCCTCCTGGCATGGCATTATTGTAACCCACTTCTGAGGTTGGGGCACCTGGAAGGTGGAGTTACACTACCCTGATGATATATGATAGGTGATGATGATGGTAATGATGCACCAGAAGAGGCCTTGATCCTAAACTTAATGAATATGTTAATGTTGATAATGATGTAAGGGGACCGTTTGGGCCTTAAAGTTTCCTGACATTTGTCTTGAGTGAGGAAAAATCCCGAAAAAACCATCACCCAGGAAACTTGTCCCAACTGGGAATTGAACCCGGGCCTGGTGGGTGACAAGGCAGCACACTACCTTGAGACCACAGTGATGGACTTACCTCCTATTTGTTGTTTCTCTGAAAATTGTCCTACAAGAAACAACAAATATGAGGTAAGATGAAAAAAGACTCAACTTACTTATTGCCATTGTTGTTCAAATGCATAAGCATTCTAGTAGGTTATATTTGAAAAGAAAAATATACGCCTAGACTGGGGTTTGAACCCAGGACCTTTGACTTTCTATGTCAATGCTCTTCCATCTGAGCCACCTAGGCCTCCAATCTAAATGTGTATTTTTCTCTTACACTACCCTGGTTAGGGAATTAACTATGTGTAAGAGAAAAATACGCGTTTAGATTGGAGGCCTAGGTGGCTCAGATGGAAGAGCATTGACATAGAAAGTCAAAGGCCCTGGGTTCAAACCCTAGTCTAGGTGTATATTTTTCTTTTCAAATATAATTTGTCCATCATTAAGATGTTTAAAAATGAATAATATTAACATTCTAGTAGGTATTTGTCCGGGTGACTTGAATATTCTACTTTTCTTGTAATTAACTTCTATAAAACTGTGTTTAGATTGCTGTAATTATGTAATTGTTTCCTTAGCAACAATTATGGTATGTGTGTCATAATTAGTCATTTATACATGATTTAGGATGTGATAGCTATCTATCATCATCATCATCCTGCCAGGTATTAGTCCTAGAAGAACTGTTATGGCCTGAGAAAGCAGTTTTCGTGCCATCTTTTCATAGGTCGACCAAGTGACCGTTTCCCATTTGGACAGTAGTTCATTATTGCCTTGGGGATCCTGGATCTAGCCATTCTTGAGACATGTTCCTTCCAGTTTAGCTGATATCTGGAGATATAGTCCAGTATTGGTGACACATTAAGTTCTTGAAGGATTTTTACATTTTTCTTTCGATCCCATTTGGTGTAGCCAGCTGTTCGGCGCATAAATTTCATCTCACAAGCTGATCTATCTGGTTTTTCCTTTTATCAGGCTTGAAAGCAATAGAATGTCCTACCAACTAGTTGCTGGCAAGGAGGTGGTAAGTCCAGCAATGGGGGTTGCCATCTTTAAGCATCTGGACCTGCTTCAATACTGCATTTACTCAGTATTAGTTGGAATGGTTATACCGCCATGACTCGGTCCTCAGAGCCTCGTCTGTTAAAACAGGTTGCACCACGAGAAGGTGAGGTTGAGAATTGAGTAGGAGAGGTTATATGAGACACTTCACTACTCCTTGCAAATTATTATAATTGCATAAATATTATATTATGCAATCTCTTTTTTTTACCATTTTAAATTACTTAATATGTAGATTTCATTAATGAACATGATATTTTTATTGTAGAACATTCAACAGTCAGGCAGATGAACCAGTAAGACTTAAGAAACACAAAGTTATTGCTCAAGCATTCGCTAAGAGAAAGATGTTCAACAATGCAGGACGCTTATCCATCAGTTTCCATAGTACACATGAGGACCCAGTAGGTAAGTAAATTTTACCTCATGCAATAAAGCTTATAGTAGTTTATAATATAATTGATATGACTTTGGTCCTTAAGAAGTAACATTCACATTTTCCCACCATTATTTGATTTATTATATTTAGTAATTTTCTTATTAAAATTCATCGGAGAACATATTGTTTAAACAACTCACCTCATAGGATTCATGCTTCCATGATATCGCGATTTCAAACATAGTCATGTTCATCGTCAGCCATAACTAGGAGTTATGGCTGACGATGAACATGACTATGTTTGAAATCGCGATATCATGGAAGCATGAATCCTATGAGGTGAGTTGTTTAAACAATATGTTCTCCGATGAATTTTAATGATTATACCTCATAATGTTTACTTCCCAACATTAATTAAATATAGTAATTTTCTATTCTATTAAATTGCATTCAGTATTGGACACCATATCATGATTTTCCTCAGCTCTAAATGTAGCATTATAGTTTTATTATTACAAGAAGTAGGATTAATCATTACTTGCCATGGACCAAAGTTAGGTTTCATGGTTCAAACCCAACTAGTGTCAAAGAATTTTTCAGGGGTTAAAAATCCAGAGTATGATGTCCTTCAGAAGGAAGTGAAGGCGTGGGTTTGGTATCATCGATTTACAGCAGGTAAAGGAACTTCAAGACTGAAATAAGAGGTCTCTGAACAACATGAATTTTCTTCCCCAGATATGAATTGTGATTCTAATGATCTTAACTGTTAAAGATTGTTGTTAACAAAATACTGCATACCTACTAAGTTAGGAAAAGAAAGCTATAACTTCTCAGATTTTTTTCTGCTGTGAAAAAAATATTTAAATTTATTCCTAACAGTGTAGACAATAATCATTATTGTTATAACAAAAAAAATCTCTCACATATTCTAGAAGGAAGAGTTAAATTTGGGGTGAAACCTCCTTCTAATTAATTAAGATATTTGCTCTGTGTATTCTTACCTCTTATGGTTGTTTTTGTTGAACATATGTTTCAAAGCGAATGATGACAAATCAAGAGCTTCAGAACATTTGAATTCTACTACTACGATAAAACAGAATTGTTTTGAAACATGTTCAAGAACAAATCAACATTAATATTGAGGTAAGATGTCCAGACAAAAAATAATATAACTACTACTACTACTACTACTGTTTCAAGGCTAGTTAGCCCCATCTTCAGCTAATATAGACTGCTGAAGATGGGGCTAACTAGCATTGAACCATAAGTTCAATATAACAACCATTAGAGGTAAGAATACACAGACCAAATATCCTAATTATTAAGTAAATCTCTCAATGTTACTTCCTATTGTATTTTTAAAATAAAAAAAACTCCTGATTCTTGAACTTTTTTTCCGCCAATTTTTTTTTAAAGTAAACATTCAAAGATTGACGATTTTATTATTAATTTAACACTTCTCATTGAAGGATAAATTATATTTGAAGAGAAAAATTTTCGCCTAGACCGGGACTCGAACCCGGGACCCTTGGCTTTCCGGACCAAGTGCTCTACCAACTGAGCTATCGAGGCGAGTCACGATCTAGACGCAAATTTTTCTCTTATGTACGTTGTAATTCCCTCGCGCCAAAATGCTTGAAACCATAGCTTATATCTTTGCAAATGGCGGCTTCTTAGTTAAGAAGACATTTATTATACCCGGGACCCTTGGCTTTCCGGACCAAGTGCTCTACCAACTGAGCTATCGAGGCGAGTCACGATCTAGACGCAAATTTTTCTCTTATGTACGTTGTAATTCCCTCGCGCCAAAATGCTTGAAACCATAGCTTATATCTTTGCAAATGGCGGCTTCTTAGTTAAGAAGACATTGATTATTAATTAATTGACATAAATGTCTTTCTTAACTAAGAAGCCGCCATTATGCAAAGATATAAGCTATTGGGTTCAGAGCATTTTTGTCGCGAGGGAATTAACAACGTACTGTAAGAGAAAAATGTGCGTCTAGATCGTGACTCTCCTCGATAGCTCATTTGGTAGAGCACTTGTTCCGGAAAGCCTCAGGGTCCCGGGTTCGAGTCCTCCGTTCTAGGCGAAAATTTTTCCTCTTCATATATATTTCAAAGATTCTTTTATGATGTTGAAACATTCTAAACAGATAATAAAATGTTATTTTTATTCTGATTGTATCAGATATGGTTTAAGGGATCTATCATTTTGACGTGAACCGTGTATAGCCTCACAAGATTTCAAGTTCTTACATGGGGCAGCAGCACTTCCAAAGCTGATGACTCGACGAGGTGCACTTAAGGTGTTGTGGCCACAGGCTCTTAATTCAAGCCAACCTCGCAACTCTCTGGATGCTAGAAGATCAGTCTATCCTGATTCAGAAGCGTACCAGTACTCGTTACATCTCTATTAACACATTAGAAAGGCTAGGTCCACTAAAATCACCAGATTAATACAATTAAGCAAAATTACTGTGCATGTGAAACCAGAATTTCTCAGCCCTTTTTAGTGACATTACTGTAAATTTAGGTTATTTTCAAAAAATTTCTTTTTTATCTAAAATTGTGCACTAATGTCACATAAATGAACAATTATTTTGGTGGAGCCCTCTTGATGCCTATCAATAAAAACAGAGTATGCCAGCAATTGGCAAATGTCATTGTTGAGACATTTTACTGCACCAACTATTCCAGCTTTCCTATTGGTTATTGACTGTTGTATATTCATTTTCAGCCATATAATATTTGATCACTGTTGCATTACATCTATGATCATTTCTGAGCCAGTCACTACTACATTCTAATTGGCCATTCACATATCTCCTCTTTCACATCATTCTTCATTCATTCAACTCTTTTCCCTCCTCAATATTCTTCTTAACTTTGTTCTTTTGTTCTTCCCTCTATATCTCATCCAATCTCTTGGTCTTTTTTCTCCTAATCTAAATTCTACTGCTTGTTTAGATGTCGTTCTAGTATTGATTCTTCTAATGTGTCCATTCCTTCTTATACCAGTGGTGACTCCTGTTTAAACTTGTTGGGGTTTCACTATATTACTCTTAAAATTAGCTTTAAAATTAAGTTATTATAGCACTTAAGAAAATTGAAAGACTCAAATACCATTGGAATAGCGTAAATGTTGCTCAGAAAGAGAAAAAAATATTTTATATATGTATATATTTTAGTACAGAGAGAAAATCTACATAACTTAATTTACATTGTTAAAAATTCTAAATTAAGTTAAGATTAGGCCTAAGGGACACAGTGTAAAAAAAATTAATACAATTTGTAAAAAATATATAATTTAACAGAAAATGTTAGGTAAAAATACAAGGAAATTAAACATAATAAATTAAAAGGATATGAAATTTAAAAAAAAGTTATACTTGCTATAAACTGTTTATATATTTATAAGCATCCATCGCTGTGGTCTTGGGATAGTGCCGTTGTCTCATATGCAGCAGGCCTGGATTCAATCCCCAGTCGGGACAAGTTTCCTAGGTGATTTTTTTTTCAGGGTTTTTCCTCACCTATAAGTCAAATGTCAGGAAACTTTAAGGTCCAAATGGTCCCTGAACATCATCTGGCCACCATAATCATGATCACATTCGCCGTGTTTAGTGCGAAAGTGAGAGTGAATGGTGTATTTTGTCTTAATATTGTGTCGTCTTGGAGGAGGCCCTGATATCGAGCTGATCCCTCATTTGAGAAGGCTCTGTATGGTCAAAAAAGTATCAGTGTGATCCATAGTTAAATCCCTCTTCTGACAGGTCAAGTCACTGTAAGGCCCAGGTGAATGTGACATGTAAAAGTACCTAAAATGTGAAAGGTTTAAACTGTGTCAATGGAATGGAACAGTTTGTATATATAAACCAGAACTTCTCTACATTCTTATTGTGTATGCTGTTTTGTTTAAATATGCATGAGACATACGTCATTTTCTATAATCTCTAGCTCTTTAGAGATTGATAAATTAGGCCTTAGAGGACACATTATTGCAATATTTCAATTTTGCAGAAAAGGCACCTTAACTCGCACTTCCTGTAGGCCTATAGTCTTTCATTCTTAGTGCTTAAAAAGTACACGTGTATACCTCAAATAGCAGTATATTATAAGGAATTGGAATAATTAATAAACATGAAAGATCATCTTGAAACCATTAATTTATCAATCTGAAAGAATCTTATTGAAAAATGATTACAACAATTATGATTAATTTTAGTCTGGGTACTGTAGTAAACTCAGTGAGGATGATACAGCCCTGAGATTTAGAGGGATGAACTGCTTTACAATATGTTAGAATGGTTGAGAATGTCAGCAGGTATAAGAAATAACTTTTTTTATAAATCATTTAACATTGATGATGAATGACTACCTACCATATATACCTGAATATATCATGGTGAAATTAAATGTTTCTTACCTATCCTCATATAAATCTTCTAAGTAGATCGCAATTTCGAGACCATCACGGTCTCATCTTCAGTATTTCTTTGGCAACTGATGTTATGTCGATTGGAAGAAACTCTTCTTCTTCCCTCTGTTGGTGGACCGATGAGCCTCTGGATCAAGTCAAAATTTGCGGAAATTTCAAAGTTCATAAGTTCTCCTTTGTTTTTCTGAATGTGGATCTTTTTCCAAGCCATGAGTTCCTTTTGTTTGTCTATTTGTTTAATTAGACTGGCTTTTGATTCAATTAAATGTTTTTCGGACCAAGCATGAGCAGCTACTGCTGACTTTTCCACATCTCCATTTTTGATGTTTCTAAGATGTTCTTTCACCCTTGTTTTCAAATTTCTTTTCGTTTGAATATATCAACTTATTTTCCTCCAAAAATTATGACTAATCCTAATTTTCCAACTAGAAAATGACGTCAGTGAAGGTCATTGAGGTATTATTTATTTTTAAAAAATAATGTTTTTAGTTTGAATAGCAGACTATAACTGCTGACTGGCAAGGTTAATGTTTTTATATTTGAAGAGAAAAATTATACCCTCAGACTGGGGTTTGAACCTAGGACCTTTTCTACTCTAGGCTAATACTCTACCAAGTGAGTTAACTGAGAGACTCCTATCTAAATGCAAATCATTCTCTTTTATATATGCTGTTAATTCCCACACACCAAATGCTATGAAGCCATTGCTTCTATCTTGCAAATGGTGGCTTCTTTATTAAGAAGTTTGGGAATTTTACATTACATTATAAAGCCAGTATGGCTTCTTTCGATGTTTTTATTATTCATTTCATACATCTCAATGATAGATAAATTATATTTGAAGAGAAAAATTATACGCTCAGACTGGCATTTCAACCCAGGACCTTTCGCAGTAGGTGAATGCTCTACCATATGAGCTATCTGAGAAACTCCAATCTAAACGCAAATCTTTCTCTTACATACACTGTTAATCCCTGCACACCAAATGCTATGGAATCCATTGCTTCTGTCTAGCAAATGGTGGTTTCTTTATTAAGAAGACCTTTAATTGGGAATTTTACATTACATTATAAAGCCAGTATGGCTTCTTTCGATGTTTTCATTTCATGCATCTCAATGATGGATAAATTATATTTGAAGAGAAAAATTATATGATCAGACTGGGGTTTGAACCCATTACAAATATAATGAAGCAATGGTCAAATATTATGTGTTGAAAATTATTATATAACAGTCAATAGCCAATAGGAAAGCTGAAAGAGTTGATGCAGTAAAAAAAGTCTTGACAATGATATTTGCAAATTGCTGGCATACTCTACTTTTATTTCAGGCACCAAAATAATTTTAAATGTTCATATTATTCATTTTTAAACATCTTAATGATGGACAAATTATATTTGAAAAGAAAAATATACGCCTAGACTGGGGTTTGAACCCAGGATCTTTGACTCTCTATGTCAATGCTCTATCCAAGTGAGCTACCTAGGCCTCCAATCTAAACGTGTATTTTTCTCTTATACATAGTTAATTCCCTAACACCAAATTCTACGAGCAGTTGCTTCGATTTTTGCAAATGACGGCTTCTTTATTAAGAAGACTTTTTTTTTTGGGAATTTAAACATTACTTATAAAGCCAGTAGTGCTTCTTTTAATGTTCATATTATTCGTTTTTAAACAACTTGATGATGGACAAATTATATTTTTCTTGTCAAATATAAAACGAATAATATGAACATTAAAAGAAGCACTACTGGCTTTATAAGTAATGTTTAAATTCCCAATAAAAAGTCTTCTTAATAAAGAAGCCGCCATTTGCAAAAATCGTAGCAACTGCTCGTAGCATTTGGGGTAGGAAATTAACCATGTATAAGAGAAAAATATGCATTTAGATTGGAGGCCTAGGTAGCTCACTTGGATAGAGCATTGACATAGAGAGTCAAAGGTCCTGGGTTCAAATCCCAGTCTAGGCGTATATTTTTCTTTTCAAACCAAAATAATAGTTCATTTTTATGATTGTGAGAACTTGAAGATCCCTGGAATGAGGATATAAGACCAGATAAAGAAGATTATGTTGATGCAGCAATAAACAATATAGAATATAAATATAAGGCTCTGTACATCTTACCTCATGAACACAACTAAATTATGAGGTAAAATGTAAAAGACTCACATTTATATTAAAAATAACCTCAATATTACTTCCTATTGAAATGTATTAAACAATTTAGAGTTTAGGAATTGTAAAAAAATGTTGCTTTTATTTGGAAGTTCCTCTTTCTTGCAGTATACAAAGAGGAAAAAAAAAAGACTATTTTCTCAACAATAGTATGATTGTAAGATCTGAAAATGTCCTATACACATTACTTATAATACATGATGTTATATTTAAAATTTCAATCAGCTAGTGGTCAGCATTTCTGATTACAGTTCATGAGGTCCTGGGTTCGAATCCCGGTCAAACCACACAAATTTATTTCTTAAAGGGAATTATTCCTGTGGTTGCCATGGTCTGGAAATTAGGTTAGGTTTAGGTTAAGAACTCTCCTGGCGCTTCATTATCATTTATCACCAATCATATCATGAGGGTAACATAACTCCGCCTTCCAGGTGTCCCAACCTAAGAAATGGATTACAATTCTGCCAATGCCAGGAGAGAAAACCAGAAATGTCATGAAAGATAACTTGGTGGCATTAGAAAAAAAAATTCAAAAAATAATTATTAATTTTTTTTTATTAGGTTTTAAAAATGAAAATTGCTCTCCTGAAAAATTTACTAAGAGTGACTTACCTCATTTCCCACGTGGCCTTCAATTTAATTAAAGGGGAATTTTCTATTCAAATAAATGTAGTGAATACACATCATCCCTTATAACACATATACCAAAACTGTGCAAAAAATGAAAAGAGACAACATTATGTCATCTAGTTACTGAGTGTGGAATCTAAAACATAAAAAGTGTAGTGGTTTGGCATTGGACACATAAACTATCACATAAGTTAATTATGGGAAATAACATTATGAGGTTCTTCAATTAATAAATGAGTTATTTCTTACTGCAGTTTTCTCATCCTCAGCCAATATCATGACTCACAATATCACTTTGTTCTACCCTGGAAAAAATATATGGGTCATTCCAAGCAAAACATTAATCTTTTCAGAATTGGTTTATTTTTTTTACTAGTTCTCCATAAGAAAAAATATTATTATCCAGTAATATTATCTCAGTCCCGCGCCGTAGCCCAGGCGGTTAAGGTAGGAAGCCTTGGCGCAGAGCTACGGGACTTGCGCTGGTTCGAGTCTCCATGGGGGAAGAAATTTTCTCATGGTATTTCGGCCAGTATGGGACCGGTGCCCACCCAGCATCGTGAGGCAGTTGGGTAGCTACAATAAGTAGCGGCTCCAGGTTGAGGAACCAGCTATAACGGCTGGAGGACTCGACATGCTAACCACATGTCACCCCTACACTGGCTGTTGATCATCTACCTCTGTGATTGACACATGTGGATGTGAAGGGCCAGCAGCCGGCTGGTAAAAGGGCAACCGCTGAAAAGTGGAAAGACCCTCAATCAATCGGAATATTATCTCATATTTGTCTGTTTGCCTTCACTATTACACACATCTAAAGTCCTCCATGATTTTTCCTGATATTATGAAAAATTAGAAATATATTTTTAATCATAATGTCGGTTGAAAATGAGAGAGATGGTTCTCTTGAAAATTAGTTCCCGTGTTTAAGGAAACATAAAATACGAGGTAAGATGTTAAAAAAGGCTCTTTAATTTACGAATTAAGAACCTCATAATGTTATTTCCCATATTTAACTATGAAAACATCTACCAGTCCTACCAGTTGTCTTTTAGTTTTTGTAAAGCATATTTCTCCACCGAGACTATTTCTTCAAATATGATAATAATAATAATTTTAAAATATTAAGAGTATCTATACATTTTTTTGCATTTATTTATATAACAATTTAGTTTGTAGGGCATTTTTTACATAAAAATCTCCTTAATATTGATATGAGCTATGTAACAACTATGGTTGAATAAGCACGATAGATGTGGACTTCCCGCCGACATTATCACACGTGACCTTGCCCAATATTGCAGTTCGAGTGAAACTCAATCCTTATATACCAAAATTGTCTACAGTAATTATTTTATTATATCCAGAATTTTAAACTATCCAGGATGAAATTCAGATGACAGTTACCATTTTTGGATATCAATGTGAATTTTCATCCATTTTATAATTATTTATTATTAGGAATTTATTAGCAGTTGAAAGTCAATATATTTATCTTCACTTTGCTATTTCCTTAGCATTATTACGACCAACTATATGTGTATAAATTTTAATTTATAAAACTGATCTACTCTTATGGTATCCTTAAATTTATCCCTTAATTATGGCCAACTTATAAGTAATACAACTATCAAAATGTACCTGCGGAAAGGCTACTGTCTTTAAGAGAGAGGAGACCCTTTAATTCCTTCCATCAAAGGCTTAAAGGAACCGACCTGGACAGTAACGTAGTGTCCAATCCCTCACCTTCTCGTGGTGCAGCTGTTAGTAATCATGCTTATGCATGATGAACGAAAGGGAAGGGCTACTCACCAACAAGCACTGGTCAGCTTGGTGAGTTTTTCTTTTTTGACCGAATTGGTATTACTTCTCCTTCCCATATCAATTCTCTCTTCAACTTTTCTATCCAGTCTACTTTCTCTCTATGGGTGACGTAACCACCACATGTGGTGCCTACTACTAAACGGTTACAACTAGTTTATTGTACTCCAATAAATGCCCTTTTTGCAATTTAAATGAAGATATGGAAAGAAACCATCTCCTCCGTGGTCCAGCTTTTGTAGAAGAGACTAGCCTTTCTGCTAAATATTGGAGTGCAAGAGAGCGAATGATCTCATTATCAAGTGCTCGACATTAGATACCAACCAACCAACCATCAAAATGTGTCATTTATCACTAGGATAATCACATACTAGTAGAATATAAATGGTATCTACAATTGTGCCTACCATAAACCTTGAAATTTTGTATGGAATGACCCATATACATATTATTTTTTTATTTGAAGCACAAAAGTGCAGTAAGTTGCATTCAAATATTTAACCTACAGCACTGATGTCCAATTTATTAATAATGATTTGTTTTGGTACATTTATTGGTTAGAATAATGATGGGGTTTGTACAGGGTGTCAGTGGAATCACGCCGACATTCATTGGACTCGCAAGTGTCGGTACAGATAGCTGAAGTAACTGCTACTCGCAAGGCAGCTGCCACGCCGATGCCAGCATCCAGTGCTGCAAATAGTGGGGTCAGAGTAAGAGGTAGGAAGCCACGCACTCGACGTCACAGAAGAGAATTTGGTCGAACTCGCAGCACCAAAGTTGGTCCTTTGTTTGTGCGACGTGGCAGCACAACTTCACAAGAGAGTCAGTTAGGAGCTCAGGTACAGTATAGTAGTTAATATTTCTTCCCTTTTTCTTCCAGTTTTTGGTGTGAAAGATTACCTCTATGGTATAACAGTTAACATATGTGACTGGCATCCCAAGGATCCTAGGTTTCATTCTTGGTATGCCATAGAATTTTTCCTTGTGTGTATGGTCAGAGAGAAGATTAATGATCTTGAAATGAATGCAAAAAAATAGGAATTATATCAGCAAATTAGGATAGAGATTGAGCTGTTACATCATTGTAGAATGCGGATAAATAGAAAAGGGTTCCAAGCTACATCAAACATAATTAGGAATGAAAATGGGGATATGAGTGGAGATCTAGGAGTATATTAAATAAATGGAAAAATTACTTTAATCAGCTATTAAATATACATGCACAACAGGATATTGAAGAGACTGATTTACAGACAGCAGAAATATTAAGTCATAGAACCAAGGGCATTAGAGGTAGAAATGACAATAGAAAAATTAAAGATGTATAAAGCATCAGGTACAGATGGGATCTCAGCATCAGGGAGAGAAAAATAGTCCTTAAATGGAAAACTTACTCCTACCTTTACAATGTAAAGGGCCAAATAGTTTGAGTAACAAAGCATCCAAGGACTGGATGGAACAGATTTTATCCACTCTTTTGGATCCTGACTAGCATTATACCCCACTCGGCATCTCTTTAAAAAAAAATGGGGTAAAATCAGTGAGAATAGGAGTAAGTCACTCTGCTTTCTCTTTTTGTCATTAGATGTGAAAATGTGGGTTTTTGCATCTACTTGTCCCATATTTCTTTAAGATTGTTAATAGGAAACCATCACCTTTTACACTTCAATATCTGCTTTAGGTTCACTTTTGTCTTATACAAGTACTTCCCATGGCAAAAAAAAAGAAGTTACAACTATGTTAAAATTAAAAATTACTTCACCAAATTATCTTTTTTTTTAAAAACTGATTCTTTAACACTTAAAATTATAATTCATCTACAATCATTTGTTATATTCAGTTGATTGTGTATTTATATCATTATGTAGTTATGTGGCACAGCAGCTCCGAAGAGCTAAGGCTGATGAAGTGATTACTGTCAAGCGACAACAAATGACAGTTACAGGAAGTCATATTTTTTTGCTACTTCTCTGATCAAGTTATCTCATGAGGCTGAGTAGACATACTGATTGCAACAACTATAGGGGCATCTCATTCCTTTCAACTTCGTACAAAATTTTAACAAATATATTAGAATCCAGACTTACTCCCTATATTGATGACATAATAGGTGATCGTCAATGTGGATTTAGAAGAAATGGGTATACAATAGATCAGGTTTTTAGTATAGGACAGATTTTAGAAAAGAAATGGGAATATGCATGAAGATCGGGTTCAAATCCCGATTTAGGCATATATTTTTGTTAAGGTAGAATTTTTATCACTCACCTCATATTATTCTTCTTATTTGACTATAACTAGTTTTGGAACATAGTTTCTGTTCCATCCTCAGTATCGTCACAACCGTTGTTCTGTCTAAGATGACAGTACTGAGGATGGAACAGAAACTATGTTCCGAAACTAGTTTATAGTCAAATAAGAAGAATAATATGAGGTGAGTGATAAAAATTCTACCTTAATGAATATACCTCATAGTAAGAATTCCTAAAATAAGTAATATATTTTTGTCTTCAAATAAAATTTGTCATTTGGCTAGAAGTGATAAATTTAATACCATATGTAAGATCAAACTATATAGAGACTCAATTAAGAGAGAGAAGTAACACAGTATAATACCGGAGTTCGGAATTCCTAAAAAGCTGGTTAGACTTATTCAAATGAACTCTTATAGAAAATATCACTATGAGTTTAATTTAAGATTTAAAATAAAATTCTTTACACCTCATCTCATATCTAGTCTTCTAATTAAATCTTTCATCATCAGTAATTTCACGACCTATGCCCTGGAGATTTGCTTCTTATTCCATATGTAGGTGGACCAACGAACCTCCAAATCAAATTCCCCGGGAATTTCAAAATTCTTTTTTTTTTAATGTGGATTTTTTCCCAAACTGTAAGCTTTTTTTTTGTTTTTCTATTTGTTTAATTGAACTAGCCTTTCATTCAATTGGATGATTTTTAAATCAAGCATGAGCAATTACTGCTGAATTTCCACTTCACCTTTTTTGATGTTCCTAAGATGATCTTTCAGCCCAGTTATCAAATTTCTTTTTGTTTTCCCTATATAAATTATATCACATTCTCCACATTTAATCTTGTAAATTCCTGATTTTTTTCTTCTTCTTCAATTTTGTCGGTTTTAATTATCCCATTGAGGCTATATTCATTCTTCGGTGCCAATCTTATGTTTTTTTTTTAACTTGTGCTTCAATGGATGGTAAGTGAATTTCTTGAATTTTATGTTTTCTTCTATTTATTTTATAAGTATACTTTCATTATTGTTTATTTTTTATTATTTCACTCACCTCATACTTCATAATTCATAGCAGACCCTGGGTTTCTTCACATAATTTGTGACATTGTCAATGCTGCGTCACGTTCACAACTGACGTCCAATGGCCTTCTATCCTGCAGACTGACCTCCGCGCCATCTGGTGGCCGACCGAAGAATTTCCAAATCAGTCCTCTTTCTTTATAACCGGGTATTTCAAAATTCATAGTTGTATTTTCATTCTTGCATATGTAAATTTTTTCCCAAATTGTGAGTTCCTTCGGTTTTTCCAATTGTTTAAGTAATTTTGTTTTGGTTTCTATTCTATGTTTTTCTGACCAGGCATGTGCAGCTATTGCAGATTTTTCGGTTTCTCCATTTTTAACATTTCTGAGGTGTTCTTTTAATCTTGTATTTAGATTCCTTTTTGTTTTTCAATCTTTGAAGACTGCAAAAAATCGGGAATTTATCAAATTAATTGTAAAGATTGTGAAAAGATATACATAGGAAAAACATAGGAAAAACAAAAAGGAATCTAAATACAAGATTAAAAGAACACCAAAGATTGAAGACTGCAAAAAATCGGGAATTTATCAAATTAATTGTAAAGATTGTGAAAAGATATACATAGGAAAAACAAAAAGGAATCTAAATACAAGATTAAAAGAACACCTCAGAAATGTTAAAAATGGAGAAACCGAAAAATCTGCAATAGCTGCACATGCCTGGTCAGAAAAACATAGAATAGAAACCAAAACAAAATTACTTAAACAATTGGAAAAACCGAAGGAACTCACAATTTGGGAAAAAATTTACATATGCAAGAATGAAAATACAACTATGAATTTTGAAATACCCGGTTATAAAGAAAGAGGACTGATTTGGAAATTCTTCGGTCGGCCACCAGATGGTGCGGAGGTCAGTCTGCAGGATAGAAGGCCGTTGGACGTCAGTTGTGAACGTGACGCAGCATTGACAATGTCACAAATTATGTGAAGAAACCCAGGGTCTGCTATGAATTATGAAGTATGAGGTGAGTGAAATAATAAAAAATAAACAATATTAAAGAACCTCATAGTGTTATTTCCTATCTACATAACTTAATACTTTCATTAATTGTTGTCTTTTAAACTTTTTTTTTCTTGTGTACCATGCTTTCTTCAAACCCATTTTCTATTGCTACATCAATTATGAAAAAGAATGTATGATTAATGTAGCAATAGAAAACGGGTTTGAAGAAAGCATGGTACACAAGAAAATAAATAAGTTTAAAAGACAAAAATTAATTAATGAAAGTACACTTATAAAGGAAATAGCAGAAAACATAAAATTAAAAAAATTCACTTGCCATCCTGAAAGTACCAGAAGTTTTAAAAAAAATTAAAAAAATTAATATAAGATTAGCACTAAAGAATGAATATAGCCTCAGTGGGATAATTAAAACTAACAAAAGTGAAGAAAAAAACATTGGAATTTACCAGATTAAATGCGGAGATTGTGACAATTTATATCGGGAAAACAAAATTAAATTTGAAAACTAGGGTGAGAGAACATCTTAGGAACATAAAAAATGGTGAAGTGGAAAAGTCAGCAGTAGCTGCTCATGCTTGGTCTGAAAAACATCTAATTGAAGGAAAGGCTAGTTTAATTAAACAAATATAAAAACCAAAATCTTACTGTTTGGGAAAAATCAACATTCAAAGAAACAAGAAAGAAAAACTAATGAATTTTGAAATTCCCAGAGAATTTGATTTGATTCAGAGGTTCATCTGTCCACCAACAGGTGGAGTAAGAAGCAGGTCTTCAGGACGACAGAATATCAGTCGTGAAATTGCTGATGATGAAACAGCCTAGGTTTCGAAAAGACTGGGTATGAGGTGAGGTAAAAAGAATCTTATTTGAATGTGTCTAAATGACAAAAAAGTATGGTGCATGTAGGCAAACAGTTTTTAGATACTTTTGAAATTCACAGTGAGTCAAAGCAAGAAGATGCAATATCTCCTCTACTTTTATTTTAGAAAGAAAACTTCACACTCGGACTGGGATTTGAACTCCTGATCTCTGACTGCGTGACAGTGTGATACCGATTACAACATGATACTGACATGCAGAGTCAGAGATCCAGGGTTCGAATCCCGGTCCAAGCGTTGATTTTCCTTCCTAAAACTATGTCCAATTTTGAAATGTGTTAATTTAATATATAACATGAAAATCTCCTCTACTATTCAATTTTATAATAGAACATGCCATCAAAACTTTGACACAGAAGAAAGCCTGCAATTCAGTGGTATTAAAAAACTGTTTGTTTATGCTGATGATGTAGTATTATTAGGCAATAGCGAGGAGATAACTAAGGGCCAACATGCACACTCTATTCAGTAACACTAAGAAATTGGAACTGGACGTAAATGTCAATAAAACTAAATATATGGTCACACACACATAATTTAATGGAAATGAACAGATAATGATAAGTGAGGGAAATTTTTAGGAACAATAATTAGAAACAAGAATAATGTGCAAGAAAAAATTAAACATAGACTCAATTCTGATAACACATGCTATTATGCATTACAGGGACTCTTACATACCAACTTCTGTAAAAAATATTAAACCAAAAATATATAAAACTCTTATCATTCTAGTTATATTATATGGACTCTTTACTTTAAGGGAGGAGAAAATATTACGAGAATTTGAGAATAAAGTTCTTAGGAAATTTTTTGGACCAAAGAGAGATGAACAGGCAAATGAAGAAAATTATATAACAGTTACATGAATTTTATGGGAAACCAGATATGTAATAAGTAGAGCGCGGAATTTTATGAAATTTCATGTTTTAAACTATTTGTCAGAGAGCGCTGAGACTAAGTATCTTTACATTTCATGATATGTAGAATCAAATAAGACCAACAAAAAACTTCATATTTCATAATATTTTAGCAAAAATGTTCATATTTTAGTGAAAACTTCATACTCCTTCATATTTTTCAACTTTCAAATTCCCGTACTTTTTTTTCAATAAAAGTTCTAGGAATTCATTAAAATATTTCTTGAAATAAATGTATTTATGTAATTTTTGACAGTGTAACATGGTAGACAAGTGAAAATTCTTCAGTATTCCTTCTGAACAAGATAGATAGATTTTATAAAAGCAAATAATTAAATGAGGAGTCACAGAGTGACAGTGTTAGATGGAGGTTTCTGTCCTAAACTCGATCCCCAGACAAGAACATGAGCCTAGATGAATAAGGAAAAGAATGTTGGAATGTTCTATAGTCAGGTAAAATAGCTGTCACTCGTTATTGTTACCTGAGAGCAGTCCTTACTTTCTGAACAGATTACAGCATTTAAATATAGGAGAGACTGCTGGTAACTTGAAGCAGTAAAGTAAAGTAATCCCACTAAGGCCTCAAGAGGTCCTTGGGGTAGTAGGAGGATAAGGCTACCACTTTTTCTGGACAATCGGCACTTGATGTCAGCCCTGCATGACGGCCGCCTGTATCCCCAGAACAAGCGTCTGGTACTCATTTCCGTTTAAGTGGTTTGTGAAATTAGTAAAGTTCATGTAGGTAAGGGCATCAAACTATCGAATATAGCATGATACAAGTATGCTGCCTTAACATTGTGTGATGTTGAGCATAATTTTTCATCGTGCAAAACAATTTTGACCAACAGGCCTTATAGTTTACTATCAGAAAATATAGAAAAAAACTTCTGTGTATTACAAACAGAATTGACAATTGGATTGTTCAAAACACAATTAGACAAAGATTATGGACCTGTTAGACCCATTTTATGAAAAAAAATGTTAGAATAATTCTTAACTACATTTCACTATGTTTGAAGTTCAATATTAAATGTAACATTAATTGCAAAGAGAGTACTGAAACAATACCTGGAATCAATTATGGACTAATAACTTTTAATATCTTGTTTCTCCAAATATGACATCCGGAATGTTTTACTTGTATTTTAAATCGTCCAATTTAATGTTATTGTTACACTTGCATCTCCAGGAATTTAATATCTTTATGCAATGTAAAAACAGCAATAATCCAAACTATACCCGTTCTAAACTTTGTTAGTGCTATATTTCATGGAAACCTGCTTGTTTTGGTTACAATTTTTTATTTCTTGTATATGTTTGGATTTCATAATTAAATATCATTCAGTACATTAATTAATTGCATTATATATAACCTCTCAGTTTTTATTTATGAAGGTAAAGTGATTCCACTACAGTCTTGGGAGGCCTTTGGGGGTAGTGGCATGTTGAAGCTCCCATCTTTCTAGACAATAGACACGAGATGTCTGCCGGATTGTCGGATCTACCTTATGGCCGCATTTGTGCCCAGAACATGCATCTAGTACTCACTTCCATTAGGATCTGAGACCCCAAGTCCACAATGCCACCAGAAGGTCTGGTCCAGCTAAAAATCTTGACAATATCGAGACTCGAACCCACGACTTTCCTGTTTGTACCACGTTTCCTTATACAACTACACTATGGCGTGATCCATTAAAATTGTTTCAGATCATGAATATATTTTATATTGGATCAGAATTAATGAAAAAGCTAATTAAAATTGAAATACAGTGAATATCTTGATTTCTTGAGCTATAAATAAGTTATGTTTGTCTCATTTATGTGCTGGTATGTACACTTATAAGTTATAGTGGGCCTATGTATATAAATATATGTAAAAAGTTTAGAAAATAGTAGCTTCATAATATTTTTGCGTTATAATTTTCATATTTTTCATATTTTGTCTTTATGATTTCATATTTTCGTGTAATTTCTTCATCTAATTCCTCGCTCTAGTAATAAGAGTTAAGTCTCATGCAATGTGATGGGAAGGCATGTGGAATGAAAGAGGAGCATGGAAACTCCCTGTAGGAAAAGTGCTCAGTAGGTAGGCCAAGAATGAGGTGCTAGGATAACATTAACCATGATTTGAGGGAAGTGGATTATACAGTAAGGTAGAATATGTTTTTATTATTAATTTCATACATCTCAATGATGGATAAATCATATTTAAAGAGAAAAATTATACGCTCAGACCGGGATTTGGGGCGGGAATTACAACGTATATAGAGAAAGATTTGCGTTTAGATCGGTACTTGCTCAGGTAGCTCAAATGGTAGAGCACTTGGACTAGAAAACCAAGGGTCCCGGGTTCAAGTCCCGGTCTGAGCGTATAATTTTTCTCTTTAAATAAGGTAGAATATGTTTATCACTCACCTCATATTGTTCTTCTTATTTGATTATAAACTAGTTTCGGAACATAGTTTCTGTTCCATCCTCAGTATCATCACGACCGTTGTTCTGTCGTCTTGAAGAGTTGTCCTTCTCTCCTTCCATTGGCTGACTGAAAAACCTCGAAACCAGGTCATTCTCACCGGGAATTTCAAAGTTCATTAATTTCTTCTTTTCGCTCTTTTGAATGTAGATCTTTTCCAAACAGTAAGTTCTTTTGGTTTTTCTATTTGTTTTAATAATTTTGCTTCTTTCTCGATAAGATGTTTTTCAGACCATGCATGGGCAGCCACTGCAGATTTTTCTACTTCCCCTTTCTTGACATTCCTGAGATGTTCTTTAACTCTAGTTTTCAAATTTCTTTTAGTTTTTCCTATGTAGAATTTCTCACATTCTTCACATTTAATTTGATAAATCCCTGATTTGTTTTCTTCTTTAATTTTCTCATTCTTATTAGGTCTAATCAGTCTACTGATGCTGTAGTCATTTTTGGGTGCTAACCTTATGTTGAAATCTTTAAAAAATTTTTGAAACTTGTGGTGTTTTAATGGATGATATGTGAATTTTCTAAATTTTACATTATCTTCTTTTACTTTTAGAAGAGTGCTTTGATTAATAAATTTTTGTCTTTTGAACTTGTTTATTTTTTTGAGTATCATTTTTATAGCAAAACCATTTTTCGTGGCTACATTGATTATGTGTTCTGGTTTTGCTATAAAAATGATACTCAAAAAAATAAACAAGTTCAAAAGACAAAAATTTATTAATCAAAGCACTCTTCTAAAAGTAAAAGAAGATAATGTAAAATTTAGAAAATTCACATATCATCCATTAAAACACCACAAGTTTCAAAATTTTTTTAAAGATTTCAACATAAGGTTAGCACCCAAAAATGACTACAGCATCAGTAGACTGATTAGACCTAATAAGAATGAGAAAATTAAAGAAGAAAACAAATCAGGGATTTATCAAATTAAATGTGAAGAATGTGAGAAATTCTACATAGGAAAAACTAAAAGAAATTTGAAAACTAGAGTTAAAGAACATCTCAGGAATGTCAAGAAAGGGGAAGTAGAAAAATCTGCAGTGGCTGCCCATGCATGGTCTGAAAAACATCTTATCGAGAAAGAAGCAAAATTATTAAAACAAATAGAAAAACCAAAAGAACTTACTGTTTGGGAAAAGATCTACATTCAAAAGAGCGAAAAGAAGAAATTAATGAACTTTGAAATTCCCGGTGAGAATGACCTGGTTTCGAGGTTTTCAGTCAGCCAATGGAAGGAGAGAAGGACAACTCTTCAAGACGACAGAACAACGGTCGTGATGATACTGAGGATGGAACAGAAACTATGTTCCGAAACTAGTTTATAATCAAATAAGAAGAACAATATGAGGTGAGTGATAAACATATTCTACCTTAATGAATATACCTCATAGTGAGAATTCCTAAAATAAGTAGTGGATTATACAGGTTAGGAATATATGGAGTGATTATGTCCACATGGCCATGAATGGGTTTGATAGTGCCAATAAGTTGTTTAAAATGGTCTGGTATAGGGTCTACTCAGCCTCATGAGAAACTATACTGCAGCCACTGATTCTCCGGCCTTGACGTTTTCACGACAGTGTTGCCAATATGGATATTAAGTGGGAGTGGCTGCTTTATGTATGCGGTTAGAAGACATACAGTTGACATCATCTCAGCAATTTCAAACCTTACTAGCGCGCTATAGCTGCGTCAAGAGCAGTAATTGGTTGTGGCTGACATCTATTCTCACAACAACCATATCCTTACTGTTTAGTTGTTTCTTCGCTCACCTCATACTTCTTAACTCCCACGCAGACTCGAGTTTCTTCACTTCATTTGTGACATTCACAACTGAGTGTGAACGTAATATAGCATTGAGAATGTCACAAATGAAGTGAAGAAACTCGAGTCTGCGTGGGAGTTAAGAAGTATGAGGTGAGTGAAGAAACAACTAAACAGTAAGGATATGGTTGTTGTGAGAATAGATGTCAGGTGACATTCTCAATGCTGTATTACGTTCACACTCAGTTGTGAACATAATACAGCATTGAGAATGTCACAAATGAAGTGAAGAAACTCGAGTCTGCTTGGGAGTTAAGAAGTATGAGGTGAGTGAAGAAACAACTAAACAATATTAAAGAAACCTCATAGTGTTATTTCCTATCTACATAACTTAACCATATCCTTATTGGCAGTAGAGGGCGAATTCTCCCTTTACCCCTCATATAACCTAAACTTCAGAGCCAGAGGTATGACGGCTTGGGTACAGTTTGCTACTTGATCAGAGACCTCCATCAATAACATTGCCATCTGGTGTTGACCTCATCTCAAAGTTCATCAAATCAACATCAGATGGCAATGTTATTGATGGAGATTCCAATGAAAATCCGGTAGTCATAATGTCGGTTGTAAATGAGAGAGATCCTTCTCTTGAAAACTAGTTCCCGTCTTTAAAGAAACATAAAATATGATGGATAAATCATATTTGAAGAGTGAGGTAAGAAGTAAAAAATGACTCATTAATTTACAAATTAAGAACCTCATAATGTTATTTCCCATATTTAACTATGAATAGCAAAATTGTGTTAATAAATTTAAAATCAAGTTGAGGAAAAGCATCTATGCAAAAAATATGACTTCCTGTAACTGTCATTTGTTGTCGCTTGACAGCAATCACTTCATCAGCCTTAGCTCTTCGGAGCTGCTGTGCCACATGACTACATAATGATATAAATACACAATCAACTGAATATAACAAATTATTGTAGATGAATTATAATTTTAAGTGTTAAAGAATCAATTAAAAAATAATAATGATGTTTAAATGAATAATAAAAACATCATTAGAAGCCTTACTAGCTTTATAAAGTAATGTTAAATTCCCAATAAATGTCTTCTTAACTAAGAAGCTGCCATTTGCAAAGATAGAAGCAATGTTTTCAAAAGCATTTGGCGATAGGGAATTACAACGTATATAAGAGAAAAATTTGCATATAGATCGTAACTCGCCTCGGTAGCTCAGTTGGTAGAGCACTTGGCCCGGAAAGCCAAGGGTCCCAGGTTCGAGTCCCGGTCTAGGCGAAAATTTTTCTCTTCAAATATAAAAAATAATAATTTGGTGAAGTAATTTTTAATTTTAACACAGTTGTAACCATGGGAAGTATAAAACAAAAGTGAACCTAAAGCAGATACTGAAGTGTAAAAGGTGAAGATTTCCTATTAACAACCTTAAAGAAACATGGGACAAGTAGATGCAAAAACCCACATTTTCACATCTAATGGCAAAAAAAAGAAAGTGACTTACTCCTATTCTCATTGATTTTACCCCATTTTTTAAGAGAACCTAAGTGGGGTATAATGCTAGTCAGGATCCAAAAGAGTGAATAAAATCTGTTCCATCCAGTCCTTGGATGCTTTGTTACTCAAACTATCTGGCCCTTTACATTGTAAAGGTAGGAGGAAGTTTTCCATTTAAGGACTATTTTGAAAATATAAAAATGTGTTATATACATAATCACAAATTATCAGTGAATTTGGGTTTGTTTTTGTTTTAGATCTTGTCAGCTCTAACACTTGCAAATACAAACATTCCATCATTTGTACCAAATCTAAAGAAAAGGAGAACTGCAAATGCAGGTTTGGACAGTTCCCAAGTGATCCTGCCATTTACATTGCCAGGCCAAAGCATGGACTTGAGTGATGAGGAGCAGATGCCTGGTGCAGAACTGCAGGATGATGCTAGTGAAGTATCGGAAATGGAGAATGATGTACCACTTGACCTCAGCACACACAGCCGTGGTGCAGTAGAAAGTCGACAAGATTCTGGTTTTGAAGCAAGCAAAAGCGGTGAAGTGGACAGTTGTAAAAACAAAGCAACGGAAATAAATAGTACTAAACTTGAATATAGAAATATACCAGATGACATTAAATTATATCTCACTGAAGATTCAGAAGAAGAATTACCAAAGAAACTAATATATTTACCATCTGTAGATATAACGGGTATTTCAGATGGTTCTACGTCATATTGTCCAGAACTTTCACGACTTGAAGTTCATTCATCGCATTCTGGTGCATCGGTTGTTGCTGGGAAAGTAAGCAGAATATCAGTGACACCACGTGCTGCATCCCGTGAAATTGGAACTCAGACATCGCACTGTGATTATGTTGAGATGCAGGATTTAAGACCATCGTCACCTCACATAGTGCAGTCTTCTGCTCATCCACCACATAAACAATCAGAGAGAAATGATTTAGACAGACTAATTAATAATGTGTCGTTAAGTCCTGCAACCAGGGCTCTTAACTATAGCTATAATGCTCAACAGTTAAGGCAGGAAAATAATGCACCAGTGAGGCCTGAGAGAAGGAAAAGTAAAGATTGTGCAAGAAGTCGGAGTGCAGATGTTACTTTATAACACAGGTAGGTTATATCTATCTACAGACATGTTAAGTTAGTTGGAAGTTTGTAATGCCAACATATGAATTGATTACCCCAAGGAACATACACTTGTCTCCGGTTCTCTTACAATGCATACAATAAAGTTCCAGAATTTATACAAAAATTAATCAGAAACATTACACTTTACCTCATGAAATATGATCCTCTCCTCTGGACATGTTTTTAAGATCATTATCCCCTTTCTTAACTAAATTCTGACTTATATTTGAAAAGAAAAATATACGCCTAGATTGGAGTTTGAACCCAGGACCTTTGACTCTCTTGGACATAGAGAGTCAAAGGTCCTGGGTTCAAACCCCAGTCTAGGCATATATTTTTCTTTTCAAATATAAGTTGTTGTATAGTTGGAAATGATCCGAATTGAGGGTCTTTCCACTTTTCAGCGGTTGCCCTTTTACCAGCCGGCTGCTGGCCCTTCACATCCACATGTGTCAATCACAGAGGTAGATGATCAACAACCAGTGTAGGGGTGACATGTGGTTAGCATGTCGAGTCCCCCAGCCGTTATAGCTGGTTCCTCAACATGGAGCCGCTACTTATTGTAGCTACCCAATTGCCTCATGATGCTGGGTGGGCACCGGTCCCATACTGGCCGAAATACCATGAGAAAATTTCTTCCCCCATGGAGACTCGAACCAGCGCAAGTCCCGTAGCTCTGCACCAAGGCTTCCTACCTTAACCGCTCCTAAACATGTCCAGATGAGAGGATCATATTTATAAGGTGAAGTGTAAAGTTTCCAATTCATAGTTCTATTCTTTTGATACTTATCTCATATTGTCACTTTCCATAAATTCTTTCTAAATCCAGAATTTAGTTACCAAGCACTTGTCCGTTGGTGAAAATTTGTTCTATTTGCTTAACACTCTATTGACATCATCAGATTAAATTATATGAGACAATTAATTTGTAAAGAAAAATTAATGCCTAAAAACCTAATGAAGTGGAAGGTGCTGTCAGTTGGTATACGGGTGCAAGGTTCACAAGTCGGATGTGGAAAATAGTCTCATTACTTTATTCTCGTACCTCATATTATTTATGTGCCAAACATATGAGTATGACAATTCTACTGTAATACTGCTGAAGACTGATTACATGTAACCAATTCATGGCTGGTGTGGACTGACTCCTACTAACTTCCAACTATACTTGACTAGATAAGCAACATATTGTTTAAGAATTAAATTAATATTTTTATTACCTCACCTCATATCCTTTTTCTTCTAGACTGCAGTTTCGGAGCTATATCTCCATCAGTAGCCTCTGGTCGACCGGTATTATGTCATTTCTTGGCAGTTTTCTTCTTCCTTCTATTGTTGGACCGATGAACCTCTGGATCAAATCAAAATTTGTGGGAGTTTCGAAATTTATCTTTCTTGTTTGTTTGGATGTGGATTTTTTCCCAGACCGTGAGTTCTTCTGTTTATTTTTGTGTGATTAGGCTAGCTTTTGTATCAATTAAATGTTTTTCAGACCAAGCATGGGCTGCTACAGCTGACTTGTCCACTTCACCCTTTTTGACATTTCTGAGATGTTCTTTCAATCTAGTTTTTAAATTTCTCTTTGTTTTTCCTATGTAGATTTTGTCACAATCTTTACATTTGATCTGATATATTCCTGATTTGTTTTCTTCTTCAATTTTTTCATTTTTGTTGATTTTAATTAGCTTATTTACGCTGTATTCATTCTTTGGAACCAATCGTATGTTAAACTTTTTAAACATTTTTTGGAACTTGTGATGTTTTAAACGATGGTAAGTGAATTTTTTTTAATTGTATGTTCTCTTCTGTTTGTTTTTTAAGTGTGCATTCATTTATTAATTTTTACCTTTTAAACTTGTTTATTTTCTTGTGTACCATGTTTTCTTCATAGCCATTTTCTATTACTACTTTAATTATGCATTCTTTTCTTTTTCATATTTTTCTCTGCTCAGGGGTACATTCACCAATCTGTGTGTTAAACTATTGAATACGGCTTCTTTGTGAGCAAAATGGTTGAATCCTGATGCCTTAACGTAGTTATCTTTATGTGTGTTCTTTCTGTATATTCCAAATTCTATCTTTTTTTTTTTGTTTCTTGTTAGATTTAGATCCAAAAAAGAAATTTGTCTCTCAGTTTTAGTTTCCATAGTAAATTTTACAGTTTTACTCTGAATGATGAGTTTTAAGGCATCTTCTATTTGTTTCTCATTTACAATAGCTATTATATCAACATATCTGCACCAAAATTTGAAAATTGAATGGTGTTATTTTCTGTTCAAAACTACCCATGAATAGATTGGCCAGAAAGTGTGATAGGAGGTTTCCCATGGAAAGTCCAAAATTTTGTTTGTAGTATTTCCCATTATATGTGAAAAACATTTGTTCGATGCCTAATTTGTCAAAATTAAATATTCTTCTATCTTTTCCTTTTCTAAATTATTATTCATTAACCATTTTTTTAAAAATTTCAATAGTGGTTTCTCTTGGGACACTGGGAAACAATGAAGCTACATAAATGATAATTATTATGATAATTTGATGTAGTTTCATTGTTTCCCAGTGTCCCAAGAGAAACCACTATTGAAATTTTGAAAAAATGGTTAATGAATAATAATTTAGAAAAGTAAAAGATTGAGGAATATATAATTTTGACAAAATTATGCATCGAACAAATGTTTTTCACATATAATAGGAAATACTACAAACAAAATTTTGGACTTTCCATGGAAAACCCCGTATCATCTTTTCTGGCCAATCTATTGATGGGTAGTTTTGAACAGAAAATAATGCCCTTTAATTTTCAAATTTTGGCGCAGATATGTTGACGATATAATAGCTATTGTAAATGATAAACAAATAGAAGATGCCTTAAAATTTCTCATCATTCAGAGCAAACCTGTAAAATTTACTATGGAAACTAAAACTGAGAGACAAATTTCATGTTTGGATCTAAATCTTTCAAGAAATGAAAAAAAAAACAAGATAGAATTTGGAATATACAGAAAGAACACACATAAGATAACTACATTAAGGCATCAGGATTCAACCATTTTGCTCACAAAGAAGCCATATTCAATAGTTTAACACACACATTGGTGAATACCCCTGAGCAGAGTAAAATATGAAAAAGAAAAAGAACACGCAATTAAAGTAGCAATAGAAAATGATTATGAAGAAAACATGGTACACAAGAAAATAAGCAAGTTTAAAAGGTAAAAATTAATAAATGAATGCACACTTAAAAAACAAACAGAAGAGAACATAAAATTTAAAAAATTCACTTACCATCCTTCAAAACATCACAAGTTCCAGAAAATTTTTAAAAAGTTTAACATATGATTGGCTCCGAGGAATGAATACAGCCTAAATAAGATAATTAAAACCAACAAAAATGAAACAATTGAAGAAGAAAACAAATCAGGAATATATCAGATCAAATCCAAAGATTGTGACAAAATCTATATAGGAAAAACAAAAGGAAATTTAAAAACTAAATTGAAAGAACATCTCAGAAATGTCAAAAAGGGTGAAGTGGACAAGTCAGCTGTAGCAGCACATGCTTGGTCTGAATAACATTTAATTGATACAAAATCAAACACACAGATAAACAGAAAGAACTCATGGTCGGAACAAATCCATATCCAAAAAAACAAGAAAGATAAACTCATGAATTTCGAAACTCCCGCAAATTTTGATTTGATCCAGAGGTTCATCGGTCCACGATAGAAGGAAGAAGAAAACTGCCAAGAAATGACATAACACCGCTCGACCAGAGGCTACTGATGGTGGAGATATAGCTCCAAAACTCCAGTCTAGAAGAAAATGGATATAAGGTGAGGTAATAAAAATATTAATATAATTCTTAAATTAAACCTCATAGTGGTTTTTTCCCTGTGAAAGTTAAATAAACATATTGTATATTAATTAGTGGTAAAAAGAAATATTGAAATCAAAAGAGTAAGGTAAAAAGAGAATTTGTGCTTGGGTGGGAAGGAAGCATGAATTACTTATTTTAGGAATTCTCACTATGAGGTATATTTATTAAGGTAGAATTTTTTTATCACTCACCACATATGATTCTTCTTATTTGAATATAAACTAGTTTCAGAACATAGTTTCTGTTCCATCCTCAGTATCGTCACAATCGTTGTTCTGTCGTCTTGAAGAGCTGTCCTTCGCTCCTTCCATTGGCTGACTGAAAAACCTCGAAACCAGGTCATTCTCACCGTGAATTTCAAAGTTCATTGATTTCTTCTTTTCGCTCGTTTGAATGTAGATCTTTTCCCAAACAGTAAGTTCTTTTGGTTTTCTATTTGTTTTAATAATTTAGCTTCTTTCTCAATAAGATGTTTTTCAGACCATGCATGGGCAGCCACTGCAAGTAGAAAAATCTAAAGTGGCTGCCCATGCATGGTCTGAAAAACATCTTATCGAGAAAGAAGCTAAATTATTAAAACAAATAGAAAAACCAAAAGAACTTACCGTTTGGGAAAAGACCTACATTCAAAATAGCAAAAAGAAGAAATTGATAAACTTTTAATAAGAAATTGATGAACTTTGAAATTCCCGGTGTGAATGACCTGGTTTCGAGGTTTTTCAGTCAGCCAATGGAAGGAGCGAAGGACAGCTCTTCAAGATGACGAACAATGGTTGTGACGATACTGAGGATGGAACAGAAACTATGTTCCGATACTAGTTTATAGTCAAATAAGAAGAACAATATGAGGTGAGTGATAAAAAATTCTACCTTAATAAGCTTATGCATCATCATGTAAAGCTGAAAGTTCATGTTCGATTCCCAGTTCAGGCATAATTTTTTTCTTGACTGTTTAGAAAATAACACTATGATGAGAGATGATGTAATTTTTCTTAAATATATGTTTCTCTTTACCATTGATTACAAGAGTTCAGTTGTGGACATTAATTTACTTATTTCAATCACAGTAAAGCTTTATTTTTTTAATATTAATTTAATATTGTATATTATTGGAAATTGTTTCTTTTTTCATATTTTTTGTAACTGAAAAATACTGGGAGGTATTTATATGCAGATTATAGCCATAATACTCATCATTATATCTATGACTTTATGTAGCACTAGATTACCTACGTTCTGAAAATAGCATTTGACAAAAATAGTTTGTGCCAAGTCTGTATGGTGACTTCATTTTTAATTCCATGCAAATTTTATACTGTATTTTGATAATGCTGTACAACAAATTTAAACTTTTTGTTACTCTCAGAAATAAAAATGAGTGATTTTAGTTAATTCCGTGTATTGATTTTTAATGTGATGTCCAGATTTCTCTTTATCACTTTTTTTTAAGGAGGTTATGATGAACTTTACCTAATATTTTGTATATGCTGTGGTCTACTGCTGTTCGTTTATGTTTAGTTTTAAGAGTTTTTGACAATATATTGCTAGAATAAATCCATTCACCAAACCCAAATCATATATAATCTAAAATACACAAACAAATTATCTGAATATGATAAATTGTATGCATGTTTTAACAAACTTCTTGTTGGATGACTTTAATGCTAATAAGAAGATTCTGAAATATCTGTGATAAATTGCTAGCAATATGTATACTAATTTCCGTTTGTATGGTTTTTCCATTTTTAAAAAGATCTCTCCCCATGCTCATTGGCGATGTCACCCCAGTTTGATGGAAAGAAATCTAATTGGAAATAAATTGAAATTTCAAGTGACATATTTCATCCTAGTATCATGTAAGCCCTCAACAAATTTTTGAATTCACACATACAATTTAAAGACAAGCCAGGGATATTAATTATAAAATTGGTACCTGGTAAGTCATTCATCCTCAATTAAATTATTAACTTCATCAAGTTATTCCAATATGGAGGCCTTTCAAAAACATGTTTCCTCTTTTGCATTTTAACTGGTACTGATGTTGTTGTCTAGGTTATATAACGGATTTATGTCTGTGAGTATGTTCTCATTGAGTTGGTCTGTATTCTTTGTGTAGTACTGACATAGAGTTATCAATTTTATTGAACTGATGACCCATTTCTAGTATGTGTTTGGCAAAACTTGATTTTTCTTCATTATTAATGAATATTTGAAAAATCAAGTTTTGCCAAACACATACTAAAAATGGGTCATCAGTTCGATAAAATTGATAACTCTATGTCAGTACTACACAGGGAATATAATAACAAGATCAGCATCCTTGAAGATACAGAGATTCTAAAAGAAGTAAAGAATACAAGCCTATTCAATGAGAACATACCCACAGACATAAATCTTTATATATTAAATTTGGGAATTTTTAACATTATGAGGTTCAATTAATAATAATTAAATGAATCGTGATTTTTTCTTACCTCATACATCTATGTTTCTTTAAACACAGCACTGCCGTATCGGCGACACTTTGTCGTCATCGTCAGCTGTTTTCACGACTGTCAATTTTTTCTCCTTTTTGCCGGTAATTATCTAGATTGCCATCTGGTGTTCTTTTGAAGGAATTCCTCTTCAAACTGCCATCTGGTGTTATTTTGAATGAATCATTTCCTAAACTGCTATCTGTTGTATTTTTGAAGAACTTTGTAATCAAGCTTGGTTCTTCCGGAATCTCAAAGTTCATAGTTCTAGTATGGTTTTTTTGAATATATATTCTTTCCCAAACTGTTAAATCCAAAGGTTTTGATAGATGTTTTAAAAGTTTTGCTTCTTTTTCAACCCTATGATGCTCTAATAAACTATGTGCTGCTATAGCTGATTTTTCAATTTCTCCATTCTTCATGTTTCTGAAGTGCTCTTTTTTACGAGTTTCCAAGTTCCTTTTTGTTTTTCCTATATATATCTTGTTGCAATCAATTTGATAAATCCCAGATTTTTTGTCGTCTGGGGTATTACATTTATTATTAGTTAACAGCAGATTACCCAGGCTGAATTTGTTAATTGGAGCTAATGTTATATTAAAATTTCTGAAAATTTTTGGAAACTTATTATGAACTTCAGGATGGTAAGTGAATTTCTTGAATTTTTCATCTTTCTTGGGACCATGATGTAAGGTGGTGTATTCTTGTAACCTTTTTTGTTGTTTGAATTTCTTTAATTTATTCTTTATAATGTCTTCATCGAAACCATTTATTTTAGCAACATGAACAATATAATATAATCATATTGTTCATGTTGCTAAAATAAATGGTTTCGATGAAGACATTATAAAGAATAAATTAAAGAAATTCAAACAACAAAAAAGGTTACAAGAATACACCACCTTACATCATGGTCCCAAGAAAGATGAAAAATTCAAGAAATTCACTTACCATCCTGAAGTTCATAATAAGTTTCCAAAAATTTTCAGAAATTTTAATATAACATTAGCTCCAATTAACAAATTCAGCCTGGGTAATCTGCTGTTAACTAATAATAAATGTAATACCCCAGACGACAAAAAATCTGGGATTTATCAAATTGATTGCAACAAGATATATATAGGAAAAACAAAAAGGAACTTGGAAACTCGTAAAAAAGAGCACTTCAGAAACATGAAGAATGGAGAAATTGAAAAATCAGCTATAGCAGCACATAGTTTATTAGAGCATCATAGGATTGAAAAAGAAGCAAAACTTTTAAAACATCTATCAAAACCTTTGGATTTAACAGTTTGGGAAAGAATATATATTCAAAAAAACCATACTAGAACTATGAACTTTGAGATTCCGGAAGAACCAAGCTTGATTACAAAGTTCTTCAAAAATACAACAGATAGCAGTTTAGGAAATGATTCATTCAAAATAACACCAGATGGCAGTTTGAAGAGGAATTCCTTCAAAAGAACACCAGATGGCAGTCTAGATAATTACCGGCAAAAAGGAGAAAAAATTGACAGTCGTGAAAACAGCTGACGATGACGACAAAGTGTCGCCGATACTGCAGTGCTGTGTTTAAAGAAACATAGATGTATGAGGTAAGAAAAAATCATGATTCATTTAATTATTAGACATAAATCTGTTATATAACCTAGACAACAACATCAGTACCAGTTAAAATGCAGAAGATGAAACATTGTTTTTGAAAGGCCTCCATATTGGAATAACTTAATGAAGTTAATAATTTAGTTGAGGACGACTGACTTACCAGGTACCAATTTTATAATTAATGTGCCAATTTTATAAGTAATATCTTATTACATAACCTCAACGGTGCTTTAATATGAATTTCAAAAGTGTTGAAAGCCAGGGATTTTTTCTCCCCCCCCCCTTGAGAGTCCTCATGAATCATCACCAAGCAAATTGGATATTTTATTGCTTATAAATATGTCTTCCTTTAGTTTTGTCTCACTGAAATATTAAAATTTTCCCCCTTTAAATTCTAAATGCTTATTCTGACTTGTCTTTCTTCTTGACAAAGTTTTACATTAACCCCAGTTTGATATGCAGTGGGGGCAAAATTATTTTGAGGACATTGACAAGTATTTAGGTTCTTCACACTTTTTCATCTACTACATTTTCTCTTGATGCCCATTCTTAATTTCATAAATTTGCTTATCCTACCCCACTAAAAAAATCTGAAACTTGGCTTCATTCCTGTTAGTATACCTATCACTGTTACATCTGCACAAATCTGTCATTTGTTATTGAAAATTGGGATCCTTATGAGGTTTTCAAGTTAATAAATAATGAGTTTTGACATCTCATCTCAAACTCCGTGATCTTCAAGTACGGAACTGCAGTTTCTGGAGGTATCCATCCCATCTTTATGACTGTTGAATTCTGGTCAACACCTTCATCTTCAATGTTGCCATCTGGTGTTGATGTGATAAACTTTGAGATCAAATCTTGTTCACCACATTCAGAAGAAAAAAATTTAAATCCATGAATTTTGAAATCCTGGCAAACAAGATTTGATCTCAAAGCTCATCACATCATCACCAGATGGCAACTTTGAAGATGAAGGTGTAGACCAGAATTCAACAGTCATAAAGATGGCTGAAGATGGGAGGGATGCCTCCAGAAATTACAGATCCATGCTTGAATATCATGGAGTATGGGGTGAGATGTCAAGACTCATTATTTAGATAAAATCAGATATACTTGATCATATAGAAATAAGTAAATGGTGTGATCTATACATTCCTCCATAATGTTGGAATGGTAAAAGGCCTGTATGAAAGCATACTATATAACCAACCAATTTACACTTGTTTGGTAATTTGTACAGCAGGAGTGAGCTGCCCAAAATTTATCTTTATCTTGAAATTGACTTCTTGAAATACAGAGTGTAAGCCTTCATGTGTAGGGATGGGTTACTTTAATGTTGAGATTTTGCACAACGCTCTTAACAAATAATACGACAGTGATATATTGCAAAATGATAAAAGTATGGCCCCTTATAGAGTACGAAGATATAAAATGGCAGATCATTTAACCTAATTTCTTAATTTTGTTGAACAATATTTTTAATATAAAATTGCACTTAAACATAATAATTTGCACCTTGGGAAGAAGAGGGCCACAAGTATAAAAATGTCACATTGAGTTAAGACTGCTATCTGTTAGAAAAAGTTACAAATTTATTTCATTATAGCCACAAGTCATGTGCAAGAAAATGGGGGCAGGATAAAATTGAGTCCATATCAAAAATTGAATGTACTATACCTTTTTTTAGAATGACCTTCTAGGCCTGTCGCGCTTGGAGTTTTTTAATTGTTAATAACTCGGAAATGAACTTTTGGTGGGGTTGTACAAGACCAGCTTTTTACTTACGCGACTTATGCCATTTTTGATGTAATTTAAAGTATTGCAAAGTGTTAATGATACCATTTAGCTGTGGGATTTTACCATCGTCAAAATATTGAAATGTATCATGAAATGAAGTAGTGGAAATAATGATTTTACCTTGTAACCGTCAGACATGTTGAATTTTCCATAGAATAACAGATATGAAGAGGTCATTTATGTTACGTATTAAATCAGATTTAAAATGCAAGGAAACTAAAAGCTAACCAAACCTAAATCATTTAATGGAAACTAAATCAATTACTATAACGTAGGTGAATTCTAGGGAACATCCTTTTTATTATATTACGCGGTTAAATATGTAAAAGACAAATTCGGATATAATATGTTGAAGCCACAGATATGATTAAATGTACACAATGTGGTTTACACATTGTGGTCACATGTGTTTTATCGCTGTTCATCAGTGGTGTATCTCTGGTCATCGGTGGTCATCGCTTGTTACTGATGTGATAATCGGTGGTTTATTGCTGGTTAGAAGTAAGAACTCTTGTAACCTTCGTGGTCATGACAGGAAATAGCCCCACTTTATTTTCATATTTACGAGAAAATAAAGAAATAATAATTACTTTCCCAGACTTAAATACGTTAAATATAGTATTTGATTAATATGTATGCCAATTATGTACTGTTGAAGTGTGTAAATAAAAAGGCACTCTTCTCCCACCCGGCCGAACTTTTTACATTTGTGGCTGTCTTCTTCTCAAGGTGCGAAATGTTTACTCACAGAGGTGTACATAATGAGGTATTACAACACATTACTAATTGATTCATGTTATTCACTATGGCAACCAAGAAATTCATTATATATAGATGTATTTAACAATCCCTTAGAGAGATAAAACTGAGGGATGCAATGAAAGAGACTTGATTCCAACATTTCAACATGATCCCACATGCCATTATCAAGAGAGAGGCCAACCTTGAATCAGTGATGCAGAAAACTCAAGAAAACTTTCTTAATCATACTTATATCTGCAAAAATCTATAACATAACATATATATGTAATTGAACTTTTATAGGAATAAATCACTATGGGGTTTAATTTAAGATAAAATCAAATGTTTCATACCTCTCCTCATAATTAATCTTCTAAGTAGATCACGATTTCGGGTTCATGGCAAACCCATCCTCAGTACCATTTTATTGACTGGTGTTATGGTACTGAGGATGGGTTTGTTTGCCATGAACCCAAAATCGCGATCTACTTATAAGATTAATTATGAGAATTATGAAACATTTGATTTTATCTTATATATATATATATATATATATATATATATATATATATGTGAATAAGAAAGTTTTCTTGGGTTTTCCACGTCTTGGATTCTAGTTCGGCCTCTGGCCACTGATTCCGACATTTTGGCAAGATCCCACATGCCATTATCAAGGAATGATAAGTTCGAGTCATAGGTTTAGGTCTTATATAATTAAACGCACAGAGTTTTCGCTGTGGTCCGTTTCCGAAGATGTACACCCATCCAAGGTTTAGTTCTTATGTAGTTAAACACCTTCAGTTTTCAGTGTGGTCCATTTCCGAAGCCATAATGTCATGTGGGATCATGCCGAAACATCGGAATCAGTGGCCAGAGGCCGAACTTGAATTGAAGACAAGGAAAACCCAAGAAAACTTTCTTATTCATACTTATATCCACAAAAATCTGCAACATAACATATATATATATATCCACTGCTGTGGTCTCGAGGTAGCATGCTGCCTTGTCACACAGCAGGCCCGGGTTCGATCCCAGGTCAGGGCAGTTTTTCTGGGTGAGGTTTTTTATCGGGGTTTTTCCTCACCTGTAAGACAAATGTCAGGAAAACTTTAAGACCCAAACGGTCCCCGAAATCATATGGCCATCATCATCATCCTTCACCGGTGTGGAAAGCAACGGGAAGCTACCACACCTACAATTTCCTAGTAAAGCTAAGCATAGCATGAAAATGCTATGATTGCAGTGAAGGACCTGCCTTCGGGCAGAATTACTATGGATGGATATATAACTTTTACCGGGGTTATTATTGGTGTCTATTAGATAGGATTGGTGAACATTTGTAAATTTTTTCAAAAATATTTTTATGAGAACAACCTCAATAGCTTTATTCTTTTGGAATTTGCTGAAAGTTGGTGCCTATGGCTTCCTCTTGAAAATTTCTGGTACTCATTTGAAATGAGGCTGAGTAGGTATACATTTCTGGACATGAATGAATGATGGAAGGAAAATCTCCAATCATCTGCTGTCTTGATAATGGCATGTGAGATCATGTTGAATCATTAGTGGCTACAATGAATCCACAATGCAGGAAATTCAGAAAACTTTCTTAATCATATATGTGTGTGTGTCTTGTGTGTTAATGCACTAGCAGCCACAATTTTTGTCCTTTTGAAACCAATCCTGGCATATAGCAATCAATTAAAAAAGTAAAGCCCAAAATTGGACCATTAGGAGTAGTTTCACATAAAACGAAAATTTAAAAATTGCTCTAGAAGTCACAATTTTCAATTTTTTTCACAATGAAACTTGTATATGCTATTGAAATAAAATGAATGTGTTCTAAAAAATTAGCAATAACCAATAAAGAAGTATTTGTTTACCTGAAACCTAAAATTAAAAAAAATTGCTTTAGCAGCCATCCTGTTTGCTTCATTGCAATGTATCTACTGTATAGTAGCATTTAATTAACTTACATTGGCAATGTATCCTTTAAGATACATTGGTTTAATTTATATATAATATAGCAATGAAAGAATGAATCAGTAGCAATTATTTAAATTTGTCTCAAAATTATTCAACAGTATACAAATACATAATAACTTATGGTTATGCATGGTTTATTTTTAACTGCATTTAAATACATTGGCATAAGGAATTCAGTTTCTCTGATTTAAAGAAATATAATATTCTGGAAACCAGCAGAATTGGTCTATAACTTTGTGTTTCTGAGGAATTTGTTTAGTTTATGCAGTTCCTGCATTATGGAGTTTTATGTTTCATGTAAGACAAGAATTTAAAATACTTTTTATCAAAACAAAAAATCTAATCAATATTGTTAAAATAATGGTAAAATTTAGGTGGAACTTCTTTTATAGTATTATGCCCTAGAGCAGGTCCTTCACTGCAATCATAGCATTTTCATCCCATGTTTTGCTGCTTTACTAGGGAATTATAGATGTAGTAGCTTCCTGTTACTTTCCACACTGTGGAATGATGTTGATGGCCAGATGATGTTCGGGGACCTTTTGGGCCTCAAAGCTTCCTGAAATTTGTCTTACAGGTGAGGAGAAACCCTGAAAAAACCTCACTCAGGAAGCTTGTCCCGACCAGGAATCGAACCCGGGCCCACTGCGTGACAAGGCAGCATGCTACCTCGAGGCCACAGCGGTGGACTAGGTGGTACTATAGTTACACATTTCTATCATTATATCTTGTTTACAAGTAAAAAAAAATAGTTGGAAAGTAATTCAGAAGAGGAATTAAAGAATACAGACACTATATATTTACCATCTGTAGACGTGTTGGGTACTTTAGATGGTTATACATCATCTTATGCAGAACTTTCACGACTTGTTCATTCATCACAATCTGGTGCAATGGTTGGTGCCTGGAAAGTAAGCAGAATATCAGTGGCACCATGTGCTGTATCTTGTAAAATTAGAATACAAATGTCGCACTGTGATTATGTTGAGATGCAGCATTTAAAAGCCACTGTTTGCTCATATAGTGTAATCTTCTTTTCCACCACATACACAACCAGAGAGAAATGATGTAGACAAACAAATTAATAATATGTCAAGTCTTGCAACCAAGACTATTACACTAACAATTAGTGCAGGAACAGGGGGTACCAATGAGGCCTAAGAGAAGGAAAAGTAAAGCTTGTGCAAGATATCGGAGTACTGATGTTACTGTATAACACAGGTAGGTTATATCTATCTACAGAAAATCCTGTTAAGCTTGGAAGTTTGCAGGAGCCAATTCACACCAACCAATGAGCTGATTACCCCAAGGAGCACCAGGCATGACTACTGTACCATTACGATGCTTATAATAAAATTCCAGAATTTATACAAAATTGATTCAGAAAAACTTTACATCTTACATCATAAAATATGATCCTCTCATATGGACATGTTTTTGAGATCATTATCCTCATTCACAACTAAATTCTGTTTGAAATGAGCCAATGATGGCACCTTTTTTCATGCCATCTGGTGGGGTTGAAATGTACTTTGCGATGTAATCTTTCCCTTTGAGAACTTCAAAATTCATTTTATATCAATGTTCGTTCAACTCTCACCAGGTAGAACAAAAAAAGCTGATATCAACACCTCATTTCAAACAGTCGGAATATAGTTGAGAATTGGAATGATTTCCGAAGCATGCCTAGGTGAGAAGATCATATTTTACGAGTGAGGTATACATTTTTTTATTTATATTTATATTCTATTGGTATTTATCTCATCGTGTCACTTCCCATGATTTTTTTATAAATCTAGAATTTATATTTTACTGAGCTTTTATTCACTGGTGAAAATTTGTTACATTTGCTAAATACATTATTGACATCATATGACATTATCAACATAGTTACAAATTCTTCAGCACTCATATAGTGGATCATTTCATTGCTCTAGGGAGCGAGCAACAGACAGGGAACATTATGTCAGTGACGGTTCCTAGAACTGCACAGAAATAATGCTGCCATATGAATAGATTTGAATGTATTACTATTATTATTAATATTATTCTGATTATATAATTGTATAGTTTTATAGTAATATATTTTTCGAAATTACATACAAAATACAGGCCTATATACGGTAATATTTTTGTCATAAAATAACTAACTTGTTGGGACTATCGAAACTGGAGGTTCATGGCCATGCATACATAAGCTCTCCATATATCCATTCTTGAGTTATTTTTAATCATTCCCTGTATAATTCAACTCCCTTAAATCATGGTGAATATAATTCTCCCATCTTATTCTTGGACTACCTACTGCATCCTTTCCCTCTAGATTTCCTATAAGAAGTTTCATACTCCTCTTTCATTCCCCATTTGTGCCACATGTCCTGTCCTTAGCAGTCTATGAGACTTAATCGTTCGAATTACATTTGGTTTCCCATAAAGATAGGTAGCTCACTGTTATATCGTTTTCTCCATTCACCTGTCTGTCTCTCTTTGGTCTATAAATTTTCGTAAGAACTTTAATCTCAAATACTCGTAATATTTTCTCCTCCCTTAAAGTGAAAGACCATATTTCGCATCCATATATTATCAGATTTTTTATCGGGGTTTTTCCTCACCTGTAAGATAGGTGAGGTGACCTGTCAGGAAAACTTTAAGGCCCAAACGGTCCCTGAAATCATATGGCCATCATCATCATCATCATCATCCTTCACCGGTGTGGAAAGCAACGGGAAGCTACCACACCTACAATTCCCTAGTAAAGCTGCATAGCATGAAAATACTATGATTGCAGTGAAAGACCTGCCCTTGGGCAGAATTACTATGGATGGATATTATCAGATTTGTCATACAATAGTATTATAAAAAATATAATCAATGGATCATAAGCTGTCAAAATGTAACGAGAACAACAATTATCATAGGAGAAATAAACATATTTTCATTTGCTTACTTTTGCAAACTAAGAATTAGGTGGTCTTACCGGTAAATATCTCTAATGAAAATATTCATTCATTCATTTTGAGAATTTTCCTCATTGAGGATTATAAAAAATACATAAATGACTACGGACTTATAGACTATCAGTTTGTAACATACATTCACAAATTTCCCATAATTAAAGTTTTCCATCATTCTCTGTCTCTGTGTCTTCATCCATTTCGCTAAATTTCCTCATTAAATTCTGAATGTTATTTTTCCAGGTTGAAAATATTCCGATGAAATTATTTCATATTTTGGGCTAAATATTTTTGTAATGAAAACGTAACAACAATTTACCTTTTGTAATAATAAAAATACATTTAAAAGTAATTTATTCGAACAGTTATATTATATGGATGCGAAACATGGACTCTTACTTTAAGGGAGGGAAGGAGATTATGAGTATTTGAGAATAAAGTTCTTAGGAAAATGTTTGGACCAATGAGAGATGAACAGACAGGTGAATGGAGAAGACTACATAACAGTGAACTACATGGTCGTTATAGGAAGCCAGATATAATGAGAACAGTTAAGTCTCGTAGTCTGCGATGGGCAGGACATGTGGCACGAATGGGGGAATAAAAGATGTGCATGGAAGCTTCTTGTAGGAAAACGCCCAGTTGGTAGACCAATAATGAGGTGGGAGAATAACATTAACTATGATTTAGGGAAGTAGATTATACAGGGGATGATTGGAAAACATTGGCTCAGGATAGGGATGTGTGGAGAGCTTATGTTCGAGCGGCCATGAACCTTTGGGTTCGATAGTGCCAATGAGTTACTATCTTATAAATTATACATTTTGCAACATTATCTTGTTCTATAATACCGGTAACACATGTTTCCTCCATATTTTTGTGTTGAGGTACTGTCCTCCATGGTACCTGACTGATTATATTGCACGTGAATTAATAATAATGGATCCAAAAACTAACCAAATATGACGGGTCACGAACCACCACTTTGTTGTCAAGGGAGGGAAGGTATACATGAAGTCAACATTTCCCCGCATGTTCTCATCCAAGTGCTCTTAACCCGCTACTACTAAGGAATTATCCTCCGAAACGAGTTGTTGGCTTATCTAAACACCACAGTTTTTCATTTTTTATTGATTTCATAATAACTAAAAAAACTGAAGTCGTGGATTAGACTTAGTTTTTGCAATCCGATTATAGAGTTTATTGCAAATTTTCTCCCTATGTTTGTTTTTGGAATGGGATTAATTTTTTTAGAGGCGATTTTTAAGTCTACCCCATAAATAGAAAACACATAAAAACATTAGACATATGTCTTGATGCAGGGCTACGGAACATTAGTTTGAGTCTCCATTGACCAGTGGCCACCCAACGTGTGAGTAATTTAGGTTACTACAATAAGTAGCAGCTCCATGTTGAGAAAATTGCTATAACGACTTGTGACCCGTTATGCTGACCATATGTCACCCCATTATTGGCTGTATGTTCGTCCACCTGTAAATGACACTATTGGGTGTGAGATTAGCAGTCGACTGGTAGGCCTAGGGTCTTCTAGGCCTTTCACGCCATGGAGTTGTAGAATATTTAACAAATTTCACTCACAATTTAGTTGCAATTCATGGAAATTATTCTGCTAGAGAATTATCCATGCATAGGCTAGAGTCCGGGACAATCTCTTTTTTGACTAAATGTCCCGTTTTTTGTGATTAAGCTTGACATTATTTTACGCTACCAGATGTTTTGTTTTGCACAAGTATATATTCCAGAAAGCGCAACTTATTTTACAATATTTGTTTCTTTGCTGTTAATATTTTGCACTGTTAACAGTACTGACCGTGTTAAGCTTTACTTTAGATTGTAAGAATTTCCGTTTGATAACTATAGTCTGTAATAAGCTGGTTGTAGATAAGACGTTATAGGCCTAGTGAACACGTGAAAATATACATATCCAATCATGTCCAAACGAAACTAATTACAATAGGTACGACGCAAAAATGGACATCCGAATTTCGAGACAACTTTGTTCTAAAATAAAGCGTAGGAATGTCAATCATTAAAATATATATTTAAAAAAAATGCGAACGATGCAGACACAATGCAGAAAACTGGATCAAACTTAGATTACCTTCCACGTGATTTCTCATACTATATTCTTGTAATAATAATAATAATAATAATAATAATAATAATAATAGCTTTATTTTACCTGGCAGAGTTAAGGCCTTGTCTACCACTCAACCAGGTTTTAAAAAATACAAAAAAAAATAGTCTTAAATCTAAATTACAATATATATATAAACGATTACAAGTTATGAATACAATACAATTAATATTTATAATGTATTTTGATTTACTCTAAATTTAACGAATTGTAATACTGTTGCTCTGTGTACTTCTTCCGTCTTTACTAACATTTCGTACAATTTAAAATATTTTGCAACGATACTTATAACATATTTTTTACAATTATTAAATATTTATCTACGTACGTAATTTCTTCTGCAGAATCCTTGTGCGCATAAACTTCGATCGCCCTCATGGTCTTTCCACTGTCATCCTATAAGAATTTTCTCAGTCCTCGTTCTTACCCCAAATTCCTCATGATGTTGAAAAGTTACCATTTTCTCTCAGTATGTATCAGCTTGAGAACTTAAAGTGTTGACGAATTAGCTACTGTAACCATCACCATTGGGGTGACGGTTCTTTTAGTTTGTCCTTTTCTCCTTCATTGTTTAACCTCTCATTTGATAGGTACTTTTACGTGCCTCTGTGCCACCCGTGCCTTATAGTAACACGACCTGCGGGAGAGAGATTTAAACTTTGGATCACACGCATATATATCCATCCATAGTAATTCTGCCCGAAGGCAGGTCTTTCACTGTAATCTTAGCATTTTCATGTTATGCTTTGCAGCTTTACTAGGGAATTGTATGTGTGGTAACTTCCCGTTGCTTTCCACACCGGTGAAGGATAATGATGATGATGGCCATATGATTTCGGGGACCGTTTGGGCCTTAAAGTTTTCCTGACATTTGTATTACAGATGAGAAAAACCTCGCCCAGAAAAACTGTCCCGACCGGGATCGAACCCGGGCCCGCTGCGTGACAAGGCAGCACGCTACCTCGAGACCACAGCAGTGGACGCATATATATATATATATATATATATTATTTTTTGACCACATAAGTGCATGGAGGACCTCCCCGGATGAGTGATCAGCTCAATTCAGGGCCTACTCCAAGATAACACGAACATTTAAGACGAACCACACCTCACTCACAGTCATACTAAACATGGCGAATATGATGATTATAATGGCCAGATGAAGTTCGGGAACAGTTTTGTGTCTTAAAGTTTCCTAATATTTGTTTTACAGATAAAGAATAGGAATCCATTCAGAAAACTGTCTCGACGGGGAATCGAACCTGGGCCCGCTGCATACAAGTCAGCGATGCTACCTTGCGACCACAGCGGTGGATTAGTTTGACCTCAATAATATTAATTATTATTATTATTTCTCTTCTTGATTTATTTGATGTTCGCCGCCAGGAGTCTATTTTTGTGACCAGTAAATTGTTAGCATGTGGCTGTCTGAAGCCCGCGATTTTTATAAAAATGTGTTTTTATTTAACAACGCTCTTTATCTCTAACTCGCTAGTACTATCGAACCCATAGGTTCATGGCTGCGCGGACATACGCTCTCCATACATTCCTACTCTGAGCTAATGCTTTCCAATCATCCCCTTTATAATCTACTTCCCTCAAATCATGGTTAATGTTATTCTCCCGCCTCATTCTTGGTCTACCAACTAGGCATTTTCCCTCTGATTTTCTTACAAGAAGCTACCCTGCCCCATTCGTGCCACATATCCTGTCCATTGCAGTCAAAGAGTCCTAACTGGTTTTATTATATATTATGGTTTCCTATAAAGATCATGTAGTTTATATGACCTCCTATATGTTCATCACTCTTTGGTCCAAAAATTTCCCTTTATTCTCAGTACTCTTAATATTTTCTACTACCTTAAAATAAGAGTCCATGTTTCGCATCCATATAATATAAATGGGAGAATAATAGTTTCATACATATTCAGTGTAACGTTTTTTGAGAGAAACGCTCTTTAACAGCTTAGATTATTACCACTGATATTCAAACATGAACGTGAAAGGGTCAATTAATGTTGCTCATAGGCCTTTTTTTCAGACTTGAGGTTATTTTATCTACGAAAATTGCTGCCGCTAAAGCGATTTAAAAAAATAATTTTGCTTCAGGTTAACCCCCACTGCTAATTGTCGGATGTTTCTGGTTAACCAACCTGATCTTGTTTTTCTTTAATTCTATGTGCCGAGTTCGGTTGCAAAAAAAAAATGCGCCCGCAAAAGCGTTAAAACACACACACACACACATATATATATATACACACATACACACACACAAACACATACATTGTCGCTAGGATGGCATGATTTGTCTTTTCCGAATGTTCCTCTCATCGTTAACCTGTAATGTAGAGTACTTATTGCTCAATGGTTTCATAAATGAATAAATTAGGATAAGTCTATGATTATTTCCCTATGACGCAGAGGATGGGAGGTGGACATTCAGCAATTTGCTTGTATTTTGTTATAAAAACGACAATATTGGAATATGCATAAAATTCCAGGTAAAAATCAGATATTAATCTTAAATAATATAAATTCAGCAAAATCAAATTTCAATTCAACTTAAAAGTGCTGAACATTTAATTTTTTGTAAGGAGTTGGTCAAAATTTCAACTGAACGATCACTTTTTGAATCTTTATTCAATATTTATGGTTTGGATAAAATGTTCAGAAAATTATATTATTACTGTTAATTTTGTAAAAAAATCTGTATATTTTGTTTTAAATATGTTAAAAAAAAGAATATAGTGTATTATTTTTATAGCATATATTACAGAAACAAAATAATGAAAGAAATGTTACTTTCAGTTTGAATCACTAAATGTTCTATCACTTTCGACACTCACTCTATAATACGTAAACCATAAAATAGCAAACATTATATAATAAATAAATATAGGCCTACATTCCGTAAAATAGCAAAAATTATCAACATAAATATTTCGTACACTAAGTCAGACCATAAAATTGACTTGCTGAGGAATTCGCTTAGATTATGCAGTTTCTACGTGAACGGACTTTTTAAAGTAAATTTTAAATCACCAAAACGTTCGCCTACCGAGATCACCTTGGAGACTTACAATATCCTCCTACAACCTTCAGTTATCTATTTTGGACTCCATTTGGATTTTAGGCTTATGCTCGGAATTCACATTTGACACATTCTACAAAAATCAAAAGCTGCGATTGATTACTATATCCATTTTTCAAGTCACCAACATTGTCTCATAGGATCAAGCTCACCCCCTATTAAGCTGTGATCCGCAATACGGTGCTATACGGCTGTGAGGTCTGGAATATCCTCGCTGTTTGTCACAGAAAGAAACTTCAAATAATTCAAAATAAATGTCTCATAATTATATTTTCGGTCCCTATGTACAAGAGGTTATCTAAGCTTCATGACGAAGCGTAGATTCCCTACATTGCAACTCTTAGACAAGTCATTAACATGTCTAATCACATTACCCTTCATATTAACTAACCAGTTCGCAATATAGGGCATAGGCATTGTCCATCGGCGTATTGTCCACCTAAACATATTTACCAAACACAATCCCCATTGATGGATACCCAATCTGGATGGGATAGCGAGGCGTATTGTGTATGTCGGCCTTCCGACTCTCGGCTCGTCGGCAGTGCAAATTACGACGCCCTATTCGGCGTGGGGATACGAACATTTCATCCTGATTCAGCGGGCAGAACACAACTTGACATCAAGTGGGCTAAGGTTAAGTGCTACAACGCCATCTCTATAGTCATGAAGATATTTGCTGCCAAGGAGCCTCAACAGCTCCAGTAAGGAGCACACCAGAGGATGCCAGCCATCGTCGCAAATTAGTAGTAGATAGTGGTAGTAATGGATTATTAAAAAATCAATTTTATCCAATAGAAGAATTAAAAAAAAAACTTTATTTATTTAATTCAAGTATAGTCTATAGAAGTGCTCAAAGACAATGAAATAATCTTCCCAGTGTATTTCTAGGGTGCGTTCTGAAAATTTACTAAATACGTTTAAATTTTGCAACTAATAGAATGATTTGATATGACGATGTTTATACAATCGTCTTAGAATTTAAAATTAAAGTACAAATATTTATAAATACAAAAAATATCAGAGTGTACGTAATGTGATGCTATTAGCGTTGTAAAAAATTGGCTTGTAGGACGGTTTTTAATTTTCATGAGTTGTTAGCTAACGTCAGTTAAAAGTTGGTAACATGAAGTCCATTGCGCACTTGCTAATTGTACGCGCATGCAATTAGTTTAATCGAAACCAGAACTTCAACGTAGGATGTCTTCAGAACTATGCTGGTACGTAGCTATGTAAATTAATTTTTAACGATATTTTATTATTCTGAATTAAACTATTTTTTTTTCCTCTTTCTGTGGTTTATTTCATATGTATTTTTATTTAAACCGAAGAAATAAGATCTTAATGCGTAATATTCTGTTAAGATAACGTAATTAGCAGAGTAGGAACATGGATATTCTTGAAATTGCGCTCGGCACTTTATTTAATATTGTGTGGTCAGAGAGAAAACGGCCATATTGTTAATATTGCGTATTATTCTACATAGATGAAAGCATTTTGTACTGTTTCGTTTTTCCATTGTTTTAATACACATAGTAAAATTAGTTAAATATACATATTTTACAAGATATATTGGCGTTTGAAGGATTCATTTTTTTACAGGAATAATTTTTTTGCCTACAGGATTCATTTTTTAAATTGCAAATTCGACATAAAGAGGCTATTCCGCTATGAAATTGAGGGTCGTTGTGCATTTTTTGATTCCATTTTGGCTTGTACTCCATCATTGCCTTAATCGTTAGCCTATCTGGCGTACGAAGGGAATATATATATATATATATATATATATATATATATATATATATATATATATATCGTAATGAACTTGATCTTTAAAAATTCGAAGGTAGTCAAATAAAATAATTTATAAAATTTAGAGTCAAATATATAGGCTATCTTTTTAATTCGAAAAATAAACTTTTAAAACATAATTATGATAATTTTGAGAAGCCCCTCTTCTATTTTAAAATATTTAAATCAATGAAATCGACGTATCTTACAGAATAAATTCTCAATTTTAGGTACAGTCAATCTCCTATATCTCCTTATGAGGAGCATAGATCATTCATTAAGTATTTTCATCGAACCTTATTTCTCGCCAACTTATTTACTTCATCCTTTGTTTTCCCCGCCTTAATTTCTTCATTAACAGTTATCTATGTTTCTTGGTATTTTTCTTCCTATATTATGGGGATTCCAATCTAAAGTCATTATTTTCATTGCTTAATCTTTTCTTAATGTATGTGCTTTATTTCTATTGTCATTTTTTAAATTGTTCTCTTCCATAAAAATAAATTGTAACTAAATTAGATATCTTATTCTTATAATTCTTAAACGGAACTAGGCCTTTTGGCTTTTCGTCATGAAATTTATTGCCCTATTTCTTTCAAGATCTACCTGTATTTCTTGTTTCCATCTTGATTTATAGGAGCTATTCCATCTTTGATTTTCTAATAGCCTATATATGGTGTAAGAAAAATGTCTCAAAAATAATTTTTGAAAACACGAAATAAGACTAATATTTTTCTAAAAAGTCTAATAACTCGCGAAAGACAATCTACGCATAGTAATGATGGGAATTTAATATACTGTGAAATACAAAATCGTCAGGCTATCAGAAATACATGGCTTTGTTTTTATATTATCCGAAACTTTTGAATAGTGGATCCTAATCATAATAGCTTTGAAAAGAAAAATTTCTAAAAAAATAGGCTTGGTTATTGAAATAAAACAAATATTAATTTACAAGTATTAAAATAAATTAAATGGGTGTATCTTACATAATACAGTATCAATTGAAGTATACGACTACAGTTAAAAACAAATGTTTCAAAATTTCTCAATAAAAATCGACGTGACCTATTGATTAAGAAACTGATCAAGCCATCTCTGTGAAAGTCGATCTATAGATTTTATTTCCATCTCGTCTTTGCCTTCCTAATAAATAGCCTTTGAAAAATAAACTTGGAAATACGAAAATCGAAAAAGAAAAAAGTTGAGAAATATCGAAGGCAAAAACTGTTTTTTTTTCAGAAACATTTTCAAATTTCCGGATTGAAAAGCGCAATTTTAATGTTTACTCTTTTTTATCTGTTCTGACTCCAAAATTGATTTGTTTGGTTTTTTTCGTGCCGTTATAAGACGTGTACTATACTGTTTTAATTAATCTAAATATATTTTTCTTATTTATTATCTTAAATCTTTATTTATATGCAATAATTCGTAGCCTCTTACTGACAAGAAATTTGTTTTGAAAGAAAATTTTTCTTTTTTGCTTTTGGTTTGCAAACCTCCAATCAATATACATGGAACAACAATTTTTTACATAATTTTTAATATCCATTCTGGTTTTATTACGGCCCCTAAGGTTCTTAAGGTATTCTAGAGCCAATTGCCAACATATAAGAGGCGGTCCACCTACATTAGTAGTATTATTTTAGGTACGTTAGTGTGAAAAAATAAGCGAGTTAATGAACAACAGATTAGTTTAGTGTTCACTTGTTTGTTATCGGGTTTTTGTGATAAGTTGCTACCCTGTCTGAGAAATGGCTAATAAAAATTGTATATATTAAATGTGATGCCCTCCATGGTATCTTTACCTTGTCGTGGAGGAGTGGCTTGCGTGCTTAAATGATCCCGAAAGCTATGCCGGCGGCAGCATTGCTGCTGATAGGGTTATCCAAGCCAGACGACAAAATACCTTGTTTCCGTTAATAATAATAATAATAATAATAATAATAATAATAATAATAATAATAATAATAATAATAATAATAATAATAATAATAATAATAATAATGCTTTATTTTAGCTGGCAGAGTTAAGGCCATAGGGCCTTCTCTTCCACTAAACCAGCGAATAGTAAAATTATACAAAAAATTACATACATATTACAAATTTAAGATATTAAAATACAGACTAAACAAAATACAAAGATGATATGATCTAATACTAGATAATACTAAAAAAACATAGAATATAATAAAATTTAAATTATGTAAAATAAAGTAAGTACTTGGTCGAAAGAGTGACGATCTTTCACCGTAAAAATACAACAGTCAACAAACGCGGACATGGGTTCCACCGGAAGCTTCTTGTGTGAAAACCGGAGGGAAAAGGCCCTGTTGGTAGACCAAGAATGAGGTGGGAGAATAACATTAACTATGATTTGAGGGAAGTATATTATACTGGAAATTGGAAAACATTAGCTCAGGATAGGGATGAATGGAGAACTTATGTCGGTGCGGCCATGAACCTACGGGTTCGATAGTGCCAGTCCCTTCAACATTTTGGCTTATTCCTTCACGAAATTTCATTCTATGAAATTTAATCCTAAATGTCCTTCATAAAGAATTTAAAACACTAATTGTTATAAAAATATTAGAAAAGAAGAACATTTATTTTCACTTCATTATTTCTAATTAAATCTATACTAAATACAAAAAGGTAATTATATTAAAAATATTATCTATTTTCAAATAAGACTATAAAATTAATAAACATTAAATAAAGTTATATTGAATTGCACAATAAAACGTTCAATGTAAATGAAATTTAGTTAGTAAATATGACAATTTTAGCCTAATTTGAGCTCAACTTCTCATTTAATTTTACGGTGTTTCTCACATTTAAAAAAAAACCATGTATTTCTCTCATTCTTGAACTGAATGAGAGAAATATATATATTGATTTTTTGTATCTCAAAATATATCTACAAAACATAGTGGAAAAACAAATGTTTACCTGTGGGGATAAGGTAGAATAAAATTATTTATTCGTTGCTATTTGGTGATTATCGGTTACTGATGATAGAAGATGAAGATTTAGATAAAATGACAAGAAAACTGAAGGAAGATAAAAAATGGGAATTGAAGATGGATTTGGGCAAAATTAAGTATATGGTAATAGGAAGTAAATTAAAATGTCTGACTTCAGAAGAAGAACGTGGTAAAAGCATGTGACGAATATGTATATTTTCGACAAAAAATAGTTCAGATGGAAGTCATGATGTTGACATTGAGAGGATAAATAAAGGTGAATCTGCAATATCCCTTCCTTTGGCCAGCAACCAATCGAAGGGACTATTATTATGCTTTCAAGTCTTATACGAGAATTTCCCGGAAGGATCAAAATGCTGGAGGGAAAATTTTCTATAGGATCGTAACAGGCCTTGGCCTAATACTTGGAAAGAAGAAGAAGAATCTGCAATATCAAAATTAAATAGTGTTTTATGGGATCAGAATGTAAGTTCTAAAACAAAAACAAACATTTTAAATAAAATAATGAGTACAATGACATACAATGCAAAAAACATGGAAATTAAAATCTGAAACAATAAGTAAATTCTGCAGAAATGGATTTTTGTAAGCATTCAGCTGGGATATCTAGAAGAGATAAAATAAGAAATAGTGTAACTAAACAAAATATGAATGTTCGAACTTCAATTGTGGGTTTCATAAATAAAACTAAAATGGCATGGTCATGTAAAAGGAATACCAGAAGACATTTCCAAGAATACTAAAATGGATGCCACTTGGTAGAAGGCAGCCAAAAATAACATGGATTGATGTTTTGAGCAGCATGAGGGAGAAAGATTGGTCGATGAAAATTGGAATGATAGATGTGGAGGTGAATGGCAGTAGATTAATTGGGCGCACGAAGATGTTAAACCTGCCAAATAAATAAATATTTCTATCAAATAATTATTCACATACTGGAAAAATACTTTTTTATTTGAATTTATGTAGGTGGCACTGTGGCATACAATCCCTGGTTCTTCTTATTTCACAGATAAACACTGAGACAAGTCATAACATAATTTTTCCCCAAACGTCACTAAAGGACGGAACATTCAACAAAGGCGAGATGCCGGAAAACTCTCATTAGAGCCAGTCTACTGAAAATCTTTCTTTCATAAATACAAAACCAACTTGTGTATTGGAAAAGACAACTCTGTCAATTTTTTATTCGGCGCGTGCTTAGGAGGGTGTAAATTGGGTGTACGAAAGGAAAATGGAGCGCTAGGAAGATTTGTCTTTCACATTATGTTGAAATCTGTTGTTTCTTGGTCTGGTATGTAGCGTGAAGACCAGTACAGACCAAACGATAATCGTTGGCAAAATGGCCACTAGCTACATTTACCAATGTCTATCAAAACGTATATTTATAGGCTACCTCAGCTTATTCAGGAAGACTGGGGTTGCTTACCACCTATACACTTGAGTATGGTGCCCGTGTGCAGTAAGGACTGCGTCCGCTCCTGAAATTTGAAAATTTCATAGCAACCGAAAAAATAAATACAACTGAGCAATTCAAACTGAACTGTAAATCAAAGAATGAGCACATTCAATCTATTAAAAGAAAGTGAGTATCGCATCTCTGAAATTAATAAATACAAAAATGTCAAAATAATCTCAACATAAGGGATCTTTACAATTTACATTATACTGTATAATCCAGTTCATGGTAACTTTAATAGTTTGTATACAGTGAGGTGAAGCATGATTCGTAAATCACCCTGAATATAATTTTGTCATTTTGGATGTCTAATAGGTAGGTTGAATGAAAATTGTAAAAACAAATCGAAACTCTTGTTATGAAAAAACTAAATAGCTACAATCTTTTTCAGTTCTCTAAAAGTACGTATTAGCGAAAGAATAGAAGAGCTCTTGGTTGGCCTAAGATGAGATCGCCAACTGTAGACGGGTTGTTTAATAATATAATTTTTCGAAATATTTTTAAATTAACAATATTTAATTTATTATGCATGTTATATTTTTACAAAACAGAAAGAAACAATGTAACATCAAATTATGATACGCTTTGTTAGCTGTAGCAACCTATTAAAGAAGCTATAATTATACACCATGTTCCAAAATGATGGACGGGGTTTTAAGTAGTTGGTATAGCTTTACAAATGGAATTGTATTATTTACAATTTATTTAATGAAAGAAAAACTGTGAGAGTTTCATATCCTGTAAGCAGTAATTTATTTTTTGTCATTATTACGTCACAGCGTTAATTTTGTGAAAATGGCGACTACTGTACAGAAGTCATTCTGTGCGTTGCACTTTGCGTGGTCTGACGATAGTGTTTTCCGACGATGGATAGGACGTGCCGGTCCGAATGACATGGTTTATTCCCGATGGCCTCAATGGTTTCCCGATCTCACACCTAGTGATTTATTCTTGTGAGGATATGTGAAGGACCATGTGTACGTCCCATGACTTCCCGTCGACCTTCCAGACTTGAGGAGGATTGCTGCTGCTGTTGAATCCTTTACTCCGTCCATAATTTTGGGACATGGTGTAGTATCATGACATGAAGAGATAGAGTAATTTAATACAGGTACAAAGTCTGTTCAAATACTCTATTTAATTTTCATGCATTTTAGTTAGTGTTGTTGATAAATGTGATTTGTCAAGTTAATGAAAATTATGTGAGGGACCGTGTCTCTAATTATATACAGAAGAAACTATTTTGATGCAGACCTTTTCATGAGAGAAATTACCGCTTACAACAAAGGGTAGCACCATCATTTTCGGACATTTGCTTGATTAACTTACGAGAAATATTCATGATTAACTGACGGTAAATTATAATTAAATGCGTAATTTTGTTAGAACTCTTTATTGTTAATCCAAGACAGTAAATACTAGAATACTTGAATGTAAACAGAGGACTTAATCTAGGAGTTTTAACGGAATCATCAGTTTCCCATGGGGAGAAGCATTAGCTTCATTTGACAGTTATTTGTACATAACTACATGGGTACAAAATTCATAAAAATGCTATTTTTTATATACCTATTATTATGGTATATTTCGATAAGTATATTTAGAATAGCAAAGCCTTTACAATCTATAAGCTGTACATTTTGCAAAGGGTCGGTCCTGGTGGACTAGTGGTTAGTATGCTCGCCTCTGGTTCCAAGGTTCGTAGGTTCAAACCCGGCCGCGTCATGGATTTTTTAAGGCACAAAAATCCTGAGTGTTTTTTTTTATTGGAAAGGAAACAAACTATGAGTCATATATCGCACGTGAAATTATCTCAAGCTCGAAAAGAGCCTATCTCACCAACATTTGTTGGCCGTTTCACGCCCACATTTTAACTGCGATGTTAATCCTAGCTGTTAAAGAGCTCGTTAAATAAAACAGTAGCAAAACATTTTGTAATACGAGTTGTTATAAAGTATAAGATACATTTTCGTGATACAGTTGGGGTGTGACCACTAAAAATTAGCGTGGTAATGTTAATGATATATATATATATATATATATGGAATTAACTAAGATACTTGTATTTCTATTTTTAGATAGGCCTACAACTGCTTGGCATTTGGATATTCATTCCGGAGCGACCAAATATCAGGAGGGATACGAGGTTCATCATATACTGAAAACTCGGCATTACTGCCGCCCACCGCCAATGTTTCCACGGCTGCAGCTTGATGGCAGGCATCCTCTATGGTCCAACTAATGATGTCAGCGGAACAAAGCAGAAATTGGAAGAAATTCTAGTGAGTATTTGGAAGAATTGCACTAAGTACGCACGCCGTAGCGTAGTGGTTAAGGCACTGAGCTACAAGCCGGAGGGTCGAAGGTTCAAGTCCCGTTGGGGTCAGGATTTTTAAACTGACCCAAACCCTCTGGCGGCACTATGGCCCTGGGGTCGGACTCAGCCTCTAACTGAAATGAGTACCAGACGCTTGTTCTGGGGTAAAGGCGGCAGTCACGCAGGGCTGACAACCCGGCTGACATAAAGTGCCGATTGTCTAGAAAAAGTGGGAGCCTTAACCTCCTACTACCCCAAGGGTCTCCTGAGGCCTGTTGTGGGATCACTTTACTTTTCACTTTTTACTAATGTCTATAAACTGACGCCCCCTGGTTTACAAATTTTTGTTTAGAAAATGCTAGGTTATTGAATATTTGAAGATTTTGTATAAACATTACGCGAATATCTGCGTTACCTAAATCCCGATCTTTTTGTCACCAACGACCAGTCAGCTTAGCGTCTCCGAAAACTTTAGATTCGACAGTAAGGGTATGGCGTAAAAAAATGTGGACATCCAAATTTCGAGATAATTTTGGTTTTAAAATGAAGCTTAAGAAAGTCAATGACAAAAAAACATGAAAAAATGCGGACCATCCAGAAACAAAACGGGAAAATAATTCAAAAATCACTATTTCCTATGTTACCTGAAGAATGTAGCAGTTGTTGTGACATCGGTTCCGATATTCAGATGTTAGTTCGGGATTGAAACATGGGTAGATATCGTCAGTAGAGAGGGGGCATAGAATAAATATTTTATTGTAATAAAATTGCAAATCTGTTTCCAAAATTAAATAGCAAAAAAAATTGAAATTTAACAAAATCGACTTCAATACGACGACGAATCAGTGAAATGTCTGTTAATTGAATAGACTGTCGACAATAGATACGCCATCGTACGTATTTCTCGAAAATAAACAGCGGCAAAATTAATCCGCTGAACCTAATGAAATAAATTTAACATTGGTAATATTTTATTTTTAGCCCCATTTCACCTCCGATGATTGAGGGCTGAACTTGGCATCAGGAGTGTCAGTATTGATTTAAGCAACCTCGAAAACTGTGAATTTGACTCTAATACAAGTAATTTTCAATAATTTTTATAGATCACCCCAGGGGGTGTTGGAAATTTAACTTGAGCTTAAATATCAGGAATGTTGCCAAACAGCTTAGCGACCCCAAAATTACTGAGTAGACACTAATCTCAGTGAATTTGGATTTTTTATTTTTCATTCCTGGAGATGCTAGGGATGAAACTGGCTTAAATGACATTTGAAACTGCCATCTATCAGCTTAGTAACCCTTAAAACAATTTAGACTATTATTTTCCAGGCTTTTTCCTCCTATGCTGATGAGGGCTATTCTTGGACTCAAATGGCATCGGGTGCATCACTATTTGAGATCCAGAAAACTATAAATTCACACTACTTTGGGGTGCTGAGGGTCAAACTTGGGTTTAACTGTTATTGGGACTGCACAATTTAGATTAGTGACTCTAAAAAGTTTGGATTTGACACTAATACATGCCACATGGCCTAAAACGAATTTGTTCATGATGATGATATCGACCATTTTTTATTGTTCATTTTTTTAATCCATTTCATCCCCTCCTAGGGATACTAGGGTCTCTTACCTCCTGCAGTATCATTTCAACATTGTTAGTTATATATATATATCTTCTTCTTCCTTCCAAGTATTAGGCCAAGGCCTGTTACGATTCTATAGAAAATTTTCCCTCCAGTGTATCTTTCTGGGAAATTCTCATATAAGACTTGATAGCATAATAATAGTCCCTTCGATTGGTTGCTGGCCAAAGGAAGGCAAGACCAGTGATGGGGCTGCCATCTTATAGCCTCTGGTCAGGCTTTTCTGGAAAAGAAAAGAAAATAAAGGAAAGAAGAAATGGAAGAAAGGAAAGACTCCCTAGCCCTCGGATGCCCTAATAGCGTCAGGGTCGAAAAAATAAGAGTTAACCAAGAGAGGTTAGATAGTAAAATTAAAAGAGTGCAAAACACAAGTAAGTGGAAGAAATGTTTTGCACAGCTTGGGCACCTTGTGGTCGCCATCCACATATCCCCTATATGAGGACCCCTGAGGTAGTTATATATATATATATATATATATAATGAGTCTGCTTCAAATTGCTCAAGACATCCTAGAGTTATGCAGAAACATATATAAAACATGCACACATTTATTTATTCAATGAAGGATATGAAAGCATAGAATACTAAAAAAATGCTGCCTTAAGTTCTTCAACAAATAATAGAAACATTTGCTCGAAAATGAGATGTCAGAGGATTTGGAAATTTAAATATGTTTAAATTCACACATAGGGTGAGAACTTTTGTATATATTTTGGGAGACTAGTGTTACCAACATTTTTCAGGAAAATAGTCACATTTTGCTACATGCTGCATAGCTTTACCAGATGTGACCAATGAGAGAATAAATGGAGGATGAACATAAAGAAAAAATGTTTCCTGTGGAGACAAAAATAATGGGTGTAGATCTAATAAAAATATTCTGTTAAATTTTGTAGATACTAATTTGTATAGCTGTCAGGTCAAAATCTGGGAATAAAGTACTTAGAAAAGTTATGGGACTAAGATAGATGCATTGACAAATAAGTGGATGAAACTATATGACAGTGGGCTACATGATCTTAATAGAAAACCAGATACCGGTATAATAATAGTTAAGCATCTTAGATTCCAATAGATAGGTCACGTGGCTTGAAAATATAATGAAATAAGGGCATAGAAACTTTTTTAAGGATAATTAGAGGGAAAGCAAATAGTAGAATGAGGTTGGAGTGTAACATTTAAGTGATGTGAATTATACAGGGAGTGGTTTAAAAACATTAGCTTAGGATAGAAATGTACAGAGACCTTAACAGGGAACAGTTCCTCAATATAGGACAAATAGTTGTCTCTGGTTTGGAAATCATAATATGTGTGCATTGTAAAGAAGGGTACTAGAACAGTTTATATGCAAATTTTAAGGTGCAATGGACAACAGGTAGAGATGCTATAGTCATATGCATGAGCACCTTGGTTTCCCTGTAACTGGACTTGTGCAACCGACAGTTGTGTACTTCTTTTGCTCCTATAAGAACATGGTGAAATTATAACAGACACTGTGTTGGTGGAATCGGATATTAACTTCTGGCACAGAAACTACTTTCTCCATCTACAGTCTTTTGTCCATTACCAGTTTTCAGCACCCCGATTTCAGAATCTCATCAGGTTTGCATTTTATCAATGTAATTACATGACTACTCATCCTGGAAAGTTCCAATCACTTCTCCAATATTGCTTTGAATTGAGCTTCCTTGAGAAATGTTGTAGAGATGAATACAAGGTACCTGCATTCATGAAATGTGGTCATTGTGAGAACTGCTTGTGTTTGAATCATTGTTTACTTACAGATTTGTACATGTTTTGTCTCAACTAAACCAGAGCAACGTGTATAGTTGAGTTTCTAGTTTAGTGTTGTTTAGTTTCATTTCTCATCCATTGCACTTAAAAATTGGTGATTCTCTATTTCTTGTGTACTTTCAAATGGCATATCAGGTGTTGTAAATGTTAAGACAACTCTTCGTACTATTCCCTTGTTAGATCTATGCTGCCGTGACCTCTGGGCTTGATTAGTACCAATAAATTAATGAGACTGAAATCTTTGTTGATAATTTTCTATTGAATTAATATCAAATTGTCAGTTGTCTTAGTAAAAGTATTTTAGTTCAATTTTCTGAATAATAGTTGTCGGCTTCAGATTTAGCATGACATTACATTGGAGACTTCTTGTGTTCGAATCCCTGGGCCAAATACCTTGACTTCTTTGGATAAGCTCAGTTGTTAAAACAGAAAACATGATAAGCAAAACAATACTCATGCTTTAGCCTAATGGCTAAAACTACTTATTTGCTAGAGGCTGATATGACCCCCAGGCTGATATGCTGCCAGGTTCAGGTCAGATTAAAAACCCAGGTCCCACAAAGACTGGAACCCCTGACCTGACTCATTTTGTATTACCTTAATCAACCATACTATGGTGTAACCAAAATTAAGTATAAAGTAAACAAAATATTCAGTAGAGAGTAGAATGTAAAAATATGATGGTGTAACCCTTAGCTATATTCACATGTTAGTCGCAGAGGGGATGATTGGGTAGTGAATATAGGGATGACACATGGTCCTAATGATGAGTTTTGTCAGCATATAGTGGTTAGTTTCTGTACCTTCTCAAATTCCTTATAATGTTGGGTGGAAAGAACAACTTCACATTCTATTGAAATTCTTTAAGAAAATCCCTTTTCCTTATAGGGTGTTATGTATGTGTAAGTGATGAAAATATTTTAAAGAAATTGAAAGATTGCACTGCTTAACAAAAAATATTCTTGAATGTTTCCAGCACTTCTGAGTCAAATCTTGCTAATTTTGATTCATTTGAATTTTTTTTTCTGAGTCACATTCTGAGAGTTCTAAATTGACAGTAGAATACAGGCAGGTGGTTGGGTATGAAGTGAATCACTGTTGTGCAGTTTAGATTTGTAGATAAATAGTTGGGATGTATATTTTCTTGTAGCTGGAAAGATGCTATACTTAGATGCAAATGTTTGATTTGATAGGAAATAATGGAAGGAGATAGGTCTATAGCAGAAAATTGTAGAGTGTAGCTATAATTAACTAGATGGAATGTAAAAAATGTTGGTAATATTGTGTAAGGGTTAAGTATATCATAAGTAATGCCACGAGTAATTTCCAATTTATCTAGAGAATAACAGGCCACACGGCCTAATACTTGCATGGATGATGATGATGATGATGATTTGGAAATTAAGAGTGGCATTTGTTAAGACTATTTAACGAATAAAATTAAACTGTTTACTCACAAATCATTATTTAAATATAGTTATTTTTAAATATTTATATATTTAACGTAAACGGCGATGTTTGAAAACAAATGAGAAACATTGTTTCATTTGTTCATCACTGCAACCAGATCATATTTATTGCCAAATAGGATCACAATATTGTAAGAATGTACCCTAGTGGAGAAAAAAATGAAACACATCATTACAGGTTATTAATTAATTTCTGATGTCCTATGATGTAAATATGTCAATTATATTTTTCTGCAACATTAATTCCTGGAAAATATGTTTAAGAAAGTGCAAACAGTGGATTCTTTTTTTTAATGGTATAATCAATTGCTACAAATGTTTTTCTATTATATCTCGCAAGCAAAATCTGGTTACATTCGTGCACTATATATATATATATATATATATATATATATATATACAATCTGGGAGCCGCTTAATTAAATGAAAGTGATAGAATTAGTGATAAAATGAGGTGAAAAAGACTGATTAGTTGTAAATCAAAATTTTTTGAAATGTGATTGGTCATTGACTGCCATTTGGGGCATGAGTTAGTCAGTTTAAACTTAATGATGATAGGTTGGTATTATTTTTTTGTAAAAAAGGTTAATACAAAAATGAATAGAAATATGAAAATGAAGAATAATGAAATGGAAAGCAGACATTTTTATGTTAAAGACAACAAAAATCTAAAGCATTTGAGGAAGGATGTCATATTTCATAATATTTTCAGAATTTCTTAATATTTCAAGAACATTTTTACATTTCTCCATATTTAAGCAAAGTAAAGGGATCCCACTGCAGGACTTAGGAGACCCTTGGAGTAGTAGACTATTCCTGATTTCTAGAAAATCAGCACTTGATGTCAGCCAGGTTGTCAATCCTGCATGATGGCTGGGTTTACTCCTAGAACAATCATTTGGTACTCGTTTTCCATTGGAGGCTGGGTACTGCCAGAAGGTTGGGTTAGTTTAAACATTCTGACCCCACTGGGACTTGAACCCACGACTTTCTGGTTTATAAAATTTTGCTTTAACAAACTACACTATTCTCCTGGATATTTAAGCATTTAGCGATAATTTACTGATATCTGTGATTGATTATATTTGTTTTTCTGGACTTTCCAATTATTTTAATTTATGCAAAGAAAACAGACTTTAAAACAAAAGAAGATATGAGAAGGGTAGAATAGGAAATTAAAAAAAAAAGAATAGGTGGATTTTACCAGCCACCACTTTGAACTAATTTTGTTCAACAGTGCCAGTAAGTTATTGTAACAGTGAGTTAGAGCTTGAGTCTGTTACATTGAATTAATTTTTATGTGAATGATTAATGATCCTATAGGAAACCAGATATAATACTTAAGTCTCATAGACTGTGATGGGTAGGATATGTGGCGTGAATGGGAAATGAGTGGCATGGAAACTTTCTGTAGGAAAACTAGAGGGAAAACATTAAGTTGGTAGGCATAGAATGAGGTGGTAGTTTAACATTAACCATGATTTCAGGAAAGTAGATTATACAGAAGATTATTGGGAAACATTAGTTCAGGATAGGGATGTATGTAGAGCTTAGGTCTGTGCAAACCTATGAGTTTGTTGGTACAAGTGAATTAGTTATTGTAATAAAAGTATTTTTTGTTCAGTTTTGTGAATAATAGTTGTGATTATTTTGACTCACCTCATATTTTTTTCATATTCTGCAGATTTTAGTTTCGTCACATCTATGCAACATTGTCGAGGCATTCTAACTGTTGTGTTTGCAGTTGTCATCGTATAGGTTGATTTCTACTCCATCTGTTGGTAGTCAATAGAGAGAGTAGAAATCAACCTATAGGATGACGACTGCAAACATTTAATATTTTCCAATACTGCAAACATAACAGTGAGAATGCATCGAGAATGTTGCATAGATGCGACAAAACTACAATCTGCAGAATGTAAAAAAAATGAGGTGAGTCAAAATAACTGACTCATAAAATTAAAAAACCTCATAGTGTTATTTCCTGCAAATATTAAATAGTTGTGATGCTAAAGATTTAGCATGAAAATGTATTGGATAATTCTTGTTTGAATCCCTGTGTCAAACATCTTGAGAATGCTTTTTTTTTTATTGTTTAGTCATTAAAAAATCAGGAAAATGACAAGCAAAACAAAAAACATATCACATCCTACTGGATAGGCCTACAATTAAATGTTCTAGATACGATATGACCTTGATATTAATGCTTATGTAAATAAACATAGAGTAAAGAAACATTTCCACAGAATCTAGAATTTAAAAAAAGGACATATACATATGGTGAGATAGGCTTTCATCCACATGTACTCGTAAGGGTGGATAATTGTGTAGTGGGTATAGAGATGACATGTGGTCAGAATGTTGGGTTTTAGAAACATAGCAAAAATTCAATGTTCTGATGCCTGTGGTTTAACATCTGGCTGCTGACCTCACATCCATATGTTAATCACAATGTATGATTATCTAGCCAGTATTGCGGAGAAATGTGGTTGGCATATTTAGTTCCCCAGCGTATTATAGCTGGTTTTCTCAACCTGTTGCTGTTATTCATTGTAAGTTACTCAAATTCTCATGGTGCTGGGTGGGCACTGGTCCCATACTGGCTAAAATTCAATGAGACAATTTTTTTTTCTCCCATGGGGATGTGAACTAGTGCAATTCCTGTAGTTCAGTACCAAGGCATTATGCATTAAACCGCTTGGTTATAACAGGACTTTGTCAACATAGTGGCTGGTTTTTGTACCTCTTGGAATTCCTCATGATGCATGGAGTGGGTCCATATTCTTCTAAAATTCATTTATAAAATTTCTTCTCATACACTGTGATGGGCAAACATGTAGCATAAATGGGGAATGGATAAAGGAACATGGAAATACATCATAGGAAATCCAGAGGGAAACTGCCCAGGAGGTAGGCCAAGAATGATGTGGGAGAATATCAGTCTTGATTTGAAGGAAGTAAATTATGAAGGTAATGATTGGAAAACTTTAGCTCTGAGTAGGGATATATGGAGAGTTTATGCCTGTGAGACCATAAACCTATGGGTTGGATAGAGATATACCCACCCACCCACCCACCCACCCAAGAATTATAGAGGTAATGATTGGAAAACATTAGTTCTGGATAGGGATGCATGGATGAGTTGTGCCTGTGAGACCACAATCCTCTGTTTTATAGCACCAGTGAGTTAGTTATGGGGTGAAACAATGAAAATGCTGATGTAAGAAATGGAGGTATTTTGATGAAACAGATGACAGTTTCGTCTGGAAATACTTGTAGATCAGTTTTAAGGGATAATAGTTGTGGTATATGTATTAACTGCAAATCGCAGAATAGTAGTGAAATTGTCCAAATACTGATAGTGCTGTGAAGTATATGCTCAACTTAATGCAAAAGTTTGCATCAATAGATAGTAATAAAAAGTAAAATGATTCCACAACATGCCATGGGATATCGTTGGGGTAGTAGGAGTTTCATTTCTTTCTTTGTAGACAATTGGCACAAGATGACAGCTGGATTGTCAGCCCTGCATGATGGGAGCCTTTACCCTCAGAATAAACATCTAATAACACTAGTCTGCATGATATCAGATGATTGAAAATTAATATGTTGTATTAGTTCAATTTTTTATGCTGATTCCAGAACTGTTCTTAGTTTTCTTCTATCACGTACAGTTTTTTCACAATGGACCTAATCTGTTTTCATATATTTATTGGTTAGAGCATAATATGTGCCAGACGGTAATGGATATTGTTGGAGGGAAATTTGTCAATTCAAGCCTCTAATTGTAATTGTGTGACCTTTGAAGTGTTGTTCATATCAGAAATTTGCATTATGAATTCTGTTCTCATTTTATCTCTCTATCGTGACTGCAAGTATGGCAATGTCTACAGGCAAATGTGTGAACAATCCTAACTTTTCTGCTATATTTGTGGAAATTATACAATGCTTAACCTTTACACTGCTACGAACGGGTATATCCGTTGGCAAAGAAAATGCTTGCTGTGCTATGGGTGTGTATATCCATTCTCAACTCCAAACGCCTGCTAGTTATATAATACGTATTGCATTGCTTTCAAACTAAGCAGGCATATACTGCCATCTCCTAGGAACCTAAATAAACTTTTTCCATATTTCTCCCTGCATTGAGCAAGGAGGGTTTTAAAGGCTGGAAATACCTCAGCAGTGAAAAGGTTAAGCAAAGAACTGATATTACGGACTTTGAGAAACAAGCTTACTCTGCTTATTTTAAAGTGAAAATTGGTGACCAGGATAAGGTGTCAGCGCCAAAGAAAGTTTGCTGCTATTGTGTTGAGAGGTTAAGATCGTGGACAAAAGGGAAGAAAACATGCATGCTGTTTAAGATTCCTATGGTGTGGAAGGAGCCTAAAGACCACCTTAATGACTGTTACTCCTATTTGCTTAATGTTCAGAGGTGTAATTAAAAAAAATAAGAACCATATTGTCTATCCAATCATCCCTTCAGCCATTATGCTAGTTCCACCTGGAGAAGAGCTGCCTGTTCCTATTTCTCCAGCTGTTTTAGAGAACCTGACAGAAAATAATGTTGAAAGTGAACTTAATGCAATCATTGACGACGATACTGATGATATATATCAGCCTGAAGACTGCTTTACTCCACAACGGTTCTCTCAAAGTGACCTTAATGATGTAGTTTGTGATCTGAATTTGCCAAAGGAATGTGTGCCTGAAACTAAAAACGACCTACATGAACCATTTGTAGATCCTTAAAAAGTCCTACTTCCACCACAACACATCAAATTGGGCTTGATGAAGCAGTTTGTAAGGGCTCTACCAAAATATGGGCCTTGCTTCAAGTACCTTTGTAAGAAATTTCCATCCATCACTCAAGAAAAATTGAAAGCTGGAATTTTTGTTGTTCCGCAAATAAATAAACTGCTGAAGGATGAATATTTTGAATAAAACAATGAATGAAAGAGGAAAATAAGTCTGGACCGCTTTCTGATCTGTTACTGAAAACATTCTAGGCAATAACAAATATCCTAATTATAAGGTAATTGCGGAAAATATGTTGGAAACTGTCAAAACATTGAATTGTAATATGAGTGTGAAAGTTCACTTTCTGTATTCCCATATAGACTACTTCCCTGAAAATATGGGACATTATAGTGAAGAGTAAGGTGAACGATTTCACCAGGATATTAAAGAGATGGAGAGGAGGTACCAGGAAATATAGAATGAAACTATTGTTGGATGTTGATGAGGGAGACTAAAAATGGAGAACTTCAAGGAAGTCAAAGATGGGAAGGTTTCAAAATTAATGGAACACCATTTACTTTCTGTTTTGTTAAAAGGTAGTCAAGAAATTATTAGGACAGTTCTTTACAGTATTTTTTATCATGTATTTTTAACAAAAATTTATCTTGTGTGAAATGAAGTTTGGATATTTGTGCTTGTAGTAGCTAAAATGTGAAAATATAAATTCATATTTTGTGCAAAAACCTGACATGATAGATAAAAAATGAAAATCATTTCTGGTATCAGTATAAAAAATTGATTTAAAAACACCTATTTTAAATAAATCATCTGAGAAATGGAGGACTCGAACCCTGACCGTTCTGGTGATAGTGTATTGATAGGTAAAACAGAAGAAAAAATAACAGAAAATTATATAGAGTAGATGAAATTGACTAAATTGGCATGAAAAAATGTTGGCATCATTGGGTAAGATTCAAATTTATCACAGTATCCCATGGCCTATTGTGGAATAACTTTAATTTTTATTACTATCTATCGATGCAAACTATTGCATTTAGTTGATCATATACTTCACAGCACTATCAGTATTTGGACAATTTCACTGCTATTCTGTGATTCACAGTTAATGCATATACCACAACTATTATCCCTTAAAACTGATCTACAAATCATATTTCTAGACCAAACTGTCATCTTTCTGTTTCACCAAAATACCTCAATTTTTTACATTTGTTGGTTAAGTATTAATGTTGCTTGGGTTGGTATTAAATTATTGTAAAAGTTATTATTAAGAACATGTCACTGAATAGTTTATGCCAGTACATGATAGATCTATCTGTAGAAGATATTAGTTTTATTCTACTCTATCAACTCTCTCTTTCTAATTAAAGCTAAAATGGGTCCTGGTGGTCTAGTGGTTACCATTGTTACATGTAAATACTGAGCATTATTTATTTTGGAAAGAAAGTAAAGCCATTCATCCTGTGTTACAGATTTATGGCAAAAACCTCAAGCCTGAATTAAAAGGCCTCTGAGCAGAAATTGTTGGTCTTTCAAATCTACATATTGTGATGCTAATGACCTGTGCTGTTAGAGCATTATTGAATAAAGTTTAGAGACCAAATATTGAAACTTAACCCATGCTTTTGAAGTATCCAAACAAATTAACTAAGTCACTGGCACTATCGAACCCGTAGGTTCATGGCCGCGCGGACATAAGCTCTCCATATATCCCTATCTTGATCTAATGTTTTCCAATCATCCCCTGTATAATCTACTTCCCTCAAATCATAGTTACTGTTATTCTCCCACCTCATTCTTGGTCTACCAACTGGGCGTTTTCCCTCTGGTTTTCCTATAAGCAGCTTCCATGCACATCTTTCATTCACCATTTGTGCCACATGTCCTGCCCATCACAGTCTATGAGACTTAACTGTTCTCATTATATCTGGCTTCCTATAAAGACCATGTAATTCACTGTTATGCAGTCTTCTCCATTCACCTGTCTGTTCATCTCTCTTTGGTCCAAAAATTTTCCTAAGAACTTTATTCTCAAATACTCATAATCTCCTTTCCTCCCTTAAAGTAAGAGTCCATGTTTCGCATCCATATAATATAATTGGCAGAATTATAGTTTTATATACTCGTATTATCAGTTTAACATTTTTTTAAAGGAGTTGGGAAGTCAGGAGTCTCTGTAATGTATAATAGCATGCATTTCCAGAATTGAGCCTATGTTTAATTTTTTTGTGCATCTCATTCCTGTTTGTGATTACTGTTCCTAGGTATTTGAATTCAGCCACTTTCTCAAAATTTCTCTCATTTGTCATTAGCTGTCCATTTCCATTATATAATGTATTTCTGTGTGTGACCATATATTTAGTTTGATATTTACTTCCAGTCCCAATTTCTTAGTGTAAGTAGCGTGTGCGTGTTGGAAGTATCTTATATTCAATAAATGTTAGGCTCATCCCAATAATCTTCTGATCTTATTGCTCCTCTCTAGTTCACAAAAATGAAATGGGTAAACGAGAATAGTTAAATGACAGATTCTTTATAATAAATATTTGACTCTGGACCTCAAAAGGGATTTCTTACTGTTAAAGTATCTCAGCAAGATGACTTTGCATTAAAAAGGCAAGAAAAATTATTGTTCCTGCAAGGCTTGTGAAATAGGAAATATAATGTAATTTTAGAATGTAAATATGTTAACTCAAGTAATAGCATCCCTTCCTTCTTACCAATGAATCTGGGTTTGTTTACTGGTGGGATCTTTGGTTAATAAAACTGGTATGCATCAATTATATGTATAAATCTATTGTTTTGGTAGATATTTGAAAAATCTGCATAATGTAGTAAATAATTTACATATTGTATTATACGACACAGCAGAACATTTACCTCTAATCATAGCAGCACTGTTGCTGCAACACCATATACTGATGTGGAGTGTGTCTGTGGGATGATAGGGCATTAGTTTGCAAATCATCCACAAATGAAGCAGGTCAATTTTCTGCTGTGTTTGATACTAGCTTAAATGATATTAGTTACTGATTAGAATGCATGGTTTGTTTCAGATTGAATGGCAGGAGCACATCTGAATGCCTTCAGAATTTTACAGAAGATCATATTTTGTAAAGATTTCAATAAGAATGTTTGATACTTAACCTCATATCCAGTCTTCTAATTATACCAGTTTTGAAGCTTGGGCAGCTTTATCTTCAGTAATTTCTTGATCAGGAAAACTGCAAACTGAGCAATTCTCCTGTTGACATAACATCAGTTGACAAGAAATTACTGAAGATTAAGCTGCCCAAGGTTTGAAACTGGTATAATCAGAAGATTGGACGAGGTAAGGTATAAACATTTTAATTTAAATCTTAAATTAAAGCTCTGTGATTTTCTTCCTTATTAATGTTAAATACTTTGTAAATTTATATTGTTGTGAAATATATGCTTGATTTTTAAATATTTTTATTGTATGAATGCAGAACTCCATTTATCAAAATCCTTTCCATGCTAGACTGCTACTTTTGTTTTTAGGTGTGGGACTTAGGGTATATTTTTATGGCATTTTTTTTCCTTCCATTGGTTCAAATTCGTCATTTCTTTGTATATTAACTACACATTTTTAAAATTAAGTTTCAAATTTAATTTTTGAGTTTAAATTCAAAAGATATATCTAATAAAACTTGTAGTTAATTTTGAATATAGTGGAATATGTACAGAAAAGAACCTTGAGAAAAAATAGACTAAGTCCCAGACCTGAAAACAAAAGTAGCAATCTAGCATCTTTCTTTTATTTTGAGAAGAACCCATTCCAGAGGAAAATAGTAAGGATATATGTTAAGGTTATATTTCAGAACAAAACTCTAAAAATTGTTAAATCTCTTTATTGCAAGATCCTGAAAATATGGACAAGAAATATATATGTACAATTCAATCACCAGAAGCATTCATTTATTGAGGTTGGCAATACAATAAGTATTTTCTATATTGCACAAAAGACTTAACATAAACCATTTTTTTTTCTCAACCTGCATTTGTCTTTAAGTTCATTCAATTAGTAAAGTATTCCCACTACAGGCCTCAGGAGGCCCTTGGGGTAGTGGGAGGTTAAGGCTCCCACTTTTTCTTGACAATCAGCACTTATGTCAGCCCTGCATGACGGCCGCCTTTACCCCCAGAACAAACGTCTGGTACTAATTTCCATTAGAAGCTGAGTCAACCCCAGGGCCATAGTGCCGCCAGAAGGTTTGGGTCAGTTTAAAAATCCTGACCCCACCAGGACTTGAACCCTCGACCTTCCAGCTTGTAGCGCAGTGCCTTAACCACTACGCTACAGCATGCCCCCCAAGTTCATTCAATTGGAGAATTCAAACATCAAGTTTGAAAAAAATATGTTTGAGGTTAAATACTTTTCTGAAACATCACAAAGATTTATTATATTGTCATATTCAACAAATCAAATTACTCAATGCTAAAACCTATCTCTCAGATTAAAATTTAACTCCCACAGGATTGCAACAAGTATGATTATGGCCAAATTGATTACAATTTTGAAAAAAAGGTCTACTCTTACATCTCTATGTGCAGCAACATCAATGCATTGTACACATTATTTAACCAAGCTAATTTACTGACTTCCCTAGAGATGTCAAAAGTGACAAATGGTTAGCTCATTCCTCAAAGGTATCTGATAGGCAAATAAGATACTGCCTGGATAGGAATGGCTCATTATATTGGCTTATTATTTTACAAGTCCAAAAATCTTCAGACTCAGCATCCAAGGCTTACAGTTCCCCTGGAGGACTTGTCCCTTGAATTATTCATCTAAAAAATCTGACAGCCAGGACTGAACCCAGTTCCTTGGGACAGGAAGCAAGGTACTTAATCCTTATACCAACAAAGCCAATAAAAGTTCCTGTATTAGGATCAAAAACTGAGAATCAATTTATTTTAAACATTTTTTCTGACCTGGAATCAAACCCAGGACTTCATGAACTGTATTCAGATCTTGAGCCTAATTTTGAAAATTATAGTTTTTATAAGGCACACTACAAGTCAGAAATTCACAGGTTCATGTCCAGATTTTTAAACTGCCCTAAAGTTTCCAGCATCACTTTGGCCCTGGATTAAACTCAACCTCTAACTAGAATAAAATACACATTCTAGGGGTAAAAAGCTGGCATCATACAGAGCTGGTAACCCACCTGAGATTTCATGCCAATTATCTGGAAAGTTCAGAGCCTTAATATCTTACTACCATATTGGTCTATGGTATTAAGGCTTATAGTGGGAACATTTGTCCTACACCATAGCTCAATGGTTAAGGCAAATGCATTGGCACAGAGCTGCAGGACTTGCACTAGTTTGAGTCCCCATGGAGAAGATATTTTCTCATGGAATTTTGGCTGGTATGGGACCAGTACCCACTTAGCATCATGAGGCATTTGGGTACAATAAGTAGCAGCTCCAGGTTGAGAAAACCAGCTGTAATGGCTGGGGGACCCAACATGCAGACTGCATGTCAACCCTAAACTGGCTGGATGATCATCTACTAGATGATTAACATGTGTGAATGTGAGGCCTGCAGCTGGCTGATAGGCCAAGGGCCTTCTAGGCCTGTCGTACCATGGAAATAGTTTTAGTTGAAAAACTTTACTTTACTGGTTTTTACACATCACATACAAATAATACACAATTCAAGGTTTAACATAAAATTGAAAGCTTGTTATTCTAGTATGAGATTGACAATGTATCATATGAGATAAAATGGTTTAACCTAATATTTTTAATAAAACAATAGAAAAACAAATGAGTAGAAATAAATTTGTGTTAAATTACATAACTTTGTTACATACAGTGCTTGAGTTGGAGCATGATGGCATCCCAGTACTAGCACTATTAACACCATTCCAAGATGTTTTATTGATTTATAAGTATTTTCTTTATAGTGAATTAGATATAAGTAATCTATTATCATAATCCCTTTATCGATGACCACCGTTGTCCAACAAAAAAAAGGATGAATATAAGGCAATATTTGTAACACATATATATATATCCATCCATAGTAATTCTGCCCAAGGGCAGGTCTTTCACTGCAATCATAGCATTTTCATGCTATGCTTTGCAGCTTTACTAGGGAATTGTAGGTGTGGTAGCTTCCCATTGCTTTCCATACCGGTGAAGGATGATGATGATGGCCATATGATTTCAGGGACCATTTGGGCTGTAAAGTTTTCCTGACATTTGTCTTACAGGTGAGGAAAAACCCCGATGAAAAACTGCCCCGACCAGGGATCGAACCCAGGCCCACTGCGTGACAAGGCAGTACGCTACCTCGAGACCACAGCGGTGGACATATATATATGATGCTCTAGAATTCCCTTACAAACTTCTAGGACTTGTAGAGGAGACCGAGTTGATAATATTTAGAATTGGAAACCATTTACAGTTTCCATGCCACAGCCGTTTGAAGACATGTTTTTAACACTACTACTTTTACAAGTAATTTATTATGAGGCATGACAATACATCACTTGTCTTACAGTTTAACTCATTAATAACCAAAGAAACAAAATGGAAACTGAATCTTGGCTTGCATTAATAATCTCAGATACACCCTCCAGAATCAATTTTTGCAGTTTCTTAAAATTTTGAAAAATTTACTTTTTTGAAAAAAAAAAAACACCAAGTCCTGGAATACTCGATATGGAAATTTTTGATTTAGACAAATCGTGAAGCTATTACTTGTTGAGACACATGACGTACGTTCAGGCAATGCCTGTTTTCAAACGGCTGTAGCACAGAAACGGTAAGTTTCTAGACATTGTTTCCAATTCTAAATATCAACTCAGTCCTCTCTACAAGTCCTAGAAGTTCGTAAGGGGAATTTTAGAGCACCCTGTATATATGAGCATATTTCAAGTATGTATTCCATATTGTAAATGCAATAAAACTCCCTTACTTGTATATTAAATTTGGGTCACAGCCCATCATTATAAATTAATGCACACATTTCTGAACAAAATCCTTTTTTTTTGGGAAAACCATAGATTTTTGGTCAGCAGATAGATAACCAGTTCTATATAGCCCCATAGATAGATGAACCTACTCAGTAAGGAATAAAAAAATGGGAAAATATTCTGAAACTATGTAAAGCATGTGACTTTTCTAATGCATGCTATATTTAAATTACTATTTTTAAATTAAATGTTCATAGTCATTTAGACAAATCTAACAATATATTTTAGTAATTATTTATATATTAAATGGAGAAAACATTTTATCTTTATTTATTCCACCTCAAGCATGATTTTGTTTTTACTGTGATCTGACTAAGTAAAGTAAGTAAAGTGATCCCACTACAGGCCTCAGGAGACCCTTGGGGTAGTAGGAGGTTAAGGCTCCCACTTTTTCTAGACAATCGGCACTTCATGTCAGCCAGGTTGTTAGCCCTGCGTGACAGCCGCCTTTACCCCAGAACAAGTGTCAAACTCATTTCCTTTAGAGGCTGAGTCGACCCCAGGACCTTAGTGCTGCCAGGAGGTTTGGGTAAATTTTAAAATCCTGACCCCACGGGACTCGAACCCTCGACCTTCCGGCTTGTAGCGCAGTGCCTTAACCACTACACTATGGCACATCCCACTGTGATCTGACAGATTTAATAATGACATAAGAAATTAGTGTTCTGTCAATTTAAGGGTTAAACGTGTAATCACTTGACATCCACATATCACAGTTAAATTACTGCATTAAAGGTAGGTTCTTCCCCAGACTATCTCTTATCCAATTTAAGTTTTAAGAGTTCCTTATATTAAAGGAATAAAGATACCAAAGATATGAAAAAAAATCTCTCATATAATAACAGGATCCTATCTCAAATCCTCATTTTCCTCCATGGCACAAAAGGCTTAGAAGACCCTTGGTAAACCAATCTGTTGTTGCCCTCAGATCCACATGTGTTGGAGGTGGACAATCATCCTAGTATAGAGATGATATGCAATCAGTAAGGTGGGTCCCCAAGTCTTATATCCTGTTTTGTCAACCTGGAGCTGCTACTTATTGTAGCTACCCAAATTACTTGTATTGCTGGGTTGGCACTAGTTATATACTGGCCAAAATTCCATCCTCCATAGGGATTCTAACCAGCACAAGTCTGTTAGTTCTGCACTATGTCACAATGTCTTTAAACACTCAAATGCAATGCATGACCTCTCAAATCTTCACTATAGCTAAATCTCCCAGTCACTCCACTTTATAATAAATGTGTATTATATTGTGAATTTTGTGAGCAAATAAGAGGAGTATGACAAGAAAAGGCAGTGTAAACAATCCAAAGAATTTTTGTTACATATATGATTGTTGTGACTAATTTAACTCAGGCCCCAAATGGGAGTCAATGACCAATCCACATTTCAATGAATTTTGTTTTTTAACCAATCACAGTCATATTTCACTGAATATTTATCACTTAAGCTTATCATATTTAAAAAAAGCTCTTCCTTTTTAATATTCTGAACAGGTCATAGCATTATTCTGCAGTTAGTGACTCAAAGAAATAAGTTGAATATAACAATTTATATATTAAGGTGTAAGAATCCTAGAATGCACATGGCTTCCATTGTATATATAATGCACGAATGTAACCAGATACTGCTTGTGAGATATAATAGAAAAAAAATTGTAGCAATTGATAAAAAGAATCCACTGTTTGTACTTTCTTAAACGTATTATTTTCCAGGCACTTACTCTCCAGAAAAATATAATCGACATATTTACATCATAGGACATCAGAAATTAATTAATAACCTATAATGTTGGTTATAAACAGCTTGATGTGTTTCATGTTTCCTCCACTAGGGTGCATTCTTACAATATTGCAATTCTATTTGGCAATAAATAATATGATCTGGTTGCAGTGATGAACAAATGAAACATACATTTATCATTTGTTTTCAAACATCGCTGTTTACATTAAATATATAAATATTTTAAAATAACTATATTTAAATAATGATTTGTAAGTAAACAGCTTAATTTTATTCATTAATACCATAGTCCTAACAAATGCCACTCTTGATTTCCAAATTCTCTAGATAAATTGGAAATCACTCATGACATTATTTATGATACCCATACCCCACTCATTGAGAGTATACATCTGGCCCATTTTCAAATAAAATATTGTATGCAAAACTAGAGTATAAAATTTAAGTCAGTGGAATAACGGAGTTCCTTCATCTCTACACGTTTTAGTTCCAATGGTTTGGCATGAGCAACAAAATCATTCCAGTAACATTTGTCTAAAATACCTGGGCTTAATAAAGAGTTATCCATTATATAATAGTTAGATTTTACACCTCACAATTGGCATTCTGTCCAGGTCTAGTTCCAAGGAAATTTCCCTCATTGACAACTGGTATTAGACTTGATTTTACAATGGCCAGCAAACAATTATTTTAATCTTAATCTAATGAAAACAAAAAAATGGGGAAATTAGCAAAGACAAATGGAAGTCAATGACCAATCACATTTCAATGAATTTTGATTTACAACCAATCAGTCTTTTTCACCTTGATTTTATCAATTTAATTTTATCACAATAAAATCAAGCTCCCCCTTTTTAACATTCAGAATAGGTCAGAGCATTATTTTGAAGTGACTGACTCTCTAAGAAATACATTGAATATCCATTCATCATAATTCTGCCCAAGGGCAGGTCCTTCACTGCAATCATAGGATTTTCATGCTATGCTTGCAGCTTTACCAGGGAATTGTAGGTGTGGTAGCTTCCTGAGGCTTTCCACACTGGTGAAGCATGATAATGGTGAGAATGATGGCCATATGATTTTGGGGACTGTTTGGGCCTTAAAGTTTTCCTGACATTTGTCTTACAGGCGAAGAAAAACCCCAATAAAAACCTCACCCAGAAAAAGTGCCCTGACCGGAGATCGAACCCAGACCCGCTGCATGACAAGGCAGCACACTACCTCGAGACCACAGCGGTGGACGCGTTGAATATAACAAATTATATATTAAGATGTAAGAATCCGTGGCTCCCAGATTGTATACATAGTGCACGAATGTAACCAGATATAATAGAAAAACATTTGTAGCAACGGATTATACAACAAAAAAACCACTGTTCGCACTTTCTTAAACATTATTTCCCAGGTATTTATGTTCCAGAAAAATATAATTGACATATTTACATCATAGGACATCAAATTAATTAATAACCTACAATGTTGGTTATAAACAGTTTGATGTGTTTCATTTTTTCTCCACTAGGGTGTATTCTTACAATATTGCGATCCTTTGGCAATAAATAATATGATCTGGTAGCAGTGATGAACAAATGAAACATAATAAACGTTTCTCATTTGTTTTTAAACATTGCCATTTACATTAAATATATAAATATTTTAAAATAACTATATTTAAATAATGATTTGTGAGTAAACAGCTTAATTTTATTTGTTAAATATTCCTAACAAATGCCACTCGATTTCCAAATTCTCTAGATAAATTAACTCGTCTCTTCGAGACTTCTTGAATTTATCAATAATTTGGAAATCTCTCGTGGCATTACTTATGATAAAAAAAGATCAAATAAAATGATATAGAGATTCTGAAAAATCTTCACAGAAAAAAAAAGTCATCAGAATGAAGAAACATTAGAAGTGTAAAATCAGAAATAGAAAAAAATCTGCAATAGCTTCTCAGAGTTGGTCAGAAAAGCACAGATCTGAAGTATAGGAAAAATTAATGAAACCATTAGTGACATCTAAGGAACTCACAATTTGGAAAAAATCTGAATACAAAAAACACAAAGACAAAATAAATTAACTTTTACATTCGCAAGAAAAATATTGATTTGGAGGTTCAACAATGGAGGGAAGACAAGCAAAGGAATGCAAACTGTCAAATCAACAATCAGATGCCAGTTAACAATGAGGAAAAGTACCTTGAAACTAATCCTAGAAAGGATGCAAAATGTGGGGTTAGATATAAAATCTGATACATTTACTGATCGTTAAATAAAATTTATAGTATTATTTCCTAGAAATATCGATCAATGACCATTATACATCCAAACCACCACTGACATTAATGCCTATGCCACATGGATCAGATGTTCCAATTCCAACATTGCACAAAGCACAGCCAGAGAGTACCACCAGAAATGTATACACTCTTCTGTGCTAAAGGATCTAAATTTATCCCCAGACTTGATAATTTGCATTCTTTGATTTAGTCTAAATCAATTATTTGGTATGCCAAGGTAAGTGTGAACTTCTAAGTTCAAGAATATTCTATACCCAAGCCACCAATTCTCCAGCTCTTAAGTTTAGGTTGTACGAGGAGTAAAGGGAGAACTCACCCTCTACTGCCAATAAGAAAATGGTTGTTGTGGGAGGGAATGTGTTTGCCACAACCAATCACTGCTCTTGATGCAGCTATAGCATGCTAGTAAGGTTTGAAATTGCTGAGATGTTGTCAGCTGTATGTCTGCTAACTGCATACATAAAGCGGCCACTCCTACCGAATATCCACATTGGCAACATTGTCGAGAAAACGTCAAGGCCAGAGAATCAGTGGCTGCAGTGTAGAACCTAGAACAACCTTCTACTGATGTAGAAAACTTGTGTTTTTCATATGAGATGAAATATTTATGCCCAAGTTGATAGAATACATGAAAGTTTTCCACCCATATATCAGAGGCAGCATGTCCTATATGTTCAATGGTTCACTGAATCCCAAAGACAAATATAGCTGTGAATAGCTGTAATGATGAATAATATCCTTTTATTTTTTCAACAATTTTCTAAAATATCCTGATGTTTTGAATCAGGAATGTACTTCTGCTGTAGAGATTTCGCATAGACAAGCTTTAGAAGTTTGTGTATGAGCCCCTTAGATGTAAGTTTGCTGGCTTTTGCATGAATGAGAGGCAAGGCAACATCAACTTGATTTAATGACTCTTGGCGCTGGCAAAACTTGCAACTCCAAAAAAAATGAAGCCTGACCATATTGGATGAGTCAAACCAAACATCCTCAAGTATCGAGCATTCTGAATTTTGCAGACACTAATTCTGATGTAACCTAATAAGTTCATCTAAAAGTCTATTTATGCTTATAACAGAGCTCGTACATCAATAGAATAAACATTTTCAGTTTTAATATACTGTTTATAGTATAGAACTGTAAATAGTAATTTTTCTTGTGATCTTAAATATAATATTTTGTTGAAAATTTGGATTTACCAGAGAAAATTGTGAAGTTCAACAAATCAATGGGAATTATTAATAGAGTTTTAAAACCTTCATTAGTGCAAAAATCAACTCTTACTCGTCTTTATCAAATAATGACTCGACCAGTCCTATGTTATGGGAGTGAAGCTTTGACTATACGGATGAGAGATGAAAGTAGACTAACAGCTTGTGAGATGAAATTTATGCGCCAAACAGCTGACTACACCAAATGGGATCGAAAGAAAAAATGTAGAAATCCTTCAAGAACTTAATGTGTCACCAATACTGGACTACATCTCCAGATATCAGCTAAACTGGAAGGAACATGTCTCAAGAATGGCTAGATCCAGGATCCCCAAGGCAATAATGAACTGTCCAAATGGGAAATGGTCACTTGGTCGACCTATGAAAAGATGGCACAAAAACTGCTTTCTCAGGCCGTAACAGTTCTTCTGGGACTAATACCTGGCAGGATGATGATAATATTATAACTGAAGGGAGGGCAGTAACATAAGCAACATGCTGTTAGGAGATGTCATTATTACAATGATAGCAAATAACTGGATTAAAATATCCATCACTCATCTGTAAGTGTGCCAGTGATGAGTTAATACATTAAGACACACAATGTAATAACAAAACTGCCCAATTACTATTTATAATTTTTTGAAACATTAAAATCCTTATATCTCAGAAAGAACAAGATGTGGCTTATGTTATTGCCCTAAGTCCATCAGTTATATGATGAACAATGAATAATGTTCATTTCCTTCAAGAGACCAACTCTTGAAATTTAAGTTTAGAAGGCAAGTCTAAAATAAATGAGACTGGCAGACTTACCTGAACTAGATTTAAAACAGATTCAGACCAAAAGAGAAGAATTTTTTTAGAATTTATAGCTTGAAGATTTATGATCAAAATAATTGGATTTCGGCTGTGAATAAATAAATAAATAAATATATATATATGCAAGTTGAAAAAAAATAGAAAAAATAGAAGAAAAACATTTTAAATTGTATGGACACAATAAGAATGGAAGACAGAATACCAAAGAAGATCCTTATTGTAAAGCTAATGGAAGAAGTGGAAGAGGCAGACCTAGTGAACGGAGTGAGAAGTATGGAAGCTAGAGCTTTGAGGGAAGAAGATGCTTTAGACAGGAACATCTGGCGACAAATCACTTTGGGTTGAAGGAGAAACACTATTGTGGAATATCCCTAATAAAAATATTATACTGCAATCAATTAAGTAAATTAACACTATGTAGCTCCGATTGAAATAAGCAAATTAATCTACACAGCTAAGCTATTGCAATGAATGGTAAAGAGAAATTTCTGCCTGAATGGGGAATTTAACTACAAACCTGCAGCTGTATGCACTAATGCTCTATCACTGGGCTAATATAGGCTTCCTTCCCAACTAAACACATTCTCTATTTTTTTATCCCTTACCCAATGCAATGATGTATCATCCACAATGTACAAATTGTGGTTTGTTTCTATATTAAGAAGACATGATGGGATTCCACACAGCTGAAGCTATATTTATGAACGTAGAAACAGTAGATTATCTATCCCTTGATTTTCTATAGTATATTATTGTAATACTGTTTGTTGCTCTACATACTTCTGTCTTTACTAACATTTTTTTTAATATTTCAAACATTTTCAATGATACTTATAACATTCTTTTAGAATTTTAAAAATATTTATTTATTTACAAGAAACACTAATATTACAATATTCTTAGACAATATTGTGATACTCACTTGCTATTTTCCCTCCTCTTACAATGTTGCCACTATCAACAACTCAGACTATTTTTGTTAGGTTAGTACTATTTTTGTTAGATTAATATTAGCGTATGTCAGATTAGTATACCCTTGAATAGATAATATGCATATAATTTATTTTGTTAGGTTAGGAAGGGAGAAGTGTACATCCATTTCTAATAAACATTTGGGAATTTAATTTGTGTTGAGTTGTTTTTGACTCACCTCATAGTGTTATTTCCTACCTACATAACTTAATTTGGGAATTTATTACGAAGGTTGGTCATATCACATCATGCCATCTAGGGGCAGCTCTATAAACTTTCTGCAGGAAAGATATGTGGTTAACCTAGCGACAACTCATTGGCACTGTTATTTTGCAGGACTTACAAAATATATTTGGAAAGGTAAACTACAGTTCTTCCATTATGAACAATTGAATTAATAGTAAACAGCTAAAGCTATTACTATGAACAAAGTAGATAAAATAGCATACACAGCCAAGCTATTGTAATCAATGGTTAGGAAAACAATTTCTCTTTCCATTGATATTATTATTATTATTAATTATTATTATTATTATTATTATTATTATTATTATTATTATTATTATTATTATTATTATTATTATTATTATTATTATTATATCATTTTTTTCTAATGTATAATTGTCAAACTTTTTATTTTAATAAATTCATTACCCGAGTAGCAAAAGGGTGCATCTCTATTTTTATTAATTATGAAATTACAAGTTAATATACTGTGATAAGCATGAATAAATTAACAGTACGGAGTAAGGGGAGTCATCCTCGGCATACTACTGTTGCCCAGAAACATTTAGAAGAAAAATTTTTTATACGAGACATTTGCCTACAGCTTCAAACCTGCAACTATATTCTGTGCAGTGCAATGTATATGTGGGACACCGTCTCTTACTTTCAACTCTAGAATAAGTTGTTACACTTTGCTGGGCATATGTGAGGCCTCAGACTTTCTTCCTCTAAAATATTCAATGCAACCTTTGGGAACAGATGATATTGCAAGTTTATTATCATAATGTTTCCTTGTTTAACTAAGATGTTCAAGCAATAGGCAATCAAAATATTTTCTGATGCTTTATTGGTAGGGATCTGAAAATACTGACTGTATTTGTGCAAATTTTGGCTATTCTATGCCAAAATATCATCTGTGAATATTCAATTAGAGAAAAAGTATCAGCTAGTGTTATGTTGGCCAATGTGAAACACACGTTCCCACTAGAGCCAATTGCCAACATGTTTACTCACATAAGGGGATTCTATCTCACGAATCCACCTACATTAGTGGAAAGTTATGATGAGAGAATTGACAGATTAATATGGCTAAGTTAGGTCGGCCATGGTGGACTAGTGGTTATGTTCATTGCCTCTGGTCCTTTGGGTCATAGGTTCAAACCCAGCCAGGGTTGATGGATTTCCTTAGGATGGAAAAATCCAATGAGCAAGTCCTCCAGGAGGGACTAAGCTGTGGGTCCCAAATCTGAAGATTTTCAGGCTTGTAAAAGATCCTTAAGCTTGAATAAAAAAAAATGCCTCTAAGCAAAATTATCTTAGTTGCATGCTAGATATCTCATTGGATCGGTATGTTGACCACATATAATTCATGACAACTGTGGGCAAATAAGAGTAAATTAACTTGGTCTAGCAACTCTTAAAGGAGAGGCTATGGTTCAACATTGTGCTGTTACGCCCATTGTAGATAGTGGACACCAGATTAGTTTAGCATTCACTTGTTTGTTAGTGGGTTTTTGTGATAAGTTGGCTATACTGTTTGAGCAATGAAACATATTTTACAATACAAATATGGAGCTAAACTTCATTTTACGGGGCTTGGAACATTTTTTGGGTGAAAATCAACGTACATATTTCGCTGAAGTAATTATTCACATACTGCAACAACAGCTTTTGGTTTTTACTTGAATTTAAATAGGTGGTACCGTTGCATAAAATCCCAGATTTTTTACGAAAAGGAAAGAAAAAAAATAATTTTGTGCTTTACCAAAATTATAAATCAAATTATTTACATTCGCGAAATTCAACAAAATTTCATGGCTTTACGGACGAAATTTAATGTATTTAACTATTGATGCGAAATAATGAATCGTATAAATAATTTTGTCTTCGTTCCTGTTCTATAACTTGCATCATATGATTCCCGAAAAAACACCATATCGCCAACTTTAAAGGTTTAAAAAAAAAAGATAAGCTGCTGTGTGTGTGTATTACCAATGCCACTGGGTTTGTCTGACATTTCTGGTATTCTCTTCTGGCTTGGGGGAATTTTCACCCACTTCATATGTTGGAGCGTCTGGAAGGCGGAATTACGTTACTCCGATAAGATGGGCGGTGAATGATAATTAAGCGCCAGAAGAGTCCTTAAATCTAAAGAGCCTAAATCCAGGCCATGGGAGGCACAAGAATAATTCCATTTATAAAAAAATCCTATGGTCTGACCGGGAATTGAACCCGGAACCCTATGAACTGTAATCAAAAGCTCTGACGATTAGCCCATGAGGCTGGTCGATATATATTGATTCAACTATTCACAAAATATGTTTCATTTATATATAAATATCAAAAAAATCGATTCAATATTACTACAGTAATTACTTTATATTATTTTTTAAGCGACCAATTTATATTGAGCATGCCGATGGTAAAAACCACATTGTTTTAAGTGTGTTCGAGAGATAGAGAAGTTACATTTCATTAGACAGGTTTAAAGATTCCGAAAATTGAACATATATATACATGATTGTCAAAAGGAGATTGAAACTGAAGGTTGTAGGCCTACATAGCTTATTGACACCAAGGATGAAGTTAAGATGTGCAAGTAACGCAATATAAGAATATGGGCTAGAAAAGATATGTGTGTGAAGCAAGAGGAGATATAATTATATATCCTACATATTGGCAAGGGGGCACGCCGTAGCGTAGTGGTTAAGGCACTGAGCTACAAGCCGGAGGGTCGAGGGTTCAAGTCCCGTTGGGGTCAGGAATTTTAAACTGACCCAAACCCCTCTGGCGGCACTATGGCCCTGGGGTCGACTCAGCCTCAAACGGAAATGAGTACCAGACGCTTATTCTGGGGGTAAAGGCGGCCGTCACGCAGGGCTGACATAAAGTGCCGATTGTCTAGATAAAGTGGGAGCCTTAACCTCCTACTACCCCAAGGGCCTCCCGAGGCCTGTTGTGGGATCACTTTACTTTATATATTGGCAATGAAAAGAATTAAAAAACTTAAAGAAGAATTAATACGGCCTATGTGAAATAGTTAATGCCCTAATGAATCAAATATTCCACTGAAGAATTTAGACAACCCAAATTTTAAAGTATGTACAAAAATACAGATACATAGGTACTAGCAAAACCTTGGAAATGTAACTATATGCGTCTTTTGGCTCTGAATGTTAGATATTACCGGTAAGCAAGATTCATATATCACATATTAATTTCGTGAACTAGTTATCCTGAATAATTTTCCCCTTTTTAAAAAACAAATTTTAAAAATTCCATGAAATTAAACCAATTTTACTGGTCACAGTAAATATTAATAAATTTATTTCCATAAGTAATTAACTTTAAAATCAATTCTCCACTTTAAGAGTGGAAATAAACGTACTCAAAAAGGAAAACTGATACAGTAGCCTATATTACATTTAAATACACTGTAGTAATAAACGTACGTGAATTTTTAAGGATTTTCATAGTGTATACGAAATTTGGAAATTTTGAAGTTTTAGATAAATATTACTAGGGTAAAAATCACTACTGTATCGTATTATAATTAATTCGTGTCTTTAGTTTGCGATAAGGAATTAATCTTACAGTAGGGCCTAATCTTTAGATTAAAAAAGATGTTAAAATTTTGCATATCTATATAATTTACAAAATGTTTAAATAAATTTACAAAGGAGATAGCTGCTAGGACTGAAAAATTGTTTTATTCCGATTTTGAATTTATGAATTTCTTTATGTGGGATTCCTTTTTGCTCTGTCATATTAAGAAAATTAGGATAAACATTAAGTATGTAGCCTGTTATTCAAAATAATAATAAACCTGACAAAACTGAATATAATAATATGCAAGAGTCCGTCATTCAATACCTCTGATATTAACGTAGAATATCTGCAATAAAACAACAGATCTTTCTTACCAAACAATTCAGTCCACTGGAGGTCTCGTCACGTTCTGAAACAACATTCTGTATGTATCTTCTATTTATGCTTGATCAAACGGCTTGACCAACCTAACAAATTCCAAAAGTTTAACCAATGATTAGTGGTAACAGTGGATTTTCTCAACTGTAAAATAAATTAATAGCAAAAATTAACCATTTATCTAAATTTATCTCCTGCCGTAAAAAAAAAAAAAAAAAAAAAGTTGCGGAATATTGTCCTGGGAAATTTTATTAAGCGTGCGTTTAAAAATCCGTATTCTATATCAGTAGCGGATTTCTAATCCTAAAATATGAGTGAAATTAATCTTCTTTATGAATTTCGTTGGTGTTGCAAATAAAAATGGCGGCAAAATATACAAAAATAAGTTTAATATAAGGCTGCACAATAAATGAGTAATTAAATTCCGAAAACGCAATTTTTTAGTTAATTTTGTTTTAATAATAACAACAACAACAAAAAATCGATTACTCGTAAACTAAGCGAATTTCTCACATATCGAAGTTATGGTCCAATTTCGCTCGTTTATGGAATATATCTTCATTTTGTTAAATTGGCGAAACTCTCTCTATTTCTTATGGTAATTTATTTAAATGTGCCGGAATGCGGATAATAGAAACCTATCATATCCTATGTTATTATCTTTAGAATATTGTTGTAGCTATAATTTGACACAAATTTCAATAATTTCTACAACTTAATTTTTCTATTGCAACATTATAAATATTAAATAAATTAAATTAATATATCTTATAAGATAAATTCCAATTAAAGGGTTAATTAAATTGTATTATATACCGATACATTCCGACAAATCAAACATGGCGGCTGCTAGAGTGTTTTTTTTATTTTATTTTGGGTTTCAGGTAAACTCTCACTTCTAATGGCCGGATTTACCTTTTTTTTTTAAGGAATGCTTTCCTCGTTTTATTTAAATAGCATATAGGCCTACTGCGTTTTGTTGCGAAACATCGAAAATTGCTACTGCTAAAGCGATTTATATATTTTCGTTTCAGGTGAGTATATAGGCCTATATATAAATTTTGGGGCATGGTCATTTTCGGTGTCTACTAGATAGGATCGGTGAAATCTGTATTTTTTAAATATTTTCATAAGAATAGCTTCAATAGCTTCATTCATTCGCAATTTGCTAAAAGGAACTAAATGAGTATCCAAACACTTAATTTAATTAACATATTTTTATTCTAGTATAGTATTTTTGCGTCATATTATTAGTCATATGATAATGTTTTTAGTTTTATGTCGATTATTTTTGCATTACACATTCCATTAGATTGTAATTGTGTGTGGATTATGTTTTTGGTTTCTGTATTTATAATTAATGTTATTAGGCCCTAATAAAGTATGTACACCTATTCTTATTGTTTTATTGAATGTATCCAGAACATTAGTTTCTTTCTATTCCTCGAGGAAAAGACAAGTAATATTCATATTACTTGTAAAATATTAAATAAATAAATATATATAAAACAAAATTAAATGTTAGATACGAAACTATTTTTTACAGAAAATTTTAATAGTGTATATGAGCCGCTCAGTCGTAAAATATGGTAGCTAACAGATTGAAAACTTTTGGAAAATCGATTGTTAAGTTTTGATGATAACATTAAGTACTTTTATCAAATCACTTAATTATGTTATACGAGTATTTTGTGTCTATTGAAAATAAAAATTTTATTAGATGCTTCTTATAGGCCTAAATACTTTTCTCTGGATATAAGAATTCATTATAGAAGAGGGGTACACGCAGATACCTTGTTTTTCATCGAAGTATGCTCTTCTGTTTCCTAATAGCTGTAATAAAAATTTAATTTTGTTATTATGTAGTACTATTGGCCAATAGCGAGGAGATACTAAAGGAAAACACGCACACACTATTGAGTAACACTAAGGAATTAGGACTGGAAGTAAATATCAATAAAAGTAAATATATGGTCACACGTAGAAATGCATTATATAATGGAAATGGACAGCTAATGACAAATGAGGGAAATTTTGAGGAAGTGGCTGAATTCAAATAGGCCTACCTAGGAACAATAATCACAAATAGGAATGAGATGCACAAAGAAATTAAACATAGGCTCAATTCTGGAAATGCGTGCTATTATGCATTGCAGAGACTTTTGATGTCCCAACTCCTTTCAAAAAACGTTAAACTGAAAATATATAAAACTATTATTCGACCAGTTATATTATATGGGTACGAAACATGGACTCTCACTTTAAGGGAGGAAATGAGATTAAAAGTTTTTGAGAATAAAGTTCTTATGCAAATTTTTGGACCAAAGAGAGATGAACAGACAGGTTAATGGAGAAGACTTCATAACAATGAAGTACACGCTCTTTATAGGAAGCCAGATATAATATGAACAGTTCAGTCTTGAAGACTGCGATGGGCAGGACATGTTGCGCGTATGGGGAATGAAAGACGTGCATGGAAGCTTCTCTTAGGAAAGCCAGAGGGAAAGCGCCCAGTTGGTAGACCAATAATGAGGTGGGAGAACAACATTAACTATGATTTGAGGGAAGTAGATTATACAGGGAATGATTGGAAAACATTAGCTCAGGATATGGATGTATGGAGAGCTTATGTCCGCGCGGCCATGAACCTACGGATTCGATAGTGCCAGTGAGTAAGTAAGTAAGTATTAATATGTGTAAGGAACGTAATGAAACTTTTTTTTGTTCAATTCCAAATCATGCATTGCGTTTATGTTTTACGAAGTTCAGTTACCACACACTCAATTCAAACATTTTAAATGAAAAGTATAAAAAAAAAAAACTTTCTTTACATATGTTGAATGCGGAAGGGTGTAGAACTTCGTAAGTACAGTATATATAATACCATGTTTTACATCAAAATGCGTTAAGAAGTAAAGATATAACTACATACCGATATTAATTTTACAAAAAAAAAATGCTAGAGATATTTTCAACAGCCTATGAAATAAGCACCAACGAATCAGATTTTTGCCAAAAACAAAAACTTCAATTCACGAAAAAAAGTTAGTTACATTTTTACGACCGAATGCCTCATTTTATTAAACAAACATTTATACACATTTTTATGCTGTATAACAGAATAGGCCTATGTAAAAATATTTTTTCCACGTTATTTTTTTTATAAAAACATTTTATATTCTTGCTTCACGCGGGAAACATACAAACCGAGGTTATAAACATTAACGACATGAAAATTATTACATTTTTCCCTGGGGGAGGAGGTTTAAACAATAACTCAGAATAATTTGTTTTTTACTTTCTGGCATTAAGTTTTTAAATATTTATACAATTGCTCCCATCAATATTAGGTCCTTCAGTTCTTAACAATTTTATTCTATTCTGTAATATGGGACTGAAATAGAAATTCGAATTCATTTTAAAATAATGCAATTTTAAACTAGCCTATATGGAATAACACGAAAATAATTCTCTATGTAGTATTAAAAAAAGTAATCCATCATATACTTTATTAATGTAATATAAAACACCAGGGCCGACAGCCAGCTGATGGTCTCAGAACCACATACGTTAATCTCAGAGGTCATCCATCCTTTATAGGGGTTATACGTGATTAGAATGTCGCATCCCGCAGTCAATATAGCTGGTTTTCTTAACCTGGAACAGCTATTTATTCTAGCTATACAAAATTCTCATGATGCTGGGTGGGCACCGGTCCTACATTGCTTCATGGGGACTTGAACCAGCGGAAGTCCCGTAAGTTTTATACCAAGGCATGATGCCTCAAACCTTCGGCCAAGGCGCGGGATAATGGTATCGTATGTATTAATAATAATTCAAAGAATATTCTGTAATGCTGATGTAACACATTTTATTTATTTATTTATTTATTTGGTAAAGGTGGGCATAATAAAGAGCAATAACATGTAATATTAAGTTTAAACCGAATATTAATAGGAACAACTGATATGGAACTTCAATAATTGTCTTTGTTCCCATTTAGGAAAAGTAAAAATAAAATTACAAAACTAGCACTATTTCGTATTTAACAATGTTAGACTATATATAATATTTCATTATATTCATAGAAATATAATTAAAATATTGAAATTAATTTTTAATATACTCTGAAAATAGATATTATGGAATTTATACCCCGGAGCATATGGAATTTTGAGATAATGAAAATCCGCCACTGCAGAGAGAATGCATATTTTGTTTACTTCAACGAAAAACAGTGCTCATTATACCTAAATATTCCAGTTACATCGGCTCTTAATTTGAATAATGTATTGTGCACAATCAAACCTTTAAAACGTAAACATTGTATTTGTCCTTAATAAAGTGGAAAATGAGTAAGGTTTCAGCTTCATCTCTCGTACAATACATGAATAAATAAACAAGTCAATAATTACATAATATATTCATTATACATATAGTAGGCTTAATGATTTATCTCTTTCTTTACCTTAGTTTAACTTCTCTTTACATGCCCCACGACAGCCAGGCTTTACAGAGACACGATTTATCGGGAGATAATTTTTAACTCTGGATCACAAATACAATTTTTCGACAACACAAGGACACGGAGGGTCTCTCTGAATGAGTGATCAGCTCAATCAATGCCAGGACCACCTCTTACACAAAACATTCCAGAGAAGATATGTTATTCACTCACTCATTCATACTAAACAAAGCGAATATCACATGAATGGACGTGATGGGCAGATTATGTTCGGGGACCATTTGGGCCTTAAAGTTTACCGACATGTCTTATAGCTGAGGAAAAAACCTAAAAAAAATTATCACCAAAAAATTTGGCCTGATTGAGATCGAACCCTGGCTTCGATATCACAGCAATGAACTAATATGCTATATTTATCAATTTCTTTCAGCAATTTGGAGCCGGAACAGGCTAGTAAATAAGCCTAAACCGAGAAGAAGAAGAAGAATTTCTTTCTTACTTAATTTAAACTCTCCCTTTTAGTTACTTTTATATGTCCCATGCCACATTGGCTTTACAGTGACACGATTTGTTGGGAAGGATATTTAAAACTATGAATCAGATATGGACAATAGGCCTACATACTTTTTTTACACAAAACATAGAGTGGCTCTGGGAATGAGATAATTAATAATAATAATAATAATAATAATAATAATAATAATATTGAACAAGTGAATAGTTTTGACTATCTTAGGTTGTGATAGCCTATCTCCTAATTTAAGAAAGAACCCCTCTTTAATTAGGTTAGTAAATTAAATTTTATATTTGGTACAAATAAGAAATCATTCAAGTATACTATAAGAGAAATAAACTGAAGTTATACAGGCTAATTGCTGTCCCTATATTGATGTATGCTTGTGAATTTTGGACTTTAACCAAAAGAGAAGAGAGAAAAGCAGCAAAAATAAGGGTTTTAAGAAGTATAGTCGGTTGCACGTCTTTGAATAAAAGAAAAAAAGAAATATCAGGAATGAATTAAATATTTTTAAGCTCATGGATAAAATATAGCAATATAGAAACAATTGGAGAGGGCAAGTTCGGAAAATGACAGCATACAGAATACCAAAAAATGTTTTACATTATAGCATTATAGGCCAGAATGTAGAAGAAAACGAGATGGATCCAAATTTTCAATTCAAATATGAGACTAAAAAGAGCACTAAAAGTTATAATCCGTGAATTATTGTTGTTGGTGGTGGTGGTGATGATGATGATGATGATGATGATGATGATAATAATAATAATAATAATAACAACAACACAGAGAGAAAATTGATTCAAGGGAAAGCGTCTAAGACTTGTAGGCCTATATACCAGATACTTGGGCTGAAAACCCGGTGCGACCAGCCTGACAGATTTTTTCCTAATTTTCCTCAATCGGCAAAGCAAATGCTGTATTGAAATTTCATAATCTTATTCATTATTTCATTAATGGGTACAATTAAGTCACGTAGATTGCGATGGGCAGGATATGTGGGGAATGAAAGAGGGGCATGGAAGCTTCTTGTAGGAAAACCAGTTGATAGACCAAGAATGAAGTGGGAGAATAACATTAACCATAATTTGAAGGATGTCGATTATACAGAGGATGAGTGGAAAACATTAGCTCAGGATAGGGTTGTATGGAGAGCTTATGTCCGCGCGGCCATGAATCTACATGTTCGATAGTGCCAGTTGAGTTAGTTATTCATCATTTCATATTACCATTAAAACATAAATCACTGTTTTATTACAAATAAAAACTACACAATGAAAACACCCTGCCTACTGGATACAGCTGGAATTCCTAGACGCGATATGACCTTGCAAGTTAAAGCGTCTGTAAATAATAATAATAATAATAACAATAATAATACATTTTAATTCAAATACACATTGTAAAAATATAATTCCACAAGAGGATAGTAACGTATTTTTGTGGCACTCTTGTTGGGCCTAGTGAGGACAATAATTTTAACATGTTCATAAAATAGCTATATAAAAAACTCCAAGCGCGACAGGCCTAGAAGGCCCTTGGCCTACCAGCTGGCTGCTGTCCTCACATCCACATATGTTAATCATAGAGGTAGACGATCATCTAGTCAGTGTAGGGGTGACATGTGGTTAGCATGTCGGGTCCCCAGCCGTTATAGTTGGTCTTCTCATCCTGGAGTCGCTACTTATTGTAACTACCCAAATGCCTCACGTTGCTGGGTGGGCACCGGTCCCATACTGGCCGAAATTCCATGAGAAAAGTCTTCCACCAAGTCCCGTTGCTCTGCGTTAAGGCTTCTTGCTTTAACCATTCCGCTACGGCGCGATACATAATAATAATAATAATAATAATAATAATAATAATAATAATAATAATAATAATAATAATAATAATAATAATAATAATAATAATAATAATAATAATAATAACAAATACTATGACTATTCACTTATAATTAACAAGGAATCTGTAATGCGAATTAAATTAATATATAACTGGATTATTTGTGCTTTTATTCTAATAGACAAAGTAAAATATTTATTAGCGTCGAAACTTACATATAGCCTATGTATTGAAAATAAATAGGGCGGTTTAGCGATTCGTGTAGTGAAATTAACCAGGTGTTATTTTTTCCCCCGTGAAAGCGGCCGTTCGCGACGTAACCTTGGCAAGTGTACCGAAAAATCACGCTAACATATTTACGATTTTTTTTACAGCTTACTTACTTACTCACTGGCACTATCGAACCCGTAGGTTCATGGCCGCGCGGACATAAGCTCTCCACACATCCCTATCCTGAACTAATGTTTTCCAATCATTCCCTGTATAATTTACTTCCCTCAAAATAATCTTTTAATGGTATTCTCCCAACACTCAGTCTTGGTCTACCACAAAACTGGGCCCGCCGTTTTCCTCTGGCTTTCAATCCCAAGACAGCTTCCATGGAAAGTCTTTCATTCCCCCATACGTGCAACATGCAGTACCATCGCAGTCTACGAGACTTAACTGTTATTTATTCCTATCTGGCGTCCTAGAAAGACCATGTAGTTCATTGTTATGTAGTCTTCTCCATTCACCTGTCTGTTCATCTCTCTTTGGTCCAAAAATTGTCCTAAGTAGGCTACTTTATTCTCAAATACTTGTAATCTCCTTTCCTCCCTTAAAGTAAGAATCCATGTTTCGCATTTTTTTTACAGTTGCAAGTAACTTACTAATCGGAAAATTATATTTTATTTATTTTATCCCTAACATATTTTTTTTTAATCAGATGGGACTATGTTGGGGCGCACGGCAGTTGGTTTAACAATATAATATCTCATGTGCAGCCAGGCGGCTTTTAGCGTTCGATTACTCCCCGCTCAATAAATCAGACACAAAACTACTCACGAAGATGAGTGGACCATGTTTGTGAAAACGCGACCCACGCATGGCTTGGAATTAGTACACGACATAATGAGGCGAAACTGGTTACAAATAACAGATGAGGTTGCGGCATCAGACGAGGTTATGCAAACTAATGGGATACTACAAGGAGACCCCATCAGCCCGCTACTATTTAACATCATGACGGCTGACATTGGGAAAGCAACGAACGGGACCACGCTGGTAATGTATGCGGACGACATGGCCATTGGGGCAGAAAACAAAGAAGAATTGCAAAAAGGCATAGATGGGATACAACGATGGGCTATGGAAAATGAGTTCAAGATAAACAGCAACAAGACCGTACAAATGGTTTTCAAGAAAGGAGGAAGAACAGCGACAAGTGATAATCTAAAACTAGGAGAAGAACCGATAAGAATGGTCAACAAATTCAGATATTTAGGCATAACACTGCAGCCAACAACAAAGTCTTTCAGCGCACATGTGCAGGAGAGAGCAGCAGTAGCTATAAGAGCTATGTGCAGTATCAAAGACATCACATCGTTAAAATTAGTCACAGCCATGAAATTATTCGCATCAGTGGTCACCCCGATCGTCACCTACGGGATAGAACTGATATGGGAGAAACTATCGACCAGCGATATGGAGAGGTTAGAAAAAGTAAAACCAAGATTCATCAAAAAGGCATTAGGTGCAAGCAAATACACACCAAATAGAATGGCATATATGCTAGCCAGAGAAACCTTCTTCCTAGAGGATCTGAGGCAAAGGATACTACTGCCAGCAACGGAGCCATATAAGAAAGTCATTGAAAAAAAGAAACAGAGAGAAAAAGAGATCGACGAAGATTTCTACGCCTCAGATGCCATGGTAAACAGAGAGTGGACTGGAAGTAACCAACCACAAAGGCACAGAATCATAGGTTTAGCAACACACGGATATCATCACAAAATGTGCAAAAATGCAAAATTCCACCAACCGAGTGATTCGTGTGAATGCAAGATATGCGACCAAAAGTGTGAGCGATACCATTACAAACAATGCAGAATATGGACAGGATCACTGAACGAACTCATAAAAGACAAATCATAAACTTATAACTTAATGCTCTTTCGAGTGCCTCTTACCAATTTATTTTATTTATATTATTTTAGCGATTGAAATGAAAATGACACATTGATTGGGCATTAAATTTTTCGAACATCGTTTTGACGCGTTCGTCCTCTGCACACCAATGGTACAGCACCGAATTATTTCGACTGATGTTGATATCCATAAGTTCAGAGGGTCTTCGACAGATGATTGGGTGTCATCTTCACTCGCAATGAAGGGTACAGCAGAAGTAGAGATGTTCGCTGCATCATTCCCTGATATAGTGACGACGAATAACGAAACGGGACTTATCCAAGGCCCCATAATCAGAATGAACCCACTTTAGGCACCGTGTCAGTTTTGCAAGCCCGCGCAAGAGCCAATCGAAAATATTGATTACACTTATTCTTAAAAAGAGGAAGGTATGGACTACGCACAGGCACAGCAATGTCCGTTGCCTGTGCGTGGTCCATACCTTCCTCTTTCTAAGAATAAGTGTATCAATATTTTCGATTGACTCTTGCGCGGGCTGAGGCCGACAGACTTCATTTTTAGTTCTTTTACACACTTACTTGTAAGTTTTTACATAGAAAAAAATGTACAAAATATACTTATCATTACTTAAATAGAACGATCTCGACAAATGTTATATACAAACGCACGGATAACCGCACTAGCATAACTAAGTCGTGAGTTGCGCTGAATGGAAAGGAGCGAGAGCACCGTTTTTCGTGAATCAACGCTGTGTGCCCTCCCGCCAACCCGTTCGCCCGCGACGCAAATCAAGGTCTTATCGGCGAGGTGACCATATATGCACTTATGTGTTTGAGACTAATAGTTAGGGAGTTATGAAGAATAGACGATATAGATGTTTTCGGTACGGTACAAATTTCTATTCCGTTCCACGTAAAAATTACATATTTATATTAGTATCGGGTAGATTTTATGCGCTGAAGGTTAAAATTTGAACTTCGTATGTCTATCAGTAGTAATACATTTAGTCAATTGATTGAAAATTACTTGTATAATTTTATCGAGTTGCCTCAATGATTTTTGTGGCATTAGGGAATATTACCTTGATATTACACATGTTATCTAATATATAAACATCAATGTTTGTTTGTTTGTTTGTTTGTTCGTATTATATGTGCGGCCATACCGTTGATCCGATTTTGATGTGGTTTTTCGCAAAATGTTCAGGAGATTCCCAGGATAAACATAGGCTATAAGAGAGTAGTGAAATTCAACCCCTTCACCCCTAAAAATCACCCTTTGTAGTGAAAAACGTGAAATAAAGTCCCTATTCTGACGCTTAAATGGCTTACGCTGCCTAAACCATAACAAATACACCAAATTAATGTACACAGAATTGAATATCTCAAAAAAAAACTATACAAAAAAGTCAGCGACAGCATGTGTTTATCTTCTACGGATAACTCACAATAACAATTTTTGTCTTTCATTGATTCCAAGAAGATCGGGATAAGCAGATTCCCGCGCAAGTATAACAGCGCATGGCTGGTATTAGCTAGTACCTCATAAATCATGATTAGGGGTGGATTTTCAGTGTTAACAGTAAAAAATTGCAACATAATATGAGTAATAAGATTTTTCTTCAATTGAATGAAAATAACTTATAGGCCATACAGTTTAATTAAATTGCCCCTTTGATTTTTATGAAATCACGCAGCGGGTCCGGGTTCGATCCCCGGTCGGGGCAGTTTTCCTGGGTGAGGTTTTTATCGGGGTTTTTCCTCACCTGTAAGACAAATGTCAGGAAAACTTTAAGGCCCAAACGGTCCCCGAAATCATATGGCCATCATCATCCTTCACCGGTGTGGAAAGCAACGGGAAGCTACCACACCTACAATTCCCTAGTAAAGCTGCAAGTATAGCATGCAAATGCAGTGAAGGACCTGCCTTCGGGCAGAATTACTATGGATGGAAGGAATATTATCTTGATATAACACATGCTACTTTTGCATTAAGAAAGAAATTGCACAAAATTATAGCCTACTAGTCCGGTATATTACGGTATAAAAATGAATCCTAGTTGTAGTTAAGAAACCTTTATATAAAGTCAAAATTTGTAAGGAGGACGGCAAGAACTTTATAGGCTACTATGCGTTATTTTTAGATATTATTCATTGTACATCAGGAGAAAGTAGTAGATAATCGACCACTTTCACCATCTCAAAAATGGTGACGTCCGGTTTAATCATGACACCTGAATATCCAAAGCAATAGATATTTTGTGAATTTAACTTTTCCTGCTTGTGGTGCGAATTTATTATTATTGTAAGCTTCTACATTTTATTATCGAAAATTCGTCAGAAGAAAACCATTGACCAGAGTAATATGAAAACATTAAAAGTAAAGTGATTCCACTACTGTCTTAGGAGGTCCTTGAGGTAGTAGAAAGTTTAGTTTTCAATCTTTGCAGAAAATCGGCACGAGAAATCAGCCCTGCGTGATGACCGATTTTACCCCTAGAACATGCTCCTGCCTACTCATTTCCATTAGAAGTTGAGTCGACCTCAGGACCATGGTGCCTTCAGAAGGTTTAAGCCAGTTTAAAAATTCGACCTCATCGGAAAATTAACCCATGACTTTCCAGATAGTATGGTATTTTGTTAATCAGCTATTCTCCTGCGTGCCTCCATAAAAAAAACTCATATTATGGTCAAACTCTTTGTGTATAAGCAAATTACAGTACTTTTATTATTAAATCTAAATTACACACAAAAAAGACATGAATATAAATAACACACAACAAAGACATTGCCTTGGTGGTCTTAGTGATTCGAGGATCTATGAAATTCGTCGTGTGAGATAATTTCCAGGATATGATATTGTTTCGATGGAAAATTAAAAGAAGTCAGATTCCTCTAACAGAGTGACACCTTAAAAATTGTCGAATATAAAAGGAATATCTCTATTATAGCAAATTTCCCAGTAAAATTCCCCCTCTCCGAATTAAACTCATTACTAAAAAAATTACGGGTTTTTTATTAAGGATTTTCTCTACATTACAGTAGTTATCCTTCAGCCCAAAGTATTTTGCTCCGCCACAGATTTATACCCTCAGCATCTTCTTCTTTGAAATCTCTGCTGATCATGTTTCTTCTCACTTATCCATCCACTGTTCCCTGGGTTTCTCCCTCCTCCTCCTGCCTTCAGCATTCCAATCCGGCATCATTCTTGGGATTCTATTAGTCTCCATCCTCTTCAGATGTCCATACCATTTCAATATTTGTTCTTATATTACTTGTACAATATTATGTTTAACAATCATTAATTACGGATATTTTAGGAGATTAAAAGAAGATGATCGAAAATTAGACAGATTGTGAAATTACAATGGGGAGACATCAAGACTTTAATACACATATTCAGAATTTGACAGTCCATCATTTTACCATTCTGCAGAATTGTGCCCGTGCTATTGTTATCATAAGTAATGCCACGAGTGATTTCCAATTTATCTAGGGAATTTTGAAATCAAGAGTGGCATATGTTAGGACTATTTAACGAATAAAATTAAGCTGCTTACTTAAAAGTCATTATTTAAGTACAGTTACCGGTATTTTAAAATATGTATATATTTAATGTAAATGGCGATGTTTGAAAACAAATCAGAAATGTGAGATTATGTACATTCACTGCAACTTGATCATATTTATTTATTGCCAAATAGGATCGCAATATTATAATAATGTACCCCAGTGGAGAAATAATGAAACATCAAACTGTATATTATAATCAATATTATAGGTTAATTTATTTGTTAGTAAATAACTCAGTAAAATTAAGGAATATGTTCATTATTTGCTATATTCAATGTATTTGTTGAAGAAAAATAATGCTATGAGCTGTTCAGAATATTAAAAAGGTGCTTCTTTAGCACAAAATCAGGAGCTAATAAAGAGAAATCGATAAAGAGCGAGGTGAAACACAACTGTCATTGGTTGTAAAACAAAATCCATTAAAATGTGATTGGTCATTGACTACCATTAACTAACTCACTGGCACTATCGAACCCTTAGGTTCATTGCCGCGCGGACACACTCTCCATACATCCCTATCCTGAGCCAATGTTTTCCAATCATCCCCTGTATAATCTATTTCTCTCAAATCATAGCTAATGTTATTCTCCCATCTCATTCTTGGTCTATCAACTGGGCGTTTTCTCTCTGGTTTTCCTACAAGAAGCTTCCATGCACGCCTTTCATTGACTACCATTTGTGGCATAAATTAAATAAATAGTCACTGAGAATATACCAAATTTTGCAAATGGGCTTGATGTCTTGGAACCCGGGGTCCACTCTCAGCGGGCCGAAGAATTGCTCACCACCTGTTCACGCAGATGGCAGGGCAGTTCACCTTTAGACTTAGACCAATAGCTATTGTGATATATCCTGTTAGACCAATGACACCATGCTCGCCTCTGTATCCGAGTTCTGTGGTTCAAATCCGTCGGGTCAATGAGTTTATAAAGACCCTGAATTTTGGAAGAGAAGTAAACCCTTAAATTCGGTTTTATAGATTTACGACACGAAAACGAACCTCAGGTCTGAAATAAGAGGTTTCTGAGCAAACTTTGTTGCCCCTTTTATGCCCAGATTTGAATTGTGACAATAATGAACTGAGCTATTAAAGATAAAAATTAACTACCAACTCTTCAATGTATCGAGGGATTTAGCCCGAGTGGCAACGTTTAAACCGAGCAATGACATGAGATGTTAAAACAAAATACTACATATTATCCATTAATTATGCATTCAGCTGTATACAGCATAAATTCTAATCTGCCATGACGCAACCAATTTAACTTTTTATTTTATAAATCTGACAAAATACGATATGAAGAACAAACTTCATAATTTCTACAAGAAGAAATCGCGAATACCTTGATTTATATGAATTAAAACTTTGTCGTTGTTGACGTATTATTGTTTCACGGATCAACAACATATTTATATTAAATTAAATGAATTATTAGATAAAAAAGTAATATATCTGACGAAGTCTGTACAGTTTGTAAACTGATGTAATTTAATATGATGTTAACCTATGAAAAAATAAAAAAAACATAGAATATGATTACAATGTAAATATACCTTACTTTGATAACTTGACAATATACTAAGCCTATTAATATACTTTTGATAGTAAATCATAGTATAACTTTATTGCTGAGACTGAATGATAGTACAACAGGGTTGAGGACCGCTCGAATGGACCTAATTTCAAGCTTGGTTACTGGCAAAATCAACGGTGGAAGAAAAAACGTAAAACTTAAACAAATTAGAAGCAACTTTAAAACAACGTTCATTAGTACAGAAAAACTCACCAAGTTTCGAATCCTGTCGGTAGATGGCACAAAGATGACGTTTCTCGTTCTTGAGATTTAATTGTTTGTGAAAATGGCGACTCCGCAGATGAAAGCGCAAGCTGTTTTGTGGTATGCGGAGTTTAAATCAATCATTAGAGTTCAAAGGGAGTTCCGGCGTGTGTTTAACCGTGATGCTCCAACTGCTAGAAGCATAAAGAAGTGGCGTGATACATTATTAGCTACAGGATCTGTGTTGAAGAAGCATGGTGGTGGTCGCAGAGCATCCGATGAAATGGTAGCAAATGTTCAAGCCGCATTTGAGCGAAGCCCCCGGAAGTCATTAAGAAGAGCTTCGCGGGAACTTCAAATACCAAAATCGACATTACAACGGATTGTCCACAAACGCCTCAAACTGCACGCATATAAAGTGCAGTTAGTGCAACGTCTGGAGCCGAATGACATGCCGAAACGAGTGGAATTCGCCAATACGATGCTGGACCGTCTCGGCGCTGATCCTGACTTCATGACCAAGATTTTCTTCTCGGACGAAGCCACTTTCCATTTGTCAGGCAAGGTAAACCGGCATAATGTGCGGATCTGGGGATCGGAGAATCCTCACGCTATTCAAGAGCATGTTCGTGATAGTCCGAAGATGAATGTTTGGTGCAGTTTGTCACATAATAAGGTCATTGGACCGTTTTTCTTCGCCGAGAAAACTGTTCGTGGTACCACATATCTTGACATGCTGGAGCAGTTCTTCTTTCCACAAATTGAACAACTGCAGCCTAAACATCGTTTTCCAGCAAGATGGTGCTCCTCCCCACTGGTCCAATGAAGTTCGTACGACTTTGGACAACATTTTCCCTGGCCGTTGGATTGGTAGGGGAGGACCAATCGCGTGGCCCCCGAGATCTCCCGATTTAACACCACTGGATTTCTTTCTCTGGGGCTATGTCAAAGATAAAGTTTACACCACCCCAGTCAAAGACCTTCGTGATCTTCGTGAGCGCATCATAGAGGCTATTGAGAACATTCCAGAAGACATACTCCAACGTACTTGGCAAGAAATTGTTCATCGCTTTGATATCGTCACAGTGACTGCTGGGGCTCATATAGAGATGTGGTGATCTGGATATCAAAACTTGGTTAGTTTTTCTGTAATATGAACGTTGTTTTAAGTTTCTATCTTCAACCGTTTGCCAGTAACAAGCAATTGAAATTAGGTCCATTCGAGCGGTCCACCCTGTACTATAGCTTCACTTTGAAGGTTGTCTAGCGGTTCGCTTTGTTTCCCTGCAGCTGTTATATATAATTACTACAAATATGCCGACTACCGTCAATACCGCCATTATAAAAAATCCACATGTTAATCGTTGTCAAGCATTGTCGCGTGGCACCAGCTTTTATATAAACGGTCAACCATCAAAATGGGGCGATAATATCGTTGAGTAATAGTGCCTCTTCAGACATATACAATTTAAATTCTAGAATATGCTGCCATTTTCATATGTGAACTTTCAACTCTCTCTCTCTCTCTATATATATATATATATATATATATATATATATATATAATCAAAAGCCGACTATGAGAAGGTTTTTGATAAAATTTTGCGCTCTAAATTATGGGATATATTAAAAAATAAAGGATATCCACCTCATCTAATTAAAGCTATAAAAAATTTATACGAAAATACAAAAAGTCGTATAGATAAAGGAAATGGTCCTGGAGAAACTTGCGTATACATCAACAATGGACTTCGACAAGGTTGCCCTCTTTCGCCAATACTTTTTAATATATATTTAGATGATATCATTAGTATATGGCAAACTTTTAGTTGAACATTTTATGATAAACGGTACGAAAATGAACTGTCTTTTATTCGCAGATGACCAGATCATTGTAGCTTCCTCAGAAAATCAACTACAAATATCAGTTTATAAATTATGGAAACTAATAGGCCTAAATGATTATAATTTAAATATATCAACAGAGAAAACAAAGTCAATGGCATTTATTGGAACTCAGCATAAAAGGACAAAAATTGTGATTGGAGCAAACATAATTGAACGAGTAACTTGTTTCAATTATCTGGGATGCATGATATCATACCAGCAAAATTTGGACATGGAGAAGTAATTATGGAAATTTCAACAGATATGTGGTTCAATAAGAAGATATTTGAGAAATAAGACAAGGAAAACTCAATTAAAATTTTACAAAACAGTAGCCGTTCCAACGTTAACATACGGGTCTGAGACTTGGCCTTTAACTATCTTTGATAAAAATAAAATTGAGACAATAGAAATGAGATTTATCAGATCAGTTGCAGGTGTATCTCTAAGAGATCAAAAGAGAAGTCAAGATATCAGAGATGAATTACAAATATATAATATAAACGAGAGAATACACAGAAATAAACGTAATTGGTTTGAATATATACAAAGAATGCCAAATAATCGTTTATCAAAGCAGCTGCTTCGTTATAGGCCTCTAGGCCCAAGAAATGTAGGACGACCAAAACGTCGTTGAAAAGACGACCTGCGCCTTCAGCATATAGTGCACCGGGGAGCGGAACGGACCAACAGGCCCATACCTTGAAGAAGAAGATGATATATATAATTGACAATGGAATCTTTCCTGATTTGTTTAAAAGTCATTTCAGTTCACAAAAGATGAAGTAAAACAGAATATTCAAATTGTAGGCCTATAAGTATCATCCCCATTTTATGTCTAAAGTTTTTGAAATTTCATTAAATAAGCAGATAATTGAATACGAGTATTTTGAAAAACATTTATTATTCTCCTCTTTTCAATTTGACTACAGAACAGATAGAAGTACTATGGATGCTATAACAGATTTTGTTAAGCAAATTTTAGGCGCTTTGGAAAATTGTAATTCAGTACGTGGACGTTTCTAGATTTCAGTAAGGTATTCAAAACAATATATCATGATTCATTATATTCTTAGGCATAAACTAATATATTGCGATTTTGAAAATTCAAGTGTTAAATATTAATATGTTCATATTTAAATAGTAGGCAACAGTCTGTTTGATTGTATGATAGGAATAGCAATTTATGCAAGTTAATATGGTGTCCCACAAGGTTCAGTGTTCAGTTTTATTTCTCATTTATATTAATGATCTACATGAGAGTATAAAATATTAATGTCTCCAGACATATTCATTTGCTTATGATTTAGACACAAATGTGCATTATGAAAATACTGACATTCTTGAAAATAGACTTGAAACTGTTTTCTTAAAAATAAAGGATTAGAGTAATACTAACAAACTGTCTCAATACACGCATAACAGATTGCATTAAATTAAACTTAAGGAGGGGCAATGGGTGACAATTGACAATTTTTGGTTAAAAATCACAATTTTTGTTTTTTGTTTTCAGGAGAAAAAAAAAAGATGTACCTTTATTTACATATTGCCAAAGTTTGATGAACCTACGATACTTAGAACATAGTATAATGACGTCATACATAAATGGCTGTGCTATTTAAATCTCCATTATAAAGGCTTTAGCTATAATGGTAATATTGTAGTTTATGGGTATTGTCTTCCTGGTCTGTCAAGTTTAGTATTTTCTCTCATTCTAAATTCTCCTGGTACTGAATCAGACTTTTTATAGATTATTATAAAATTACTATCCTGAACATGCATGAAAACTTTAAAATCAATTTTTTTAAATATTTCTATATAAAGCGCATTTTAGTATGTTCAAAATCTGTCTTCTCCTATAATTTACAAAATGGGTCTGACATTTTTACGAGATGTTCTGGACACTCTAATTAATGAAATGTGGTAGTCATAGTCATAATTTTTATATATTAAGAATTTGTCAAAATAAAAAAAATAAAATATATGATGATCTATACCAAAAATAAAAAAAAAATAAAAAATGACTGTTGAGTACATTATTTTTTTATCTCTCCTAGGAAATTGAGGACGAAAATAATGAAGAAATAACAGACAAACAGGGAATTATGAATACATGGAGAAAATGTGTAGAAGTGCTATATGAGACAAGAAATCGTCCGGCTAACTTGGGTATAGAAAATGAAGAAGACGTATCAGAAGATGAAAAAGGATTTTCAATTTTGAAGGAAGAAGTTGAACTAGAAATTAAGGAAATGAAAAATGGAAAAGCAACAGGGGTAGTTGGAATCCCCATTGAATTGGTAGAATGCTTGGGTGAAGGAAAGAAGGAAATTCTGCGTTTATGCAAGAAGAAATATAAAGAAGGTGAATGGCCCGAAGAATTGACTGAGACAGTATTAATACCAATAGCGAAGAAAAACAATGCAAAGCAATGTCAGGAGTTCAGGACTATCAGCTTGATATCACACTCTGCAAAGATTCTCCGGCGAATACTGAATCGGCGTTTACGTTCTACGATGAAAAGCGAATTGAAAGAAGAACAGTTTGGCTTCAGGAAGGGAAAAGGTACAAGAGATGCAATTGGATTGACATGAACAATTAGAAATATATATATATATATATATATATATATATATAGAAAAAGATAAAGACGTTTATGCAGTATTTGTTGACCTGGAAAAGGCCTTTGACAGAGTAAATTAGAATAAACTCCTGAAAATCTTGATGAAAATTGGCGTGAACTGGAAGGAGAGGAGGCTCATAAGTAATCTTTACACGAAACAACGAATAAAAGTGAAGATAGGAGAAGAAATGTCAGAGGGAAGATAAATTGGAAGGGGGTAAGGCAAGGATGTCCTCTATCACCTATTCTTTTCAACATCTACCTGGAATACCTAATGAAGAACTGCTTCAGCAATACGGGAGGCGTAAACATGGGAGGAAGAAGAATAAAGTGCAAAAGACTTGCTGATGATATGGCTTTGCTAGCAGAAGATGCAATGACACTGAGGAACATGCTGATGGAGCTAAATAATAAGTGCGAGAATTAAGGGATGAAGATAAATATAAATAAGACGAAGGCCAAGATTATAGGAAAGAAACCAAGGAAGATAAACATGAGGATTAATGATGAGGCCATTGAGCAAGTGGAGAGCTTCAAATAACTTGGGTTGCACTATCAGTAGTAACTTGAACTGCGGTCAAGAAGTAAAGCAGAGGACAGCAATGGCAAAAGAAGCTTTCAACAAGAAGAGAAGCATTTTCTGCGGATCTTTGGCAAAAGAATTTCGGAAGAGGCTAGTGAAGTGCTTTGTGTGGAGTGTAGCATTGTATGGTGCAGAGACTTGGACATTACGATGGAATGAGGAAAAGCGACTGGAAGCTTTTGAGATGTGGATATGGAGAAGAATGGACCGTATAAAATGGACAGACAAAGTAAGAAATAAAGATGTGCCAGACAGAGTGGGTGAAAGAAGAACAATGCTGGAACTCATAAAGAAGAGGAAAATAAATTGGATTGGCCACTGGCTAAGAAGAAACTGCCTGCTGATGGATGCCCTAGAAGGAATGGTCAACGGAAAGAAAGTTAGAGGCAGAAAAAGACATCAGATGATAGACAATATTAAGATAAATGGTTTGCATGCAGATACAAAAAAGGAAAGCTGAGTTAAGGAAAGACCTGATCTTGAGCAGAACACTATGAATGAATGAGGAAATTAATGAAAAGTTTGAAATGAAAGTGTTACTATACACATGTAGTATATATATATATATATATATATATATATTTTTACCTCAGACATGTCAATGGAGATAGATTTTGAAAAAGCGTCTTTTGTTAAAACTAAAATCTGCATAATTTAAAAAAAAATATCGATGCTACAGAATGAAACATAGACATTTCATTATTTATATCAACATGGATATACAAAAAAATGAAGTACCTATCTATAAAATTGTGGAAAATAGGAATTTCTCCCATTGACCCCTTAAGCAGAATTTCCAATTCAAATCATTTCTAAGCATTTATCTTGACTCTGATTTAGGATGGAAATCCCATATTGACCATATTGCCGGCAAACTAAGTAAAGGTTTATTTCTGTTGAGACCCCTTACTCAAAGCTTAGATAGGACATCTTTATTAACGGTTTATTATATTCATATTCATTCATAGATATACAGAAAGATTTCGACTGTAATCAATTATCTCACATTCCTTCTTGAACAAAGGGAAATTCCAACCTATCTTTCGAAGACATCTATTCAAACACAACATTTAAGCTTCTATCAGTGTCAATTAACAGATCCAATACCGATAAATTCTGGAATTAGACAGGGTGATTCTTTGAATCCAACATAATTATGAATGGAATAATAAAACGTATGAAAAATGAAAAAAGGTTGTAAAATGAGGAATAAAGAATTAAAATAATTTGTTATGGAGATGATGCAGTACGGTACTATTGGCTGAAAATGAAGATGCCCTTAAAATATTATTACACATATATTTAACCTAACAGCTAAACTATTTAATTTAATGATTTCATATAGAAGGGGTATCTGTATAACATCCAAAGAACCAAAATATGTAAATTGGAAATACATGGTAAAATTATTCAACAAGAAATGACATTCAAATATTTAGAAATTGTTACGGGAATATATAAGAGGAAGTCAGATATAAGGCTATTAAAACGAATCAAATTGCTGTATGTCTTAATGATACAATTTGGAAAAATAAACATTTAAAAATAGAAACTAAGGCCAGAATTTATAAAACAGTAGTAAGACCTATGCTGAAAATATATAAAACTATTATTCTACCAGTTATATTATATGGGTGCGAAACATGGACTCTTACTTTAAGGGAGGAAAGGACATTACGAGTATTTGAGAATAAAGTTCTTAGGAAAATTTTTGGACCAAAGAGAGATGAACAGACAGGTGAATGGAGAAGACTACATAACAATGAAGTACATGCTCTTTATAGGAAGCCAGATATAATAAGAACAGTTAAGTCTCGTAGACTGCGATGGGCAGGACATGTTGCGCCTATGGGGAATGAAAGACGTGCATGGAAACTTCTTGTAGGAAAGCCAGAAGGAAAACGTTGGTAGACCAAGAATGAGATGGGAGAACAACATTAACTATGATTTGAGGGAAGTAGATTATACAGGGAATGATTGGAAAGCATTAGCTCAGGATAGGGATGTATGGAGAGCTTATGTCCGCACGGCCATGAACCTACGGGTTCGATAGTGCCAGTGAGTAAGTAAGTAAGTAAGTAAGAGTAGTAAGACCTATTAAAAATTATCGGGCAGAAACACGACCAGTAATCGTAAAACATAAAGATTATTGGAAACAACACAAATGAAAATACTTCGTAAAATTGTGGAAAAAAATCTTTATTGGTAGAGAAAGGAGTGAAAAAAGTATTAGAGAAACATGTGCAGTCGATATTAAGAAATGGGTACATAGGAGGAAACAAGAATGGGATGCGCATATAGGCAGCAATAGATCTGTCAAGACTGCAAGGGATAATCTACCTAGAGGCAGAAGATAATAGGGACGTTCCACAAAGCGGTGATATGACGATCTAAGATGAGGCAACAAGAATTGAATAAAGAACAGGTTTAAACCTAAAATGGAAAAATGAAGAAGAAGATATTCAGTCATCTCAGAGATGGCATTTTATTGTGGGTCAACCATAATTACTAAAAAATCTACACTAAAGAGTTACTAGAATAATTAGTGGAACTAATAATAGAACTAACTGTAAACCACTTTTTATAAAATTAGGCATTATTACTCTAGCATTAATGTACGAATTTAGTTGCTTACTCTACATAAAATAATTACACCCATATACGTGCTGTATATCACATCTCTTCATAACCATCGCACGAATAATAATAATAATAATAATAATAATAATAATAATAATAATAAAGTAATAATTATATATATATATATATATATATATATATATATACCGCTGTGCTCTCGAGGTAGCGTGTTGCCTTGTAACGCAGCGGGCCCGGGTTCGATCCCCGGTCGGGGCAGTTTTTCTGGGTGAGGTTTTTATCGGGGTTTTTCCTCACCTGTAAGACAAATGTCAGGAAAACTTTAAGGCCCAAACTGTCCCCGAAATCATATGGCCATCATCACCATCATCATCCTTCACCGGTGTGGAAAGCAACGGGAAGCTAACACTCCTACAATTCCCTAGTAAAGCTGCAAGCATAGCCTGAAAATGCCTTCGGGCAGAATTACTATATATATGTAAATAAATGTAAATTTAGTAAAACATAATAGTTATGTGGAATAGGGTATGTGGAGAAATTGAGCATACACTAGGCTATTCAAAGTCAGCCCAAGCATGGAGGGCAATTACAAACATGCGAAATGATAATATGACAAAGAGTTTTAATTTAGTACCAATGAAAACTTTTCAGGAATATTTTAAAATGCTTTTAACAGAAACTAGGAGAGAATTTATAGACTATGCTACACTGGATAATGGAAAGGGTGACTTAATAGAACTTATAACAGAAGACGATGTAAGAAACGTGTCGAGAACAGCAAAAAATGGAAAAGCGGCAGGTCCAGGAGGAATAACCATGGAACTAATTAAATATGGTGGTTCAGGAATTATAAGAATTTTAACTAGACTTTTTAACCAAGTGATAGAAGGAGATCCTATTCCAGATGAGTGGAAGTTATCGTTTATTCGTGCAATATACAAAAGTAAAGGGAATAAAAGAGATCCAGCAAACTATAGAGGGATCAGTGTTATGGCAGCAATTAGTAGAATGTTAAGTACAATTATTAAAATTAGATTGGAGGAATTAATACAAAATAAAATATCAGAAGAACAAACAGGTTTCACAGCAGGTAAATCGTGCCTTGATAATATATTTGTGATTAGGCAGATTATGGAAAAGATGTTAGCTAAAGGAAAAGAATTGCATATGGCATTTATAGACCTAGAAAAGGCATATGACTCTGTACCCATCAACAAGCTCTGGGTGGCAATGGAGAAGTTTGGAATACCTAAATCTCTTGCACATTTTATAAATATTTATGACTGTAAAGCAAGTATTAAGGTTGGAAATAGAGTATCCTCAGAATTTGATATAACAAAAGGATTAAGACAAGGATGCGGGATGTCACCAACATTGTTGAAGATATATTTAGAAGATGTATTAATGAAATGGAATAAGTCATGTAGGGGAATGGGAATCAACATTATTAGCCATTTACTGCACAATTTATTATTCGCTGATGACCAGATTATAATAGGACAAGATAAAGAAGATATAGAATATATGATTAGAAAGTTGGTCGATGCATTTGAGGTAGGTGGACTGAAGATAAATTATATTAAAACAGAATATATGGTAATCGGAGGAAATTCAGAAAACCTACAAATAAATATTATGATAATTAAATGTGTTGAAGAATTTAAATATCTTGGATCTATAACAGATAAATCTGGTACTTATGAAAAATATATTATTAACAGAGTAAATTGTGCAAGGAAGGCGATTAGATCCCTGAATGGTCTTTTATGGAATAGAAATTTGACCAGAAAAACAAAAAAAGAGATTATACAGACAATAATAGAAAGTATACTTACATATGGATCAGAAAGCTGGACAATAAATGAAAGGATGCAGAAAAGAATCTTGGCGACAGAAATTGATGGATTACGGAGAAGTATGAGAATATCCAGGCTACAACATATTCGAAATACATATATCAGACAAGAAATGGATGCACAAGAAACTGTTATCGATAGGATAACAAAGAGAGCTCAACAGTGGTATGGACATGTACAACGGATGTCGGAAGACCAGTGGCCTAAACAGGTGTTGGATTGGATGGTACCAGGCAGAAGGAAGAGGGGGAGAAGTAGAAGAGCATGGTATGAGGGAATATATGATGCCATGATGAAGAGGGGTATGGAAGATGGTCAATGGGAAGATAGGAATCTCTGGGAAGCAGTAATCAAGGGCAAACTGCTGTAAAGTGGAAAGCCTGTATTAAGTATTAAGTTAAGTAAGTAATAGTTATGAGCTGGTATCCATGAATATGTTCGTCTTCCAGATGGTATAAATAATCTTCCTGGGAGTTAAAGGAACGATCATATCAGTAATGATTTTGAACCCTCTTTACAGTGTCCGTGAATATTTTAGCACTGACTGGTTGAGACACCACAGTAATTAATATTAATAATCGACGTTGTCATACATTGTACTATTTTTTGACAATAAAAACTATCTATCTATTGTATTTGGCATTTCTTTAATAAACAACACATCAGAAATAATAATAATAATAATAATAATAATAATAATAATAATAATGTATTTGCAAAATGTTATAGCAATCAGTAAATACTGCATTGGAAACCTTTAGATAGTATAAATTAACGTAGGCCTAGTAGCATGAAGATGATAATAAAACAGCAAAAACATTAATAGGTGATTTTACGATAATCAATATGCCAATCACTATCATTATTTAAATCCAAATTAACTAATATCTTAAACTCCACACAATGAAAATATTAACTACAAATATTAAACATTTTATATGTAACTATAAATATTCATCTAAAAAGTTTTACTTACTATATTTAATTTTATCGATGCTTTGTTAATAGATAGATCATCGGTTGACATCGTCCGATTCCCAATAGCCAATTTTGTCGGTCCATCCAATCTCCTGGTTAATGTTAGCTAATATTAGACAACATCCGCATTGTCTTTTGTTTAGCCTACATTTTAATAATATTTAAAATTGTAATAAGTATTTAGTTTTCGTATGATTATATTATTCGCTAGTTGTGTGAAAGAGAAGACTTTATGACCCTAAATTTGCCAGCTTAAATAAAGCATTATTATTATTATTATTATTATTATTATTATTATTATTATTATTATAAAGTTGTTACAAAGCATTTTATTATATGGATACGAAACTTGGGCAGTAAGTAGAAAACAAGCCAGCAAGTTGTTAGTAGCAGAAATTGATTTTTGGAGGCGATCGACAAGAATTTCAAGAAGGGATAAGGCCAGTAACAGCACCATAAGGGAAATTATGCAAGTTGAAAAAAAATATATATATTAGGAAAAATAGAAGAAAAAGGTTTGAAATGTATGGACACCTCATAAGAATGGAAGAAGAGAGAAAACCAAAGAAGATCCATAATTGGAAAGCTAATGGAAGAAGTGGAAGAGCAGGCCTAGAGAACGATGGGTAGATGGAGTGAAGAGAGTTTGGAAGCTAGAAATTTGAGGGAAGAAAATGTTTTAGATAGGAACCTCTGGCGACAAATCACTTTGGATTGAAGGATAAACACTGTACTGTGGAATATTCCTAAAAAAATATTATAAAGTAATGAACAATGTTAACAACTTTTACGATAATAAATTAATAAACTATGTAATGGTAACTTTTACGATAATAAAGCAGTAAATAATGTATTGCCGACTTTTATGATAATAAAAGAATATTCAATGTATTGAAAAAGTTTACGACAATAAATCAATAAATAGGTTAATAAAACAAATAATGCATTATAAACTTGTACTATAATAAAGTAATGTATTGACAACTTTATGATAATAAATCAGTAATCAATGTAATGATAAAGTTTACAGTAATAAAGCAATAAACAGTATAATGTTAAATTTAAAGCAGCAAACAATGTAATGCTAACCTTTAAGATAACATAAGGTAGTCAACGATTACATTGTAACTTTAATAATAATAATAATAATAATAATAATAATAATAATAATAATAATAATAATAATAATAATAATAATAAACAGTAAACAATGTAATGCCAACTTTTAAGATAATAAAGCAGTAAGCAATGTAATGAAAGCAATAAACAATTAAATTGTAACGTTTATAATAATAAAGCAGTAAACAATGTAATTACAACTTTTAAGATAATAAAGCAGTAAGCAATATAATGAAAAAACTTTTGGAATAGATCAGTAAATATTGTAATGTAGCTTTTACGATAATAGAGCAATGAATAGTGTATTGTCAACTTGTAAGGCAAGAAAGCAATAATAAAGTATTGGTAACTTCTACAATTTTTTTTTTTGCAAATGCCCGAGGTTGTCTTTCGACATTCCTGGCGTTTCTCCTGGCATGGCGTACTTGTAACCCACTTCTGAGGTTGGGGCGCCTGGAAGGCGGGGTTACGTTGCCCCAATGATATAATGGGTGATGATGATAGTGGTGCGCCAGGAGAGTCCCTAATCCTAAGCTTAATCTAAGATGAATATGAATGATGATTGCGATGGCCATATGATTTCGGGGACAGTTTGGGCCTTAAAGTTTTCCTGACATTTGTCTTACAGGTGAGGAAAAACCCCGATAAAAACCTCACCCAGAAAAACTGTCCCGACCGGGGATCGAACCCGGGCCGCTGCGTGACAAGGCACGAGACCACAGCGGTGGACCAAAATAAAATTATAAATAAACTATTTTAACTTCACATTAATCAAGAGTAAATAATAAAGCAATAAGCAAGGTAGATATTGGTAGGCATATATTTTACGATTTTTTTATTTACAGTGTTCTGTCCTAGGCCAGGTCTTTCACTGCAATTATAGGATTTTCATGCTATGCTTTGCAGCTTTACTAGGGAATTATAGGTGCGGTAGCTTCCCGTTGATTTCCACATCATGAATGATAATGATGATGATGGCCAGATGATGTTCAGGGACCGTTTGGGCCTCAAAGCTTCCTGATATTTTACTTAAAGGTGAGGATAAACCCCCGCCCAAAAAAAAAAAAACTTCACATAGGAAGAATCTAACCCGGGCCCGCCGCGTGACCAGGCAGCACGCTACCTCGAGACACAGCGGTAGACTATTTTACGATAATAAAGTTATAAATAATCTATTTAATTTTAAATTATTAAAAAGTAAATAATAACGCAATAAACAATGTAATGGTAACTTTTACGATTATAAAGCGGTAAAAACACCAGGCTCTACGAAATGGGATCACAGAAGAAATGATGATATCCTTGAGGCACTGAAAATTATGCTCATAATATATTTCATCCATAAGTATCAATAAGAACAGACGTCAACACGTGGACCGTATGTGCACATCCAGAATTCCTAAGCCAATTTTAAAGCCCCGACCAAATGGTAAAATATCGTTGGGACAGCCTAGGAAAGATAGTTGGAAATAAAATAATTACACCGTTAACAATCCTTTCAAGGACTGCATCATGAAAGTAAGATGATCATGATAAAATGCAATGGACATTTTTACGTTAATAAATCAATAAACAATTTATTGATAACTCTCACAAAAAATACACGTGTAAAGAAACTATTTTAACACGTTATCCATGAAGGACATCATATGTTAGACATTAAAAACACCCTAACAATAATACTTACTTACTCACTGGCACTATCGAACCAGTAGGCTCATGGCCGCGCGGACATAAGCTCTCCATACATCCCTATCCTGAGATAATGCTTTCCAATCATTCCCTGTATAATCCACTTCCCTCAAATCATAGTTATTGTTACGTATTCTCCCACCTCATTCTTGGTCTACTAACTGGGCGTTTTCCCTCTGATTTTCCCCCAAGAAACTTCCATGCACGTATTTCATTCCCCATACGTGCCACATGTCCTGCCCATCGCAGTCTACGAGACCTAATTATTCTTATTATACGCACCTTCTTATAAAGACCATGTAGTTCATTGTACTGTAGTCGTCTCCATTCACCTGTCTGTTCATCTCTCTTTGGTCCAAAAATTTTCCTAAGTACTTTATTCTCAAATACTCGTAATCTCCTTCCCTAACAATAATGCACAGAGAAAATAATCCAGCTAAGATAAACGTACTCAAGGAGATGGAAATTTTGAAGGCAGTTAACAACGACCATCTGACAAATGAAAAGTCGCTTTCAGTACGTGTAACCCCCTCTACCAGATTTTCAGTGAAACACAGTTTTGAATCATGCTGATGATGGGATTAGTCCCAAAAGCGCTACAGATAAATAACTAATAAAGTTGAGGAGACGGACCTTTTAGGTAAATATTTCATAATTTTATATTTTAATTTTGAACGGAACTTTACCATGAATCTTATTAATGTCGACTATTTTAACTTTACATTAATAAGGAGTAAACAGTGAAGTAATATCAATCAATAAATCAAGCAATCTCTTGTATTTTTTTTTTTGCCTCACTATGATGGTTGTCCGTTTATATAAAAGCGAGTGCCGCGCGACAATGCTTGACAATGATTAACATGTGGAATTATTATAGTGGTGGTAGTCGGCATCTTTGTATTTAAGTATATATAACAGCTGCGGTGAAAAAGAGCCGCTAGACAACAATCATAGTAAAGCGATAATATCTCACTATCAGGAGCATAGGGAATGTATTATTGCCTCACTCCGATGGTTAACAGTTTATATAAAAGCGAGAGCCGCGCGGCAGTGTTTGACATGCGGTATTGTCACGTTTCTCATAGCGCTATGGGCGTTTATTACACAGGGACAGAAGACATTGATTATATTTATGTTGTTATTTAATTTTTATGTTATTATTTGGTATTGTTTACCTTTTAAAATTATAATTATATGTGTATTTATTTATTACAATAATTTAAATCCTATATTATGTAGTTTGTAGGTCTACATAAATTTAATATTCATACATCATGACGATTAAATTATTATTATTATTATTATTATTATTATTATTATTATTATTAACTGTATGGTCTGAAATATTTTCCTAGGCCGCCACATGTTGAAATCACTTATATATTAAATATAATATGCATATATTGTATTATTATTCGAGCTACATCTCACAATAAATCACTGATAATTATAACAATTAATTACGGTATACAATGTTATAACTTGATCGACTGCTCCACGTTCTGAATTTTAATTGAAACTGAGGGAAGAAAAGCAATGTGGCAACATCGTCGTAGTCGCGGCAGTCGGGATCTTTGTATTTTAATAACATATAACAGCTGCGGGGAAACAAAGCGAGCCGCTTGTTAAGCATCGTAGCGAGACGATAATACAAAGTTTTTCCATCGGGCTCTATTTCTCGCCAACTTTTTTTGTTTTTTTACTTCTTTCCATGTTGTATTATTCTCTCATTCATTCAGTTAACATTTGGTTTGACAAACGTGAGCGGTAAGTCTTTGTTATTGCACACCGTCGATATAATCAACATTTAACGGCACATATTGAAGAAATTACCGAACTTACTTCAAGAGGAATCCTCATGGTTGCGAACAGTAAACAACAACGGCGGGGGCAATAGAAAATCAAATACTCAAAATATACGTGGACGTTAACCTAATGAATGGTATCAGTATAAATGAATCAGTCTTTTAGAAAAAGGATCTTCTCCAATTTTTCTGAAATTCACTTCTTTCATTATTCATTATTCCATGTTTAAATACCTACTTCCATCGTTTCCGTGTGAGAATGGATCAACTACACCAGAGCCGACCAAACTTACGTATTTCTATCGCGGGCCAAAAGGAAGAAACATCAAAGTGGCGCGGCCATAGGTCGTATTACAGCTGTTGTGCATTATTATTATCAAAATTATTATTTATTTCTTCTTCCTTCCAAGTATTAGGCCAAGGCCTGTTACGATCCTATAGAAAAATTTCCCTCCAGCGTTCCATGTGGGTTCCGTGGTGGAAGAAACGGAACTTGGGCAAGTTTTTCTTGGGGTTTCTCCCGTTTTCCCCTGCCACAAATTTCATTCCACCATTCCTTCATACTCATCTCATCCATTTCATTCACCCGCCCTGTGATGGTGTATCAGGAGTGGTCGGCCGGCACCCGTGTCGTTCAGAGGTCTCTATAAATATAGAGATCTCATCTCACCCACCGACCCGACCCTGAGTTTGACACGAGTTGAGAATACTTATTTAACAACGTGTCGTAAATTTTATGATAATAAAGTTGTAAACAGTAAACAATCAATTACATTAATAAACAGTAAATAATGAAACTATTGCCAATCTTTAGATAGTAAAACGTGCACAAAAAGTAGAGTATATTATTAAAGCAGAAAAGAAAGAGAAATAGGGGAGGGTTTTGTAGTGCCGCCACTGTGGGGAGACCTGATGACATACATCCCCATGTAACGGTACCTGCCCTCCCCCACCTCCTATGACCCAGATTTGTAAAGTTACACACGGAAACCCCAATAAGCTGTCAGATCATGTTGAGCCTCGCCTCAGTGTTTACAGTGTGCGCGCGGCATGACATCCGCACTCATCCTTGTGCTGGTAAGTAACATCTTACATCATTTCTAATCCAATACGGAGTAACCGCTCATTTTAGGATACCTAAAAAATTAGTTTACTAATAATACTTTCACAATCCTACCTTTAAAATAAAACGAAAACTAATTTAAGGTGTTCTTTTTGTTAACTTTTTTAATTTAAGATTAAATTATTTTAAAACTTAAATATATAAAATAAAAAACGAGTGTTTTGAAAACTGGCAATGCTACAAGGTACACATTCGTCGGAATATTTAAAACAGAGGATTAAAAAACTAACTCTCTGGTACACTTTAATTACATTTGAAAAATATTAATGGTAAATATTTTAATAATGGGCAGCTATATCCATCTTGTATTTATGGTAAAGTAAAGTAATCCCACTACAGGCCTCGGAAGGTCCTTGGGGTAGTAGGAGGTTAAGGCTCCCACTTTTCTAGACAATCGGCGCTTGATGTCAGCCGGGTTGTCAGCCCTGCGTGACGCCAGCCTTTACCCGTCTGGTACTCATTTCCGTTACAGGCTGAGTCGAAGTGCCGCCAGAAGGTTTTGGTCAGTTTAAAAATCCTGACGCCACCGGGACTTGAACCCTCGACCATCCGACTTGTTGCGCAGTGCCTTAACCACTACGCTACGGCGTGCCCCCTTGTATTTATGGTAGTAATGAATATTATTCTAAAATTATTTTTTTAATCGAAGAAACGTGCTGAAACCTTTTGCATGAACTGTACTTCCTCACTCTGTCATTTAAACACTAATAGCCTCAGCCTAACTTAGGTGTCTTCATAAATTTTAATGATGACTGCTTAATTTGTAAGTATATTGATTTAAAACTAACATTTTAAATAATACTAATTGAAACTGTAATACGCTACAATTTAAAAAAATATAGGCCTGCCAAGAATATTACATAATTTGCTAAGAAAATGTTTAACAAAATAGATTATATGACTTGATTATTTAATTAATTTATTAGACTCTCAAACTTCCCCACCATATAACTGCCCTGAAAGACTACCACAAACAGTTCATCTCATGACTGAGTGCACTTCTTTAAACAACAGATCGGCAGTTCTAAAATCAACACCACTGCCAATCATACTGAAACAACACATCAACACAGTCGGTATACAATACTTCCTCAAATACATTTTTCACACTCTCTAATATTAATAGATTTCATCTTCCGCATTTTTGTGTAACTTTACTGTAATTAAAAACCATATACATATATCTGTAACAACCCCGTGAAATACATCTCGGTGAAACACGGGTTGAAAACTAGTTTCTTTTGTAAAATAAAAAAAATATATTATTTTCTTTTTTCCATCAGTGATGGAGCACTAGGTTATTCAATTTCAATAATTTGAACTTATGCCGATATATTTTTTAATGATTAATAAAAAACAGTTGTTGAATTATTATCACTGTTATAATTATCTATAAGCCTATCTTTTTTTTACAGTGGGCATTTTTTATAGTATACATTTTAAAAATTAGTACCTCGTTTATCATTCTACATAATTATTTAGTTTTATGATAGCTCCGTCTTAAAAGTTAAGAAAATAACTCACCTTAACTTTGTAAAGATAGATTAGAGAACAGACAAATAAGTAAAGAGATATTTCTGGTAGGTAGGAGTAGATAGATACTAGTATACTTTTAAATATATGTTACTAGAACTGTTCATTGCACTGTTCAATCAATTGAATGATTCGGCTGCTTCTTGGTAATAACATCTTTTAAAAATATTTATAGAATACTTCAGTGTTAAGATTATTAATACATGTTATTATATTAAAATGTATAGACTGGGGTATTTTAGCCAGTTCTGGAGATACTGTGTACTAGCTGACAATTAGTGCTACCAAACTACAAAAATAGCTGTTGCACAAATGACCAGCCTCATGGTTTGAGGTCAGAGCTTTTGATTACAGTTCATGAAGTTCCAGGTTCGATTCCCAGTCAGACCATAGGAATTTTTCCTTAAAGGGAATTATTCATGTGCCTACCATGGTTGAATTTAGGTTAATTTTAGTTTAAGGGCTCTTCTGACACTTCATTACCCATCATATCATCGGGGTAATGTAACTCCTCCTTCCAGGTGTCCCAACCTAAGAAATGGATTAGAATTCCGCCAATGCCAGGGAAGAAAGTCAGAAATGTCATAAAAGACAACCTGGTGGCTTTGGACAAAAATAAAATTGCGATAAACGAGTGTTGCCAGAAATGGATTCGATTATTATTATTATTATTATTATTATTATTATTATTATTATTATACCTATGAAGAATAGTTAGCTGAATTATACTCACTTAGTTCATTCGATTTTAATGTATTGATATACATTTTCAAAATAGTACCTCATGAAGCTTTTAACGAGAAGAGAGCATTTTCTGCGGACCTTTTGCAAAAGAATTATGAAGAGACTAGTGAAGTGCTTTGTGTGGAGTGTAGCATTGTATGGTGCAGAGACTTTGACATTACGACGGAATGAGGAAAAGCGACTGGAAGCTTTTGAGTGTGGATATGGAGAATGGAACGTATAAAATGGACGGGCAAAATAAAAAACGAAGATGTGCTAGGCAGAGAGTGTGAAGGAAGAACAATGCTGGAACTCATAAAGAAGAGGAAAATAAATTGGATTGGCCACTGGCTAAGAAGAAACTGCCTGCTGACAGATGCTCTAGAAGGAATGGTCAACGGAAAAAAAGTTAAGAGGCAGAAAAATACATCAGATGATAGACAATATTAAAATAAATGCGGATACAAAAAGGAAAGCTGAATTAAGGAACGAGTGGAGAATTCTGTTTATTTCAGCTTTAAGACACTGTAGTTTAGCTTAAGTTCCGCGCCGTAACCAAGCGGTTAAAGGCATGATGCCTTACTGATGCAGAACTATGGGACATGCGCAGGCTCGCGTCCCCATGGCGAAGATTTTTCTCACGGAATTTCGGCCAGTTGGGACCGATACTAGCCCAGCATCATGAGTAATTTGGGTAGCTACAATATACAGTGACTGCAGCTATAACTGCTGGTTAACCCAACATGTTGAAAAAAAGTCTTCCTTATTCTGGCTTGATGATCGTCCATCACTGTGATTAAAACATGTGAATGTGAGACCAGCAGCTAGATGGCCTATAGGCCTATCGTGCAATGGAGTAAGTTTAAGCTTTAAGCTATAATAAAACTACCACAATTCTAACGACTTCTCCTTACTACTCTACTCCTGGCGCGACAGGCCTAGAAGGCCCTTAGCCTACCAGCCGGCTGCTGGCCCCTCACATCCACATGTGTCAATCACAGATGTAGATGATCATCAGCCAGTTTAGGGGTGACATGTGGTCAGCATGTCGAGTCCCCCAGCCGTTAGAGCTGGTTTCCTCAACCTGGAGCCGCTACTTATTGTAGCTACCCAAATGCCTCACGATGTTGGGTGGGCACCGGTCCCATACTGGCCGAAATACCATGAGAAAATTTCTTCCCCCATGGGGACTCGAACCAGCGCAAGTCCCGTAGCTCTGCGCCAAGGCTTCCTACCTTAACCACTCGGCTACGGCGTGGGACAACGACTTCTCCTTACCATGGACTCAACATGACAGATAGAAAATTACTAAACACGACATCAAAGTTATTTGACTATATGTTCGGAACAGATTTTTATATCGTTATTGTTTATATAGAAACGTCAAAATCTAAGATCATAATGCGTCGAGAATAAATTGTATTCAGTAAGCTACGTATTTTGTATATGTCTTGTTAATACATTTTTTAAAGAAGTTCACTATTTTAAATTTTATTGACATGTGGAATTATGTTGATAATAAAATGCAATCCAGTATTTGACTTAACGACCGAGGAAAACTAGGAAAAACAGTAATGTTGCCTGATCCGAGGTCTTAATCCGGTAATTCTAGAAGACGAGTCTCAAACTCTACCACCTGAGCCAACTCATTCGGCATTTGTTTAAATCACTCCATATATAAATTATTGATAACTATAAAATAATAAATACTGGAAAACATATTTATACATAAATATTAATTATATTTCTTGTTGAATAAGTTCTCAATTCTGAACATTTTAGGTTTTTTAATTTTATCTCGAGACGCTTGAACTTCTAACGGCTTAAAATCTTTTGAGTATACACCAGTAAGCTGTGTATGTCTATCGGTGTTTATGTGTTTATCGTTGTTGGAATTGTCTCTGTTCTGCTTTCTATTTTTGATGAGTGATGATTGCTGATGTTACCTAGTGGCAACAGAGGGGGAGGCGACTCCTTGGATATAGTCATTTTTTCCCTGCCTAAAAATTAACCTCTCCATTTGTAAGTACGTTTACATCTCCCTCAACTCCTGGGTATTCGAAGGAACAGTCTGGAGAGGAACCGAGTGTTCGGAGACTATTTGGATCTTAGGTTACTGGACGTTTGTTTTACAGATGAGGAGAAAAAAATCTTCATCCAGGATTATCGGGGATCAAACATGAGCCCACTGCGTCCGAGATGACGTTACACTAGACCTGGTCCAAACAACAGAGAATCTATTACAGTTATTCTTTTAACAAAACTGATATTAAATTTAAATTAATTTTAAAACGTTAATGCTCGCCTCTCACTGCTGGGGTCTCGAGGACGAGCTTAAGTCACTCCATATGAGTTTCGTGGTAGACGAAACGGACCATGACAGGTTTTTTTCCCCCGGATTTCTCCCGTTTTTTTCCTGCTTCAAATTTTATTCCACCATTTCTTCATACTCATCTCATCCATTTTCATTCGCTCCTGCGTCAGGCGTGGTCGGGCGGCACTCTTGTCGCTCACACTCTATAAATATAGGGTCTTTATCTCATTTCGTTCCTCGACCTCACCTTCAGTTGAGGATATTTATTTATGAAATGATTATGCAAGTGAAACAAACTAAATATTTGGGAATAATTATGAATAACATTGAAGGTATAGGCAAACATAATATAAAACATAGAATTGAATTGAGTAGCAAAATAATATCATCGTTAAATTCCATATGGTGGGATAAGCATATTTGGAAAGACACAAAAAAAAAATTGGTAAAACATTGGTGGAATCTGTTGCAATGTATGGAAGTGAGGTATGGACAATCAATAAGTAGGCCTACTACAAGAATAGACTAATAGCTCTAGAAATGGATTATTTACGCAGAAGTGCCAGAAAGTCAAACTTAGAACATGTCACAAATAAGGAAATTAGAAATATAATGGAAGCAGAAGAAAGCATAATTGAAAGAATTGAGGAGAAGGAATGAAAGTGGTTAGGACATGTTTTAAGAATGGAAGATGAGTGATGGCCAAAGCAACTATATCAAAGGCATCCGACCGGAAGGAGGACGAGAGGGAGACCGAAGTTAACATGGAAGGAAACATGAAGACATTAATGCAAGCAAGAGGGCGAAGCATTGAAGGTGCCCAAGATCGTAGGCTTTGGAGGTTTGGCACGGGAAGACTACAGCAGCTGTAATAACCCGAAAATAGAGATTATTAATGTTGAAACGGAACTGATTATGAAATTCTAATCCGGCATTGTGTTGATTGAGAAAAACCACGAGAAGACATTCTCCTGGGAAATTGGTGGAACCGAAATTTGAACTTGAGTTATCCCGAAAATTATTCCCACACGCTGTCGTGCAACTGATTCGTTTGATTTTGAAGATTTTATATCCTAACGAATGTTATTTTTAACACAATTTTATTAACGCAAAGGAGCCAAATAAAGGTACTCTCCATGGCGCGTGAGGCCTTGAAAAGCAATTATGTCATTTACACAACCTCACAAATAATAAAATTATATTATGAATTAAAGCAAATTAATGGAGAAGATTACATAACAAAGAGCTACAAAATCTTTATGGGCAACCATATATAATAAGCCTCGTATACTGCGATGGGCAGGGCATTTGGCACGATTGGGGAACGAAAGAAGGGCTTGGAAAGTCATGTAGGAAAACCAGTGGGAAAGCACCCAATTGGTAGGCCAAGATTGATGTGGCAGAAAAACATTAACCATGCTTTCAGGGAAGCAGATTACACAGGGATGATTGGAAAATATTAGCTCTATATAGGGACGTATGGAGAGCTTATGTTCTCCCAGCCATGAACCTACGGGTTCGATAGTACCACAGTGAGTGAGTTAGTAAATTATATTATGAATTAGAACATATAGGCCTACTACACATGAAACTAAATATAGTCACCTTATAAATAGTGACAAATCGTGGCATGATGACTCTAAAGAGCCCAGACCGGCTGAATTTGTTAATCACTGATTAGTTAGTAGAAGACAGTCAAACGGTTAGTGTTATACAATCTCTTAAACGTAGTTTGTTTTCTTAATCGGATTTTCCTATATCTCAATTAATGTAGATACTCAATTGTTTCCATGTGGTTGATTGGCTAATTTTCATATAATTTTTCTTACTTTCATTTTAATCATTTTTATCCTGACTCCTTTTGTGATACATCTTCTTCTGAAACAGAACAAAATGCTCTAGGCCGCTTGTCTGTAACCGTGGTTTACACAGTGGCGGGCCTATCAGAAAAGAGTTTTGAACACTTAAAACCAGAATGGCTAAGAAACTTGAAGATTCGATGTCAACCAAGACCTGATGTCATTATAATGATCTCCATACAAACTACAGAAAGAAAGATTTGCTTTACTTCATACTTTAGAAGAAAGTTTATGAAGTTTTTTTTTTGTTAACGAGAATAAGAATTTCCTTATTTATTTATTTATTACTATAATTTGCTTCCATGCCTTACAATTATGTTGATTTACTATGTAACACTTGAGAATAATTCTATACTTAAAATATTAGAGAATCATTGTTTATTATAAAAGTACTATTGAGAAAAAAGTGGTGTACGAATGTATTTTTTATCCACTATGCATTCCTTCGGAATTCGTTAAAATATGCAAAAGCTTTATTAACGAACGTACCCATAGAAACATTTTTTTTTCATTGTATTTTTACTTCTTTAACGAGTGAAGAATATATTACTTGTGATATGTTTGTATGTGTGCGCGCGCGTGCGTGCGAATGTGTGTCAAATGGAGCAAAACAAAAAGCTGTATTTCACTATGCGTGTGTTGTATTGCCCTACAAATGCGAACAAAATGTTCTTTTTTATGCGAACAAAATGTTCTTTTTTATGCGAGAAGAAAGAGTGCAATTTACTTCCTCTAAATTTCAATAATACAATGCAGTAAATGGCTGTTCCTGTATTGATGTATGGATCAGACTGTTGGACGATCACTAAAAGACAAGAACAAAAGATTTGAAGCAGCTGAGATGAGATTTTTAAGAAATATAGCAGGATATACTCTGCTGGATAAGAAAAGAAATGAAGATATCAAAAAGGAACTAAATGTTTTCAAAATTACAGACCGAATAATCAAATATAGGAACGACTGGAAAGAACATATTGATAGAATGCCAGAAGAAAGATTTCTAAAATTATTGCTAAATTATAAACCGCACGGAAGGAGAAATGTTGGACGCCCACACAGAAGACGGTCTGAACAATTTTAACAATTCTAGCCTTCATGAAACCGGAACGAGACAACAGGCCTAATCCCTGGATGATGACGATGATGATGATGACAATGCATTTTACATAGTAGGTCTAAACTTCTAATGTATTAAAATTTCATAATTTTATTATATCCGATGGAAATTTTAAACTTAAAATAAGTTTCCTTAATTCCTATATCACTTGTTTTTTCTTCTCCGTAGTTTAATCTCTAACTTTGTATGTATTTTACGTACTGTATGCCACCCGGGTCTCATAGGGAAACGACCTGTCGAGAGAGGATTTTAAATTTTGATCAAATATACTTTTTGGACAGTACAATAACATGGAGCTCCCCCCCCCTGGATGAGTTATTAGCTCAATGCCAAGACCACCTCCGAGTCAACATGGACATTTAAAAAGACACATCAATTACTTATAAATTCATACATAATAAACAAGATCTTCACTTCTTCTAGATAAGAGAAGAAGTGAAGATATTAGAAATGAGCTAAATATCTTTAAACTCTTAGATAGAATAAAAAAATCTAGAAAAAATGGAAAGAACATGTTCAAAGAATGAAAGATGATCGCATACCCAAAATTATACTTAAATACAAACCAAAAGGACGCAGGAATGTTGGTAGACCGAAGAAGAGATGGATCCAACTTTTGAATGAGAATCTATGAGACCAGAACAAGCCACATGAGCTTAATCCGTGATTGTCGATGATGATGATGATGATAAACAAGACGAATATGATATGCATGGCTGTCGGAGACTATATGGGGCCTTACATTTTCCTGACATTTGTCTTACAAGCGAGAAAAATAAATTCCCGAGCGGGAACTGAACCCCGGTTCGCTGCTTTTGAGAAAACCAATAGACAACAGCGATAGATTAATTTCTACATTTCGCGCTGCAAAAATGGTAAATTATTAAGGCTTCGGACTAACAATGAAGTATGTGTGTGTGTGTGTGTGTGTGTGTGTTTCGTTGTGTAAATTGCAAGAACAGGAATACATGAAAACGGGTAACGTCTGACACATCTCGATTTGCTAATCATATCGTTATAATTGTAGAACTTCGAGATATGATAAAATATATCGAAGAGCAAGGGATCGATTCTGGTGAACTAGTAGTTACTGGTTCTAAGATTTTCGGGCTCAAAACCTGCTGGTTGACGAATGTTTAAGGGTGTAAAATCCTGGGCCCCGTGTCGTAGATTTATCGCACGTAAAGCACCTCAAGTCTTAAATAAGATGCCTCTGATCAAAATTTAACGGCCCTTTCATGTCCGTATTTGAATTGCGACGCTATTGACCTGAGGGGTTAAAGAGCATCGTTAAATAAAAATGCTAACTGAATCTAAGTGCAAGGAAGTAAGGGTTATTGTTACGTATGGTGTATCGAAAAGATGAAGATTATGATAAAAATTTCGCGAATAAGTTAGAAAAATTGGAGAAGTTAATACATACGAAGGACAAAAAATATTGATGTATTGTAGCATGAGAGGAATTAAAAGATATGCATACACAAATCCTAAACATGAAAATGTCCTGGAGCTAACATCTCAGATAGCGCTGAATATATGGGAGGATCTGCAGTAACATGATTTAACACTCACGTCGCTAGAGTGTTCCTCTCTGTTCCATAATCTTAATTTCACATTTCCTATTATGTACTTTTCACGATGTTTACAAGTGGCATTTCTTCCTTAAGTCTGTGAATGGTCTGAGCATTAGTGCTTGGATAGATAAAATTTTTAGCCGTGGAACCTTCAACTTCAGATATATACACATTTTAGGAGTGATAAAGAATGTTTAACCTCTTGATAACAATACAAACATGCTTAAAATGTGTGATATTTTTTAATCATGGGCCCTTTTAATCGTGTTCCAAAGGAGATCAAGATTTCGTTTTTTGTTTCTCCCTTATGTATCAGTAAAAGGATTTCAAATTTGTAAGTATATTTACTGCTACTTCTTTCGCTAGAACGAAGTTTTATAAATAAGGTTAAAACATAATAATAATCAGATTGTAAGCTTTCATATTTTTGTATATTACAGGTATGAACTCAAACTCGATTTTTACCAAGTGGAGAAAACTCGTCGATATAATGAGAAGGTCTGAAAGAGAAAATATCGATCAAAATTTTATATCTTGATAGGAGAACTCAAACGAACTAAATACGGTAAAGATAATTTTAATGACTTAAAACACACATTGTCTTATTTTAATCCGCAGTATAAGTCTGGGTGATTAAAAGGTATGCAGAATAAATGCAAATTTTAACTTACTGCATATACATGGGCCGAAGGCTTCCAAATTTCTGAAGAAAATAACACTGATCCCGAAACATGCTCAGAAATACGGGAGGGCCTACAATAAGATACTGGAACCAACACAGATTATGACTGATGGAGATGCTGTGGCTGATCTACTAATGGAATCTAAATTATCTAGACATTAATTTGACGTTATTAGGGTAAATGAATCTTACAATTTTTCCTCGAATAAAACCGTTCAGCTGCAAAAATGCTTTGTTATTCCAAGGATATACAAGTAACCGAAAGCCATGCTCTGCTCCTTTACCATACAGTAGAGTGCCTATTTTTTTAATGCAATCTGTTTCCGAATCTCTTCAGACTGAAGATATCGACTAGCTGCGTTTGATAGCGAAATGTGAGTTTGATGGCTCCTCAGGCCACAGTTCGTACAATCCTTTGATTAATGTCACAAATGGAAGTGCCTTCCGTCACTGAGCGGCGCATAATTTAGGGCGGAATAAAATAATATACATATGAAGTGTGTTTTAAAAAAAAGTAAAATGCCGATATAAATCTGGAACGGAAATTTTTCAATGAGTGTATTATACCGATTTTGACATTCCTACGGATCAGAAACATGGATTCTAACAGGCCTATTCATCGTTTGCAAACTATTCAACGAAGCATGGATCAGGAGGTGACAGAAGTGTCGGATATTATTTCAAAATAAATAATAGTTTTTAAAACTAAAAGAACACGCTTTATTAGAAAACTAAAAAATGAAAAATAATTTTAATTTCCAATACGCTTGGGATAAAATAAAGTGCTCAACAAAAAAATCATCTCCAACACATGTAGAATAAAATTAGAGTTATCAACAAAAAGAAAATAATTTTACCATCAAAAGCGTGGGGTGCTCTATATCAATTTGATAGCGAAATAATTTGATAATAAACAGATATTGGTAAAAGTAAGCTCTCTAAGAAGAAAATGTAAAAATCATAAAAAGCACCCTACGCTTTTGATGGTAAAATTATTTTCTTTTTGTTGATAACTCTAATTTTATTCTACATGTGTTATTTATTTTTTAGTTTTAATATTTTAATAAGATAAAAATGTAAATATCTTTAAATTCGATACTATTGTAGTATGTGCTAAAAGTAATACTCTTCTATAAAAAAAACCCTCCCAGCCGGATTTGAACCAGCGACGTATGGATTACTGAAATTATATACTACTAAGAGTTCACTGCTCTACCAACTGAGCTCTTACAACGATTGACTAAAAACTCGACAAGTCCGCAACCTATTATACCAGTTTTCATTTTTTTGATTTTCGGATGATTCTGGCCAGGATTTTAGAAACAAAATATGAAATTATTGTATTGTCACGGGTCCTCTACACGTATACAAAGTTTCAAGTCGATCCAATGTTTCTAAGTGGGTGAAAATCGCGTTGAAAGATTCCGTTACATTGATACAAAAACACTTTTTTTGATTTTCTGATGATTATGGCCAGGATTTTAGAAAATAAATATGAAATTATTGTATTGTCACGGGTCCTCTACAAGTATACAAAGTTTCAAGTCGATCCAATGATTTTAGTGGGTGAAAATCGCGTTGAAAGATTCCGTTACATAGATAGATAGATACAGGTCCAGCTAATATAAAGCGTGTAATAAACGCACTGAAGTGACAGGAGTATCAGATATCATTTCGAAAATAAAGGCACTGAAGTGATAGTGGGCCGGACATATTGTCTGAAACTGAAGTGTTAGTGGGCTGGACATGTCTGAAAAAATGACAATCGATGAACAAAATTAATTATTAATCGAAAAACATGAGACAAGAAAACGTCCTCATACAAATTGGCTCGACAAAATCAAGAACCACGCGTGAGTTACTTGGAAAGAGTTCGAGAGTCATTAATGATATACCTACCGATAATATTATATTAATATTAAACATAAAAATAGCAAATTTGCCATATTTCGCTAATATTAAAATACAAACTATAAAATGCACATTTTCTCTTCACAGCAGGGGATGAATTCTTTGAATTAATTAAAAACAAGAGTATTTCCATTAAGTAAATATGTTTTTCGTCTAGAAAACAAATGGTGTGTATTTTCAACATGGTTTACAAGCAAATCCAATAATACTTAATTCTAAGATATATTTCTGTATTAACTTGTGAACAATGATTTATTAAATATTCTCTGAAAAGTGAAACAAACTTTCAGTAGATTAGAAGAAAACATGCACATTGTAAGCAGTACTATACTATATTAGATATTCCGGATCCACTAAAAACGAAATTAGAAACTTTGCTCAAAATATGCCTAAAATGCGGGATTCTCAGGGTTGTAACCCCTTGTCTGTGATTTATTAGCAACTTTAATAACAATTTATACACACCAATTTTCATGAACCAGAATAATATTGTAGTAAAATGCTATGAAAATGAACATGTATTACTTACCCAATGTCAGGTGAAGAAAATTCCCTTTGAATATTTCCTGTTGTGTGATAGCTTAGACCTAAAAGAAAATCAGAAGAGAATTAGATTGGGAAGTAAGCTTATGTAATGTTCATAAGTTAAAAAGATTTCTCTTATATATATATATATATATATATATATATACACACACACACACACACACACACACACACAGAGCGAGATACATATATATGTATGTGTGTGCCAGTGTAACTCTGGATTAATTTCAATCATACTTGGTATACACATGCATACAATCTGGAAAATATACTGTGAGGGGAAGAGAACACCTAGGAAGGAGCGAGAGTGGGTTAAAATATAAAAATATTTAAAAAAAAAAGACCGATCTCTCGCACCCCCTAAGGAGTGAGAGGATAAAAATATGAGGTCAAAATGACCAACATGAGATTCGAATCTATAGTTTTTCGGGGACGCTAATCTAATTGTAATAGTCCAAATGACATTTAAACCCAAAATTGACCCCCAGCAACTTGTAGAAGGGTGAGTAGTAATGAAAAACGAAATATACAAAACAACTGATAACAATATTGTATGGGTCGATAAGCTGATTTGCGACAATACTGTTGTCTTTTAAGTCCACATTTGACCCCTAGCATCACTAAGGGGACGATAAGGGGATGACTTGTAAAATAATCGAAAACAACTAATATTAGTGTCAGCAGAATCGCTGATATGAATGATGACACTCGCGATCCCGTTATTCTAAGTTCAGCTCCCATCGGCATGGAGAAGATGAGAAGTAAGATGTCCAATTGCTAAGATTAGCATCAAATCCACAGTTTTCGAAGTCACTAAGCTGATTGATGAGAAGAAGATTGGGATAAATAAATATCCAGAAAATTAGCTGGTTTAAAAATAAATAAAAACCAAGTCCGCGATGGGACAGACCTAGAAGGTCTACCGTCCTCGCATCCATATTTGCTATTTTACAGAGATGGACGACCATCTAGCTTGTATATGGATATGTGGTCAGAATGTCGAGTCCTTCAGCCGTTATAGCTAATTTTCTCAGACTGGAGCCGCTATTTATTGTAGCTACCCAAATCCCTCACGATTCTGGGCGGGCACTTGTCTGATACTGGCCTAAATTCCTTGAAAAAACTTCTTTCTTCATTGAAACTCTAATCAGGATATGTCCCGTATCATCTGCGGCAAGGCATATTTACAATATTCTCAACTCATGTCCAACTCAGGGTCGGGTCGAGGTATGAGATGAGACCCCTATATTTATAGAGGTCTGTGAACGACAAGGGTGTCGGCCGACCACGCCTGATGCAGCGTCTCAGGAGCGAATGAACAAACGAATCGAAATGGATGAGTATGGAGAAATTGTGGAATTAAATTTGTGGCAGGGGAAAACGGGAGAAACCCCGAGAAAATTCTGTCCAAGCTCCGTTTCGTCTACCAGTAAACCCAAATGGAGTGACCGAGACTCGATCTCGACACCCCAACGATGAGAGTCAGCCTATATACGTAATTGCGACAAAATAAACGTTTTATTTGGTATTTTACAAAAATGTAACGATAAATAACAGGATGTGGGACTGATTTTTTTTTACGATTTAGAAAAAGCTTATGATAGTGTACCAACAAAAAATATTATGGAAATCATTGGAATAATCAAAGTTAATGAACAAATTATACATATAATAAAAATGTATACTTTAATAAATTTAGAGTTAAAATGAGCTCAGAACTAACATAAGAGTCGATAACTACAAAGGGGTTATTACAAGGGTGCACAATGTCACCGACATTATTAAAAATATACGTAGATAAGTATTACAGGAATGGTAAAAGAAATGTAAACCAATGGGATTACAATTAAATGAGAACAAATACATACATAACTTATTATTTCGCAGATGATCAAGTGGTAGTCACTTCAGGATGTGAAGATGTAAACTATATGGGTAGGAAACTAGAGGAAGAACACTCAAGATGGGGTTTAACAATTAATTATAATAAAACAGAATATATGAGCACAGATCTTTCCGAGGAAATAGAAATAAATGGAACAAAGATTAAAACAGTGGAATATTTTAAGTACTTGGGATCAATAATTGAAAAAGATGGATCATCTGAATTAGACATCGAAAAAAGAATAAAAGAGACAATGAAAGTTATTGGCATACTAAATTATATTTTATGGAGTAGGAATATAATCAAGAGGACTAAATTATTAATATGTAACACAACTGTGAAGAGTATTTTATTATATGGTGCAGAAACATTGACGTTGAAGCAAAAACACAGAAATAAATTATTAGTCACAGAAATTTACTTTTTTAAGAAGATCGGCAAGAATATCAAAATTAGACAAAATAAAACAATAATACAATGAGAAATTATTAATGTAGAAAAGAATATTGTACAAGAGATTGAAGAAATCCCACTAAGTTTGTATGGACATATTGTGAGAAGAAGGGACACAGAAACAAACAAAGAAGCATTGAAATGGATACCTCCTGGAAAAGGGAAACGGTAGACCAAAGCCAACGTGGATAAAGGGAATTCAAGACAACATGAAGAAGAGAAATCTGCCAGAAGCAGACACGCAAAACCGGGAAGTGTGGAAGAAAAAAAAATTGTATATTTTGGTTGAGGATACCTGTGTATATAACATAAACAATTCTGAAATAAAATAAATAAAATTTGGTATTAAAGAAAACCCTTTGGTATAGGTCCTATTACTGATAATTGAGTAATAGTTATTAGGTACATCGAGATTGCCTAGGCTAATCTCAATGAACCTCAATTTTAAAATAAGCTCCCGGCACATCTACATTTGCCTAGACAAATCGGAAGTTGATATTTTTTTAACATCGCTCTTTAACAACTTCGTTAATTAGCTGTGCAATTCAAATATTTTTTTATTCAATGCTCCAGGTTGTCATTTCGGGTGTTCTCTCCTTGCATTGGCTTAATTGTAACTCACTTCTGAAGTTGGGGCGCCTAGAAGGCGGAGTTACGTTATCCCGATGATATGATAGTTGATAAATGATAATGAAGCGCCAGAAGAGTTAACCTGAACTTAACCTAAATTCCAGACCATGGGCAACCACAGGAATAATTCTCTTTAAAGAAAAATTCCAATGGTTTGACCGGGAATCGAACCCGGGACCTCATGAACAGCAGTCAGAAATGCTGGCCGCTAAGACCACGAGGCTGGTGAATTCAAATATGGATTTTAAAGAATTTTGCTCAAGAGACTTCTTTTTCAAGCTTCAAGTTCTTCAATGTGCTATGAATCTAAGACACTGGACCCACGGCTTTAGTTCCCTTCCGAAAGAACCTAGGAGACCCCACCGGCTCATGAGTCGCTAATTCACGAATACCCTTTTACCATATAAGGTGAGGCATGATTCCCGCCATGTCCTGCGAATTTCAAAAGCCGGCCCAACAATTCGTCACAATAAATATAAAACAGTACTTCCAAATATTATATATATATATATATATATATTATAATTGTATATAATTTTAAAGTAGTTCCAAAGCTTTTCTTAGAATATTGGGTACTTTTCAGTTGAAAATTTATCGATGAGTACTAATTTTCACCTAGTACATTATATGTCGGCCGCGGTGTCTAGTGGTTATATTCCTTGCCCCTAGTCCCGAGGGGCACTGGTTCAAACGCGGCCGGAGTCGATGAAGTTTTACGATGACAAAAATCGAAGGGACATGATATCCAGGAGGGGCTTTAAGCCATGGGTCCCCAGTCTGTAGATTTTCGGACTCATAAAAGAACCTCAGGCCTGTATTCGTGCATCTGAGCAAAATTTAAACGACATTCGCTTTCCAAGTAATACCGTAGTTGCCTACTAGACGTCTCATTGAGGCTGTGTACTGACCACATGTCACTCACTGACATCTGTAAGAAAATAAGCGTAAATAAATTAGCTTTATCAAGAAATTCCCGCTAGGATAGCACCCATGTCTGCATGGAGGACGATATAGGGCATATACATACAACATTATAAGACCAAACTATTTGACGATATATAATAAACATTCAGAATTTAGAAATTTAGACATTATCTTTAAATATCTTCAATAAGCGCAGTTTGGGAACCGTTGCATAAAATAAGCTGCTCTAAAATAGACAAATAACATCGATAATAAAAGCATAAATCGAGATAATTATGAGATAAATAATATTCATTCATAGTGTTCTGCTCAAGAGCAGGTATTTCACTGAAAACTCAGCATTCTCCACTCTTTCCTTAATTCAGCTTTCCTTTTTGTATCTGCATACAAACCATTTATTTTAATATTGTCTATCATCTGATGTATTTGTTCTGCCTCTAACTTTTTTTCCGTTGACCATTCCTTCTAGGGCATCCTTCAGCAGGCAGTTTCTTCTTAGCCAGTGGCCAATCCAATTTCTTTTCCCCATCTTTATGAGTTCCAGCATTGTTCTTCTTTCACCCACTCTGTCTAACACATCTTTATTTCTTACTTTTTCTCCATTTTATACGTTCCATCCTTCTCCATATCCACATCTCAAAAGCTTCCAGTCGCTTTTCCTCATTCCGTCGTAATGTCCAAGTCTCTGCACCATACAATGCTACACTTCACACAAAGCATTTCACTAGCCTCTTCCGTAATTCTTTTGCCAAATGTCCGCAGAAAATGCTTCTCTTCTTGTTGAAAGCTTCTTTTGCCATTGCTATCCTCTGCTTTACTTCTTTACCGTAGTTCATGTTACTACTGATAGTATAACCCAAGTATTTGAAGCTCTCCACTTGCACCACTATAATATAAGTCGGATAATATTCATTTTTATTAACTTTGGCGGCTCAGTGGTGCTAGTAGTTAGACAATTCTGGTGAAATAATCGGAGTCAGGACACGTTTTTCTCAGGGTATCTCCCGATTTCCTCTGCCAAAAAGTCATTACTTTTTAATATGCTATTTCGTTTCATTTCATCGATCCCTGTGATTGTGCGATAGGCCTGGCCAGCCGGAATCCTCATACATCTCAGATCTACTCATCTCATCCCTTGAACGAGTAGAGGATTTACTTTATTTGATGAACTTTACATATTTAGTCGACTAAACATATATGCCTAGGTGTCAAATTATATGAAAATTACCATCAATTGTTCCGAATTTTATATTGAACTTTTTTTAAAAAACAGTTAATAAATAAATAAATTGCATGGCGCGACAGGCCTAGAAGGCCCTTAGCCTACCATCCGGCTGCTGGATTCACATCCACATGTGTCAATCACAGAGGTAGATGATCATCTAGCTAGTGTAGGGGTGACATGTGGTCAGCATGTCGAGTCCCCCAGCCGTTGTATCTGGTTTTCTCAACCTGGAACCGCTACTTATTGTAGCTACCCAAATGCCTCACGATGCTGGGTGGGTACCGGTCCCATACTGGCCGAAATACCATGAGAAAATTTCTTCCCGCATGGAGAGTCGAACTAGCGCAAGTCCCGTTACTCTGCGTCAAGTCTTCCTGCCTTAACCACTCGGCTACGGCGCGGGATAATAATCCTTTTAATGCAACACAAATATTCTGATATTATGTAATTATTTTTAAGAAAACTACTGAATTTTATTTTAGTGAAGGACTAATTAAGTCTCGTAGACTGCGATGGGCAGGACATGTTGCTCGTATGGGGAATGAAAGACTTGCATGGAAGCTTCTTGTAGGAAAGCCAGAGGGAAAACGCCCAGTTGGTAGACCAAGAATGAGGTGGGAGAATAACATTAACTATGATTTGAGGGAAGTATATTATACAGGGAATGATTGGAAAGCATTAGCTCAGGATAGGGATGTATGGAGAGCTTATGTCCGCGCGGCCATGAACCTACGGGTTCGATAGTGCCAGTGAGTAAATAAGTAAGTGAAGAACTAATTAATAAATCAATTAAAATAACTTTCTTTGTTTCTTTTCTTAGCTTAACCTCTCCCTTTGTAGGTACTTTTACATGTCCAAAGCCACCCAGGTCTTACAGGGACACGACCTGTCGAGAGAGGATTTTAAACTCTGGATCACACACACATTTTTGACTACACAAGGTTATAGAGAGCCTCCCTTGATGAGTGATCAGCTCAATGGCAGGGTCATCACCTAGAAAACACGAACATTGAAGACAAGGCACACCATTTACTCATTCATTCACACTAAATAAGGCGAATATGACATGAATAATTATGATGGACATATGGTGTTCGGGGACTATTTCGGCCTTAAATTTTTCCTACATTTGTCTTATAGGTGAGGCAAAACCCTGAAGCAAACCTCGCCCAAGAAACTTGTCCCGACCGAGATTCAAGGCAACGACGTACCCAGTGACCATAGCGGTGGACTCAAAGCTTTCGGAAAGATAAAAACGGTTAACTTTAGACAATTTTGACCTATGATAAGGTCTTTGAAAGAGTTAACGTTAACTGTGTTATTTATCCTGTGTAAGTAAAGCCTGGCACAGTTTACTTATAAAATAACATAGCAAACAAAATTATATGCAAATAACAGTGAAATATAACGGGATTCCTCAATAACAAATAATCGGATACCAAAATCAGTTTTCGGGCCCATTTACAACATTATCTATTTCCAAAAGTAAACAAAGAGTTATCGAAGATCTATATCACATTCTTCGGCTCCTAAGTGCTAACCTACATAATATTATTTATCTTATTTGTTGTAGACTAATACATAAGTAATTCTACAGCACCTGGAAAAAAGATGATAGACCAACCTTTTCTCTCTCACCTTCCCTCCCTAAAAAAAATAGATAATTATACTATAGGATTCCTCATGAACTTACGCATATTGTGGAAAAATGAAAAATCATTAGGAGTAAAATGTAAAACAAAAATACGGCTATAGTCTAGGGGCAAACGTGTAGCATCGTTGCAGTGGGTTCATGTTCAATTGCTGGGCTGAAGAATTTTATGATTGAGAATTTTAAGAGTTTTTTTAACTATTAAGCAAATATTAGGAAATTGGATCACAATGTCCTTGAAAAATCATCGACCTCATAATTATTATCAATCGTATTCGGTGAACTAGTGCTTACCATGCTCGCCAAAGTCCGCGGGATTTATCCAACAGGACTCGATGGATTTTTAAGGGTGTAAAAGTTCTACCCTTCGGAAGGGGAGTAAACCCATGGGCCCCGTTTCGTAGACATATTGAATATGAAAGAAACAAAAGCCTCACGGGATGGGATTTCATGATGCTGGGCTAAGCTCGGCAGAACAACGACTCTCTTGAGGGAAGACACAAGGAAAATGTACTTTGGGTGTCAGTGAATATCTGACACTTAATTTAAAGTTTAATAAATTCAGATCGCTATGTTTATTAAACTGCACGCACTAGACATATATACAATGTTGAGCCTCTTAGGATCTTTGATTGGCAGAATACCATGGCCACCAACGAAGACAACAAGAACATCACAAGATAAGAGACACACGTCTAGATTCAAGGCACAGATTTAAAATCCTCTAACCCACCGGAAATAGAACCAGCCAGTATTTCATAAAGATATGATCAAGAATCCAAACAACTTGCAAACTTAATATACCGATAAACATACACTTCGGGGGGGGGGGGAAACACTCAAAATGCATTGATCAATTATTATTATTTATATTTGGATTCTGACTAAATAAATTACTACACAAAATATGTTATAGGCCTACTGTTGTGTATTGCGCAATATTTAGAAGATGTAGAACATTTCTCATTGACAAATGGTACATCAAACAGACCAGACATAGACCACAATAGAAATGATAAATCTCACAAAATAAATTAATTACACATATTTACAGAAAATAACATAGATATGGTTATGGAGTATGTTACTCAGTGGCAACTAGAGAAAGTGATAAATATGTATCTCTTAATTCTCAGTTCCAAAATACCGGTACGTATAACTAAGATGCTTGTTATACCTAAGACCAGTATAATCATAAATACATTCAGTAAAAAAAACAATATTTTTATTAGTCAAGATCTACACTAAAATGGCGTGAACAAGTTATGCGTATCTGTAGAAACAGTTGCCAAAAAGAAAAAAAGGTGCTCATGGGGAAAACTAAGAGGGAAGAGACCAAGGAGAAGACTCAGAACCAGATCGTTAAACCAGATTATGGAATGTTGAAGATAGAGGATAAACATAGGCAGAAATACATTCTATTAATACATGAGAGGATATAGGCCTAGATGGCTGGATATATCTTTGTGATAGCCGACCTAAATGATTGGGAATTACTTAAGGAAGAAGAATTGAACATTTATATACACTGCAGAAGACACAATAGATATTGTGTAATTGTGTAATATTTATTTAGTCAGAACTCAACAATAATTAATCAATATACGACATGAATTATGATGCGTTCTAAGTGACAAACTGAAACTTGATTCTTATACAGATTGTTATCTTTCCGTTGTCTCACAGAAAGTAGATAATGACGATAGTGAAAATGATAATAATGTTTTATTTATTCTGGCAGAGTTAAGGTCACAAGGCCTTCTTCCACTCAACCAGCACAAATACACAAAATAAAAGTAAACCCTCTACTCGTGTCCGGCGTAATGCCAGGTCGAGGGATGAGAAAAGATGAAACCCCTATTATTAAAAGTCTGTGGCATGGATACTCTATGTTTGTGACATACAAGGATCCCGGCTAAGCACGTTTTTCGCATAGGGGCAGATAAAATGAAATTAAACGAAATTGATGAGTATGGAGAAGTGGTGAAATATGTTTTTCTATTTTTTTTTTGGGAGGGGGGGACGGGAGAAACTTAGAGAAAAACCTGCCCTGGCTCCGATTCGTCCATCACGAATCCCGCATGGAGTGGTTTAGAAATGCTAACTCGGGACCCAGGTGGAGGGCGAGTTACTTGCGCCAAGGAATCGCCTACACAAAATAAAAGTATCATTCCATTCCATTAACTTAATCTAACCTCTCACCTTATAGGAGCTTTTTACACCACACGCCACTCGGGCCTTCTTTAATTGGCAATGTATCCTATAAGATACATCAATTGGTTCAATTTATTTAGTAATATTAATGAAACAGAAAAAACGAACGAGTAGTAATAACTTAAATGTGTCGAATTACGTAATAAACCTAATAACAGTCATGCGTGATTTTCATTTTCAGTACGGTCCGCCATATTTAAATAACTGGCACGAGAAATTAGTGTTCTGTCAATTAAAGGGTTAAATACAATTATAATTATACAAATTATATTAAATTATAATACACGAAAATTTAAGATTTTATAAAATATAGACTTTCTTTTCCACACTAAAACTAAAGGCTACATTAGAAAATTTACCTAATTATTATAATTATAGTATACACATAAAAAATAATTTACTTATATTATAAAGAAACTACCAATAATTATTACAGTCATATTTTAAATAATAATACAGTTTGTTTTGTTGTGTAGTAAAGAGAGTTGTGATTTCAGTTTTTAGTACACATGACCCAGCAAACTGACCCACATTTGCTGTCGCTTTTCCTTCTGTTACCGTGTCAACTTTGTTTACCAGTGAAATCGTCCGTATGTCTGGTACAAAATCGCGATCTTGTGCGATTAATACGTTAACTTTTTTACTACTGTACGTGAACATCATACCCTTTCTTAGCCCTACCAGATAAATCCAAATCCATAGTATGCCTTTGTTATAATGACGGGTACTTGATAATCTATTAGACTCTTATATTTTTGAAATAAAAAAACGTGAAAAAAATATATTTATGTTCTCGTCGTGTACTATAAATCTAACTACTAACTCACTCACTCTATAGCTTGTGGAACAGCAATACCCTCCTAGTCCATATCCTCATCCAATTGAATGCAGTTTACACATTCGATATCCATTTCCCTTAGATCCATTTGAATATTATCATCCTAGTTACGCCTCAAGGGTTTCCCGGTAAACATTTTAAAAACAATTATATTGTAACTCATTTGAACTTCTTGACTTGCCACATTTCATCATAACCGTCATTTCATATAATTAAAATAAATAAGTTGACTATTACAGAAACACTGATATACAACATGTCTATCCAACATTATTTAATGAATCCATGTATTGATTCAATATAGTGATAAGCTCATGCGGTAGAGTTTGTGATTCGAAATCGGGAGATCCCTGATTCAAATTCCGTTTCCGACCAACCTGACTGAATTTTTTCTTTTGGTTTTCCTCGGTCTCAAGCCAAATGCGGGTTGGGATTTCATTAAAAATCACACTCAATTATAATTACGATTTTATAGTAGGCTATAATAAAAGAAACCTACTGATTTTACCAGAAGATCCTAGACGCGATATGATCTTAGATGAGAGTGTCTATAAATAAGAATGGAATAAAACATCTGACAATGCCGATCGAATTGCTCGGTGGCGTTACAGACTTGTATTCTAATCCCGTGTTTGACCAAATATAATTGGGATTTTTTCCTATGTTTTTTATACTCAGTCGCAAAGCCACATGTTAGATTGTAATTTCCTAGATTCATATCATCAAATTATCTCATAAGATCAATATATTTTAATCACTCTTCTTTATAGAAAAAAACACGACAAACTCAAGAATTTCAAAGTGCATAAGCTTAAGCTACTAGATACACCAAACATACTATATCGATATGACGTTATACATAAAAAAGACTTTAAGAAGAAAAAATCCAAAATGACTTACAAAAATCGAAAATATTGTGCTAAAATAATGTCAGAATTTAATATTAAACACGTATATCCGCAATTATTTAATAAATCCAAGCATTGATTTAATATAGTGAGTTACTTCAGGCGGTACCGTTTGTGATTCGAATTCGGGAGGTCCCTGGTTCAAATTTCGTTTCCGACCAACCTGGCTGATTTCCCCCCCCCCTGGTTTTCCTCAGTCGTCAAGGCAAATGCGGGTTGGAATTTCAAGATCCCAATCATAATTACGATTTCATTGTATAATTAAAATTAAATTTAATATCTTTAATATCGTCTTCAATAAACACAGGATAAACTCAACCATATGAATAAACGCCCACTGGATAACCTAAAAGTTCTAGACGCAATATAACCTTGGATGTTGAAGCCTCTATAAATAATAATGAAATAACAATAGACTATATAGATATTTTTGGTAACTTATTCTAATATCGGAAGTGCTCTCGTATTTAATCTGTTAGGATTTTTCATTTATAAATTATAAAAAAATCATCATCATCATCATCATAGTACATTCACGAATTTAGGCCATTTGTTGACCTGTTTTGGCCTCAAGAGAAACACCACCCAGAAGTCTTTTGAGTGGATGTCCTGGTCTTCTTCTTCCTGCAGGTTGATATATTAACATTTGTTTGGGTATCCTGTGATCTTCCATTCGATGAACATGTTGCATCCATCTTGACTTATAATCAGAAATTTTGTTTTCTAAAGGCTCCATGTGTAATTCTTCTAAGATGTCATTTTTTTGTGATCTAGTAGTGTGTATCCTGCAGTCCTCCGAAGGTATCTCATTTCAGCAGATCTAAGTATCTGTATATCCTTCTGTTTCAACGTCAATACTTCGCTACCATACAAAAGAGTTTCAGCAGATCTAAGTATCTGTATATCCTTCAATTTCAACGTCCATACTTCGCTACCATACAGAAGCGTTGGAAGAGCCAGTGTTTTATACACTTTTAGTCTTAAATATTTATAATATTATTTGAAAATAAATTTATACAACTTGTAATGCTATTTTATTACAGTGAACTTACTAAGCGTTTGTTATCAATATTAATATTTTGTAACAAGTTATAATTTGTTTAGACATTAAATTTAATGACGATTAATATTGTAAAATATGTGTAATACAACGTTATTGGTATCCCAAATTCAGAAGCTCATACCCTATTTCACACATGTTCTTTTAAGCGCTAACAGTCAAAAAATATATTTTGCATTACATACAATTTTAAGAAAACTGTATTAGTAGTTATTATAAGTAGTTTTAAAAAGTTCGTCTTTTAAAATTAAGAAAAAAAATAACTAACTCACTGACACTATCGAACCCGCAGATTCAAGGCCGCGCGTACATAAGTTCTCCATACATCCCTATCCTGATCTAATGTTTTCCAGTCGTCACCTATATAATATACTTCCCTCAAATCATGGTAAATGCTATTATCCCACCTCATTCTTGGTCTACTAACTGGACGTTTTCCTTCTGGATTCCCTACAAGATGTCCATCGCTGACCATGAGACTTAACTGTTCTTATTATATCTGGTTTCCTATAAAGATCATGTAGCTCACTGTTATGTTGTCTTCTCCATTCGCCTGTCTATCTCTCTTTGGTCCAAAATTGTTCATAATGATTTTATTTGCAAATACTCGCAATACCTTTAAGTAAAAGTCCATGTTTCACTCCCATATAATATAATAACAGTTTTATATATTTTCAGTTATATAATAACAGTTTTATTGGGATAAGGGTCCTTGTAATACATAATAGCACGCATTTCCAGAAGTGAGTCTATGTTCAATTTCTTTGAGATCTCATTCCTATTTGTAATTATTGTTCCTAGGTATTTGAATTCAGCCACTTCTTAAACATTTCTCTCATCTGTCATTATCTATACATTTTCATTATATAATGCATTTCTATGTGTGAAAATTTATTTAGTGTTATCGATGTTTACTTCTAGTCCCAATTTCTGAGTGTTAATAGAGTGTGCATGTTAGCCCTTAGTATCTCCTCGCTATCAGCTAATAATACCACTGCACCAGCATAAACTAACTTTTTCTTAATTAGCGCAACAGCCCAGGTGGGTCCTCGATTCCTCTATGAATCTCTTCCATTCATCCCCGTCTCTCGACAGCTATTTCCAATTTCCTATTTTTGCATTCTGTAGATCCCGCCACACACAGTCAAACCAACTTGATCTCGTTCGAATCCTTTGATCTTGTTCCCTCTGGACATCTATCAAACATGAATTAAACTTTCCTTTTAACCTCCATTCGATTCACATGCCCCAGCATAGCTTTGGCAATCTGATATATGTTATATCTACTTCTTTATATAGTTCATACAGTGCATTGTTATATCTGCTTTTCCACACATTTCCACATTTGGTTGCACCAAAATTTTTCCTCAGAATATTTATTTCAAACATGGCTATGTGATCACACAGATATTCTTTTTTAAAGCCCATGCCTCAGTGACATACCAGTTTTAATTAAAGTTTTATAAATACCTATTTTAATATCTCTTTGAAATTATTTTATTCTTTATTATAGGTAAAGGTGTAGCCTATAATATGCACGGTTGGCTGAGTTAATTCTTTGTATCTCATTCTTTAATCCATTATCATGTGTTAATAATGAAATAAGATATACACATTCTTAGACTCTTTCAAAAGTGTCATTTTCTATAGGCTATTTATTGTGTGACTGTTCTGAACCCACTTAAACTAACAGCTAATTAATATCATTGAGTTGTAGGCCTTCTTATCCTCTAAATATTTGACGGTATGCTCTCTCTCTAGTACAAATTTGAATAGTAGAGAAGATAGTGCATCTCCTTGTTTTAACCCATTTTCAATGCTCTTTGTGCCATTTAGACACATTCGAATAAGTCTAACCAACTTTTTAGGAATTCCGAACTCCAGCAGGACACCATAAATCACTTCTCTTAATTGTATATACACTAAAGAACGAAAAACTCTCGGTACTTCAACAATAAACACTTTTATTCTATATTTACTGCATTAATCACTAAGAATGAAAATTTGCCTCTTGAACTTAAACACTGTTTTGTACATATATTGCATTTCGGAGCACCCGAAAACAATAGCAGTAGAAACTTTTAAAATAACACGTTTGTAAATTTACGTTGGCAATTCTGAAACTATACACAGCTGCAAACACAATTCCATTGTAGGGACAGCTTACTGATCATGCATTTACCCCCCTGCACTTCTTGGATCAATGTGTAAACTTGCTCCGCTTTAACATAAGGATTCAACATTTTAAGAGAATTACAGTAGAATTCCCCTTCATCTCAACATTGACAATTGTCCAAGATCAGGAGTTTCATATTCAGAAGGGCTCACAGGTTTTCTAGTCTTTTGAGAAGAAATACGAAAGCGCTGGATGTTCAAAATTACGCAATTCTGGAATAATATTGAAGCAGGCCTAACTAATTAGAAGTTGCATTTTATATGTTTAGATTTACAAATAGTGTAATTTCTTTATGTTTTCTGGTAGAGCATTGCGCTTTTGTGCTATAGGAGAAACCACCAAGGGATGTACCGAGACCTCATGTCAGTTATGTCCATATCAGCCATGAACTCCCAGGTTCAATTTCTACGATTAAATTGTAAAAAGCAGAGAAGAGTGGCATCATGTGCAATTTTTCAATAGAATAAACCCAAACTGAAACATATCAATAAGAAGAATATGACAGGTAGACCTAACCTTTAATGATGCATTGCATTGTGTCCCATAGAAGAAAGAACACATTTTGTTGATGTGTCTTATTTTAGGTTTGAAGTTACTTCCGATTGAGGGTCTTTCCACTTTTCAGCGGTTGCCCTTTTACCAGCCGGCTGCTGGCCCTTCACATCCACATGTGTCAATCACAGAGGTAGATGATCAACAGCCAGTGTAGGGGTGACATGTGGTTAGCATGTCGAGTCCCCCAGCCGTTATAGCTGGTTCCTCAACCTGGAGCCACTACTTATTGTAGCTACCCAATTGCCTCACGATGCTGGGTGGGCACCGGTCCCATACTGGTCGAAATACCATGAGAAAATTTCTTCCCCCATGGAGACTCGAACCAGCGCAAGTCCCGTAGCTCTGCGCCAAGACTTCCTACCTTAACCGCTCGGCTACGGCGCGGGACTTGAAGTTACTTACTACCTTAAATTCGTCCATTGTGAAAGTAAGCTATGCTCAGAATTTTTATATGCAATAAAATAAATTAAAAGTCCTTCCATCCATCTATCCCGGACCGGTTTAACCCGCGTATCTCGGATTCAGAGACTGGGACGGACCTAGAATAATTAAAAATGTACGGGATACAATTTCCGCCCTATGTCCTACTTGGTAGGGATCGTCAGGTTATACATGAGTATGAGGGTGGGACTGTTATAGCAAGGTTTGAAAACAATAGCACAAGTTTATTTTGTTCTGGGAAGATTAACATTACTGGTAACTCGTGACCAGTCTGAATTTGAGCCGTAAGCAAATTTAATTCATGATCAATATTTGCAAAAATGAAATTATATATGTGAGTTCAGCAGCCGGCTGATAGGCCAAGAGTCTTCTAGGCCTGTCGCGCCATGGAGTATAATAGACACACACACAGTATATTTTTCTTAACTACCCTACAACCTGCTGACTTTTTCTGGAAAATCTTATTCAATTATACTTTTAATGCTATTCTTATTTATATATTTTGCCTCTGTAAGATTTTAATGAATATAATTCAATCATCTATTTTTATGTCTATCTCTAATCTTATATAGAGCGTGTTTCAGAATTCAATCGAAAAACATATCGAAAAACATATCTGGTTATAGAAGGGTTTACAGATAAGTAATACAGAAACGGTATCCAAGATCCTATATGAAACATTTCTTAGTTTGAAATGGTATGGTATAGCTTCAGAACTCATTAGGGTTTGTATGAATTATTACTTTATTAATGAACTAATTAACCTCAAAAGAATGGAAGAAGAGATAATGCCAAGGAAGATCCTTAATTGGAAAGCTAATGGAAAAAGTGGAAGAGGCAGGCCTAGAGAACGATGGATGGATGGAATGAAGAGAAGTATGGAAGCTAGAGATTTGAGAGAAGAAATACTTTAGAAGGAACCTCTGGCGACAAATCACTCTGGGTTGAAGGATAAACACCGTATTGTAGAATATTCCTAAAAAATTAACTAATTAATAATATTTACCTTGTAAAGATTTTGTAAAGCCGCTGGAAAATAACGAGGGATTTTACATACTCTTTAAAAGCGAAATTTTGAAAATCCACCCATCCATAGCAATTCTGCCCGAAGGCAGGTCTTTCACTGCAATCATACCATTTTCATGTTATGTTTTGCAGCGTTATAGGTGTGGTAACTTCCCGTTGCTTTCCACACCGGTGAAGGATGGTGATGATAATGATATGGATGATGATGGCCGGATGATTTTCGGGGAATCTGTCTTACAGGTGAGGAAAAACTCCGAAAAAATCTCACCCAGGAGCCTATCCCGACCGAGAATCGAACCCAGGCCCGCTGCGTGATAAGGCAGCACGCTACCTCGAGACCGCAGCGGTGGACATTTTGAAAATATGGTTCGTAATATGGCTTCGGCCAATTCGTAATTAAGGTCCGAACCTGTCCCGTATTATTCCATATCCAATTTCAATTTAATGAATGAATTTTGAGTATCAACGGTAAAAAATTTAATATCCTGACAAATCATATATTTTTCATTTGAGATCTTGGAATTTTATATCATATTAATTGCCTGAAACTCTTATAAAACCAGAAAAAAATCTTCGGCTGAATTCTGAAACCCCTTTTTTGAACATTATTCATGAGAACCCAATCGAAGTACTTGTTTTCTAATGTACTGTCCGCTGTGTTGTGAATATCGCTTCTTCAATTTCATTATAATGTTCTTCAAGAATTTTTAATAAAATATATATAAGGTGGTTAAAAAATGCACATTATAAGAATGTGAAGCTTCTTTTTAACACATAGGCCTACACGATAACTGGGGTAGATTCATAACATTTCGGACAAGGATTACTAAAGAGAAATTTCCTCCCATAGCTTCTCTTATTTTATGTTTGAAATTTATCCAATCTTGTCTAAATCTTATAAAAATCAATCTCGGCTACCAGAAGTTACTTCTTTAATCTCTGTTTTACACTCCATACTTCACTTTGGGCAATACTTCTGTATATAAACATCTTCCTACTTTTCCGATATTATTTTTCTCATAGTATAGAGTATCCGAGGCTTGATCCTTGGGACTGCGAGCAATGTATAAGATACATCTTGAAGTGGGTTGCTAGCCCGTTTTCATGGCGGGTTTATTATTCGGGGTTTCCTCCCTAGGCTGATCGCCTTCACCCAGCTCCAGAGCTCAGCCTGCCCCGTTTTATTTCGGAGTTGTCTCTCCTAGATGGGTTGTCTTGTAGGACTAACGAACCCCATCTGCCCGTTTGTCAATCTACAAGGCAGTAGATGTAGAGTTGCCTCTTCCGTCAGGTACACCGTGCCGAAGGACTCCTTCTCCGCTGTATCTGCCGTTGAGGTCTTCACCGTAACCTTGGCAAGGGGCCCTCACAAGGTACTATCAGCTGGGCAAGCTGAACTAAGATTTTTTTTACGAGGTGTTACTCCTCCCCCTCACCCTTTTTCAACCTGGCTTGGGACAAGTGTCAGAATTTAATTATTTAAGTGTATTAATAACAAACACTAAAAATTTAATAAAAGAAGTAAAGAGAAACAAGCTGATAAAGCAGCTCAAATATCAGGATCTATGAAAGATTTAATTTGGCGCAACAAACATATGTCAACAGAAAGCAAAACCCGCATATACAAAACGATAGTTCGACCAGTTATCGTATATGGAGCAGAAACTAGGGCTGATACAACAAAAACTAAACAAATAATAAGCACATGCGAAATGAAAATCTTAAGAACTATTCAGGGGAAAACATTATTTGATCAAATACATAACACAGAAATTAGGGACTAATGCCATATTCAAGACATAACCAAATTTATTATAGATAGACGAAAATATTGGAAGGGTCATATAGAAACAATGGAAGGGAACCGGCTTGTAAAAAGAGCTAAAGAAGATAGACCAATGGACGGGAGAAGAACAAGAGGAAGACCAGCCAAGAGATGGATAGATAGTGAATGCACATCCAGTACGTCTTCCTCCGAGGAGTGATTTTGGAAATAAACAGGATGAAAATCCTACAAATTAAGTTTAAGAAGAAGAAGAAGTATAGAGTATACACAATTTAAGTTTCTGCCTTTATTTACTCTACATGTTATTTCCACATCGTTACTGCTTCTTTGTTAAATGTAATTCCTAAATATTTGCACTTTCAGGGCCTTAATTTTTTTCATTTTCAAATTGTAATTATTTATTATACCTACTATTAAATATTCAGATCTTTCTACATTAATCTTTAATACAGCTTTTTCATAATATTCTTGGAGATTACTGTCCATATATGCTAAATCATCTTGATCTTCCGACATTAAAAACTAGTTGTCTGCAAAATAAAGAGTAGGCCTATATATAAGTATGTTGTCATCATCTACTTGTATTCCGATGGGTTTAGATTTTCGATGCGAATATTCAAAACTCTATCAAGGTAAAATTTTAAAAATGTGGGCGATAATCCACAGTCCTTGTATAAGGTGTTTTGTTATCTTAAATCCTTCTGTTAAATTTTATCTTGTTCACTCGTGTTATTCGTATGTAGTTTCTAAGTAGCATGCATTAATTTAGATTTTATATGGAGCAAAACTTTGGCCATTGACAACAAAAACAAATAAGTATCTTTTGGCAACGGAAATGGATTTTATACGAAGGGCAGCAAGAATTTCAAGAAGAGAAAAAAAAATAGGAACTCAGTTATAAGGGAGAAAATGAAGATTGAAGATACTATTTTAGAGTATATTAAAACTCAGCAATTAAGATGGTACGGACATGTCCAGCGAATGGAAGAGGATCGGCTACCAAAATCTTCTGTTTTGGAATGGAAATCTCAGGGAAGACGAGGCAGAGGAAGACCTAAAACCTCCTGGAGTCAGGGAATATGTTTATACATGAAGGAGAAACATCTACAACCAGGAGATTGGATGGACCGACAAAATTGGCTATTACGATTCGGACGATGTCAAAGACATTAATCAACCGATGATTTATCTATCTATAAGAAAATTGTTCTATTGTATTCCATACGTTATTATATGGATAAATTATTATTGTAAACTTTTTCAATACATATTAATTATATGAGCTTCTGACGTGTTTGTTATAGGCCTAATAGATTATAGGTATACCTACATAAAATAAGAAAATTATGCTATGGGCAAACGCAAACAGCCCACTGAATACAACCAAAGATTCCGGTGGGCAGATCGGAGTAGCAGAATTTAGAGAACGGTATTTATGCTCGAAATGCCTAATGAAACATTCTCAAATTTATTATGAGAGAGAAAGAAAATCGTTTAAAATTCATTAAGTTATCACAACTAAAATTTGTAACATGCAATTCATTTCGAGACAAATCAAATGTGCTTAAAAGTTTAACTTTGTTGCCTATAATTTCCTATATTTCAATATTACAGACTTTAGTAAACTACATATTTTTACTTATGTAGAAATTTAGGATTATAATGACAAGGTTTGATTCATGCTTAGGAGTACTTTAAATGAACTTAGTCGCTTTATTGCAAAATACCGACTTCCTTTGGATCCAGCAGAATGTCATAAATGTTCTATTAAGAAACTAAATGTTAAAATTTAATATTCATGTCTTCTTCGATTATTCATGGACGTAAGGTGAATCATATATAATAACAGCGGATTCAGTGAATCCCAAACAGCAATAAGTGGAACTTCGTTTGCTATCTTCATCACTCCTTCGTTTTGGATCATCACTTTTGAAACAGCTTGTACTTCTAGGTTCCGTGAATGTTTGAAAACTTCATATAAAACAAAATTTACTAATCTAAGGTTTAATTCTGTAAGAGAGAAAAATAAAAGTGTTCTGTATCTATAGCTGGCATATTTTTAAACTTACATTGGATAATGTTTACAATTACAGTGCATTTAGCTTATTAGGACAACGTTGAAACCATCATGTAAGTGTAACAAAACAGCTGATTTTGTTTGTAATCGAATTTCTAAACGTTAATACCGATCTAATCAAACGAACGCTTCTATCAACAATCTTGAGGAATCGTCGTCGTGTCATTGATTCTAGACGGAATTGAAAATCTACTAAACAGTACACGGCAGATCTGTTCGGCGAGTTCAAGGCGGCAATATTATTAGTAAGGCCAAGGTGATTATAATTTGGAATGGCTGTAAGTTATGATTTTAATATTGTAGGATAAGATACATAGTTAGGTATATATATCACATTTCGCTTGGCAAATCGACTGGAATGGTTCCGATGGTAGCGTTTGAAGACTTGTATTTGGGATCCATGTCGTATATTTACAGCACCTAAAGTCCTAAAACAACCCGAAGCTAGAAATGAGGCATCTGAAGGAAATTGTTTAGACTTTTTTGCTTTTTTCGTGTCTAACTAACTCAAGGAAACTAACGAACCCGTAGGTTTATGGCCGCGCGGACATATGCTCTCCATGCATCCCTAACCTTGAGATGTTTTCCAATCATCCCCTGTATAATCTAATTCCCTCAAATCATGGTTAATATTATTCTCTCAACACATTCTTGACCTGCCTACTGGGTTCTTACTCTCTGGTTTTCCTACAGCGAGTTTCCAGCCCTCCATTCGTGTCACATGTCCTGCCCATCGCAGTCTATGAGACTTAACTTCTTATTATATCTGGTTTCCCATGGAGATCATGTAGCTCACTGTTATGTTGTCTTCTCCATTCATCTGTTCATTTGTCTTTGGCCTATTTTTCTTTCCTAAGAACTTGATTCGAAAAAAAGAATGCTAAAAATTTCGCTCAAGATGCCTAATTTCTGGTTTCCGGTTCTTTTAGGTACGGTACTGCAAATCTGCGACATGGGACTGTGATTTTACTTCCATTCTGAAGGAAATCATACTCAGGATTTTCATGTTCTGAAAATATGTATTATGCCGGCGTAGATTTGAACCAACGAACTTCGGGTTCAGAGGGGAGGATGTAAACGCTTGATCGCCGGAACTATAAATGTTCAAGTTATACTTAAATCTAAAAAATGTAAAATTTATTACATATTTTATATAACGCAAGTCCCGTAAGTTGTTTGTTAAAAATTGTATTATACAATAAAACATACTGTAGAAAATAGGGGCATGTGGGGGGAAGGCTATTTGGACATTGTACTGCCCGGAATAGTCGTTATTTTGCCGTCTCTGTTTTTAGCTAATTAAATGCAACTCTATTGATCTATTTATCTATTCCCCATTATCTTTAGTTTAACCGCTTTCTTTATAGGTAACTAGTTTTCTTTAAAGGAATACATCTTGTACACGATTTTATTAAAACTCTGGTTATAATCGATACGTTACTACATAATTTTGACCACACGAGAACGCGTAGCTTCTTTTCAGATAAAATGTGATAAAACGCATAATTCATATATCTTACTTAATTACGGAGCCTTACATTTTTTCGGACAAAGACCCCCCCCCCCAAAAAAAAAACACGCAGAAAACTTTTACCTAACGAGGATCTAACTCGGGCCCTAAATTTCAAGGAATATTAACCTAGAGTACACAGCGGTGCACTTTAGTTACTGAATTTCATCACATCCCTAAGATATAAATGACAATATACGAAATTGAACAATCTAAACTTATTTCTAACTTAATTTGTATCGGCGCCGTGGCTTAGTTGGTTAAAGCGCCTGTCTAGTAAACAGGAGATCGAGGGTTCGAATCCCTCCGGTGCCTTGTTCAGAATGAACATTTATTTTTGTCCGTCGCCGTGGCGTAGTCGGTAGAGTCCCTACCTTCCACTCCGGCGACCCGGGTTCGATTCCCGGCAGGGTAGGGGATTTTAAATCTCCACTTTGGGTCTGGGTGTGTGTCCTGTCTTGTGTTTGCATGTGTGAATAAGATAAAAAGGTTAACAAAGGTAAAACAAAAAGGAAGAACAGTGTAAACGAAAGAAAACGACAAAGAAAGAAATTTTTAAAAAAAGACAATGTAAATAAACATTATTTAAAAAAAATCGTATTGATTATTTCTAGGAAAGAGTTATACAATATTGTAATGTCAACAGTGGTATGGAATTTTAAATTAATTTATCTCTTATAATGAAAGTTACTAATGTTTGGATAATAGTTTTGGTCTACCAATTACTAAATAAGGACCAAAATATATGTCCTTTTCCAAATTACTGATTATATTATTAAATGCTAGTGATTGAGAAACAAAAGCGTACCGGTCAAAAGTTTCCTCTGAATGTTCATTAAATTTTTCTGTCTTTTAAGTCAGATGAAAATGTCCGCGATTGTAACACAGTATTTCTAGCGAGTCTTTTCTTAATTTTTCTTTTTCAGTTCTAGGATAGACACTTTTTTTTCTGGAGCTCGAGAAATTCCAACGCATTAATTTTATTGTTGGTACCGGTCACAGATTAGGGTACCGATATAGTAGAATTCAATTTAATTATTATCTGACAATTCCAAATTTGATTCAAATGTTTATATACAGTACTCATATGCAGGTGATCTAAACTGAGAAAATTGATATTTTCCGGGAGTTTTAGTAGAAGTTAAAAGACTGTGTCGGGGTTGATGGAGTTGTGCAGGAGAGTGTGTAAACTGGATGCTGTACCGTTATCGAGTCTCTGGGGTTCATTCTGCCTACGCGACATGCTCACAGCTGGCTGTACCGTTACGTCTGCTCCTGCCAATACAGTCTGCTGGCCTACAAATCACATTTTTCAAAGATGTCATAAGTGAAAGGCTAAGTAGGCCTGTATGCCGGGGGAAAGTGACCCAATCAACTCCCCCAGGCTTTAGTAAAACGTCTTCAAACTCTTAAGTTGTCTAGTTTGACACAGTGGCGTTTCAGCACTGCTAAATAAAGTGAAAATTATGCACTGTTACTTTGTTGTAAATATACAACAGGAGTCGATGAAATTTTAAAGCGTAAAACTCATGACTGACTTCCTTCGGAGTAGAAGTAGTCGGGTTGTAGATCTATGATCCATAAAATAACCCTAATAAGGGTAATACGATACATGTGAGCAAAATCTGTCGAACCTTTCATAATAAGAAATATAGCAATGATACTTCGTTATTATCATATTACTCCTTTTTTCGATATCACTTGTCTAAAATGACCCTAAGAAACGAAGATTCAACCTAAAGGTTAACCATATTTTTACGGTACTCTGGTCAAGGAAATAGTCCAGTGGTGGCTCCTCCCTAAACTAACTGCCGAATCACTAAAGTATTCTTAAAATTAGTTTAAATTTACTTGATATGGTGCATTAATAATCTGAAAATCTCAACAAACAATTGCTATTGAGATATTTAAATATATTTCTCTCGCCATAATAATACTCAAAATGCGGGACTTTCGTATTGACTCGTTATTGACAGCTAGAATTCGTGTTTTTGTACTAGATGTTCCATCAGCTATCTTTCCCATAACCGATCACGCCTCTTCCAAACCTAGAATACACGGGGTTCATAGAGAGAAAATATATTACCTCTAATACCTCTAATGCTTCTAAAGTCTGCCTCTGCGACATTCCGCAGCAGAAAAACAGTGCCGATTCAAATTATCTGGATATTTAGGGAACTTACTAAAAAGTATGTAAATGTACAATTGGTCATCACAACTGTTAATTTATTTTAATTAAACTTTTTTTGGTGATTAAGTGAACCATTCTACAAATGTACATACAGGATCATCCGCCCTCGAAGCCTTAAAAAAGAAAGAAAATATATATAACTATACATATTCTATTGGCCATCTCATCACAATTGTTCATTACTTTTTGTAAACAAATTAAACTTCTCTTGGGGATTGAGTGAACCATAGTAGGCAATATACAGGACGCACCGCCCTCGAAATAGTCATGTTATATATATACATATTCTATTAAGTAAGCTTCATCTACTGGGGACTGTCATTCAGGTATAAATATTAACTAGTTTTGCTAGAGAGGATAGAGGACACCGTAACTTGTCATATCACCTGCAAATCGTCTCTTCAGACTATTTGATGCCCCCCTTCCAAAAAACATGCAGCTAATATCTATGAAAATAAAATTGCAGGGGAAAGTGGGATGTGTGAGAAATATACAACTACTCCTCATTTGAATAAGCAATTAAAGATTAAGAAAATCCTTGGGTTGATATTTGATTTTCATTGAGGTTGATCAATGCCGGAATTTAAACCAGGGTCGTCCCGAAGCGAATCTAATATACTGCATCGTAATAATGTCCCTCGCCAGCGACAAATAATTGTAATAAACGCATGTCATATTGGGTAACAATTCACAAATTGCAACAGGAGGTTCATTAAACAGAACAAAAGGTATACATCTTCTCAGTAAAATAAAGAATGTCAAATGTTTAAGAACGATATTTAGTTATCTCCTAATTAGTTTATAGATTATCATACACGTCGAAGGCAATTTAAGGTTCTGTCTTCTTTATTATCAAATAAACTTTTTACATACAAATCATATAAATTAAGCAAGAAATTCATCTTATATAAAGAATATAAAGAACAATTATTTTTGTGAGTAGGTGCTTGATATGTGAAATGGTGAAGTTCGGTTAAGAAAACAGAAATTAAATTTTAGGATTGCATTATGCTAACTACAGTATATAATTACTTGTAGGTTTTTTCCTTGTCAGTGGCAACCAATTTAGATTATTTTGGCTGTTTGGAGCTGTCATACCATAAATGTGTATATATATATATATATATATATATATATATATATATATATATATATATATATATATTTGAAATTGTTGCATGTCTACAGTAAAACATATTCAGAAAAATGGATTGGAACAAAAAGTTCAGGATAAATATAATATATAGCAAAAGACAAAATATACTTGTTTTCAAAAACAGCAGAAGAATTGAGATTTAGATCTCAAAAGCAAAGAAGTTGGTCAAAGAATTAACCCAGGTAAAACCAAAGTGATGTCCAATGAAACATAAGACTAATAATAATCGATAGCACAACAATAGAACAAATAGAGAAATACATATACCAGGCCAGTTGATAATAGTGAAGAAAAATAGAGAAAAAGAGGTAGGCAGACGGATTGCCTAGGCATGGAGCAAATTCCACAGTCTGAAATTTATTCTTCAAGAGGGATTAATCAGTCAAAGTTAAAATTCGAAATATTGGAGAGCTGTGTTATTCCAATATTATTATAAGAATGCCAAACTAGAGTTTGTACAGAAAGATAGATGTAAAGACTAAAAATATGACAGGGGAAAATGGAAAGAAGAATCTTAAGTATCAAATAAATTGACAGGGTAGCCAACTTGGAAGTAAGAGCAAGACCCAAGATGAAAGAAGACAGATGGGCCTATCCTACAACAATGTGACATTCAAACTGGGAAAAGGAGGAGAAGCCATCCTTAAACAAGACTGTAAAAATGTATTATCCGAAGCATGGCTACGCATTCTGATAATTTTCTTTATTTTCCTTGTTTATCTATCTGAAATCACCATATCCTGATATGCGAGAAAAGTAAAGTTTATGATCTACTGACTGTGTTGCACCCTGCAGATAAACTTCTAAACCACAGCTGGGTCAAATTGGACAAGAATTGCCAAGGACAGAAAGCAGTAGAAAATCCTACAGAGGAAGGTATCAAGGTGTAGAAAAGTGCTTCAGAATCAAGATGGCAAGGTAGAGGAAAGAAAATAAAAGCTAGGAGGCAAAATGAAGCCTAACAACAAAAAAACTAATTCACATCGACCAGCTCCCCTTATGAGAAATATCTGAGCCATCCCTACATAAGTAGAAGGTTCTTGCCCTGAAGGTATTTTATGGGCTTATTTTTATCTTTATATATGTGAATGTGTTTTTTTAGGCTGGAGCTGAAATGGAAAGGCAAAGTACTTTAGGAAGTGGCTATTGACTTGTAGCAGCTATACATTTTTGGGAAGGAGTGAAAGGGAGTAATTACTTTTGTGTACAACATACTCTCAATAAAGGTTTCAAATGTGTGAAGAGGAGGTAGTATGCATGACTAGAAATTAAAAACAAAAGTCATATAAATATATGATCTTGAATTAAGTTGTCTGAAACATAAGCAACTGCTCATCTGCTCCATGAAATTACATGGTAAAAATAGCACTGTACACCGTACCGGTAACTTATAATGTGGGATCTTTGGCAATAAACGGAATGCAGCAATTTGTTTATTCACTTTATTGTAAAGCATAACTTTGTTCCTTTATCGGAGGGAGCTAGACATCGGTATGTTCATTTCCTTGAATTTAACTCATTAGATTTCAGGTTATAGGAACATTTAAAGGACATGAATGCATTACTGTTTTGACACAGGTGAAAATGACACATTTATATAAGGTAGATTATTAGTCTGATACTTTACAGATTTCTAAAGGCTTCAAACCTAAAGTTACAATTTTCGATGCCAAAGTAACAATAATACTTATTGCAACATAATTATAGGACCAACACAGATTCAATTTATCATCTAGATAAAATTTAAAGTATGTAACTTTAAAGATGTATTGTCTTTCTGTGAATGCTCTGAAAAAGAAATTCATAAGTAAAATTAATTTTTACAATAAAATCTTTGACAATGATGACAATAAAAAATCATCATCATCATCCGGTATCATTACAGCTGCTGCCATCTTCCGGAAACCAAATGCCATTCCTCTCTGTCCATCCATTGATTTTCTTCCAATCCTCTGATAATCATAGCTGCTTGCACACCTTCTATCTAGGTTTTCTTTGGTCTTCCTTTCTTTCTCCTTTCCATTGGGATCCATTCCATAATAATTTTAGGTAATCTTTGCTCTGGCATTCTATTGACATGGCCATACCACTGTAATATTTTCTTTTCTATAATGTCTATGATGTCCAGCTCCTCTTGTGCACCCATAATTTCCCTTATTTCTTTATTTCGTATTATATCCATTCTAGCAAAACTAATTCAAATCATTAAAATATAATAAAGAACCAAACAAAATAAATTATTTTGTTTTGCACAATCAAATCTAGGCAAAAGACAAAAATACATAGTTAAAACTTTGTTAAGAATGTTTATAATATAATTTTCAAATATTGTGAGTTAATACATTTTTACTTATTCTCAGGTTTTATAAATCTTTGACAGCTTCCAATCCCCATTTCAAGATTCTATAGCCAATCTCCATTCCTCTCTATTTTTCATGCTCCTTCCTCCAACCCTTTTTCTTCCATTGGTACCGGTACACTTTCCTCAAGAACTACTTTAATCCATGTTAATTTTGGTCTCCTTCTCTTTCTTCTTTTCAGGTTACATTCATAAATCTTTAATAATCTGTCTTGCATCATCCTTTTCATATGACAGCTTCTACTAAGCAGCCTTGCACTTTCATCTTTTCTCTTATAACATTATTTCTAATTTTCCCTCTCTTGAAATTCTGTTGATTGTCACCAGAAGTCCATTTCAGTCATTTATCTGTTGTTCTTACTTCCAAATGCCATGTCTCTGAGCCATACATTATTTGTTTTTTAAGAATTAATTCATAAATCTGTACTTAATCAAATTCATTTTTTTATTATTTTATATTACACCATTGAGGCTATATTTTATAATAAATAATTTGTATATACTTATTTTTCTTTTCTTTTGTATTTTGTATTGAGGAAGATGGAGTATAAAAATACAAAAGAAAAAAAAGGTATATACAATTTATTTGTAATAGTTCATAAATGTTTTTGTTTTTATTGTATTTTCATCCCATCAAATACTGTTTAATCATTACATGTCTAAGTTCAGAATTAAAATAAATATTAGGAACATTCAATGATAATAGTAGAAGATTTATTTCCTATATAATACTCAACCAGTGCACCAGAGTTCAAAAATGCCTTTGACTTGGTTAAGAGAGATGTACTTTCTAAAGTTTTGTTTCAATTTGGTTAGTTTAATAAACATAAGTTTGAGTGGATCTTGAATAAAGTATGTCATCTAACTTCATCAAGAATGGATTGAAATAAGGAGATTAGTTTAATAAACATAAGTTCGAGTGGTATCTTGAATAAAGTATGTCATCTAACTTCTTCATCAAGAATGGATTGAAATATGGAGATACATATCACCATTGCTATTCAATTTTGCTCTTGAAATTATCATTAGGAAAACTACCTAAAAAGACTGCACTTTGATATGAATAGTATTCATAAGATTTAGCCCTCTGTCAATGACATGAATCTAACAGGAGATGTTAATATGATAGTGAGGAATACAGAAGACATTTTAAATGCCTTAAAGGAAATCGGTTTAGATATAAACACAGAAAAACTAATACATGGAGATGTCCATGAACAAATACGGCTGATTACGTCTAAGAAATTATAGCAATTGTATGAAAAAGTAAAAAAAAAAAATCAAATATTTATGATCATTGTTAATAGATCAAAATCATACACCTAAAAAATTAAATACAAAGCTAAAAGCTAGAAATTTATTTTTTTATTTGGTTCAACATATCCTGTCTTCCTGTTTTTTGTCTAAGAATCCAAAGATTTTTATTATGTGCATGTAATACTGAGTAGGCTCTGTTATATTATGCATATAATAAATTATGTATGAAAAACCAAGATATTTGTTTGTTAAAAATAGACATTGAAAACAGCATAAGAAATTGATAAAGGTTGCTGCAAAATCAGCACCATGGTTGGAGTTGGAAACACTGAACAAGAAGATACTAAGCACTTCTAATAGAAAATATTAGATAGCTGAATCAGATGTACTTCTCTTCTAAATAAGAGACTGAAAAAGTAATGAATTCTGAGATATAAAAAAATTTCAAATTTTAGAATTCGTGTTTGTAGAAAATGATTTATTATAATACATATTATTTCCTTTCTGAGCACTGGGTTAATTTTTTGGAGCAGACACTTTAGAATATTTATGGAATTCTAATATTAAAACTATGGCTTTTAGAGGAAGAGATCCAGTGAGAACCAAAATTATTTTAGAAAATCAAAGTATAGAACAAGTGTCTAGTTTCAAATATTTGGGCTGTGATGTTGGCTACAATGTGGAAAGAGATATTGACTCCAAAATAAATAAATTTCAGACGGTGTGTGGAACAATACAGAGAACATTCAAAAATAAAATTAGAAAAGAAACCAAGATAAAAATGTATAATGTTATGGCGGTTCCCACAATATTGTATGGATGTGAAACTTGGGCTCCAGTGAAAAGACAGAAGGATAGAATATAGACGGCAGAGATGCGGTTCCTAAGACAAGTAAAAGGATGTACAAGACTTGATAGAATAAGAAATGAGGATATAAGAGAAGAATTGAAAGTACAGCCTTTGTTGGATAAAGTCACGAATTACAGACAGAAATGGATTGATCACATGGATGGAATGAGCAAGGAGAGATATCCATTGTTAGCCAGAAATTATCAAGCAAGAGGAAGGCGTGATGTTGGAAGACCTAGAAGACGTTGGGCTGATGCAATATGAAGTCGGAACGGGCAATTGCCTAATCCTTGGAGTGATGATGATGATGATGATAATATTAAAACCCATTAAGAAGTTGTTTGTTTCAGCTGACAGCGAGTGTAATAATGTGTGTTTTGGGATATGATGCCTACACATCATGCTCTAGACCTTATCGCACATCAAGAGCACACTCTGAACCTCCCTGTGACTTCAAGCAGCAGTCATGGTGCACCGTACCTGGTAGTGCTTATCCATGGTAAGTTAAAATAATGTTGGTAAAATATTTAGCTTAACACAAATGCAATAAGACAGCAACTTTTATTCATACTAGAAATTTTTACCTAAATATTAATAGTAACTTATAGTGAAATTGCTGATTATTAATATATATATATATGATATGAAAAGAAAAAAGAATGCTTGAGTCGGGATTTGAACTCGAGTCTCTAAAGTCTGTACCTTTAGAGACTCGAGTTCAAATCCCGACTCAAGCATTCTTTTTTCTTTTCATATCATATTTGCCTTCATTGCCAAATGTCAAAAATATATTTATAATATCTATATATATATATATATATATATATATAAATTAAAGCTTACTATTAATGAAATAACTGTACATTCAATATTTTTTTTTGTAAAGAAATAATCCATAAAATGCTGTCTCTTTAATCATTCAAATATCTAAGTGGTTTAAGGGATCATATATCAGTACAAAGTTATGGGACTTGCGATGGTTTGAGTCCCCATGGGCAAAGAAATGTTTTTATGGAATTTTGGCGAGTATGAGACCAGTGCCCACTCAGTATTATGAGGAATTTGGGTAGCTGCAATAAGTATTGGCTCAACTATAATGGCTGAGGAACCCAATGTGTTGACCATATGTCATCCCTATGTGGCTGGATGATGAAATGTGGTATAAGGCTAGCAGCTGGCTGGTAGGGTAATGTCATGAAGATTTCAGTAATTCAAATGGGATTCCAATAGAAATTAATACAAAGGACTACTTTGTTCTTTAATCCTGAAATATTGAGATATTTATTGCTTTAATTTTCATAAAAAATATAGTTCATCTGAAAAGTCAGTCTGCAGTAAACAGATAGGACTCTATACATTAACAATTCTCATGATCACATTGGCACCACAACTCTTTGTGCAACTAATGCTAGTCTTTGAAGCCCTCAAAAAATACTAAATCTGCATTTATAATCAAGAAGGTAGAATAAATACTTAATGCATGATTTATATGTTTGTTTAGTGTTTAATTTTAATATCAAGTATGAATAAAGGGACTCTTCAGTTTTTCCATTTGGCAAGCCATTCCATTGGGAGTAATGAATGGTATTTCCTTCTTGGCAGCTTTGGCTTTTTTAATTTCAGTTTTTTCATAAAATATTCCTATGTTTAATTTTAAAATAAAAACCAAGGTAAGGCAACTCCAAAGATCAAGGCTGACTGAAATGGTGCTTTCATTGGTAAGCGGAATATATAGAACAGGAATTCATATGGTTAGTGTGATGTAATCTTCAACTTTAATTTAATTTTCAAACTCTATGGAATTGTTCCAGATTCTATACACAAAGAAAAAAAATTCTATGGTATAACTGGGAATCAAATCAGGGGTCCTGAGATGTGAGTCACACATGCTAATCATTACATCACAAAGGCAGTTTGTTTCATTATCCTTTCCAATTCCCATTTGTAAAAAAAAAATCTTATATTTGGAATGTGGTGTTATATTTTTGTCCTGACAAAAAGCAAATTAAATATAAGTATGATAAACAAAGATAAATTGAATAGCCTAACCAACAAATATACCTACTAGATAAAATAGAAGAAGATAAGTCATTAATTTTCAAAATCAATGGTAGAATACGAACCTTTCAGGGATATATACTCCATCACAATAATTTCCATAAAACAACTTTTGAAGGCAAATATTTGGGGGAAAAATTAAGAAGATAAACATTATTTTGGAAGATGTTAGAGAAATTATAGGATGCCAAGACTATCAAGAATTGAAAAAGGTAGCTGAAAGAAGAAAATAATGGTTTTTCTAATAAGGCATTAGAAAGATAAGAGTAATGAAACTATTTTATATTTTATTTACATTATTTTTTAAATTTATTTTTTAAGACTCTTATTACATACATTTTAATATATTTTATTGAAATGCTTCATTCAATTATAATTTTGAACTTCTATTCAGGATTTTACACGCAAACACATATTTGCATAGAAGGGAGACATTTGCTCTTTAATTTTCCATTCCTAAGCATGTCTTCCTTCAGAAGGGAAGTAAATCTGTGAGTCTCATGACATAGAGTAATGGCTAGAGACCGGATGTTAGGGAAAATGCCTACAATTATTTATTATAGATATTGTAAAAGTGACTTCATATAAGTTCATACCAAGGCCCCTAGAGTTGTTTTCCATGAAGTTCATTTTGACTATAAATGCCTATTTCAGCTTATAATGCCTATAAATGTCTATTTGCAATTTTTTCTCGAAATTAACTCAGTATTTCAATGAAATCAACTGAAGTGGACAAACCTCATGGCACAAATCATTTCATAGAAGTTTTTAACTGTTCTTTTTATAAATTCCCTTATATTATTTTAGGATAAGGGTGGTAATAACCCAATAACCTAGCAGGTAGATGGTTTACCCCTCAATGCACTCCCGTTAGGTAATTAGGCCTATTGTATGTTTCCACCTCATGCATTCCCGTTAAGCGAAATAGCCCTAAGCTATGTCCCATTGTATTATGCTCCGGCTCTAAGCCTTGGAGAAAAGTTCTTTGCTTCTTTTCAATACAAACATTGCTGAGTGACAAAGAGGGTAGATGGCTCAAGCTTTCTTTCTCTGTCTCACACCTGGTGCTGAAACTTTTAAGTGACTGGCAATATTATGTTTGATCTTGGTAACACTGAATTCAGTCTGCAATCCTCATTCACAGACAGGTGCTTCAAAGACAAAGTGGTGCAGCAAGTGTATGTGGCTTTTTTTTTACATTTAGAACAGTTTTTTTAAAATACATAAGGATCGGACAACAGTAAACGACAAATTGACCAATTTTGTGAAAGAATTTGGTGCGGAAATATTCTCAAGTGACGGTTCTGTTCTTTGTAAAAAGGCAAAACAAATTCCAAAAGCATCTCTGATATCTTTGTATGCTATTGATAGCATATGTTTATATTCTTAACGTAAGAATGTAAAAAGTTATGTTGTCCATTTTTTGTAACAGCCTATTCTGAATTTTTAGTGCCTATATTAATGATTTTTAGTGCCTTTTTTGCCTGCTTATTTTGAATGTTTTAAGTGCCTAACATCCGAACTCTAGTAATGGCACATGAAATAACCTCAAGTCTGATATACAGTGCTAATAACTTGACTTCTTAAATAATGACATTAAATAAAATATTAACATGTATGAATTTATAGAGTATTTCAAGTATTTCTTTTCTCTTGAATAAATTAAATTGAAATTATGAATATAGAATTCTGAACTACATTGTTACTGATCTTTGTTTTATTAATTTGTAGGCATGCAGTGAGGAGATTTGTACATGAAAACCAGGGACTGATGAGGAGAATGTATGGGGACGAGAGACACATCTCAGTGTTGAGAGCGGAGATAGAATCCAATGATGTTGAATATTCCAATGAATGGAAGTTTCGAGAAGACATTCGCAGACGATACAGCAGTAGCACACCTTCTGCAGAACATATCACCAGCCCATACTTCAGGCCTGCATCCACCACAGCAGCTCCTTCAAATTCTAGTGGCATCCAGAATCCCAAACCTATAACTCCAAATCCAGACTACAACTCTACGAGCACCACTTCCAGTACAGTCAACATTACAGAACCTACACCCAGTACTGACAATATTACAGACACTCAGACAGATACAATTACCAGTACAACTCCATGTACCAGTACAGATACAACATCAGACTTACCTACTGTCACGACAACAGACACAACAAGCGACGACATTACAACTGCTACACAGACTGACAAGGTTGTGACAACTATGTTGTTTCAAGATGCAAAGAATGAGCCAGTAGAGAACAATAATCAGGCCACACCTACTGGGGCTGTCAAGTTGCGTGGAGTGTGAGTCCATAATTTAATTACTATGTTCACAATCCAATTAATATAACTTGCTCCCTAAGGAGCAACATTAACATTTTTCAACTATTATACTTTGTTTGTTAATCAGTGAGGAATTTAAACATTTGGGTACAATTATAATTAATGATAATATGGTAATATAGAAAAATTAATAAAAAATATAATTTTCTTGGCTAACAGATGCTATTGTAGTCCCAAAAACACATTAAAATCACATTTGGTGAATTAAAAACTAAATTGACCTTGTATATATCTCTATTAAGGTCTGTCCTTACATATGTCAGCGAGTGTGGGATACTCTTAAAAAGTAATGAAGATCAACTCAAAATTTTTGAGTGGAGAGTCATCAGGAGAATATTTGGACCATTGAATGCAAATAGAAAATAGAGAATGAGATACAATCATGATCCAGAACAAGTGTCTGGTGCTCATTTCAGTTAGAGGCTGAGTCGATCCCAGGGCCATAGTGCCACCAGAAGTTTTTTTGGTCAGTTTAAAAATCCTGACCCCACCGGGACTTGAACCCTCGACCTTCCGAATTGTAGCGCAGTGCCTTAACCACTATGCTACAGCATGCCCCCATACCTTATTAACAACCCTGAGATTGTTAAATTCATGAACAAGGCTACTTTGGCCATATTACCAGGATGGCAGAAGACAATCCTTTTAAAAACTCACACTACCTGAACTTGAAACAAGTAGAAGAATAGGCAGATCAAAGTTAAGATGGTTAGATGAAGTACTTGTATAAGAAGATCTTAAGAAGCTTGGTGTTAGAGGATGGAGAAGGAGGGCATTAAACAGGGATGAATGGAGGAAGATCTTGTCAGCAGCCAGGGCTCAAAATGGGCTGCAATGCCATCCTATAATGATGATGTCGATGATGATGACCTGGTTTGTCACGAGTATATTAGTAAAGCACAATTTTTAAAATTTTTGAACATGGATTTATCTACATTATTTAAGTTAGATTGATAATCCTCCAGTATATGAAATTGTTTGTTCATTATACTGAATATCATCATCATCTCCTTTATCTCCTATCAGGAGCATAGGGAATCTACAAAGCATTGCCAATGGATCTTATTCTGTGCCAACTTCTTCACTTCCCTCCAGGTTTTCCCCTCCTTTGTAATTGCTTCAAGGATGTTTCACTTCCATGTCTGTTTTGGCCTGATCTCTTCCCCTGTGTCCTTTGGGGTTCCAATCCAATGCAATTCTTTTAATCGAAAAATTAATGTATGTCCTATCCAGTTCCATTTTTGCTTTTTTATTTCTATTTTAATTTCTATCTGGTCAGTTTTTTTCCCATAATTTTTTATTTGATATTGTTTCTGGCCATTTTATTCTTAATATTTTCTTTAAGCATCTATTTATAAATATTCTATGATTTTATTAGTTTTTCAAGTTCCACAAGCATATATGTAATAGCGCAGATTTAACATTACTATTAATAAATCATATTTGAAGAGAAAAATTATACGCTCAGACCGGGACTTGAACCCGGGACCCTTGGTTCTCTAGACCAAGTGCTCTACCAACTGAGCTACCTGAGCAAGTACCGATCTAAATGCAAATCTTTCTCTATATACATTGTAATTCCCATCCACCAAATGCTATGAAGCCATGCTTCTATCTTGCAAATGGCGGCTGCTCCTTTATTAAGAAGACATATTTGGGAATTATACATTACAGCCAGTACGGCTTTTTCCAAGTTTTTATTATTGATTTCGTACATGATGCAAGATAGAAGCATGGCTTCACAGCATTTGGTGGATGGGAATTACCCTGTATATAGAGAAAGATTTGCGTTTAGATCGGTACTTGCTCAGGTAGCTCAGTTGGTAGAGCACTTGGTCTAGAGAACCAAGGGTCCCGGGTTCAAGTCCCGGTCTGAGCGTATAATTTTTCTCTTCAAATATGATTTATCCATCATTGAGATGTACGAAATCAATAATAAAAAATTACTATTAATGATTTTTAATTTTTTGTATCTAGAGGTACAGCTTATTTCCATACTGGATATAATTGGACAAATGCACTGTTTGCTTTTTTATTTCTATTTATGACATCCTCAATGGCACAATAATTTATAGCAAAAACACTTCCTAGATATATAAATGACAATATTACAAGAGAGACACCTGAAGTCCGCACATATATATATATATATATATATATATATATATATATATATGCCAATGGCCTCAGGCAACAGAAGAAAATTAAATGTATCTGAATGAAAAGAAGACAGAATTAGTGATATTTAGGAAAGCTGGAAAACTAGCAGGTAATCACTACATCACGTACAGAGGACAACAACTGCATACTAGTAACTTGTTCAAATACCTGGGAATAAGCATTCAGACAACTGGGACATCATTCTCTATACATTTGAGTGAAAGAACGATAGCAGCAACACGTAGTATAAATGATATCAAATATTTACACAGGATATTGATAGAAACTGCAATGAAGCTCTTCAATGCCAAAGTACTACCGACTATCACATACGGCTTGGAACTAATATATTTAACCAGGAAACAGTTAAACAAGAGTTAGAGAATCTCAAGGCGAGATTCCTTAAAAGAGTGCTGAACTGTCTAAGTATACAGTGTCCCAATTAGTCTATATATTATCTAGAGAAACCTTTCTATTGGAAGACCTCAGACTTTAAATGTTACTGCCGTATACGGTATGTCTTCAAAAAGTTCTAAGGGAACTAGAGGAGAAGAGAGAAGAAATCCCGACTGAGTTTTATAACATGGATGCAATGACATCTACCGACTTGCAACGTGTGGCTATGACCTGAGACATAATATAACAAGATTTGCTGTCCATGGTTCCTTCACAGAATATGTAAGAGAAAGAAATACCATCAACTTGGACCTGATTGTGTATGTGAGAGATGTGGGGAACCATGTGATACCTACCACGCTATGAACTGTTCGCATAGAGGCAAATTACTTACACAGTTCTGTTCTTTAATATGATATATACACATTAGTGCAATTGTTATTATTATTATAAATTCCTCAACAGTATCAATGTGTTTATCATTTATTGTATTGTATTGTAAGCCCATGTTTTCCCTTTACAGAGATTTAGGAACTCTCCCCCTACAGGGAAGAATTTGAACCATACTAATTTAGTTACACTTGTTTTCATATAGATGTCATTTTTGAGTAGTCCGAGGTCAGTGTTCCGCCTCATACTGACATCTAGGAAACCAAGGTAGTACTAGGACGGGAAAATTCAGTAAATTTTGCTTAGAGGCCTTTTCATTCAGGCTTAAGAATTTTTTACGAGCCTGAAAATCTTCAGACTCGGGACCCACGGCTTAAAGTACCTCCCGGAGGACTTGCTCCTTGGATTTTTCCATCCTAAAAAATCCATTGACCCCAGCCGGGTTTGAACCCGCGACCCTCGGGACCAGAGGCAAGGAGCATAACCACTAGTCCACCGCGGCTGATGTTTATCACTTATCAAAAGTTGTTCCTTATTATTAAAAGTTAGTAAATAATTTTTCGTTTGTTCATACCCACTTTTTTTACTTAGAGCATCTTGAGAATAACCAAAAACCTCTGTTCTTCTTGGACAACCAGTTTGGAATCCTTGACTTTGTTCTGGTTCACTGACAAACTAAAATTTATATTTTTTATTCACAATATAGTTTTAATAAAATATGAGGTTGGAGGATCTGCTATGCTAGCTCGGTAGAAGAATACCTACTACTTGAGAAATATGTCTGGGTTTGATAAGTGGCAGGGTGGAAATTCAATTTCATGGCTAGGAGTAGAGGGGTGGTGGTGTACAATTTTTGATTGCTACATTGTGCATCAGATGCCAGGATTAAATTTCAAATTCCTCTGCAGTATATATATGTTGAGAAGGCACATATCCATTGGATTGAAATATTAAACTTGAGAAATGCAGACATAAGCAGAATAACAGCCAGTGAATTGAAGTTTATGGTTTATAAAACCAACAGCAGGTTACATTTGCTGGGATAAAAGAGTGGTCAAGTAGGAACTTCAGCTACAATCATTTATAGACTTCATAAGTAAATATCAACTCAACTGGAAAAATCATATCCCAAAATCCATGTTTCTGTGGTAACCTCAGGGGAAAAGATCTTTGGTCGTTCTAAGAAGAGGTGGAAAGAAAACATCTCATTCAGACCAAATAGTCTTATGCTTGTATTGAATTCTCTTATAGGCCTATTTACTGTATACACTGTAATAAGCATGTATTAGAAAGAAAAGCATTACCAATACTGGTACTTACATTTCAAATTGTCCAGCTAAATTGATATAGAACTGAAAACTGGATATATGTAAAGACTTTTAAGCTGATCTCTAATAGCGGGAGCTAATAAAAAAAATCTACATTCTCATTCAATTTTCCCAAACTAATTTCACTACATATCTTGACTTATATCTCCCTAATTGTAAAAGTGTAATATTTGAATACCATACAGCATTTTATTGAACTATGATTATTTTTATTTTTCAATTTTTCAGGAATGCTTGTCCAGTTAAGGAAGAAGTAGTTGCACCTTTCTGGGCAAACAATACTCGAGGAGAAGTTCTGGCATTGTTAAATCTCTACCCCTTTGAGCAGTATGTTCACTGGGAAAAATGCACGTATGTACCATGAAATCTGACTAATTAGAATTAACTTTATAAGAACAAAATATATTCATTTCAATAATTGAAGCTAAATGTAAGGACAAATAGTTAGATTCACTGAGGATTTTCTTTTTTACAGGTACATTCTATTATTTTTAAAACAACCTGTTTAAAAAGTTTCTAGTTTATCATATTCACATAAAATCATTTTAACCAATTAATTCACATATTCAAGAACTAGGCTATAATGCTCAGGTTTGAAGAAAATATGTTAAAAGTAAAGACTTTCTCTTGTTCACATTTCAAGATTTGAAACTTGAGATTGAAATTTCGTAAATCTAATATATAAAAATGAATGTTTGTTTGTTCGTACTTTATGCACGGCCATACCGTTGATCCGATTGTGATGGGGCTTTTTGCAAAATGTTCAGGAGATTTCCGGGATGAACATAGGCTATAAGAGAGTTGTGATACTTAGATACTTAATTCCTACCACCCTTAAAAATCGCCCTTTGTAGTAGAAAACATAAAAAAAGTAGCTCTTTGGACGCTTAAATGGGTTATGCTGCCTAAACCATTACAAATACAAAAAATTAATGTACACAGAATTAAATATCTCTAAAAGCTCTACAAAAAAGTGACAGCATATGTTTATCTCTTATGGATAACTCACAATAGATCGAGACAAGTACGTAGATTCCTGTACAAGCATGACGGGTATTCTTTTACGGATAATTCACAATAACGAATTTTGTCTTTTAGCTCATTTATGTCAAGAAGATCGTGATAAGTAGATTCCCGGGCAACACCGGGTAATCAGCAGGGGAATCTTAAAATAATTACGTTCTTACATATATAATTATTTTTCATTTCACTTATTCAACTAATCATAAGTAGTACATTAACTTTCCTCTTTCAGCTCATTTATGCCAAGAATAAAAACTCCATGGGATGACAGGTCTACAAGGCTATTTTTGGCCTACCAGCTTGTTACTGGTCACATCAACATGTGTCAATTACTGGTTTTACAATTAGAGCCATTACTTAGTGTACCTACCCAAATTCCTTATAGTGTTGGATGGACACTTGTTTGAAGTTCCATGATAAAATGTGTTTGTCTGTTTAAACTAATGTATGTCTCATAGCAAGGTATAATGCCTTAGACCACTGGTGCAGGGTTATATAAAAAATTACTGTATTTTAATTATATAAAGATTACTGAGCAAATTGACAGAGAAAATAACATTTGAGAATTTTATTCTGGAGGTCCTGAAATAAAATCTTGGTGTCAATCTACCTGACCGGGTTTTCTTTTGTGGTTTTTCATAGTCATCAAGCCAAATGCTGGAATAGAATTTTAATACCAATATATGGTGAGCTAGTGGTTATGCTCCTTGCCTCTGGTCCCGAGGGTCGCAGGTTCAAACCCAGCCAGGGTCGATGGTTTTTTAGGACGGAAAAATGCGAGGAGCAAGTCCTCCGGGAGGGACTTTAAGCCATGGGTTCTGAGTCTGAATATTTTCAGGCTCATAAAAGATCCTTAAGTCTGAATAAAAAGGCCTCTATGCAAAATTTATCAGATTTTCGCGTCCTAGTACTACCTTGGTTTCCTAGATGTCTGTATGAGGCAGAAAGCTGACTATGGGCCACAATGACATCTATACGAAAACAAGTGTAACTAAATTAGTATGGTTCAATTTCTTCCCTGTAGGGGAAGAATGTCTAAATCTAATTGAGGGAAACAAGGGCTTACAAGAAGAAGATTATTTAATTGTCCCGCACCATGATCTAGTATCTAAGACATTCCTTCAACCAGAGCAATGGGATGCATGATGGTTCAAGTTCCCATGCAGGATGAAATTTTCTCATGGAATTTTGGCCAGTGTATAATACAGATGGACACTCAGCATAATGAGAATTCAAGTAGCCACAATAAATAGCAACTCCACGTTTTGGAAAACCAGCTATAAAATGCTGGATAATCCTACATGCTGAGCACATGTCCCCCTATACTTGAAGGATAATTGATCCATCTGCTATTATGTGGATGTGCAATCAGCTGTCAGTGAATAGGGGAAAGGCTATCTAAGCCCTGTCATGCTATCATCTTTTGGAGATCTATTCCATCACTAATCATCATTTCTAATACTTACTTACTTACTTACTCACTGGCACTATCGAACCCGTAGGTTCATGGCCGCACGGACATATAAATTGAGCCTTTGGCATGGGTTCCCTGAAGTAGTCCCCGCCCGGAGAACCGAATGGGGGACTATTTGACCTCCGGAAAATTTTACCCCAGATGAATCCATGTCCGCATTTCTTGATGGTTGTATTTTTACGGTGAAAGATTGTCACTCTTTCGCCCAAGGTACTTTTTTCGTCTGGCTTATCACCTTCGACCAGTCCGGCATGGGTAACCCTATCGGTAGCAATGCTACTGCCGGCATAGCTCTCAGGATCATTTAAGCATGCAAGCCACTCCATCACGACAAGGTAAAGATACCATGGAGGGCATCATTTCTAATATCAGCTGTATTTGTAGAACACACACGAGTAAAGGCAATAGACATATATTTAAAACCAGAAGAGATAAAATGCAAAAAGCAGGGATTAGAGAAGAGTTGAAGGTGAAATTGGAAGTACAAATCATCAAATGCAAGCATTAAGATGGTATGGACTCATTATAAGAATGAATGAAGATAGAAAGACTAAGCAGGTGTTTGAGGCTAGATGTGAAGGTGTATAAAGAAGAGAGCATGCTAGGAAGGAATGGATTGAATATATTATAGAGGTGGTAGAGAAGAAGGGAAAGACTGTATAGCAAGTCAAGTCAGTTTGCAGGAAACAGGAATGAGTATATAAAATGTTTGCCAAATTCAACACTGACAAGGGAACTGTCAACCATTGCATGCCGAAACCTACTTTGAAATTTCTTCCAGACAAGAATTGTGATGTGCCAAAGCCATGTCCAAAAAACTGTCTACCTTTTAACTGCAAGGCACAAAAATCCAGCACCAAATCTCTCATTTAAACTATAGGGAAGTAATACAACTCATGAATTGGTAAATTGTATAACCCTCACTACTTGCCGTCCACACCACATCCCATCTCACTCTATTCAGCTCTTACTCAAGCAGGGAGTCCATCTACTTTGTACAGTGTGTTGCCACTGCTGACTTCTAGCTTCAATTTCTGTGCTTTGCAGTTAAAAACAGCAGATAATTTTTTTGGACATGTCCATGGCACATCACAATGCTTCTGTGGGAGAAATTTCAAGATAGGTTTTGGCATGCAATAATTTTCCCTGTGAAAAACATAAAGGATGGTTAAAGAAAAAAAAAAGACATAGACCCCAAGATCCTAGACTTAATATGACACAAAAATTGAAGTACCGGTATCTCAAAATAAAAATTTAAGTAAATAATAATTATCTCCTACTAATATATCAGCTTCTGTGGTTTAGGTGTTAAGTTCCTTCTGAAGGTTACAGGTACAAACCCAACTAGGGTCAAATGAAAAATCCAAGGGATAAGTTCTTAGGACGGATTTTAAGCTGTGGATGTTGAGTCTGAAAATTTTTGGTCTTGTAAAAGAACCTCAAGCCTAAATTAGAGCCTTTGAGCAAAATTTATCAGCCTCTACCATCCAAGTAATACCTTAGTTGCCAACTAAGTGTCTCTTTGAGGCGACAAACTCACATGTCACTCACTGATATCTGTATGGAAATAAAACTCCATGGTATGGCAGGCATAAAATGCCCTATCCACAAGCTGGCTGCTGGGATCATATCCACTGTATTAATCAAAGAAATTAACCATCATCCAGCCTGTATAAGGTTTACATGTGGTGAGCATGTTGGGTCCCCCCAGCCATTATAGCTTGTTCTCTCAACCTGGAGCTACTATTTACTATAGCTACTCAAATTCCTCATGATGTTGGGTGGACTCCGGTCCAATACTGGTCAAAATTCAATGAAAAATGTCTTCCCTCAAGGGTGTTCGAACCAGTGAAAGTCCCATAATTCTGTACAAAGACATGATGCATTAAACCATTGGTTATGGCATAGGAGATCTGTAGGAAAACATCATCATCATCATAATTGGCTCGACAGCCCCATGTGGGCCTTGGCCGCCTTCAGAAACCTTTGCCAGACTTCCCTGTTCTACGCTTCATTCTTCTAGTTTTTTATTTTTAAAATTTTAATGTCTTGAATTATACCATCCTCCCATCTTAATTTAGGTCTTCCAACTTTTCTGGCCAATAGTGGTTGTTCATTGTAAATTCTTTTTGTAATCCTTTTGTTGTCCATGCGAATAATGTGTCCAGCCCATGCCAATCTATTAACTTTAACAAAATTCAAAATATCTGGCTGATTGTACAATTTATACAATTCATTATTGTATCTCTTTCTCCATGCATTATTTTCTTTCACGGCACCAAAAATGGATCTCAGTATCTTCCTTTCAAAACGCCCTAATAATTCCTCATCAGATTTCAACATGGTCCAAGTTTCTGATGCATAAGTTAACACTGGTCTAAGGAGAACTTTATACATGAGTATTTTTGTCCTTCTAGATATAAACTGAGATCTAAACATTGTCCTGAGTCCAAAAAACACTTGTTTGCAGCCATGATCCGTAGATGTATTTCAGCCGAATTGTCATTTCTACAATTTACTTCAGATCCTAGATAAATAAAGCTATGAACCAGTTCAAATTTATATGCGCCAACTTCCAAACTAGATGGGCACGCTTCACATTTACCTTTAATCACAGGCATATATTTTGTCTTGGCCTGGTTAATTTTAAGATTCATTCTTTTTGCTGCCTTTGTAGGAAAACATGCATAACTAAATTATGCTTGGTTAACCCGACAGCGTGGAGGTACATGACTTGTATAGAGGTTGAATTCTTCTGCTGGTGTGGAGATAAGTACCGTGTATGCTAGTTACTCGCACTGATTTAAATTGTTATTGCGATCTTTGTTTTTACATTAACTATTTCCCATTTATATAAACTTTAAATAGAGACTTCAAAGTTTATATTAGTGCATGTATTAATTGATAACGACCCTGAGTAACATGTTAAATTATTTTATATTTGCATTTATTATTGCAGCCCCTGATATTTTTCTTATATTTATAACTTGATAAAGCATTTCTTAGAAAAATATATATCTGCCTTTTTTTGTAGACTGGCTTGTCTAGCGATTTGAATATATTTGCAAATATCTCCATTTTAATAACAATGACTCGAAGTTCACTACATATGAAGGCCCAAAAAAAGTTATTTCCAGTTTATGCTATATTGCAGTACATCAACAATAAATTTAAGATAACTAGCTAATACCCAGCATGTGCAGTTACTCCTAAATAAATGTTAATGTGTTTTACCATCAGCCATGCGCTGTTATGCTTGTCCAGGAATCTGCTTATCCCGATCTTCTCGGGATCAATGAAAAACGAAAATGGTTATTGTGAGTTATCCATTGAAGATAAACATATGCTGTCGCAGACTTTTTTTAGAGTTTTCTGAGATATTCAATTCTGTGTACATTAATTTGGTGTATTTTTTAGGCAGCATAAGCCATTTAAGCGTCAAAATAGGGACTTGATTTCACGTTTTTCACTACAGAGGGTGATTTTTAGGGGTGAAGGGGTTGAATAGCACAACTCTCTTATAGCCTATATTCATCCCAGGAATCTCCTGAACTTTTTGCAAAAAACCCCACTACAATAGGATCAACGGTATGGCCGTGCATAAAGTATGAACAAATAAACAAACAAACATTCATTTTTTATATATTAGAAGATTAGATGTATGTACCAAAACAAATATTTCAATTGACCATACCCTTACATATGGAAAGGCAATCTATCATTCACTGAGTATCTAAAAGGTAAAGTGATCCCACTATAGGCCTTATGAGGCCCTTGGGGTAATAGGAGATAAGGCTCCCACTTTTTCTAGACTATCGGCACTTGATGTCAGCTGGGATGTCAGCTCTGCAAAATGACCACATTTAGCCCCATAACAAGCATCTGGTACTCATTTCAGTTAGAGGCTGAGTCTATCTCAGGGACACAGTGTCGCCAGAAGGTTTAGGTCAGTTTAAAAATCCTGACCCCATTGGGACTCAAACCCTCCACCTTCCTGCTTGTAATGTGTTGATCTTTCAAATTCACACCTCCCATGAAGTTATTATAATCACATATCAACTGGTTTCACCTTGGAAAGCAGAAGAAAGACAAATTAAAATTTAGGGTTGATGAAGGTCATGTGTAGAAAGAAAATTTTCTGAAGGCACAGGACCTACAACAATGTTTCCAGAAGACACATTTGGAGAAGACTGCCCCTACAGCAGAGATGGCCAACCCATAAAAGAAATGTGTTTGTAATTAAACATGGGGGGAAAAAATTCCACTTGTTGGGTCCAGAGTGTCAAACTGGTTTATGCCTTGAAGATTTATCACACCAAACTAATTTCTAAACCCCTTCTGGTCTGCTTTTTTTTTTTTTTTTTTCTGAAGACCCTTCTCTTTGTGTAAATATTTCATTGTATTGTTAGGTAGTGGTGAGGGTTCTCTGAATTCTTTGAAGAATTCATAGTGCAATTCACATTTTATATATTTATTTTATTTATTATTTTACTTATTTATATTTTTATTTCAACTGTGGCACAACAATCATGAATACATCTACACCTGCAGAGATGTTATGTGAGAACCATAATAAATTAAATGAATTAAATATTATATTAAGGGTACACCATAAAGAAATTGCAAAATCATTTAAATTACACAAGACATTTCCATTTAAATATGTTATTGGAATACTCGCAATGAATATATGGATTTAAATCCCCATGAAAACTCCTCCCACAGTGGGGTATAGCCGGCCATTTAACTGTACCCGCATTGAGGGGTTAAGTACTATTAACTACCACAAGGGAGCACCTTTGTCCCATGTGAGGATGTATATATATATATATATATAGAGAGAGAGAGAGAGAGAGAGAGAGAGAGAGAGAGAGAGAGAGAGAGATATCTACTCATGTGAAATATTCATATTGTTATGTTTTAATTTTAAAAAACTCGTCTTCATTCTTAACCAATTTTAGATTATTATCACATGGTTTATTTATTTTTTATTTATTGAGCCTAGCATCCAATCTAATCTCAATATTATGACTTTATGAAATTTTATATATATATATATATATATATATATATATATATATATCTAAGATTCAACATATGATCATTATTAAGTAAAATACCAATAGAAAAAACTAATAATGTAGTACAAATATTGTGTTGTGTTCGATTTTCAGATTTGAGCACAAACAAATGTTCTGTCGTGAAGGATGTCGGTGTGAGCAACAATACAGATTACATCGACTGCTAGCATATGATCCTAATAATGAATGCAGGGGAATATTTTCTGATTGGTTTAAATTCCCATCCTGCTGTGTGTGTCGTTGTTATGATCTACCACCTGAGTTCCAGATAACATCACGAAGTCCAAGAACATGGAACTTTCATAACAATGCACCACCTGATTGGTACAGATTGGCAAATGCAGGATAAATTACATCAGTTAGTAAGTATATTCATTACAAATCATATGCATTCATATTCCATTTGTGATAAAGAACCTTTACCATAAGATATAATAAATGTATTCCACTGTTATGGTTATTAGTCATCTGAAATAAAAGCTGCAGGACATAAATAGTAGGCAACATTTTCTGTTAGATGTATCACCTTAATCTCCAACTGAGTCACCACTTCTCTCCTTCTGTTTCAAGGTAAAGTCAATTTTACTAACAGAGATGCAAAGGGAGTGCTTGAAGGAGATCTTACACGCTATAATATCTTAAGCATCATTACAGATGGCAATTTGTACACTCTAATATAATTATGCCTGGACACAGATCTTTTAGTATGCACTCTTTTCTTGGCAATTACTGTAATGTGATTCATAATAAAAGCTACTTCATCTACCAGTTCAATTTGTAATGATCAGAAAAAAAAAATTCTTCCTCCTTTCAAATGACACAAACGTGTTACAATTCAGCATTCAAGTACATGCAATGAATTCCACTAGAACTTGCATGTTCCACATCTGTTTGTACCTTAAGTTTTCTTAATTTCCTTTTTTTCCCCCCCTTGAATCTTTTTCCATCCCGTTATTATCTTGAATCACATACTTTTTTTTCACAAAACACTAATTCTGTGTACTCACATAGCCTACATTTACTGCTGCGGCCACAATACTTCCTTAGTCAAGGTTAATCAAGTGTGACTTGCCAACACAATGACTTTAGTTTGTGCCATTAAAATCTTGCTAGATTTCTTTGTAATGCTACCAAAAAATCAATACATATTGTCACAAACTAGTGTTCAGGTTCAAGAAGCCATTAAGACTGCAAAATCACAATTTCTAATTTTATCGGATATCATGTCTGGCTTGAAACCCTTCATATTACAATAGAACATGAATTACTCATTGTAGTGAAGGATTCTGCTGAATAATTAATGATGCTTTGTCACTGTAGAGTTGCTATATGTTCAGTTTTTTTCATACATCGTGAACATTTTTTATAATTTATAATTATTATTATTATTGCATATATATTTTTTATCATCATCATCATCATCATCAGCATCAAGGATTAGACCCTAAGGTCTGTTCCAATCTCATATTAGAATTGGTCTGTCCATCTTTTACCGGGTCTTCCAACATTTCTTCGCCCTAGTGGTTTGTAATGAAGAATCTAATAATTAAAACATTTGGTCTGTTCATTCTTACCTCTTAAAGTTGTTTTTGTCGAACATATGTTTCAGAGTTTCTTAGCCCCATCGTCAGCGATTACAGACTGAATTTTCTCATGTTGTCGGCCCTGATTCTTGATTCCTGCTATCAAGAATCAGGGCCGACAACATGAGAAAATTCAGTCTGTAATCACTGACGATGGGGCTAAGAAGCTCTGAAACATATGTTCGACAAAAACAGCTCTAAGAGGTAAGAATGAACAGATCAAATGTTTAATTATTAAACAAACCTCTTAATGTCACTTCCTATTGTATGTTAAAATGAAGAATCTGTTTCAGAATTCTATTGTTATCCATTCTATTGATGTGGTCCATCCATTCATCTCTGTACTGTGCAATTCTATCTAATAGTTTGAATATATTTAGTTCACTTCGTATATTTTCATTTAGTTTTTGATCTGTTATTGTATAGTCAGCCACACTCCTCAGAAACCTCATTTCTGATGTTTCTATTCTTCTTTCCTGGTTTTTGGTTAAGATCCAGTGTTCCAATCCATACAGTAGTATTGGAACCGCCATTGTTTTATAAAATTTTAAAAGTGTCACCTTTCTAGTTCCTTTGAGACTTTGTTTTAAGGTGCCACACATATAATTAAATTTATTTTGTTTTCAATGTCTTCACTTTTTCTATAAGGCACATTGTATCCCAGGTAATTAAAATTGCTCACCTGTTCTATTATTTTATTCTCTAATTGGATTTTTACTCTTAGTGGCTCATACCCTCAAAAAGCTAAAACTTTTGTTGTTAGAGTAGATATTTTCAAGTTGTACGTTTCACACATTTTACTTAATTTTACATTTAATAAATTGCCCGTTGTAAGCCATTTTCTGCCTCAGATATCACAACCTGATTGTCTGCAAAAAGTAAAGTATCTAATAAAATATTGTCAATTTTAAAATGTTCAGTTAAAACAATTTGCCAATTCTTATATATTTTTTTTTATTTTCCAATTTCAGGAAGTAAATTTTGCAACATGAAATAAGATTTATAGAGTCTGTAAGTGGAAGAAAAAAAAAGAAGTGGACAAACCTGGCATCTTACAATATGATAGCTCTGAAGTATGATAAAGGTCACAATAGCCTCAGATTTCACATAATGTGTTTTATTCTTAACTTTGTGTGATAAATCATATGTACATTCCAAAGACATCTATCATCTAGTTGTGCTGAGACTCAGGATCATTGGAATACAGAGTATATTGACCCTAGTGTAGACAGCATTTCTCTGTGATCAACACGTGGATGTGAGGTCAGCAGCCACAGTAATAAATTACGATTAACTTATAATAAATCAGAAAGTAAAATATATTTAAAAATAAAATTGAATATAAGTTCAAAAAAATTATAATGGGGAAGGTCCAGACAAAGATAATATATTTGAGGAGAAAAATTATATGCTCAGACTGGGACTTGAACCCAGGACCTTTTGCACTCTAGGTGAATGCATCATTGAGATGTATGAAATGAATAATAAAAACATTGAAAGATAAAAATTCCTAATATTTGATAAATATACAGATAGTACCACATATTAACAACAGTTTAGATATTGTATACACAGAAAACCCACCTGTAACACAATTGCCATACATGCAACATCAAGACATTCTTTCCAAGAAAAAAATGAGCATCTTCATCAGCCTCATTAACAGAATGATCAAATTACCGTTAAATAAAACTTGATTACAATAAAGAATTAAAATATATAAAAACACTGACAATCAAAAATGGATATAGCCAACAAATAATCAACAAACTAATAAGAAAACAAGAATTAATAAATACAACTAAACTGGACAAAGAAACAAATGAAAACAAACCAAAATGGATAACATATAGGAAACAAAACAGTAAAACTGGTCAAAGCAATAAAAACATATATGACAAAAACATAAGAATAGCATACAAAACTATTAATAAACTAAACAGTGTATCAAATAAAATAGAAGACAGCAGCATATACAACAACAAAGGAGTACATAAACTTAAATGCAGTAGTTGTGAAAAATTGTATATAGGACATACAACCAGAAATTTTAAAATAAGATAAAACAAGCATTTCACTGATTTAATAAAAAATGGAGGCAAATCAAGTTTCGCTAAGCAAGTTACAAACACAGGTCATCAGTTCAACACAATAGAAAACACCCTTTCAATAATGCTAAGAGGAAATGAAAACAGAAAAATGAACATCTTAGAAGAAATAGAAATCATGAAGCAAAGAAGAAAAGATAACCTGTTAAACAAGAACACACCCTACCAGACCAATCCACTATACAATATATCTTCTTCCTTCCAAGTATTAGGCCAAGGCCTGTTACGATCCTATAGAAAATTTTCCCTCCAGCGTTTCATAGGACGGCCCAGTGATCTTCGTCCTCTTGGTATATAATTATAAACAGCTTTGGGGATCCGATTTGAACTCATTCTTTCAAGATGGTGTTTCCAATTTAGTTGGTACTGTTTAATATATTCCAAAATTGGCGTAGTCTTCAATTCTTTTAAGATATCGGTGTTCCTTTTCCGATCCCATCTGGTGTAACCCGCTGTTCTGCGCATGAATCTCATTTCACAAGCCGTTATTCTATACAATATATTTGTTAAACAAACCAGTACCCAATGAACAGCTTTGAAAATGGAACCAGTTCCGAAAGCCCTAGCTGAATATTTTATACAAATATAATTTGTTGAGGATGACTGCCACAACAGGCACAAATTTTAGTATTTTTTTAAATATGGTCAAAATGGTCATTAGTGATATCTGTTCTGCTTCCTGGAAAAGCTTTTGCTCTTTTGTGAAATATTTGCTTTCTTTGTGAGAAGACACTTTGGTGCTTCCACACATTTGTTAAAATATTATAATGTAAGTACATATATTGTAAGTATATATACTTTTTAATTAGATTATTGTAATACCTTCAGGAAATATTTTATTTCATATTAACCTTTATATTTTGTGTGTTAATTATACTATGACAATCGAATGGCAGAATATTTTATTTTGACAATTGAATCCTCTTTGACCTTAATGGCCATGCACCAGGCAAAGCAAATAGGGCAAATTGAATAATTATTATTCACTCTCCCTGGATTGCTGAAAAGAAAAATTAATGTTAATATCAGCTTAGCTTGTTTAAAATCATACCTGCTTTTATCTATTTATTATTAACTTATTTGTTATACTAGCACTGTTTCAGATGGCATATAATTACAAAACAAGTATAATTAAAAAATAAAAACAATCAGGAAAGGCGGATTAAAAAAATGTATGGAAAAAGCTATGCCAGAAACTGCAGTAGGGTCCTTGATTGTCCCTCACATGACTCATCAAATACAGTAATTGGATATTTCTGTATATGACCCTTTATAATTTTTTTTTGGACAAGAAATTTATAGATTTTAATGAAACTATATTGGAAAAAATTGCTAATATGATATTGGGAAATTGCTTGGACCTGTTTACTTGATAGCGGAATCTGCTCATAGTGACCAGTTAAATTCTTCAGGAATTTTGCCTTATAATACCATTTTTTTAAAAAAAGTTGATCAAAACAGCCTCCCTCACCAATCGTCTTGATACTGAATTCATACTAGAACTTCACCATGAAAGCCCAGACCCAATTAATATTTCAGCTTTCGTTGATAATCTTAGAACTATCAACTAATACCTGTGCCACCCAACGGTTCATATAGGCCACCTACATTTGAGTTTATTCAACTGTTCAAATTGCTTACTCAAATAGATGAAAAATAAAATGTGAATAAGCTGAAATTACTATTAGTTATCCAATCAGGGAAGAAAAAAAATAATATCAAGAACATTTTAATAGAAAGGATAATTGAAAATAGTTTCTAAAAACCTGCAAAAATTTCTTAAAGAAACCTAAATGAAACGAACAAAACATTACTAAAGACATTTTTTAGAGAGAGAGAGAGAGAATCTTATAGTGATCCACTGAAAATAGATTGGGTTCAGTGTTCACAGTATACTTTATGGCATCACGATTCTTATACAAACTACAGTGATTGCAGCTTCTTATTCTTCTTCTGTGATGATTGCTTTGACAAAATGATTATTTATTTGACCCAGATTAAATATTCATTTGCCTGGACAGCCCAGGCAAAGTGACTAAAGTATGCATTTTAATTTTTTTAAATTTTTATGTTATTAGGATTATTTATATGGAAAATAATATGTATATTGAAACTGCCCATTGCTGAAATAAATGCGATAAAACAACTCTATCTATCAACACATTCTGGTATTTGTGTCCTAAATTAAGTGAATCACTTTGCCCGGACTTCCCCTATAAATTCTGCAACCAAAGAAACAGTTAACACTTTAACTGTATTAGATTCTTATGACTAACAAATGACTCTTAAGTTAGGTATAGTAACATTAGATCACTTGGGCTAACTATATAAGTAATAAAGTTTATTTTACTGGCTGTCTGAAGTAATTTCTATGTTTAGGGTTACAGATAATAAAATAGTAAACTTAAAATTGATATAGATAACATCCAAGTGGAGATTGATTACTGCATTTTCCTAGGAAGTGGGCTAGTATAACTCTAGCTAAAGATGGAATGAATTTTCATGGACATTGTCGTGTTTATATAGCAAAATCTTGAAAATTGTTCATGTACATTGCTCTAACTTTTTTTTGCGCAATCTTTCGAAATATTATTGCAAGAAGTGTAGGAAATAACCCAAATCTTCTGCGGGCTATGGGATTATTTCACCAAATAAATTATATTAACTTTTTTAATGGATAAAGTATGGGGTCTGAACACACTAAATAAATATTATTAATACTTTTTTTTTACTATGATTCCTAGATCATAATAACATTACTTCTTTTCAGAAATATATCACATGACCTTAATGTAACATGGTTGAATGAAGCAGAACTACAGGAAGATGGTTTAATTTTCATTTAAAAAAACCATAGATTTAGGGAAAATGGGGTCAAACATAATCATACCTATTTTTAACTAGTGGAATTAAAAAATCAAATCTTATTTAAAAATGTTAGTCATATATATATATGCAAAAAAAAAAAACAAATAAATAAATAAAAAAATGGTGTAACTGAACCCTCATGGGAGATATAAAGATATTGTTAGATATGTTATTCTGTTTGATGTATCTATAAAGATACTTTTTTTTCAGTCATACAATGGTTGACCTAATGGCTCAGAAATTAATTTCCATCATTCCAAACCATTCTACTTACTAGATCAACCATTTGGAGATTTATGATTATTTTTTAATTTGCAAATAGATATTTATAACCAGTGTTTACAATGTAACAAGAGGATTTTGAGGTAAAAAATATATTGAATTTTGAGAAGTTATTGTAAACAAGTGTAAGTGTTGTGAATGACAGATTTAGTGAAATGCGATAAAGAGTATCACTCAACTCCAGCAACTTTCTATACTGTCTTGTAATATAGTGTATACTGTAGAAATTTGTACAGTAGTTTATAAATTCCATGTACAGTTTGTTTCTTTTATTCAAATGCACAGTAAACAAAAGTAAAAGCACAAGTTGCTTTGCTAATAATTGTAATAGTTAAAAAGAATGACTTTTATTCATGAGAATGAAATAATTCGTAAATTGAATCTAAATGTATAGTATCATATTTATTGAATATGTTTTCAGATTTTTTTTTAATATCTTCAAAGTTTTTTTAAATTATTACTGAATGTAACAATTAAAATTATAATTTGACATATCTTTTTTATATACTGTTACAAAAAAAATAACTTTTATCTTTCAATCATGAATATATATCCCAATATTTTATATGAATATGAATTAGTATCAGATAATTTTGCCACATCCTGATCTTCATTTTAATATTGAACTGCATAAAATAATTTATATCACTTTTTAACATTATAATAAAAATCTAGATTAAATAAAACTAGGTTACTTTGTTCTTGTATGAATTAGAAAGAAATGGATTTTAAGAAATAAAAAAATTAAGATTTTCATAAAATATCTTACTAATTATAAAAACTATGTGCAATTTATTTAATCTTTTTTAACCCATTGTGCAGGAAAAATAAATAACACTAAAACAGTGGGAATAATTTGTGAAACTTGGTGTTATTATAACAAAATTTAATTACATATGTGAAGAAATTACGGAAAAAAATATTGAAGATAATGAAATTATGTTCTGGTACCAATTTGCCAACTTCTGAAAACCCTATATAAAGAAAGCAATGGCAATCAATGAAATACATTATTTCTTTGAAATTCACTATAAAGTTTCAGCATTAGTTTGTTCAATAACAATTACTACATGTTCTTGGACTAATATATTTGTTAGTTAAGGTTATAATCTCTTTAACTGCATATTGTTACTTGAACTTTGGAAATACGATAATTGGGGAGGTATCTTTGATGTTTTCTGGATTTTATAAACTTATGATTCACTGATCAGGATTGGTTTTAAACCTGTAAATTTAATTCCAAAAATGAAATAATTTAAGCAATTGTTGATTTGGAAGTTTGAGGAAAATTGTGATGGGTTAATTTTAGGTTGTTAATATTTGATTTAATGATGCTCTTTAACAACTCACATCATTAGTATTACAATTCAAAGCTGGATGTGAAAGGGCCACCATTTTTTTTTATCAGAGGACTCTTATTTCAGGCTGCAGGTTCTTTTGTGTGTCTTAAATCTATGACACAGAGGGCCCTTCCAAAAAAAGTGATGTAGCCTATAGGAGTTAATGCCCTTAAAAATCCATCAAACCTGACTAAGTTTAAACCTGTAAATCTTGGAACTCATGAATTGTAGTGATATTTTTTAATGGAAAATACTCTTCTTTGTAGAACTATTATTATAGATCGCGTACAAAAATAAAATAAATTTAATTTAATTAACATAAGAATAAAAGTTTACTATGCATTCAACAGAAAAAAAATGGTTTAATAAGTAAGTTAATATTTTTACATAATAGTGTATATCCTTATTTAGAATCAAGTGTAGTAACGGGCTTCCAATATAAAACCGGACCGGCCTCACAGTTTCACCCGGCATGCAGTGCTGTCTCTTCCTCCCCCAATTCACCCTGCCTGCCACCCGTCCTTGAACTGTTTCTTACCTTATAGAAAATGCTGGAAATGTTGTCCTCCCGCAGTTAAACAGGTATTATACCGAGTAAACACATTTAGATTGACACGCTGTAGTTCGGGCACTGTCAAGTTTCTGATTTCATTTCTTATGTTGTTCTTAGTCCCGCGCCGTAGCCGATCAGTTAAGGTAGGAAGCCTTGGCGCAGAGCTATGGGACTTGCGCTGGTTCGAGTCTCCATGGGGGAAGAAATTTTCTCATGGTATTTCGGCCAGTATGGGACCGGTGCCCACCCAGCATCGTGAGGCAATTGGGTAGCTACAATAAGTAGCAGCTCCAGGTTGAGTAACCAGCTATAACGGCTGGGGGACTCGACATGCTAACCACATGTCACCCCTACACTGGCTGTTGATCATCTACCTCTGTGATTAACACATGTGGATGTGAAGGGCCAGCAGCCGGCTGGTAAAAGGGGCAACTGCTGAAAAGTGGAAAGACCCTCAATCGGATGTTGTTCTTCAGTTCTTCCAATGTGTGCGGATTTGTTTTGTACACTTTGTCTTTCAGGCTACCCCACAAATAGAAATCACACACTGTTAGATCTGGGGAGCGAGGGGGCCATACACCAGCACTAATCACTCTATCTTCAAACACTTCCCTAATTTTATTCATGGACTCCTCTGCTGTATGAGCAGTAGCAGAATCTTGTTGAAACCACCCATATGATTTCTCTTCTTCAGTCAGTTCAAGAAAAAATGGGGTCAAAATGTCATTTCGATACCTCTCTGCAGTTACAGTCTTCTCGTAGAAAATCGGACCGATTATGCGCTAATCGCACACCAAACTCCAAATTTTCTGATCATGAAGAGGTGTTTCCTATATTCGATTTGGATTTTCAGAACACCAATAGCGAGTATTGTGAGTGTTTACACAACCATTTTAGGTGGAACCATGATTCGTCTGTAAAGAGCAAAAGCTGAGGGTCGATTAACCCTTCAGTCACTGATGAAAAAAAACCCCTCACAATAACGCACACGTGCTATGGGATCACCTTGGTTTAGACAATGAACATGTGTACACTCGTAAGGTTTGAGTTTTAACAATTTTGTTGCTGTATGTGCAGAAGATACTGAAATCCCAACTTGTGCTAATTTCAGTAATGATTTTTGTGGTGAACGTTCCAAATTTTTGCCAATTTTGTCTAATTTTTCTTCGGTGAGAACCGCACGCCTTCGCGTGTGTTTCTTATTTTGTACTGAACCAGTGGTCTCAAATTTAGTCACAAGATCGTGGATTGTCGATCTGGAAGGAAGTAATTGTCCAGGGAAGTTCCGAATAAATTCCTCGCGAACGCGACGAGCTGATTCGTATTTATAATAACATTTACACACATAAATGCGCTGCTCTAATGTCAGCTGATGTTTCATCTTGTCGAACGATAGTAAACTGACTAGTTCAAGGACGAGCGGCTGGCAGAGTGAAATGCGGACAAGGAGAGAGCGCTGCCTGACGGGCGAAACCCCGTGAGGCCGGTCCGGGTTTATATTGAAACCCGTTATAAGGGTTGGCATGTCTGTCTAGTATCCCAGGAGTCACAGGTTCGATTCCAGGGTATATAATAAAAATGTTTCTTTTGGTATAGGATCTGGAACAGGATCTACTCGGCCTTGTGAGGACAATTGATTAGCTATAACTCAACAAGTTAGGTATGGTAAGAACATCATACTCCTGTGACTGTAGTTGGTGGCCAAACCAGATGATAAGCAGACTGCAAGAATATGCTTACACTATTTGGACTCAGGAGCTGTCAAAGATGCATCACTTTTGCACTATTGGTTTCTAGACTTTCTCCCAGTGTTATGATTATATTATCAATAATTTCATCCATAAGAGTATCTATCTACCAGTAATACCAGTAATTCTCTTTTATATTCTTCATATGATTGCAACCATTTTTTCTAACTTTCAGTTGTGAATTCCCTGAATAGATGTTCAGTGTCTCCTTTTATATATATGACCAAACTAAACTCTATTGGATTTAGATCTTGTATAATAGGGCAGGAGCAGAGTATGTTATTACTATGTTCCTTAATAAATTGATAAATGGTGTATATGTTTTTTCTAGTGGCTCCCTCTCTTAACCAGTTGAAGGAGATCAGACTGCAGCATATCTTCAACATGTGGTATGTTGTGATTCATGTGGTGTGTTGTTTTGAATGAATTAAGAATGGATCATTAAATATGGACTTATAATAAATGAACAAAAAAACTAAATATCTAATATGTTTGAAAAGGACAATAAAATTGAAGACCTCACTGCCAATGACATTCAAATAGAAACATTAAATTCATTAAAATATCTAGGATTATAAATAAACAGTAAAAATTCAATAGAAGAAATATATTAAAAACAGAATAATGCTTGGTAACAGGGCAATGTATCTAAAAACTCCAACTGAAAACTGTTGTATATATAAGTTGTTGTTTATTCCTGTGAACTTGGACATTAAAAGAAAATGACAAATAAAAACTTTCCAGGCTTGAAAGGAAGATATTGAGGAGGTTATTTAGACCAATAAAAGTCACAAATGATATTTGTAGAATTAGAACAAACAATGAACTAAATAAATGAATTAAAAATAGAACCGTAGTAAATTAGATCAAAGCACAAAGATTAAGTTGGTTTGGGCATATTAACAGAATGTCAGATCAGAGACTAGTAAGAAAGTATTACAAATGGAAGCAATTTGCTACAAAATCCACAGGAAGGCTGAAGAACAGATAGTAGAATGATATAATAAATATCCAAAAAAATATGAAGATAAAAACTTGTTGAGTATTGGTAAGAATAGAAATTATGGAAATATATTGTTGAGAAGTCCAAGACATTCACCAATTGAAGTTGTAGCTCCTGTAGAAGTAAAAGAAGATACTTCGTTATTCAACCAATAAATAACATGTTTATTGAGTGTACAGAGTGATTCAGAAATATGGCTATATGTTTGATCGCATTTTGTGACTAAAATATTATTATTAAAGGAAATATGATATCATTGGAAAGGAAATCCTTCAAATTACAACAATAGAACAAAACAAAACAAATCACTGCTCACGTGCAGCTTGGCGGGTTGATTTTTGTGGGCTAGCATCGAACGCCTCCACAATTCTCTTCGCTGTTTCTGCATCCGTGCATTAGCATGGCCTTCCAGGAGGTTTGACTTTCTGCATCCTTCCCGTTTCCAGCAGTCTTTTTCTCCACTTCCCCACAGTCGACGGCTGCAATGCTACGTTAAACTCACATCTTGCCTGTCTTGAGGACTCACGATCATTAGCATACATTTTTGCCCATGCAGCAATTGTAATTTTGCTGTTGCATATTCAACACCATTTTGACTAATGACATAAGTTCTACACTCTTTTGTTTTATTCCATTGTTGTAATTTGAATAATTGCCTTTCCAATGCAATTTCATATTTCCTGTAATGGTAATATTTTCATCACACAACGCGATCAAACGTATAGCCATATTTATGATTCACTCTGTAGTTGTAGAAAATAGTTAAAATAGTAAAACTTATACCCAAGATGTTAGTCTCCTCAACAAGTAAAAATTTCATTAAAATACTGTAGGCTTTTCAGAACATGTTATTCCATCTTCAGCAGCTGAACATTTGGTAATCTACATTGTCCAAAACATTGACAGAATTTTCAGGTAGATTAGGCAATACTTGGGATCCAACCTCTTCATAAGATTAGAAGAATTCATGTCATCATGGTAGTCACCTGTTTTCTGCTTCAATTTAAATATGAGCAGCCCATCTTTCACAAAATTATTCTCCTGTCCAACATGGGCAATAATAAGTCTGTGTTTTTCCAAATGAAATTGTAATTTCAATTTCAGTAGAAGAATGTCAGCAAGAAGAAACAAAACACACTGCATGAACGTATGTTTCATCAATAAAAACTATATATCTCCCTTCCTGCCTACATTTTAGAGTGACCCATAGGTATCTTGCTATTCATGCTATTATTTCTGATTTTTTTATGAGAATTAATCTTCTAGATGCACATCTTTTCCATTGGAACCCATTCTTCAAACAGTTTTCTGTACTACACTGAAATATCTTTTTAATCAGCAGGTTTCATTTTTCTTGATGACCCACGTCTCACTTTGAGGCAGCTTACACACATCCTTGGCAAATTAGTTGGGAATACTCACAGAATTTGCACATGTTTAGAGTGTGTGCACAATGGATACCGTGATTGCTTACTCCACAGCAAAATCAGGCTTGTGTCGATCTGTGCTGCTAATGGAAACAATATGTTGAGGAGAAGGGTGATGTTTGATGGCAGAATATCATCACTACTAACGAAACATGGGTATATTTTATGACCCAGAGCTGATGTGGAGCTACACAGAATGGGTGCAACTTGGTCAACCACTGCCACAAAATGCATGAGTGTAGAAGTCAGTCAATAAGGTCAAAGTCATTTACCAGGAAATGGTGTACACTCTCACAGTTACTGCAGTTTACTACAAGAACATCCTAAAGCAATTGGTAAAGGATCACATCCCCAAAAATAATGGAATCTCATTGGGAAATGGACAATGTCAGGCTTCATGTTGCTAATGCTGTCACCAAGTTCCTGTCAAAAAAAAAAAATGGCATCTCCAAGGTATCCCATCTGAGGCCAAAAAAGGATCTTAAGGTGTGTCGGTTCAGCAATGAGGCCAAGACAGTGAAAGCGTTAGAGGCAATCCTGAAGAGGATGTCAAGGAATGGCTTCCTGCATGTCTTCCAGGAATTGCAAAAGAGATGGGACAAGCATTGGGGGAGGGGAAGTATTTTGAAGGGACAAAAGTCTGTACGAATTATCTTTGACAAGTATTTCCATACTTAATATATATTACCATAAAAGCTGTATTTTTTAATCCAAAACTGATCAACAAGAAATAAGTTATGTTTTATTTTCATTATTCTGGCTTTTATATTTCATCATGATGAAGTGAACACAGATAAAAGTCAATAATAACAATACTAATAATAGTGAACAAGGCTGTATGTTAAAAAAAATACTTGCTGGCACAAGAAAATATACACTATGTACAGTGTTTACTTGCTTTCTCAATATCTCAGATCATTGTACTTTTTTATTTTCCTCTTTCACATTTTTATGATGGAGATTATTTTCAGTTTATACAGTAAATAAAGTTCAAAAGTGTTTTCCAGGTACCTTCAGTTTATATGGTACTGTGTAATTGTTTTCATAGCATTATTGTATTTGAGCAAGAAAAAATAAGAAAACTAAAAGAAAATAATTTTAAAATATTTTGATTGTAAGAAATCCCTAAATACGAGGACACAGTATTATTAGTGTTTTGAGGTTATATCAAAATTATTTGTCTCAGGTCTATGAAGGTTGAATGCATATTTGTCTGTTTGTGTCATGTATTTATTGCATTTATTATAGGCTATTCTTTAAAATAATTCCCATCTTACAAAAATAAAAACTACAGATATAGGTAATTCAATGGCAATTCATTTGCCAATTAACTCAAAAGTTGTGGGTTAAATCCAGTTCAGTTTATATTTTTAAAATCTAAAATATGTTGAAGATGTTCTCTTACAGATCATGTTCCAATGATTAAAAATTAAAAGAGGTATAAATAACCAAGATAAACAAAACATAAAAATTATGTACACAATGAGAGTAAAATTTTATTTTTTAGATAAAATTTATAATGAAGCAATTACTATATCAGAGAGGAGTTAATTTTTTTATGTAAGAAAAGATTCTGGAAGTTGGCAAGTCTAAATGGTACTAGTACATATAAGTAACATGGAGACTGCATGGAAATGTGGCATAAAGGCTCGTGAAGTAGTACCATGTGCACATAGACAAGACTGATACACTCCTGGCAGGTGCTGTATTGTAATATATTTTATAAGAACGTTGTAGCAAATAAAAATAACTAATGTAACATAAAATGTTTTTATGCAATAGTATTCCATTTATCTGAGGCTGTGGAAATTGGACTTGATTCTAATATTTCAGTCTTACTAAAATTGCTAGATTTCCATATGGAAAATAAGGAAGTCTTTATCTGATGTGAGGGGAGGAAAAAATACAAAGATGCATACATAAAGAAGTTGCTCAAAGTGTTATAGTATACAGGGCTGAAGAATGGAGAGTAAAACAGAGATTAAGGAAGAAACTTTTGGCTATTGAAATTAATTTTCTAAGAGTACCATTCTATATAAAGCAGTACGACACAAAACATAAATAACTTCAAATTCAATTCTTGTTTAGTTTCTCCAGACTGTATACATAAATTTTATATTTAACTATTTATGTTTTAAACCATGCCCAAAATCATGTTTCCATTAACTATATTTAAATTTATTTTATCATTTATCACCCATCATATCATTAGGGTAACGTAACTCCACTTCGAGGCGCCCCAACTTCAGAAGTTTGTTACAATTGTGCCAATGCCAGGAGAGAAACCAGAAATGTCGAAATGATAACCTGGGGCATTGAATTAAAAGAAAAAAAAAGCATTTAAATGTTATGGACAGCAGAAATGCTCATTTCTTGGGCACACACTTGTTCAATTTTTATTTTCTGGCATTAGAAAAATCACAGTTCTTTTGCTATTGTTAGATAATTTACAAAAGATTTCATTAAGACACTATATATTGGGAAGCTGTTAATATTGGATTTGAAAATATTTATCTCACTATAAATATAAACAAATGGAATACAATAGAAAAATAATTTGGTTTAAAAATATTAATATTTCTTTATTTTACTGTAAGTTTTAATATATACTCTAAATGAAAATCCATAAATATTTAAAAACACACACACACATATATACATATATATATATATAATCGCTTAAGAAACAATACCGCGTAACTAACAAAATAAACATTTTACACGAGAAACAAAAAAACTGTTTATTTTTCTCCTTAGTACCTGTAGACTGAAACCATTGTATCTATAAGTTTAGCGAGGTCATGGTACAAAATTTCATCCTAATCTATGTTAGAACTGAGCGCACTTCTTCAGTGATGCTAACAGTATAAAAATGTCAATTTCATCAAAAGTGTCAATTGTTTCTTAAGCGACGATATATATAAAACATATATCAGTTCATTAGCACTGTTTTTATATTGATTCAATAAATCATGTGATATTTAATAATCTTTTAATAATAGACTACATATTATCCTCCCGAATATTTATTCCATCATTTCAGTTTATGCAATGATGAAATGAAGTTCATATTAGACCATTTAACTATTTATTGATATGACATTAATTTATTAGAATATTACAAAAATCCAGAACTTCACTCTATAAAACCTCAAATTTTGTATGGAATGACCCAAGAAGATGTAGAAAAATAAGATTAGATAAAATTACCGAAATTTTGTATGGAATGACCCAAGAAGATGTAGAAAAATAAGATTAGATAAAATTACCGAACATTCAAATAAGAGAAAGTATGGGTGGGTGGAGATAGTGACATCATTAATGAAATACAGAATCAAAAGTTAAAGTTGTATGTACACACAGTAATAGAAAAAAAAAAAAGATGATCAATGAAGATCTTAGAATGAATACACCAGGAAGAAAGAGATTGGGAGACCTAAACACAGTTGGAAGAATATTATCCCAGAAACCATGAAAGGAAGGGGAATGGAAGAGAATGACTGGTTAGACAGAAGTAAATGGAAATTGAAAACAGAAAAACAAAACCAGTTGTAATAATCTGCAGAATAATAATAAATAAAGAAATATTTATTTATTTCTTTAGCTTTTAGAGCAAAAGTGAAAAAAAAAACTTTAAATAATTTGATGAAAGAAATAAATGTTAAATATAATATATAAATAGTCCATGAGGGTCCATGGGATGCAATAATGATTCTTAGTTAATGCTGTGAGAATAATAAATATCAGCATAAGGTATTAACAATGATATAATAAGTTGATTAGTCTTTAAAATTGAAATTTATAACCTTATTAGTAATGATAGTGATGAGTGATTTTAAACAAAAATCAATTATTAACAGTTTGATCTGGAGAATAAATCATTATCAATAGCATGATGTGCATTTTCAATAATTATATATACTGCAGAAGAATTGAATTTAATCCAGGAATTTGGTTCATAATTGCCATTAGAATTAAAAGCAGAATATGACTGGCTATCCATCTATATAACATTAAAATTTTTAATTCAGAAGAATGCACAGTATGCAAGAACTCTAGGAACATCTTTGAATGCTGACCATCTCCTCATATATAGGAAATTACATAACATATTGTAAAATGCAAAAAATGACAATATTGCTTAATTGTACAGGGATGCAAGATTCTTGACTAGCTAGAAGAATTCAATAAGAAAATGTTGAACGAAGAAGATATTGTTATTTAATGCACACTACTATTCCTCCTAATTATGAGATTATTATAATTTTTACCCTATCAGGTACCAAACCTGAACGTACTGGTCTTGAAATAGACATACTATGACCCAAGCCAGTACCGGTATGCCTGTTCTTAAAATATTGTAATAACATTTGTTATTTGCAACGCACACTGAACTCACATGAAAAATAAAGATATCAGTTAAGGAAGGTGTTATAAAATATTTCACTTAAATTTTCTCAATATATAAATAGAAAATAATAAGAATAAAAAAAAAATTTTGGTATAGTTCAGATAAATGGAGTTCTATTGTTAACCTTATTTATCGCTCAATTTTGTTAATAGATTTATTAATGTTACTCATTTGACTTTAATTTGTAGATTAATAAATATTATAATGGTATTGATATATATTAGTATCCATATTGAGTTTTATAACAGATTAAAATGTTACATAAAAATTATCAATGTTTTATTTATAATAAAACTAGCTGATTACCCTGTGTTGCCTGGATATTTATTCGTTTACCTCAAAAACTGTGGATTTAACACTAATTTTGAACATTTTATTTTTCACTCCTTTTCAATCAACTTATACTTGAATGGCATTGGGATTGTCACCATTCATCTGAGTGAGATTGGAATAAATAAATACATAACTAATTAACTCACTGGCTCTATCAAACCTGTAGGTTCACGGCCACATGGACATACACTCTCAGTACATCCCTATCCTGAGCTAATGTTTTCCAATCATCCTCTGTATAATCTACTTCCCTCAAATCATGGATAATGTTATTCTCCCACCTCATTCTTGGTTTACCAACTGGACATTTTCCCTCTGGTTTTCCTATAAGAAGCTTCCATGCACCTCTTTCATCCGCCATATATGCCACATGTCCTGCCCATCGAGTCTATGAGACTTAACTGCTCTTATTATATCTGGCTTCCTATACATATCATGTAGTTCACTATTATGACATAAATACATACCTGGACAATTCCAGGTTATCAGCTAGTCTTATCTATATACCTACATATATAAAAAATGAATGTATGTCTGTCTCTTTGTCCTTTATGCACTACCAAACTGTTCATCAGATTGTGATGGGGCTTTTGCAAAATGTTCAGGAGTTTCCTGGAAGGTTTTAGGCTATACGAGAGTTGTAATATTCAACCCCTTCAACCCCAAAAAACACCCTTTGTAGCAAAAAATGTCAAAAAAAGCAGCTTTTTGGATGCCTAAATGGCTTATGCTGCCTAAACCCTAACAAATACACCAAATTAAAGTACACAGAATTGAATATGTAAAAAAAAAACTACAAAAAAGTCTGCGACAGATAACTAACAAAAACCATTTTTTGTCTTTCGTTGATACAAAATAACTTCATTTTTGAGATAGATGGTTTCTCTGAGGTTATCTCCTCTGCTCTCATAGTGTTTCTTCGACGTTTCCCATAAATGAGGATCATATCAAGCTTCTCTTCAGTAGGGTACATAACGGAACACTGAACAACCATTGTCTGACTTAATCAACATGAACCTTTGGAAAGCAGCTAAATTAACAAATGTAGTAGATTGTGCCTAGTCCCACGCCATAGCTGAGTGGTGAAGGCAAGATGCCTTGACACAGAGCTATGGGATTTGTGCTGGTTCGAATCCTCATGGGGGAAGAAATTTTCTCATGGAATTTCGGCCAGTATGGGACCGGTGCCCACCCAGCATTGTGAGGCATTTGTGTGGCTACAATAAGTAGCGACTCCAGGTTGAGAAGACCAGCTATAATGGCTGGGGGACCCAACATGCTGACCATATGTCACCCCTACACTGGCTTATAATCGTCTACCTCTGTGATTAACACATGTGGACGTGAGGCCAGCAGCCGGCTGGTAGGCCAAGGGCCTGTTGTGCTTGGAGATTTTTTTTTAGTAGATTGTGCCTGAAACTGCTGTTTTAGTTTGTTTACATGTTGTGGCTTACATTATGCTGTATGCAGGGCAAGGTAAGTTGACAGCAGACAATATCATAATCAAAACATGCTGATGTGATTCACCTTCAGTTATTACTGTTTTGAATGGGAGTATGTTATTTGTTAGTAAAGAAAGGCGTTATGATACAATTTTTAACTCATCTTGAAGAGTGTAATTAAAGTACAATGAATAAATTATGTAGTGCTTTATTTAAGAAAGAAAAAATTAATGCTCAGACCAGGACTCGAACCTGAATCTCTGATTATGTACATCAGTATGATACCAATTACACCATCAAGATACTGTATAAGAATGACAATATTTTTGTCCACTTATGCAATTTTTATTTGTCCGAAGACCATAGCTGTTGCTACTAACACACCAACTAACGTCTTGTATTCAGAAGTATTTTTACTGAGAATTTATACATTACTTTTGAGCGGTAAAACTTCATATTTTGATGTTTTTATTTCAAATTAACACTTCCCAATCCTGGATACAGTTTTAATTAAGAAAGAAGAATTAATGCTCGAACCCTGAATCTCTGAATGAGACCCAGTTCAAGCATTAATGTTTCTTTCTTTACCGCGGTGGACTAGTGGTTATTCTCCTTGCCTCTGGTCCCGAGGGTCGCAGGTTCAAACCCAGCTGGTGTTGATGGATTTTTTTTTGGATAGAAAAATCCAAGGGGCAAGTCCTCTGGGAGGGAATTTTAAGTCACAGGTCCTGAGACTAAAGATTTTTCAGGCTTGTAAAAGATCCTTAAGCCTCAATAAAAATTTATAAAATTTCCCCTCCTAGTACTACCATGGTTTCCCAGATGTCACTATGAGGCAGAACACTGATCACGGGCCATCCAATGACATCTATCCGAAAACAAGTGTAAATAAATTAGTATGGATGAATTTCTCCCCTGCAGGGGGAGAGCACCTAAGTCTCATTGAGAGAAACATGGGCTTACAAGAAGAAATAAAACTCTATCCAGGATTGGAAAGTGTTATTTTAAAATAAAAAATCATCAAAATATGTACTGGTAGTGCTATATGAAAAAATTATATCACTTATATCTTGACAAGAATGGAGTTACATATGGTACTTATGTTAGCCCATCTGATTCTAAAATTACATCTACAAAGAATCATTTCAATACCAATAATTATATACCAAGAGGACGAAGATCACTGGGCCGTCCTATGAAATGCTGGAGGGAAAATTTTCTATAGGATCATAACAGGCCTTGGCCTAATACTTGGAAGGAAGAAGAAGAAGAAGAAGATGTAAACATACAAGTTATTATAGGTGCACAAAATAAATGGGACGCTATATATACATATATATGTCCTGCGCCGTAGTCAAGTGGTTAAGACAGGAAGCTTTGATGCAGAGCTACGGGACTTGCACTGGTTCGGGTCTCCATGGGGAAGACATTTTTCTCATGGAATTTCGGCCAGTATGGGACTGGTGCCCACCCAGCATTGTGAGGCATTTGGGTAGCTACAATAAGTAGTGACTCCAGGTTGAGAATACCAGCTATAAGGGCTGGGGGACCCGACATGCTGACCACATGTCACCCCTACACTGGCTAGATGATCGTCTATATTTGTGATTAACACATGTGGATGTGAGGCCAGCAGCTGGCTGGACAGCCAAGGGACTTCTAGGCCTGTCGCGCTTGGAGAAAAACAATCCTCAACTCGTGTCCAACCTGGGGTCGGGTCGAGGAGTGAGATGAGGTCCCTATATTTATAGAGGTCTGCAAACAACAAGGGTGCTGGCCGACCACTCCTGACACACCATCGCAGGGGCAGATGAAAGAATGAAATGAAACTAAATGGATGAGTATGGAGGAATGGTGGAATGAAATTTGTGGCAGGGGAAAATGGTAGAAACCCCGAGAAAAACCTGCCCTAGCTCTATTTCGTCCACCACAAAATCCACATGGAGTGACCGAGACTCAATCTTGGGACCCCAGTGGTGAGAGATGAGCTTCTAACCGCTTGCGCTATGGAGCTACCTACTATATATATATATATATATATATATATATATGTGTGTGTGTTTTTGTGTGTGTGTGTGTGTGTGTGTGTGAGAGAGAATGCTGTATTTGCTTTTCAATATGTATGTAAGATATATAGAATCCAAAAAGTCTCAAAAGAATTGCGGTTTGCCAGATTGAATTTATAATTCAACTATTAAAAGTATTTATAGAAGCAGTAATAGGCAACTTATTTGAACATGATTATGGCAGTTTTATAAAGATACATCTCAAACTGATCAGATCTTTTCACTCTTCAATTTTGGCATTTTGTTGTTAAAAGAGTAAAGATTTAAATTGATTCTCATTTTTATAGGTTCATATCATCAGCTGGCGATCAAAACTTTGTAACTCGATTCAAGAGTCAAATCTGGATTTTTGCATTATTCAATAAGCAAAGACATCGCCTGCATGCTATTAAAGTATTGTAACTCCAAGATGATTTACCTGTCATTTATTAATGATTGCAAAACATATATTTAGTCAGCTATTAACCTCAGGCCCAAAAACTCACATCCCTTGTGGGGCAGAATAGTGCAGTTTCATCTCCTCTAATCTCAGACACAAGAACTCGCATCTCCATCGTAACACTTTTCTAAACCAATTTAAAAATGTAATACATACTTACTTACTCACTGGCACTATCGAACCCGTAGGTTCATGGCCATGCGGACATAAGCTCTCCATACATCCCTATCCTGAGCTAATGCTTTCCAATCATTCCCTGTATAATCTACTTCTCTCAAATCATAGTTAATGTTATTCTCCCATCTCATTCTTGGTCTACCAACTGGGTGTTTTCCCTCTGGCTTCCCTACAAGAAGCTTCCATGCAAGTTTTTAAAAATGTAATAGTAAGATTAATGATCTTGAAATGAATGCAAAAAATAGGAACATTAGAGAATTATATCAGGGAATTAGGATAGAGAAGAAAGGGTTTCAGGCTAGAACAAACATAATCCGGAATGAAAATGGGGAAATGATTGCAGATTCCAGGACTATAATAAGTAGAGGGAAAAGTTACTTTAATCAGCCATTAAATGTACATACAGAACAGGACATTGAGGAGGATAATTTACAGACAGCAGAAATGCTAGTCGCAGAACCAAGTGTATTAGAGGTTGAAATGGCGATTAAAAAATTAATGATGTATAAAGCATCAGGTTCAGATGAGATCCCAGCAGAACTCATAAAATCAGGGGAGAAAAATTGATGGACAAGATATGCTGGTTGCTTAGTATGATTTGGAAAAAAGAAGCTCTTCCAGATGAATGGAAAGAATCAATTATCGTACCAATTTATAAGAAAGGAGATAAAACTGATTGCAACAACTATAGGGGCATCTCATTACTTTCAACTTCGTACAACATTCTAACAAATATATTAGTAAACAGACTTAGCCTACTTCCTATATTGATGACATTCTAGGAGATCATCAATGTGGATTTAGAAGAAACAGGTCTACAACAGATCAGATTTTTAGCTTAAGACAGATTTTAGGAAAAAAAAAAAAGGAATATAATAGTACTGTACATCAACTATACGTAGACTTCAAAAAATCATAGGATTCAATTAAAAGGGAGAAGTTATATAGTATCCTGCTTGGGTTCGGAATTCCTAAAAGTTAGTTAAACTTATACGAAATGTGTCTAAATGGCACAAAGAATATGGTGCGTGTAGGCAAACAGTTTTCGGACACTTTTGAAATCCAGAATGGGTTGAAGCAAGGAGATGCACTATCTCCTCTACTATTTAATTTTGTACTGGAGCATGCCATCAAATCTTTAGAGAATGAGGAAGGCTAATATTATAACTCAATGGTATTAATAATCTGTTAGTTTATGCTGATGATGTAGTACTATTGGCTGATAGTGAGGAGATACTAAAGGATAACACGCACACACTATTGAGTAACACTAAGAAATTAGGACTGGAATTAAATATCAATAAAACTAAATAGCCTATATGGTCACACGTAGAAATACATTATATAATGGAAATGGACAGCTACTGACATATGAGGGAAATTTTGAGGAAGTGGCTGAATTCAAATACCTAGGAACAATAATCACAAATAGGAATGAGATGCACAAAGAAATTAAACATAGGCTCAATTCTGAAAATACGTGCTATTATGCATTGCAGAGACTCTTGATGTCCCAACTCCTTTCAAAAAACGTTAAACTGAAAATATATAAAACTATTATTCTACCAGTTATATTATATGGGTACGAAACATGGACTCTTACTTTAAGGGAGGAAAAGAGATTACAAGTATTCGAGAATAAAGTAGCCTACTTTGGAAAAAATTTGGACCAAAGAGAGATGAACAGGCAGGTGAATGGAGGAGGACTTACATAACACTGAACTACATGGTCTTTATAGGAAGCCAGTTATAATAAGAATAGTTAAGTCTCGTAGACTGCGATGGGCAGGACATGTTGCGCGTATGGGGAATGAAAGACGTGCAGGGAAGCTTCTTATAGGAAAGCCAGAGGGAAGGCGCCCAGTTGGTAGACCAAGAATGAGGTGGGAGAATAACATTAACTATGATTTGAGGGAAGTAGATTATACAGGGAATGATTGGAAAGCATTAACTCAGGATAGGGATGTATGGAGAGCTTATATCTGCGTGGCCATGAACCTATGTGTTCGATATTGCCACTGAGTAAGTAAGTAAGTAATAGTATCTGACTTAAAAATCAACCAGTTATAAGGTTTAATCTATCTCCTAAAATTTTTTTTCAATTACGGAATTATTACATTTTGAATGCCGGCCGATGACATGAAAAATTAAGTTTGTGTTTGTGTTAATTTTAGTTTTCTTACTTACTAACTATTAGTGTTATTAAAATTTTTTAAATATTTTATTATACAGAATATCCATCCATAGTAATTCTGCCCAAGGGCAGGTCTTTCACTGCAATCATAGCATTATTCATGCTATGCTTTGCAGCTTTACTAGGGAATTATAGGTGTGGTAGCTTCCCGTTGCTTTCCACACCGGTGAAGGATAATGATAAGGATGATGATGGCTGGATGATTTTCGGGTACCATTGGACCCTAAGCTTCCTGACTGGGAATCGAACCCGGGCCTGCTGCATGACAAGGCAGCACGCTACCGCGAGACCACAGCAGTGGACATATACAGTATATATATATATATATATAAAGGTGCTTGGAAATTTCCATTACAAACTTCTACTAAACGAAGAGGTAACATTTTGAATAAGAAACTTTTGTGTGGAAATATACCGTGTTTGTGCTGCAGTTACAACAAATTAGCATGAAGCATTTAAATCTCCCACATCTGCTAGGGACAAATTGATAGTAATTAAATGATTTATGATTCAATTAATTACATTTACACAACCGAACATTCACCAATTTTGTGACAATGTCCAAAGTCAAGGGAGAAATAAAGAAATTTCACTTTGTCACCATAAGAATAACTGTTTATAAGCTAACTAACAAAACTTTTCTAATGTACTTAACAATGTGGTTAGTATAGCGAAAGACAAGTTTTAAAATACTTTCTTTGGAAAAACTGCACTTAAAACTAGTGTGAAATATTTTCAAAGTCCTATAGAACAACAGTGTGCATGTGCCAGAGTTTATAGAGTCAGCGATAACCCACAATCGAACCACATATCGATTACTATCCATCGCTATGAAATATAAATGAAATCCCCAAATCTATGTTAAAAATATATCAATAATATTAAAATTACCAAACATTTATTAAAAGTGGGTGTACACTTACTTATTATTCCCTAACGCTGATCCAACCAGCGATAACCCAAAACAGTGATAGAAAAATCATAGACTAAGTAATATACTCTGTGGAGAAAATAGCAGTTAGCATCACAATATTGTCTAACAGTGTCATAATATTCTGATTTGGATATTTAAAATAAATACTTCAAAATTGTCTAATAATGTTATAAAAATTGTTTCAAAAAGTTTAAAATATTAAATAATGTTAGTAAATACAGATGAAGTGCTATAGTTTACAACAATATAACAAAAATCAAGCGCTAGTAGAAGTGCAGTTGAGCCCTTTCTTTTTTTTAAATTCATACTCTTTGTATTATTAATTCTGGATTCTCATGGTCATCTTTACTTGGGACACAGCAATTTATTATTTTCAACTCAAGTTTAGAATACTTCGACCTATGATTTTCCATACTACATTCTTATAATTATATTGGTCTACAGACTTTTTTCCGTTTTCACTTACATTTCGTACTATTTTAAACGTTTTGCATCCGATAATTTTTTTTTGTACAAACATCCAGAAGAAACCGCAGTTTGTCTCACATGAATTTTGTCCTGAAGAATAGTAATAAGCACGCGCAAGGGTTATCTTGCGCAAATTGTCGCATTTTTCACTTGATTTACTAGAAAGGAAATATTTAGTCAATTTTATTATACATTTCATTTTTAGCAAGTCTTTAGACAATTTTAAAGTGTAAAATTACTCACCGAATTAAATATGTTGCTGAAGATAATCTAGAGATGAGATGTAATTTTCTTTGGTCCACAAGACATGCTGGGTTAGTTTACCGTACCGAATCACATCTTTAATTATGATTTCTTAACGCAATAAAACATTTAATTAGAGAACCGAAAAAAACATGTGCTAGACGTTTAATGACGTTCGTTGTTGAAGGGTATACAAATAAGAACGAAATAAAGAAAAACTTTCAATATCTATTTAATTTCCACTTTTTTAATATTCCTAATTCCCATGATTTATCAAAATATAATTTACATAGATATCATTTGTGCTTCGCGCATTCAAGTTAATCAACATCTTACGACGAAATTTCCCAGCAGATTCCATAGGACTTAACAGATACACTTGTCAGATTATTTTCATACATTCTCTGGTTACAGAGCACAACAGAACTTTCTACTGAAAGAGAAGAAGGCTGTGGTCATATTCCTTAAATTCTTCTCCATTCTTCACCATGGAGGAGCAAAACAACTAATCCCTGAGCAAAACTGTGAAACTGTAACGGAATGTATATAGGAGGCCATGATTGTGGTATACTTGGTGTATGTTTCGTTAAGAGATATTTTCGTTGTTATTAGAGAAGGAAAATGATTGAGATCAATTCCAGAGTAAGTGTAAGATCTAATGTTTACTATGTATATGATCTGGAGAGAGTTGCAGGTTGATTAACAAGTCCGTATTGCTATAATTATGTAATTTTTGTTTCCAGCTGCAAGCAGTATGGCAACTATAGCAGCCGTCACCAGAAGTGAATTGAAAGTAGAATTCAGTCAGCTGACTTAGTGGATGTAGTGTCTTGTTCCGCCTTTAAACTATTTTTACGAACTTAATATACGATTCTTTTTTATGCTTGTATAATGGCAATGACGTAGTTATGGCTACCGAGGAACGATTGTGTGTTACCAATTTTGATGATATAAATGGGAGCCGAGCAAGATCTTGACAAAAAGTTGCTAAAGACGTTATGTTGCACTTGTCAAAAGTGAAATAATGACATGGTAAGTTATAGTAGATGTGAATTTTCACCAGGAAGTAATTATAAACATTGTATGAGTACAAAATGTAATCCATTAAATATGAATAGTGAATAGATTTAAAGTTTGTGATACAGTAATATTGTATAACCAATATTGTTTGGTATTGTTTCAGATGAACTGTGATAAGATTAAGACCACTCTGTAATTATCTGCATATCTATTGTGTGCCAAACCAACCATGGCATCTGGAGCATCATCTTTGGACAGTACAGGAAGTAATGGTGAGTGAACATGTTATGTATACCTAATTTTGACATATTCATAATAAAAAACTAAGAGTAGAGTTAAGGTGACCATATTTCAAATTTGTGAAATTGAGGTGTTATTGACAAGAGAAAGTTGGACTTGAATAATATAAATTGTATTTAATTAGACAATCAATGTAAAATTTAGGAGGTTTCAATTTGGATTTCTGCTAATCCGGGAGATACTAATGATTATTTGCATACTTTATTCATGTATTTTTTAAGATAATATTGATCACTGACACATTAGATTAGGTTACCATAGTTTAGATTAAATTGTATAGGGCCTAGGATGTTGATTTAGATTAGGGCCTACTAAAATATGCTTTTACCATATATATGTGTATATTGAATTAGTGGGAAGTTGAAAAATCAATAGACTAGATTTTAATGCAATTTGGAAATGTCATCAAGAACATGTCATTTTTATCTTCAATAACACTTGAGGTTAAGCACTAGAGGAGTTAAAGAAGCATTCCCTTAGAATACAATTTAAAACATATTCTGAATGTGATCCAGTTGTGTACAAAGTTTTGGAAATAACTATTTGTATCTGACATTATGAGGGCTTTTTTTTTAATATTAAAAATTGATAAAGAAGGAAGTAATACTTAATAGGTAAAGGCCTCATTAACAGGACTTAAAATCCCATTGAATGTAGTCATGAGGGATCCACATATTCAAAGCCAAAGTCTTGAGAAGTATGTCATATGATTAGCCTTATACTTTCTTCTTCTCCTTCTTAAATGACACTTCACCTCTTCAGTGAGCCTCCCCTAGACATCCCTTTTCATAGAAAGCCTTTCCCAGTGGTTTATTTAACATTTTTTTAAGATTCTTGGCACATACAATCCCACCATCTATTCTTAGTGCTTCCTCTTAATCTCGTTCTTTGAGGTTGTGAATAGAAGATTTGTTTCATTTTCCTATTACCATTTCAAATGACCAAGCCTTATGTTTGAGACAACATTGAGATCTAGTAATTGTATTAATTCTCTATTACTGGTATATCTTCTTCTCCAGAAGTTATCTACACAAACTGCTCCCAATATTCTTTTCAATACCTTTCTTTCAAAAACATTTAAATGATTACAGACGTAAGAGTCAAGTACTTAAGTTTCAGAACCATAAGTAACAATTGGTCCAATTAATGTTTTATATATCTTCATTTTAAGAACAATGGAACTACAAAAACAGTATAACCCATATCAAAATCCAGAAAAACTTCTCTTACCAGTATCACCTCTGGAAGATATAGATATTGCTTTTAACACAAATTTAATCAAACATGTTTTAAAAAGTGAAATGACCCCAGATGAACTAAAACAAATCACATTGGAAACCATTCACAGTCTATATCCTGAACCACAATGGGTACATATCTATACAGATGGATCCAGAATGGAAATAGAAGACGGAGCTGGAGCTTACTCAAAATGGTTTAGCTTCTATGTTGCAGTAGGGAAAAATTACACACACTTCAATGGAGAAATTCAGGCAATAGAGTTAGCACTAACACAACTCCTCTACAGAATAAATACATTTCAGAGAGCAGTTGTACTAAGTGATTCAACATCAGCCATACAAGCTATAACAACATATAACTCTCCAATCTCTGGAAAAGTGTTGGAAATTAAAGCAGGATTTTAATATAATAAACATGAAACTTAATAATTTTATACTTTAAAATTCTTTTAATATTTAAATATAACTTAAATAAGGAAAAACATCTAAATAATTCATTGTTGTTCATTGTTGAATAAAAATGTCTCAGTAACAATTAAAGAAATTGTATTACATAACAGTCTTTCTTAATAATGCTTTTAATAATAAGTAGAATTGCGCACAAATGTGCATTAAAATACTTTCTTGCTGTAAGCGTTTAAGCTTTTTGTCCTTTTTGTACACAGTTCTAAATGGTATTGGCTGCATATACATCCGCACAGAGAACACACACAATATTCGTCCGCTTGGTGAAAACCTGGTCTTTTAAAATTGTTTTGAGTCATTGTTGTCAGAATTATAAAGCTTTCTGTTATAACTGTAATAAGAACACCTGCTTAACTTCATATTTTTAAATAAAAGTAAACTAAACTCTGATTGGATGTTAAAACAATTAACTTTTTGATTTAACAAATCAAATTTAAACCGTGTATTTAATGGACTATTAACCAATATAATTTAAAATTACCATCATGTGATGTAATAATGTTCTTTAAAATTATAAAAGAATTACACTAGTCATTCTGCATATAACTTTCAACAAACATAGAAGCAAGAAGAATTCTCAAGATAAAATATAATAATTAATACAAGAATAGTTGATTCCAGACAAGAAAATAATTTAATTTTAATTGACGGTGAAGAATAATTCCACCTACATTTATTTAATCTGCTGGGAACCTACAAAGTGAATAAATTTGTAATTATTTCTACAAGAAACATTTTTTTTTATGATTGTGAAGTGTTTTCCTATCCAGTGTACCAACTTCCAACCTGAACCAGTAATTCTTTTTGGGACACCAATCCTTCAAAATGTTACTACAACATCGGGCATGAAGAGAGTTAGCTGCATCAAAACATCGCCACAACATGGGAAAAGCAAATACTTCTTCAAGATGTCACCACAACGTGGGTAAAGAATTACTTCTTCAAAATAAAAAAGATCATAAGATTATTGACCAAACAAAATAAAATTATCCAGCTCCAATGGATCCCCTCTCATTGTGGGGTACATGGAAATGAAATAGCGGATCTTTTTAGCAAAAAAGGCACCAAAATTTTACAGAAAACGAGTAGGTAAATTGTCCTAGAAACCGTCAAAAATTTGGTATTATTTTTATTTATCTCCAGTGCAAATTTACATGTTTGAATTGTCAGCACAAGCATTTTCAGTAACATCTGGGATTCTTCTCCTTGAGATCACCAACTCATTTGCACATGCAAGAAGCTCACTATACCTACTAAATAATGTAGTCTTATACTTTAGCTGATCTTAATTCAGTAGTACCTATTTCAATTAATGCTGAGTGGACTCATGATCATTATGGAGATGATAGATTCAAGAAAAAATTGGCAGTTTATCAGGAAATGTTGCCCTTCCCTACTCACTTCCTCCCTCTTCCTCTTCCCACTTTACCCATCCTCCCTTCTCTTCTTTTATTATAATTATATCATTAACATTTTCATTTCATTTACCATGATTATTTATTTCTCCTGTGTAGGATTTTGAATCTAGAACTTTCTGATTCCCAGATTTAGTGGTGGTCTAAGTACTCTTATTGGAGGCCATGCAGGTCCAAGTGAGGATGCTTGCAAAGTTTTATAACATGTTTATTAGTGAATGAAATGAGGAGGAACTAGGATAGCTAGAACTATGGTCCAGCTGTCTTTATCCCCATGAAAATTGCTTATAGTCATTTTATAATAGGCTGAGGTTCCTGTGGCAGGTCTGGACGTGAATGAATGGAGAAATATCTTCATCTTCCACTACTTGGGATCAAACTCAGGTCTCCAGTCACACATGTTTTTCCTGAGTTACTTGTCTCATATCTCAGATATAGTTTTCTAATATTGTTAACAAATAGAAAAAAAAAATTCTCCATTTGAGAGTAAACATTTTAATATGTACAAAACTGCCAAGTTTGACCTTTGATTTTTTTTTTTTTTTAAGTCTCCCATGCTAACTCAGGTGGTAGCATGCCTACTTCCTGTGATAGTGAGTTCGGATTTTATATCCAGCAAGGTTGAAATTTGAATTGTATGATTTTCCATCTTTAGTCTAGAAATTATAATGTGCAATTCTTAATAATTCTGGAAATGACACTGCTAATTTTCTTGCCAAAAAAGGCTCCAATCTAATTCAGAATACTACTATAAGCTTACCTTTCACATCCATAAAAAGAATAATTAAAAACAAATATAAAACCAAACAAAACCAAGACGTATGTAATAAAGCCAAAGACAAAAAATGGAATATTTTAGTAAAGAAGCCAGATATTATTCCAGAAATTCCACGTAAAACTACAGTAGCAAAATTTAGACCGCTTTCAGAACATAACTATTTGGCCAAACATTTATATAAAATAGGAATCTACACGAATCCAAATTGTCCTCTATGCAACAAAGACGAAGAAATGAAAGAAGAACATCTACAAACCTGTGAAGTATTACCTGTTGGATCCACTATAGAGAAATATTGGAGAGCAAGAACGCTAATGGCTTCATTGCCAAGGCCCAGCATTTGAAAACAACAAACAACATTCTTAATAATTTGATTGTGTACTAGATGCCTGGATTAAATCCCAAACCCCTTTAGAGTTTGTATGTTAAGAAGCCATGTGATACTGTTGATTCATTTGTTGGATGGAGAGTTAAGCTTGGTGGTTCTATTGGTTCTTTTTTTACAGGAATAGGCTACAAGCTAACATCATGTTTCACTTTTTCCTTTTCTTTGTAATCATTCCTCAAATACTATTGTTATTGAATCTGCAAATAGTGCAAACACTATTTCACCTTCCGGTATGCTAGGGTTCTCAAATACTATTGACAGACAGTCAGAGACCTACTCATACAAAATTCCTCTCTGATGTAAGTACACATTATGTATAATGGTCTGCCAAATTGGTGCGTAATTTGAAAATTGATCAGATTAGTGTCATCTATTCTCCTTATGGAATCCAAAACACGAAAAGTGCAATGAGTAGCTTTGGAACATACACACACACACATATATATATATGTGTGTGTGTATATAACTAACTCACTGGCTCTATTGAACACATAGGTTCATGGCCGTGTGGACATAAGCTCTCCATACATCCTTATCCTGAACTAATGTTCTCCTATCATTCCCTGTATAATCTGCTTCCCTCAAATCATGGATAATGTTATTCTCTAACCTCATTCTTGATCTACCAACTGAGTATTTTCCCTCTGGTTTTCCTACAAGAAGCTTCCATGCACCTATATGTGCCACATGTCCTCCCATTGCAGTCTATGAGATTTTACTGTTCTTATTATATCTGGCTTCCTACACATATCATGTAGCTCACTATTATGTAGTTTTCTCCATTCACCTGTCTATTCATCTCTTTTTGGCCCAACATTTTTCCTAAGAACTTTATTTTCAAATACTCATAGTTTTCTTTCCTCCCTTAAAGTAAGAGTCCATGTTTCACATCCATATAATGTAACTGGGAGAATAACTGCTTTATATATTTTCAGTTTAACATTTTTTGAAATGATTGGGACGACAAGAGTCCCTTTAATGCATCATAGCAAGCATTTTCAGAATTGAGCCTGTGCAGGCTATATATATATATATATATATAATTTTATTATTGATTCCAAAGTCCTTTGAGGGTAATAAATGATTATTAATAATTATCATGCCTCTCTATGACTTTCTTGTAACCACCAACCGACACATAGGCTTATAATCTTAAATATCTCATATTAGCATTCACTTTAACCTTTATATTCCGGAGTATTTAAAAATACCGCATGAACTGGACGGAATTTAAATCCCAGTCCGTGATATTAAATGGATGGTAGAGCGTGCATACTAACAAAAAAAATTTTTTACGATATACTATAAGAGATATAAGTATAAAATAACTTTTATTTAATTCATAAAGGAGTGTATTATTCAATTAAATGTTTTATTTTTACATACAATAGAGAATTTTATTATTAAAAGTTAAAATTTATTTTGCGAGGTTTATATTTTTTGGTTTGACTTTATAACGGGTTCAGTTTATGATTTAAAGGTGACTGTACTGTTGCAAGGGGAATTTTATGACATAGTGTGAACACGTGTGCCTTGAAAAATCTGCTTTCAAACCATAAACACGGGTACCCAGTCTTGTTGACGACAGAGTTATCAGCAATTTTTTTTTTTTCTGTGGCAGTCAAACCCTTAGCAAGTTTGTACTAACCACACTAGTATTCAGTCTTGAATTAGTAACTGTAGACTGTGGTTCGTTTTTTAAAATATAAAAAATGGCTTCACGTATATTAGTTACGGAAGAAGAAATTGTGAAAGAATTATACGCTGATAGTGACTCTGACGCCTATGATACGTGTAGTGAATTAGCGTGTAACATAATATGCAAACAGGATTGAAAAGATTAACGTTGGGTTGTGTATATCGGGGTGCTTCAAGGACTATCATACAAAAAGACAGTTCTAAACAAGTGACCAAGGCATCCTGGATTATCAAAATAATGTAAGTAGCATATCAGATATTTTTTAAAAATAAATACTACAAGATATTTACCATGTTAACTCATTATAATTTAAATACAAAATTAGGGGTGGAAAAGATACAACATGTTTTATTATTTTATTTTTTATGAATACTTGATCGAAAACAATAGGTTAGAGCCACAAATAACTTCCTTGCAACATTTTCTGAATTGTTATACTTTTACAAAGAAATAATGTTTCAATGGACAAATATGTCCACTAAGTCCTTTAAGGCTTTACATTTTATGGACAAATATGTCCCACAAGTCTTCTAAATGTTAAGTACAATTCCCTGTTTGTCGAGAATAGTTACACTAAACCATTAACTAACTCCTTGATGTAATAGGCATAGGAGGTTCTTGACCTACCAGCCGGCTATTGGCTTCACATCCACATGTGCCATTTACATAAGTGGACAGTCATCCAGCAATTATAGGGGTGAGGTCCTCTGTTATAGCTTTTTTTTCAATGTGGAGCAGCTATTTTATTATACCATAGCTATCCAAATGCCTCATGAAGCTGGTTGGGCATCAGACCCACACTGGCAAAAATTACTTCAGAAAGTTTATTTCCCCATGGGGATTTTAACCAGTGCATGCCCTGTAGCTCTGCACCAAGATGTGAAGCTCAGCTAAGGTGATAACAAACCATTGTAAACCAATATGACATAATAAGAGGAGAGGCAGCAGGGAATGGAAAGAGCAATGGTTTTATTCTCTGCTGATTAAAATCAAAGCACGCAATCCATTCCATGGTCATATGCTGTGGTGTCTGATTTATTTGATTTTGTTATTTTTAAGACATACAAATTCAAGACTGAAAGTGTATAAAACACTAGCTCTTCCAACTCTTTTGTATGGTAGCGAAGTATGGACGTTGAAACAGAAGGATATACAGAGACTTAGATCTACTGAAATGAGATATCTTCGGAGGACTGCAGGATACACACTACTAGATCACAAAAAAAAATGAAGACATCTTAGAAGAATTACACATGGAATCTTTAAGAAACAAAATTTCTGATTATAAGTCAAGATGGATGCAACATGTTCATCGAATGGAAGATCACAGAATACCCAAACAAATGTTAAATTAAATATTAATGTTAAGATATCAACCTGCAGGAAGAAGAAGACCAGGATGTCCACTCAAAAGACTTTTGGATGGTGTTTTCTTCTTGAGGCCGAAACAGGTCAACAAATGGCCTAAATTCGTGAATGTACTATGATGATGATGAAATTTGAATGAATGAAAAAAAGTCAGACATAAAGAGATACAGCTTCATTTCTTTTGTGAAGCATTGGATCTAATGATTCTCCTATTGCTATATTGAGGGTTTGGTTTCTGTTAGAGCATGTGTTTGATTGGACTCATAATTTTATTAATTTTGTTTTAATGTCAAATTTATTTGCTTATCAATAAATTTTAGCTGGTGATAATGTTCCACAACAATATATTACTAATATCTTCAACATCTATAAAGATAATGAAATCTCTGTTAAACAAGATGGCAAATTATCTTCTTGGGAAAAGATCAACACTGGAGTATGACAGGGATGTGGACTTTCACCGATGCTTTTCATTATATATATGAACAGAATAATAAATGAATGGAGGAAAACACAACGAGGATATATACCCATCAATAGGAACCTCAAACTCGATGCTATTCTTTTTGCAGACAATTTAGCTCTTCTGGCACTTTCCGAAAATGATTTGCAACGATCAATTTATAATTTACAAAAAATAGGTGCCAAATTTAATATGGAAATATCAATTAACAAAACTAAAATTATGGCATTTCATGGGAAGGACCCCATACAAAGTAAAATCTGTCTCCAGAATAAAATTTTAGAGAGATCTAATCAATTTAAATATCTTGGATATTATCTCTCTATCTGGGATGAAAAGGATATGCCTGAAAAAATTACTAGTTGTAATAAAAGTTTGGGAATTATTAATCAAGCTATGAAACCATCCCTTGTACAAAAAAACACCAGATTACGTTTATATAACACTTTGGCTAGACCAGTGTTGACCTATGGTAGTGAAGCATAGACACTAAAAAGACAACATGAAAGCAGAATAACGGCTTGTGAAATGAGATTCATGCGCAGAACAGCGGGTTACACCAGATGGGATCGGAAAAGTAACACCGATATCTTAAAAGAATTGAAGACTACGCCAATTTTGGAATATATTGAACAGTACCAACTAAATTAGAAACACCACCTAGAAAGAATGAGTTCAAATCGGATCCCCAAAGCTGTTTATAATTATATACCAAGAGGACGAAGATCACTGGGCCGTCCTATGAAATGCTGGAGGGAAAATTTTCTATAGGATCGTAACAGGCCTTGGCCTAATACTTGGAAGGAAGAAGAAGAAGAAGAGTCATACTTGAATTCTGTAATGTGGCAAATTTCGTGTTGGGGTGTAGTTTTTCATATTCTCGAAGATAAAGCTGATGTGTCAGTACACCGGCACGTGTTCATAGATTCATTACTCATTAATAAATACAGTAAAACTTGTTCAAAGCGGAATCGCAAGGGACCAATTTTTTTTTTTCCACATTAGACAACTTATGTGCCTTCGATTAATTATAGTTTCGTTGCCGTTGGAAAGTGAAGTATATTATGTATGAGCACGAAGAAACAGTCCCATTTCGTCAGCATTAAAAATGTCTCATAGGTGCATATTCTGAAATGAAAGTATGCAGCTTTACTTTCATCCACATCCTTTGATTCCCTGCAAATTTTATTCCACACTTCATTGTGTCGTCTTTTAAAACTGTCCACAACCAATCTGAAGATGCCTTGAAATCGTTATTCCCTAGGGATACAGCTAGAGCATTGGTCTGGAAATTTGGAGATTTTTTGATCGTGGACTTGTAAAACATTCCCACACCTCATTGGTTTCTTCATTTCCTTTTTTTTTTCCCCCCTCTTCATTTCACCATTTCTTGCATCCATTCATTCATTATTCTTTCTTTGTGTTTTACAATCTCATAAGTTTGGGTGTTTCCACATTTAAATTTAGTCATTATTTCACGTACTGAGAGTTTTTCTTTATCTTCAATCTCTTTCACTTTTTCCTTTAATCACTTTCACTTTTTCCTTTAATGACAGTGATACATATGATTTAGCCATCTTTATTCTGTAAATTCAGAATGCTACCTGTGAAAGATACGTACACAATCAGTCTCAGATCTTAAACTAATTTATGATTTTACAGTGTACTGGTTATTTGTAAGACAGATGTCACATGCCAAATATTTGTAAAACGAACCTGTATTTTGCAAAACGGGTGTGTAGTGAGACCAAAAGAAAATTCCAAGATAGGCCTACAGGTAGAAACTCTACTTCACCCGGCGGCAGGAATCATTACGTTAATTTGCCCAATGGGAATTCAATGAAGTGGAAACTAATTTATTTCTCTATCTTTATGCCTTATAAGCATTTAAATTAAAGTGATCCCACTACAGGCCTCAGGAGGCCCTTGGGGTAATAGGAGGTTAAGCCTCCCTACTTTTTCTTGACAATCGGCACTTGATGTCAGCCGGGTTGTCAGCCCTGCGTGACGGCCGCCTTTACCCCAGAACAAGTGTCTGGTACTCATTTCAATTAGAGGCTGAGTTGGCCCCAGGGCCATAGTGCTGCCAGAAGCTATGGGTCAGTTTAAAAATCCTGACCCCACCAGGACTCGAACCTTTGACCTTCCATCTTGTAGTGCAGTGACTTAACCACTACACTACGGCATGCCCCCTTATAAACATTTTCTTTCATGAATTATGTAGAAATATCCTTCTGTTTTCGCATTGGACAGATTCTGTTTTTATACAAAATAAATACACGTAAAATTACTATTGTTTTGCCGGGACCAATAAATTTGTTCACATTGGACAAATTTCCGCATTATTTATGTTCTGGATTAAACAAGTTTTGCTGTATAATTAAATTGCATATTATAGATAGACTGATATTGTGAGCCTTTTCATAAACAATTATTGGCTTACTGTTTAAATTTTGAAGAATAGAAATAGCATAAGTCAATATTATTAACCTTTATAAATTATACACATACAATTGAACCTGTTTTATAGGTATCTCGGTTCTGCATAATTAAATTTTTGTATGTAAATGTTTGTAAGTCCCAGCTAAGTGTAATTGAAAATTTAGGAAATTCAACTTGTACGTAATGCATTTACAGGGTGATTACAAATGATTGGAGCGATTTCATGATTTTATGGTAGCTGTAGTATTCGACATATTTTCACGAACTTTTACAGATACATAGAGCAACTTCCCAGGTTTTTTTGAGATGTTACAGGTGCTCCATATGCTCCCCCTTGGTGATTCTGCAGATATCAAGTCTGTAATCAAGTTCGTCCCATACTCGACGTAACATGTCCCTATTAATTTGTTCAAAGGCATTGATTATGCGAGCTCGCAGTTCTGGTAAGTCTACTGGTAAAGGAGGCACAAACACTGAATCTTTCACATACCCCCAAACAAAAAAATCGCACGGCGTCAAATCGGGGGAGCGTGGAGGCCATGACAACAATTTCTGATCATTCTCTCCACTGCGACCGATCCATCGGTTTGGCAATCTCATGTTTAAAAATTCACGAACATCGTGATGGAAGTGTGGTGGAGCCACCATCCTGCTGGTAGATGAAGGTCTCACTGTCGGTCGTCAGCTACGGCATGAGCCAATTTTCCAGCATGTCCAGGTACACGTGTCCTGTAACGTTCTGCTCGCAGAAGAAGAAAAAAGGGCCATAAACTTTGAACTGAGAAACCGCACAGAACACACTAACTTTTGGGGAGTCGCGAATGTGCTGCACAATAACGCGGGGGGGATTTTCCTGTGCCCCAGATTCGCACATTGTGTTTGTTCACTTTGCCATTCACAAAGAATGTTGCTTCGTCACTGAAGACAAGTTTCTCACAAAAACCATCCTCATCCATAAAACTGCTGCATTTGTGTACAAAATTCAAACCGACTCACTTTGTCAATGGGCGTAAGGGCTTGTAGAAATTGCAAGTGGTAAGGTTTATGCTTCAATCTTTTCCGCAAGATCTTCCAAACGGTCGGTTGTGGAATGTTCAGCTCTCTGCTCGCTTTTCGTGTTGATTTCTGTGGGGGCTACGTGTGAAACTCATCCGCACACTCTCAACCTTTTCTTCACTCACTGAAGGACGACCCGTTGATTTCCTTTTACAGAGGCATCCTGTAGCTTTAAATTGCGCATACCATCGCCGAATGGAGTTGGCACTCGGTGCATCTTTCTCGAACTTCGTTCTGAAGTGTCGTTGCACAGTTATCACAGATTGAGTTGAATGAAATTCAAGCACAGCATATGCTTTCTCCTCGCCTGTCGCCATCTTTGATAACTGCTGCGCTCTCTCGGTTTAAAGCTGAAACACGGCTGCGAGAGAAAACAAAAAAAAACCTTATGAGTTTTTATACATAACTTTAAAGTTCTGTGAAGATATGTCAAATAAGATCGCTACAATAAAATCATGAAATCGCTCCAATCATTTGTAATCACCGTGTATATGTAATTTATGGTTATATGTATCAAACTTCATAAAATATATTTTTATTTTAAATTTCTCACTGCATGACAAATTATATTGTGCCATCAAATTATATTGTGATACCTTTGTGCAGTGTCATACTAATTTTACATTAGTTACTCTATCTTTGAACTTGTTAATTTTCTGAAGTGGTGGTGGTGTATGAATATGTCAATAATTTGAATACCTATGGTAGTTTAATAAAAGAAATTAGTTTACCCTATAATATCAGTTTGTGATATTTCTGATAAGTTCCCTTTCCATAACTTGAAATTTTATAATTTGTAAGGCACACCCCAATTTTGAGGACCAAATAATTTGGTTGAAGGTGCACTTTACATTTGGAAATACACTATATATTTGAGTATTGTTCTTAATCAAAAGTATTTTCTTTTTTAGAAAAATATTTGTTTAAACCTAATAAATTTATATATCAATAGTTATATTACTTTCACCTGTATTCTGTCAGAAGAGCTAAAAATATTACATACATATTATCTACATCTGATTGTGAGTAGGCCCTACTTTGATTAGTAAATATTCTTTCCTCTTTGTCTTGACATACATATAAAGTAGGTTCAAACTGTAGTTATATATTATCCCAATACTAAAATTTATTTCTTATTTTTAAATATATATTTGATTTTATTTATTTGTTTATTTTAATTATTTATTATCTTATTGTTAGGCCTATATGTTTATTAAAACTTTTTGTATCGTTATTAGAATCATGAATTGCGTAGGGTGTCCATTCATCTTGTTTTTCCTAGCCATTCCTGTTTTTTATCTAAATGTCCTGCTCTCCCAAAAATATTTATTGAGGACACTCAAATGTTGTGCTTTTTTGTGATTCAGCTTGGTCAAAATATTTTATGGTACCAGATGTTTGCTTTGCTCTGTACTACTCAAGTATATAAGCTAGGAAGCACCACTTGTACAACTTTTTCTACAAGTTATTTGTTGTTAAAGTTTTGCACTGTTGGTAGTACCAACTTATTTTAGCTGTTTTGATTATAAGAATTTATGTTTGTTAACTAGTCTGTAGTAAGCCAGTTATAAACGTTACAGTGGACACATGACAATTTTAAATCTATTCAATCACTTTCATCATGCTGAAATAAAACTGTACTGTTAGTAGTAATATAAAAAGCTAGTTTCCTTTATTACTGAAAGTGGAGAAACTGTAGAATATACATTGTGCACATCAAAATTTGCTATTGAACATGGTAGAAGGTCTGATATTGTGAATCACATTAAGAAGAAGAAACATATTGTTGCTGATGGCAGGGGGTTTTCCTCTTACTTATTTGGACTTAAACAAATACACAGTTGTTATGTAAAATTTTCATTTTTCACTTTATTTCCTTCTCCACAATTATCACTAAATCTTCAAACACAATTTGATTTAACAACTATTCTTCTTTGATAGTATATAAGATAATCACTTATAACACAGTTGCAGACATAATCCTTCCTCACAGTTACGCTCACAATTAACCTCTCGCCATCCAGTATGGGACTGGGGGTCGTTCCGCTCTCACCACATATTTATAGGCGAGTAGATGGAAATTTCCAGGTCCATGAACGAGATGTTTCCACATGGAACCCTCTAGTCTTACGATGTTTCTCAAATGGGGGAACATATGTTCATAGAACTCTCTGGCTAATTAGCCTAGAAATATCGGTGGACCCGGATTCGTGATTGGCTACTCACCAATCCAATCCACCAATGCGGGGTTTCTCTCGCTGGCCCGCACAGTTTAAATGACGCTACTACAATGTGTCACAATATCATAATAATTCAAAACAAAAATTGTTAAATAAATAACTATTTAACTTTGAAAACATAAATTAAATGGATAGGCAATTGATAACACCAGAAGCTATATTTGAAGAGAAAAATGTTCGCCTAGACCGAGACTCGAACCCAGGACCCATGGCTTTCTGGGCCAAATGCTTTACCAACTGAGCTACCGAGGCGAGTTGCAATCTAGATGCAAGTTTTTCTCTTATATACGTTGTAATTCCCTCGCGCCAAATGCTTGAAACCTTTGCTTCTATTTATATATTAAATTTGGGAATTTTTAACATTATTAGGTTCAAATTCATAAGAATTAAATTAATCATGATTAATTTAATTCTTTGCTTCTATCTTTGCAAATGGCAGCTTCTTAGTTAAGAAGACATTTATTGGGAATTGAACACTACTTTATAAAGCCAGTAGGGCTTCTATTGACGTTTTTATTATCGTTAGCTCAGTTGGTAGAGCATTTGGCCCGGAAAGCCAAGGGTTCGAGTCTCGGTCTAGGCAAAAATTTTTCTCTTCAAATATAATTTATCCTTAATTGAGAAGTGTTAAATTAATAATAAAAACGTCACAAGAAGCTATGTTTACACACCACAGTACAATGAACAACCATAGCTTCAGATCAATGAATTGTACTAAAACAATTGTTAAAAAAAACTTTTCAATCTTAAATTCATGTATGTGCACACAAAATGTAATACAATCATTTCAAATGATATTATACCATATGCAGATCAGCAGATTTTAAGTGAATTCAAAAGTGCTCATTCATTTTTGGCAATGATTGATCGATACATTGAATCATCTGTTTGAAGTTGGTTCCTCTCCTTGTCAGATATTTTCACTGTGAATTTGACATAATGGTGAAAGTGCTCTAATTGGTTGATTTATTTGGAGAAACTTCATTTACTTTAAAATTATGTGTTGGAGATTTTAAAGAAATATGAGCATGAGGGAATTGTCATTGCTATTTCTCCAGACAATAATAACACCAATTTTGGTGATTAACAGAGGAAAGAAAAAAAAATTGTTCTGTAAATTGCAACAGAACACAGTGTTGTAAAGTTATAATATATAAATAATCTCATAGGTGTTGAACTTTTATAGGAAGAAATCACTATGAGGTTTAATTTAAGGTATTAAATATTTCATACCTCTCCTCATATCCAGTCTTCTAAGTAGAGTGCGGTCTACTTAGAAGACTGGATATGAGGAGAGGTATGAAACATTTAATTTAATCTTAATCTTATAGGTGTTTGCTGATTAGGGTTGTGTGGTGCACAATTTTTTTACTGGCTCAGATTGCTTACCAATTGACTGCCAGTTATTTTGTAAGCAAAATCTATCAGCCCTTCCACATATATAAGCTACAGTAACGATTGAATCTCTCAAGTCATTCTATGAATTTACTGAAACTGAGTACAAAACTGTACTTGGACGTAGCAAGACAAGATGGCTGTCCCTGATACCAGCATTGAAAATAATTATAGATATTTCGTGCTTTGAAATCTTACTTCATTTCCCTTCATAAATGTTCTGTTATCCTTAAAGAATTTTTTTAAAACTCACTGTTTATTGCTCTTCTACATTTTATTGTCAGCCAACTAAAACCTTTCTCCACATCAATTAAATGTGTTGAGAAACAAGAAATCTCCAGTAGTGGAAGTGTATCAAGTACTTTAGAATAATTCCATAGTTATACTGACATCTTCTTATACTCTTTTGTACATTAATAAGTGCTGTTTATCATTTCTCATACCTTTAAATATTTGATTGGGTGATCTTTGAAAAAGAGAAGCTACAGTGGAAGAATATTCAGGATTATTGAGATTTTGTTAAAAGTATTGTATTATTTTTTTTATAAAGACAAACTATTCAATGAATTTTCATGTATACAGAACTTCATAAAAAGTGAAAGAGGAGAGAATGAAAGTGTGTGAATGAAAAGTGGTATAAAATGTTGGTCTATTTAAATAGAAAAACATTAACATGAAAAAAAATTATTAATTTGGTGGAGTTTTCTCTGAAAACATATGGGTCTAATGCTGCTTTGGAATGTGTGTGTTTCCTTAGAGAATTCTTTGTGGTCAGAGAGAAAAGGTAATTATGAAGAAACATTGTATGAACAAAATAAGAATATCTTCATTTGAACTAACTAGTGAATGACGTTTCATTGTAATGAACAATTATCACAGTTTTTTGTTGGTTTTGCTCATTTTAAATATGACAGTGACCTAGTTTAATATATTTCATTTTTACTTAATATTTATACTCATTTTGTGGTTTGTTGAACAGTTTGGGAGTTGAGGAGAGCAAAGCCCCTTTCCATTTAGATTTTTAAAACACAAAACTATCATAATTTTGAACCATGTATTTTGCAATATGTCTGATGTGGAAGTAAATCTAGAGTTATATTATTCTATCAGCTTAATATTTTTTTCGTTGAACTTACATCATTTTAAATAAATAATAATTGGTGAATTAATAATGATTTGATTAATCAATAGTTTATGATTATCATCAATATTGATTATATATTTTTTTGTGCAGGCACATTGTCACGTGGATACACAGTATCAAATAGTGACAGAAATCTGTCTTCAACTTCAGTGCGGGACTATGATGGCTTGAAGCAGCAGTGTGACAAAGCCATGCATGAACTGCAGTTGTTACGAAGGTAAATTATTGTAAAATTTTTCAATTGAAGACAAGAAGTAGTTTACTCCATCATAAATTACTTATATATTGCTTTAAGATATATGTATGTGTGTATATATTCTTCTTTTTAAGCCCTTTTCCTCCCTGTGCCAAACTTAGGGCACTTCCTAATGGGAACTTACTGACCAAGTTAATTTAATTACGTTCATTTACCCAGCAAGTGATAGGAGGTTGACCTAGTGCCTCAATGAGACATTTAGTGGGTAACTAAGGTATTACTGGATGGGATGTGTACGGTAAATTTTGCACGAGGCCTTTTTATTTAGGCTTGTGGTTCTTTAGGAGCATGAAAATCTTCAGACTTGGGACCCACAGCTTAAAGTCCCTCCCGGAGGACTTGTTTCCTTGGATTTTTCCATTCTAAAAATCCATTGACCATGGCCAGGTTTGAACCCATGTCCCTCGGAACTAGAGGCAAGGAACATATCACTAGCCTACTGCAGCCAACTCTGTGTGTGTGTGTGTGTGTACATACATACACACACACACACACATACATACACATATACAGGATTTATTTATCATAATCTTCTTGGCACCAATCAGGTTAGTGACCCCAAAAACATGCATTCATCACTATTCTTAGTTAATTCAGAAATTTTATTTTTACCCCTCCTCATTCCCCTTGCACATGGGTGATGAATGTGAACTAAAATGGCATTTGGACTATCACTAACCTCAAAAACTATGGATCTGTTACAATATCAGTCCTTTATGATTATTTGTCACTCCCTCTCATGCACTTGTGATGTTAGGGGTAAAATTAGGGCTTATATATAATTGGGAATGTCACCAATGAGCTTACCTACCAAGTTACCAATGAGAAATTCAGGATTACACACTAATCATGGTAATTTTGGATATATTATTTTTTACCCCTAAGGTGTGCTTGAGGTTGAACTTAGGCTTATGTGACATCTACACATTCACCAATTTGCTTAGCAACCATGAAAACTATGGACCTGAGGCTAATCTTGCTCACTATTGTCTATTTTCATCCCATCTCACCCCCTCCCCCTTTGCAGTGCTAGGGGTTGAACTTGGGCTTTAATGTCATTGGAACATGACCAATCAACATAACAACCTCAAAAACTATGGATTTGGCATTAATATTGGCCTTTCTTTGAGATTTTATTTTTTCATCCCTTCTAACTCCCTCCCTCTTAGGAGTGCTAGGGGACAAACATGGGTTAAATGTCATTGAGATGTCGCCCATCAGATAAGCAACCTAAAAAAAAACGTTTCTGACATTAATCTCAGTCATTTTGGATATTTTATTTTTCACTCTTTCTCATACCCTTAAAGGTGCTGGGGTCAAATTCCAGCTTAACTGAGATTGACACTGTCACCAATCAGCTTAGTGACCTTCAACTGTGATTTGACACAAATCACATTTTTACAAAGCCCGTGCTTTTTATCCCAATATTCTTTTTTGCTCAGCTGGCCCATTCACAAAGAAAACGTGGCATTTTTGTAAAGCCAGATTGTTGATCTAAATAAATCAATTACTTTGAAATCTTCACACATGATAATCATAACCCTCTTTATCTATCACCAATTTTATATTTTCGTGAGTCTCCTTTAGTGAAACAGAATACATTTACAGGGATAGATGGATGTGTATCCATTCTGTAATAAAACACCTTTTAGACTTCTTTTACAGAACTCTATAAAGAATCTCCAGTCAGAAACTACATGCGTAATGTCAAAAAAGTAATTAACTCAAGAGTATTATTACAATACATGCAAAGGTTTTCCTTTGAAAAGTATGGAAGAACTCGTTCATGGTGTTGGAAGCAAGAAAAATGTGTACCTGGACTTAATAAATTCTTTGATTTTAATTTAGAATCAAGAAGTTCAGCAGCTATTTTGGGTAAATATGTCTCTGACTAAATCATTTAGTTCATTTGTGAAAATAATTTTGCGGAATCCAATCTAAGTTCATCACACACATCCATCTCATCTGAACTTCTATCTCACGACAGAATCTGATGAGATTTCAGATCTCTTTGGTACAGGAACCTTGGGTTCATGGGGAACGGGTCTGATGGCTGAGGGAATATTAGGATAAACTATTGCTTTTTATTAAGGTAGAATTTTTTATCACTCACCTCATATTGAACAATATGAGCTGAGTGATAAAAAATTCTACCTTAATGAATATACCTCATAGTGAGAATTCCTAAAATATTGCTTTCTATTTGAAGAGAAAAATATATGCTCAGACTGGGTTTGAACCCAAGACCAGTGGCTTTCTATGTCAATGCTCTACCAACTGAGCTACCTGAGCACTCCAAACTAAATGCAAATTTTTATCTTATACATTGTTAATTCCTGAGTACCAAATGCTACGAACAGTTGCTTGATCACATAAATGACAGCTTCTATTTTAAGAAGACTTTTTTGGGAATTTAAACATTACTTTATAAAGCCAGTAGGACTTATTTTGATTTTTTATTATTAATTTAATACTTTTCTCACTGAAGGACAAATTATATTTAAAGAGAAAAAATATGCTCAGACTGGGGTTTGAACCCAGGACCTTTGGCTTTCTATGCCAAAGCTGTACCAACTGAGCTACCTGAGCACTTCAATCTATTGCTTTCTAGTTTTTGTGTTATGTCTTGGAACATTCACTGAACAAAAGTAGCAGTCTTCATCCTGATTTTTTTGCTCTCTCTATACCATAGGTATAGCAAAAGACATGCTTTGTTTCTTACAATTTTGCCACAATCTTAATACGTCATCACAAGTTCGACACACTTTATGATGCACTTTTTGCTTTTCTGATCAGGTAATTTTATTCCAAAATACTAAAAAAAAAATATGCACTCTTCACGAAATCTTTTATGTTCTGTCGTTGTTTCACAAAAACATAACTGCTCTTATGTAGCAGAATATATCTGGATTTTTTACACTTACAGGAAGACATTAAGGCCGGTATTCAGAAACCAATCTTTACCACAAAGAGCAACTCTTTCCCCCTCTCTACGTCATAGAGGGGGGGAAGAGTTGCTCTTTGCATAAAGACAGGTAAAACTATTTTCAGAATGCTGAATGACATTATGATGTCATGTTTTGTAATATAATACTATTTTCAAAATTCATTTTTCACTACTTTTACCATAGAAAAATTATTTTAAATTATTTACCAAAATTGCCGAAACATACTTGTGCAGATTTTATGAAAACCTGACATAAGATAAAAAATTCATTTTCATACTCAGTTTTAAAAACTACACAAGAAACTATGTTTTAATTGAAATCAAATTTCATGCATATCAGTGTTATATTTTAAGACAAAATGCTTTATCTGAGCCAGGATTTGAACCCAAGATCTCTGGTTTTATGCACCAGTTCACTACCATTTGTGCTAACCTGGTATTCTGCCCAAACACAAATGTTTCTCTCTCTGTACATAATCTCATTCTTCAATAGCGTGAACATTCTTTTTTTTGGGAAATTTTTTTCTCATCAAAACCATAATTTATAGATCAATATTGGTGCATAAATTTATATTTAACATCATGATAATAGTTTTACAATTATAATAGTAATATTAATAATCCTGTCATAAAATCATCTTGAATTAGAAACAAGCCAATTACATTGTGAACAAAGATTTGCACCACTGGGAAACAGGATTATATAAGAGAATGAAAAAAAATTGTATTTGGTCAGCGATGCTTTGAAAACACAAAGGTTAGTGCGCTGGTGTGTAAAACTAGAGATCTTGGGTTCAAATCTCAGTCCAGACAGAATTTTTTCTCTTAAATAATAATAATAATAATAATAATAGTAGCCTAATGTCCATGATCTTGGATGGTCTCCATTCTCCTTCCCTCTTCCCGGTATTGTACAACACAAATTCTACTAAATGAACTCAAAAGACAAGTATCTTGGTAAAAAGCAACCTTCGAGTGCAAGTGTCTTACGAGGGTGGATCAAATATAAACCGGAATTTGTATCCGGAGGCTCTGGTAGTGAACTGCAAAGGTTGTGGTTTGGAAGGGAAGTTGGTGGGGGTGTCTGGAGTAGAGATCTTGATGTGTCGCACTCCGAAGCGCAGCCGCTTGCTTCAGTACGCCATGAGCGAGCAAGAGGTACACACGTCTGTTGCGCAACACATTATTATTAAGTTTTTGGCGAAAGAAGGCACTGAACCTTCTGAAATTTTGAGAAGGCTCCATGCGCAGTTCGGGGAAGCAACCCTTTCGAAGACGCAGGTGTATGATTGGCGCAAAAAATTTAGCGGGCCGGGATTCAGTGCAAAATGAGCCCCACCAAAGACGGCAACGAACAAGCATCACTGCAGACAACATTCGTGCTGTATGGGACCTTATTGAGGAGGATCGGCGCATAACAATTTCGGAAATTGCTTCACACGTTGGAATAAGCTTTGGAAGTGTTCAAGCCATCATCAGTGATGAACTCAAATTCCAAAAATTGTCTGCCAGGTGGGTTCCTCGGCTCCTCTGCCAAGAACAAAAAAATTTGACGAAAATGCATTGACACCTCTGGAACATCTTCCTTATAGTCCAGATTTGTCACCCTGTGACTACCATTTGTTTGGGCCACTGAAAGAAGACCTGGGAGGAAGGCGGTTTGGTGACAATGCAGCGGTAGAGGAGTTCATGTGCAACTGGCTGACTATACGTCATCCCTCATTCTTCAAGGACGGCATCAAAAAGTTGCCAACTCGATGGCAAAAGTGTGTTGGAAATGCAGGAGACTATGTAGAAAAATGAGGTGGTGGTTTTGTATTTTTTTGTTAATTCAATAAAATTGTAAACAATAATTCCGGTTTATATTTGATTCACCCTCGTAATATGCAACTAGAATAGGAAGATTCCTGTTCAGTATTGGCTCTTGTTTAAGATGATCCAATTTTATGCAATGATTATGTAATTCACTCACTTCTCTGACATTCTGCTAATGATTGCTTTAAGGATACCTGTTTATATTTTATTAGTCTGCCAGTATGGCTTCCTTCCAACTTCAATATCAGAACCCTTTTAACAGAATCAGAGTTATAACCTTATAACATACTATTTTAGTGAAGATCTTTATCCGAATCACATTTACATCATACCACTTTAGTGAAGGTTGATGTCAAAAGTTTTAAAGTGATTTTGAACAAGATTATCTCTTACATTTGAAGAGAAAATTTTTCGCCCAGACCAAGATTCGAACCTTTGGCTTGTCAGGCCAAATGTTCTTCCAACTGAGCTACCGGAGCAAGTTCCGATTTCGATGTAAATTTCTCTCTTATATACATTGTAATTCCCAGCACCAAATGCTATGAAGCCTTTGTTTCTATCTTTGCAAATGGTGGCTTCATAGTTACGAAGACATTTATTGGGAATTTAAACACTACTTTATAAAGCCAGTAGGGCTTCTATTGATGTTTTTATTATTAATTTAACACTTCTCACTGAAGGATATCCTTTGAGAAGTGTTAAATTAATAATAAAAACATCAAGATGATTTCTATTTATGAAAATTGGTCAAGGCAAATACAAAACACAAGAGAAGTTGGGAAAAGAAGTAAAATTATAATGTGAAGTCTGGTGGAAAATAATAATTTTGTTATACATAATATTTCTATTGTTTTATAAGTTATCGATTTTGTTATTTAGGCAGCACAGTGAAACAATAAGACGCTGTGATCACACTATGAAGGAACTGGAATATTACAGAGGGCAGCACCGTGCAGCTATGAATCAGCTGGAGGCAGCTGCCCAAGAATCTTCCAGCCTGCGCTCCAAGTATGCTGACCTGGTCACTGAGAAACAGCGTCTGGATAGGGATGTCCAGAGTTTACAGAAAGAAGTGACAGACTTGAGGTGCCAGCAGCAGGTATCAGCAATATTAAATAATCTTTTACAGAAGATATATTAACATAATATAATAAATTTGGGAATTTTTAACATTATGAGGTTTTATTGATAAGATTCAAATGAATTGTGAATTCTTCGTACCTCATACTTCTGTGTTTTTTAAACACTGCACCACAGTATCGACGACCATCGTCACCATCATCAGCTATTTTCACAACTGTCAATTTTTTCTTTTGCCGGTAATTATCCAAACTGCCATCTGGTGTTCTTTAGAAGGAATCTTTTTCTAAACTGCCATCTGTTGTATTTTTGAAGAACTTTGTAATCAAGCTTGGTTCATCTGGAATATCGAAGTTCATGGTTGTAGTATGTTTTTTTTTTAATATATATCTTTTCCCAAACTGTTAAATCCAAAGGTTTGGATAGATGGTGAAATTAAATGTTTCTTACCTCTCCTCATATAAATCTTTTAAGTTGATCGCGATTTCGAGACTATAACTGTCTCATCCTCAGAAACGTTCTTGGTGACTGGTGTTATGTCGATCAGAAGAAGCTCTTCTTCTTCCCTCCTTCTTCCGATCAACATAACACCAGTCACCAAGAAAGTTTCTGAGACTATAACTGTCTCATCCTCAGAAACTTTCTTGGTGACTGGTGTTATGTCGATCGGAAGAAGGAGGGAAGAAGAAGAGCTTCTTCTGATCGACATAACACCAGTCACCAAGAACGTTTCTGAGGATGAGACAGTTATAGTCTCGAAATCGCGATCAACTTAAAAAGATTTATATGAGGAGAGGTAAGAAACATTTAATTTCACCGTAAATTAAACCTCATAGTGATTAATTCCTATAAAGGTTAAATAAAAGTTTGGATAGATGTTTCAAAAGTTTTGCTTCTTTTTCAATTCTATGATTCTCTAATAAACTATGTGCTGCTATAGCTGATTTTTCAATTTCTCCATTCTTTATGTTTCTAAAGTGTTCTCTTTTTAACGAGTTTCCTAGTTCCTTTTTGTTTTTCCTATATATATATATATATATATCCTATTGCAATCTTTGCAATCAATTTGATAAATTCCAGATTTTTTGTTGTCTGGTGTGTTAACTTTATTATTAGTTAACAGGGTGAATTTGTTAATTGGAGCCAATGTTATATTAAATTTTCTGAACATTTTTAAAAATTTATTATGAACTTCAGGATGGTAAGTAAGTTAACATAAACTTATATCAGAGCAAGTTAGCTCAGATGGTGTCATTTGAGACTCATTTTTGGTAGATCGCAGATTCAAATTCTAGGACTGTCTGGATTTGTTCCACCAGTGTCATCAAGGAAAATGAGGGGTTCGAAATTCATTACTAGGATACATTTCATATCATTCAAAAGTCAGTGGAATTATACAATAACACATCACAAACACAGTAATAGAATGCAGCTTACTCAATTGTATCATGTTTCTAGATATAGTATGATCATAGAAATTAAAGCTTGTATAATGAAATAAAAAAATTAAAAATATATGTTATGGCTTCAGTTATATGGAGGGTTGTTCACGATTCCTGGGGACAAGTTTGCATCACTAACCTGCTTATGAAATCCCATGTCTCCACCAGTGGTTGTGTTCGATTGGATGGCCTTGTACCCTAGCTATCGCTCTGCAATGGAGTTTCCACTGCAGAACAGCGATGTCGGTTTTGGACCACTCCTCCTTGCAGGTTTTCCATAGACCTTCAATAGAGTGTGGTCTCCTACATCCAAGCACCCTTTTTAGGAGACCAAATGCACAAAAATCCATGGGCACAGCATCGGAGGACTTGACAGGTATTTCACTGAAGGGCACTGCAAAGTATTCCAGTTGTCTGCTCCATTGTCTCCATGAACCGATGTGTAGCAGCAGAGATGTGGCTTGAAGCTGTATCCTGATGGATCCAGATGTTGTTCACTTCTCTACCATAGAGGGAAGGTATCTCAGAAGTACAAAATTGGTGACAGGACATTTCCTTTTGTAGTAGGCAGAGTTAACTTTAGCTTTTTTTTCTACTCCGTGAATGATTAACTTGCCATTGTAGCAAAATCCTGCAATTATCATGAAGCTGCGTTAAAAACTTTCCCTGCAGTCGGTATACCACTTTTCAAATTTTTTTCACCTCTTGGACGGTAAAAAATTGCTCATGGCTTATTTGTATCATTAAGATATACATATGCCTCTTCTAAAGTCACTATAAACTTCCATTTATCATCCGCAAGATGGCGTTCATAGAGCTATCTAATGCAGGTGTGCCTTCCTGCAATGTGTCTCGGTAGGAACTTGTGAACCCAGCTTTTATGTCGCTTCTCTAAGTTAAAATTTTTGTTTATTATGTTGTTTACGGTTGCTAGAGAGATGCCCAACTTCACTGCTAGTGCTTGTTGGGTGGCTGGATTGTTTCCTGTCACAAGGGCTTTAACCTTCCTGACCACCTCAGGGGTGCAGCTTGTAGCAGGTGTGCTTGTTTTTTTCCCCCTTAGGAATCAATCCCATACGAGTTTTAACTTTTTTTGTTAAGAACTGAGTAAATCCCATTCCTGGATATATTGAAACCACGCTTCTTGTACATTTTGATGATAGCACTATAGCTGTAATCAGCATCGGAAAAGGGCTGTTACGTATCCCTCCCAGAAAGAATCAATTTTCCTTGGCATACTAACGAGCAAACCAGATCCGAACACTGTGGCAGATAGTACTCAACTGAATGAACATGTACTGTTGTGGGCAGCATCTCTGCTTAAAAAGTAGTGACGTCATCACCTTTCGAACTTGTCCCCAGGAATCGTGAACAACCCTTCTTAGGGTATTTCACCATGTTTAGTGTAGAGATGTCTGGTTTCTGAGCTCTTCTTGACTACTCATTATGGACTGAAATGTCCATTTGGATTGAAAGGGGGGTTAAAGATAATGGCCCTGACCACACCAAATCCATTCCCCTTTGATTGTCCCCTCCCCTCCTTCAACCTGAAAACATATAAAGGACACATTGCCTCTGCAGACATTCTTCAGTCCGGAAGAAAGAACCAGCATAAGTTCAGAAACCTCAGGCACATGTCAATCCTACAACGCTGTGAAATTTCAATCATTGAAATCATATGGATTAGCATGAAAGGCTTAGATCAAAACTTTAAGGCTTTGTCTTAAGCCTGCATTACATGATTTCACAATTAATCTTGCAACTGCTAAAAATTTGTCAGATTTACTGTAATGGTCTAAATGCCACAAAGATTAGGGTGTGGATAGGCAAACTGTTTTCAGATAGTTCTAAGTTCACAATGGGTTAAAGCAAGGGTATGTGCTATCTCCTCTACTATTCAGTTTTGTACTAGACCATGTAATAAATTCTTTAGAGAATAAAGAAGATGTATTACACATCCAAGTTAACTGTTCACGGGCGGAGGGGAAGAGTTTTAGTGCTAGTGTCGCTGATCTACTGAATCTGTGGAAGGGATGTAGGAGAAAACCGTACATCCGATAACGTATTGAAATTTTTCAACTTCAAATGTGGGGGGAGAATCTCTAAACACGTGTGAAACATCTTAACATGGTTGTCAAATTAGTCATTTAACCCATCAGCGAGGACATTTAAAACATGGCGTTCCTTTCCCAGATGCAGAAGGATGTGATGATACGCCTGGACTTTTAAATACCAAATGCAGATTGCCACACATTACGCGTTGATACATCTATGATTTTCAAGGCCTATACGGAGTTTGTAAAACATTCTGGAGAACTTATTTTTTCTTGCTGTGACAGAAAAATCTCCCCCTCATGTTATGACATAATTTACGACAGGCATGTGGAGTGAGTTAGCTACTTATTAGTGAAAGGAGATGCTCTTTGTATTTTTTTTCTCTTCAGCTACGCCCTTCCTTCGAACTAGTGAATGCCCTATTTTGCCGAAAAGAAATATCTGTAAAGTGTCCCACTGTGTGGTCTCATAACTAACCTTTCTTTCAAAACCGACGTGGATCTTGTGTTTATAGACAAAAATCACATGTCTCAGACATTTCCAACTTCTAAAACAAATTTACGTGGCGAATTTGATGTGTAGAATTATAAAAAGAATTAAAAAATATAATAGAGGGTTAATAGTAATAATAATAATGGCAATAATAATAGTAATAATAATAATAATAATGGTAATGATACTAAAAATAAAATTAGTAATAATGATAATAATAATAATAATAATAATAGCAATAATAATAATAGCAATAATAGTAATGTATGTACTGCACACTTCCAACACAGGTGCTCCCCAGCGGGAGTTTATTAACCAAGATAATCCATTCAACAAGTTTCCGTAATTATATAAATGAATTTATATCAAATAAAATTTAGATTCTCCAACTTTTATAAATATTGTACATAGTGAATCTGAGTAGATTATACAGGGAATGATTGGAAAGCATTAGCTCAGGATAGGGATGTATGGAGAGCTTATGTCCGTGGCCATGACCCTACGGGTTCGATAGTGCCAGTGAGTAAGTAAGTAAGATGTGTCGAATTATGAAAATCTTTAATTTAAAAATATGAATGAAGGATAAATAGATAAAGTTTAGAATTATAAATTTATAAGTAAACCTTTAGCAACAATTTAAAAAAATGAATGCATTTTAACTTATATCTTGATGAAAGTATTAAGAAATCTCCATCTACAACTAAATATAACTTGTAATTAACCAATGAAAGACGCCATTCTATATCACTGTTTGTTTCGTTACTATATTCTATAGTGTTCTGTTCTAGTACAGGTCTTTCACTGTAATGTAATCTTAGAATTTTCATGCTATGATTGCAGCTTCATTAGGGAATTATGGTGTGGTAGCTTCCCACCCAGGGGGATGATATTGATGGTAACAATGATGATAAAAGCTAGATGATGTCCATGGACCGTTTGGGCCTCAAAGCCCACTGCATGACAAGACAGTATTCCACCTCGAGACCACAGATATAATAATTAATATTTTATTAACCCTTTCATTTTGTTATTTGTTTTATTTATTGACACTTACGCTTATTTGCCAACATGTCAACAAGATACATGTGGTTAGCACATCGCATCAATGAGAGATCTATTAGGAAATTGAGGTGTAACTTGGAAGAAAGACGAACATAACGTGATATCTATGTAATCTAGATGTAATAAAACATTGCAAGTCTCGTAGGCTGCTATGGGTAAGGCATGTGGCACGAATAGGAAATTATATAGGAACTTTGTGTACGAAAAATAAAAGCAAAGTGCCCAGTAGGGGGGATAACCATAAAGTGCAAGAAAAATATTAACCAGGATTTAAGGGAGATAAATTATACAGGACCCTCACTGCTGGGTTCCCGATATCGAGTCTCGGTCACTCCATGTTGGTTTCGTGGCGGAAAAAACGGAGCTTGGACAGGTTTTTCTTGGGGTTTCTCTCCCCGCCTTCCCCTGCCGTATTTTCATTCCACTGTTTCTCCATACTCATCTCATCTCATCACATTCATTTCGTTCATCTGCCTCTGTGGTGGTGCGTCAGACGTGGTCGGCCACACCCTTGTCATACACAGACCTCTATATATAGTGGCTTCTTCTCATCTCATCCCTCAACCCAACACTGACTTGGACACGAGTTGAGGATATTATTATAAATTATACAGGAATAATTGGAAAATATTATTTGGGATAGCAAAGTATGGAGATGTTATGTATGCATAATCATGACCTCTATGTTCGATGGTGCCATACATTTTAAGACAAACACAAAACAAGTTGGTTTCCAATGTCCTTCAATTTTTTTTAAATTATCCCTTTCATTGAATATTTTAATAATAAATTCCATTCTCTCTACTTTCCAAATCAAGATATTGTAATTGATGAATCATTATGATTATGGAGGGGCAAACAATTCCCTCCACTTAAAACTGCCAAATTTGATTTTAAAACTTATGAATTGTGTGAATCTAGAACTGGGTATGTGGTCTCGAGGTAGCGTCCTGGCCTTGTCACGCAGCTGACCGAGATTCGATTCCAGTTGGGAGAGGCTTCTTGGGTGAGTTTTATTTCGGGGGTTTTCCTGACCTGTATGACAAATGTCAGGAAGCTTTAGGGCCCCAACAGTACCCGAAAATCATCCGGCCATCATCATCATCATCATCATTATCATTCACCGGTGTGGAAGGAACGGGAAGCTGCCACACCTATAATTCCCTAGTACAGCTACAAAGCATAGAATGAAAATGCTATGATTGCAGTGAAAGACCTGCCCTTGGGCAGAACACTATAGAATAGAATAGAATGGTCATTCATTGTTTACATTCTATTAACCCTGAATTTCGTAAAGTATCCTTTTGGATACATCAGTTGGTTCAATTAATTTAATATTATATATAAATCAGAAGAAAACGAACAAAAAGAAACCACTTAAATATGTGTGTATTTACACAATATACCTAGTAATAACAGTTATACAAGATTCCGTTTTCACTGCGGTCCGCCACATTTAAATAACTAACAGAAACAATTTGTGTTTTGCCAATTTAAGGGTTAATCACAATTTGATATGTATCTAAAATAAGTTACTTGGAGAGTAGAGTTTAAAAGTACTACAGCACAGGGGTACTGCATGGACTTTTAAATGACCGCACAGAAGGGAGGAAACCGGTCTTGTATATATACAGCAAACCACGCTGAGGGGTTAAGCACGGAATGCTCAAGCGGTCGGATCATTTAAAATCACAGTATTTGTCGTCTCTCTGTTACCAGCTTCACAATAAATCACAAGTGGCAACATGTAATGAGAAGGGCAAGGAAGGGACAGCTCATTCCTAGACGTAGCCCCAAAAGTAACAGGGTTGTCAAGTTAGTCATTCTGCCACTGACCGCGCAGGAGGATGGATCATTAAAATCCATAGTATTTGTCAGCTCTCTACCTGACAATCAAACAACATAATACAAAGGACAGGAAGTGGCAACATAGTAAGGAAGAGAAAGAGAAAGATAGTTTGTTAGTCAACATATTTTCTGCCTGCACAAAACACTTGGATGGGTAATACAATATCATTAATTATGGGAAATAACATTATGAGGTTTTCAAGTTAATAACTAATAAATAATGAGTCATGAAATCTCATCTGACACTCTGCGATCTTCAAGCACGGGACTGCAGTTTCTGGGAGCATCCCTCCTATCTTCAGCCATCTTTACGACTCTTCAATTTTGGCGAGATTTCACAACTCATTATTTATTAGTTATTAAGACGTACAATATGTGTAGATTCAATTTCACTTTTGGTTTTAATTAATCTCAGTACTTTTAGATGGCTGTTGAAAATAAAGTTCTTAGGAAAATTTTTGAACCAAGGAGAAATGAACAGACAGGCAAATAGAGAATGCTACATAACAGTTAGCTACATGATCTTTATGGGAAACCAGATATAATAAGAAAAATTAGGACTCGTATACTGCAATGGGCAGGATATGTAGCATGAATTGGGAATGAAATAGGGGCATGCAAATACCTTGTCAAGGGGGAAAGTGCCCAGTAGGGAGGCCAAGAATGAGGTGGGAGAATAATATTAACCATAATTTGAAAGAGATAAATTGTTCAGGGATAATTGGAAAAATATTAGTTCAGGATAGGAATGTATGGAGAGCTTATGAATGTGCAGCCGTAAGACTTACAAGTTTGAAAGTGCCAATGAGTTAGTTAATTGAGTTTTACTGAGTTATCAGTAATACTAAATTTGCTCTCACAGTTTTATAATGTAAACAGTTTGCTTTAAAATTGTAGCACCATCTCCTGAAAGTCTTTATGTAAGTTCTCTCTCTCTCTCTCTCTCAGGATTATGGTTTGATATGTTGACTGTGTAGTCCACCACTGTGGTCTCGAGGCAGCATATTGCCTTATCCATGCAACAGGCCCAGGTTTGATTCCCAGTCGGGACATGTTTCCTGGGTGAAGATTTTTCCTCACCTGTAAGACAAAAGTCAGAAAACTTTAAAGCCCAAATAGTCCCCAAACATCATCTGGCCATCATTAACATTATGATATTCACCTCATTAAATTAAGTTCAGAATTAAGGCCTCTCCTGACACATCATTACCCATCATATCAACGGGGCGCATAACCCTGCCTTCTAGGTGCCCCAAACCTCAGAAATGGGTTACAATACATACTGCTAGGACAGAATATCAGAAATGTCGAAATAAATAAACTGGTGGCATTGAATTAAAAGAAAATTAGATAAAAATTGAAGTGGGAGGTAACTCTATGAGGTATTTATGAATGAATTGGAGAAAATGTTTTTAATATCTCCATAAAAAAATGTTAACTGTATTTTATAATGTTGGCAGGACGCGATTGTAAGTGAGACTGGAGCTAGTGACTCACTGAATACACATTATATCAATTCATTACGGAAATATGAAGCAATAAAGGATGAATATGATTCACTGAGGAAGCGGTATGATGACCTGATCTCTTCACACACTGCAGCTGTTAACAAACTAGAACTGGCCCAGGTATGTATGATTACAACACCAGATGTGACAAGGGATAAAAGTCAGCCCAGATATCAAATCAAAGAATGAACCTTCCTTCCCATATCCATATCATGGTCAACGTTACTTATTGGCTGCAAACTTTATTCTACAAAACTGAATCATTAAAAAATTTATAGTAAAGAGAAAAATATATATATTTTTTTAAAAACTACAATAGAAAATATCATTAAGTGGTTTATTTAATAACACACAACAACAAAGAATTACTCGCAGGCTCGAAATGTATCAATAACTATGTTTTCGGACTCGCAGAAGACGAAAATGATGTTAGTTTTTTCCAGTCACCTAACCGGAGTCTGATATTTTGACGACAACCTTTAGCAGAAGTGATCGTTTCCGTGAGAGTCGCAGGCGCTATTGTCTCTCAAACTGGTCACCCTTCTTTTTCTTTTGCGCGGTTTTATTACTCTTAGGGATTGTTAAACCCTCAGGAATACACAGGTATACAAAATTTCCTGATTGCCACTGTGAAATATGTGAAGTAATGGCTTGTAATACCTCGTTCTATGCAGTTCGTCTTACATTACATCATTGTGATTGTGAAGTGTCGATATATGCATTATTGTGTATCATTATAAAGAAATTGAATTAAAACAATCTACTATATTATATTTTAATACATAAGTTTTAGTGTTTTTATAATTTTGCAATGTCTCGCCGCTGTAAGGATTCTCCTAATTTATTCTGTTATGTATGTGGAGAGTATTGTACATAATCTCAGCGCAGAACTAGTTATAAAGGCATACAATTTATATTTTTAGAACTATAGTAAATTTGGAGATACTAATAAATATTGGACCCCAATTTTTGCTGTACAAACTGCCAAAGGATTTTAATAGGGTGGTTAAAAGGTTCGCATTCGTGCATGCCATTTGCCATTCCAATGTTGTGGAGGGAACCTACGAACCACATCACTGACTTATTTCTGTATGGTCAATATATCTGGTTTCACTTAAAAAAATAAGCATTCTCTTCAGTATCCAAATTTGCAGTCAGCCATGCGACCTGTTAAACATAGTGATTCTTCGCCGAACTTGGGTGACGTCAGTGATGAACATGGCAAAAGGTTTCCACGAAGACATTTTAGAAATGGAAAGGCGTTATAAAGGGAAATCAGTGACCAACATGCTTGCTGATTACTGCTGGCAACTTATCACAGACGTTTCGGAGCCATCTTATCGGCGTAAGTCTTCCAGGAAGAAGTTTTGAAAGGTGAGATTTTTGCTACAATTTAAGCATGTGTTGTAACGTAATTACTTATTTATCCTTCTTAGAAAAAAAATTTTAACTTTTTGGATCTTATATGATTTGGTATTACATAGATCAATTGCTTCTAGCAATATTATTGCAAAAAAATTGAAACTAAGTGCAAATAAGCAATAATATGCGAACTATAACGAAAAACGTTCAACACATCCTCGCAAAAAACTGTTAGGTAATAGAGAAAAACGGACTTCAAATTCGAAATCAGCACATGCCAATTAACTAAAATCACCTATTTTCATTTCTGCGAGTGACAAAAAGTTCAAATTTGTTGTTGTGTGTAATTAAGACATACAGACTGTACATTCTTATCTCTTATGGTTATTTTTGTCGAACATATGTTTCAAGGCTTCTGAGCTCTATCATCAGCGATTACAGACTGATTTTTCTCAAGTTGTCGGCCCTGATTCTTGACTCCTAGCCGACAACATGGGAAAAATTAATCTGTAATTGCTGACAATGGGGCTCAGAAGCCTTGAAACATAAATTTGACAAAAACAATCATAAGAGGTAAGAATGTGCAGACTAAATATCTTAATTAGAAAAATATCTGCCTGAATCGGGAATTGAACCCCAAACCTCAATTTTCTGTTCTGATGCTCTGACCACTGAGCTACTCTGACATTTGTACCCATTCATGCAGAAACCTTCCTCTTATAACTTTTCTCACTTTAATTCCTACCCCCAGAGTGGTGAACCGTTATTCACATTGTATATTACAATAAAATTCACGAACAAAGAGGTCGTGTTTATGTGAGTTCTATGCATCTATGTCAATGGTTTCAGAGAGCCAATTGCCTGCAACTATTGTATGTTAAACGAGGTGGAATTTGTATTTTCATGATGCGCCAGACCCATCTCGCCCGCCTTCATTCATGCCGAGAGCTATAGTAGCTTTGAATTCTAGAAAACATTATGGGATTTAAATACAGCTAAAAGCTACTACCATGATAGAAATAAACAAATTATTATACATAGCTAAGCTAGTACAATTTATAGTAAAGAGGAAAAAATCTACTTGAATTGATAATCGAACCCCAAACCTGTGTTGATGCACTGACCACTGAGCTAGTCAGATATTTTTCTCTTACTATAAATTGTATTATAGTGCATATGAAAGCAGACTATGTTGGCGAGCTCTTTCTTCAGGAAAGTGCCACATTATTGGATTTTTTGGAACCTTTTCATACCAGACATCACCTTATTGTTTGAATTTTTGGCTAACCTTTACAACATGTAACATGACTTTTTATAGTACATTATAAACTCCTGTCAAATTTTATTCTTAGAGTTTCATTTTTCAAATTATTCCCCACCATTTACAATGGTTTTTACATGTTTTCTAGCAATTATTTGAATATATTTTTTCACGATATTGAACTACATGAAAACACGACAGCCATATTCATTTTAACGAATATTCTATATTCCAGCAGCCAACTTAGAGTCTTTACTAATTAACTTACACTAAATAAAATCAGCGTGCATTCTTTCACAGGTTAGAGTGCTTAAATTGTGTCAGGTTAGCTTTTAGGTTGGTATTTCACAGGTTAGAGTACTTAAATTGCATTAGGTTAGCTTTTAGATTCGTTGGCAATGCTAGTTCAAATATTGTGTATATGTTGGCTGCATCCCATGATTCTATAAAGTAAACTGCTTCGTGTCTGTTGGCGCATGCATCATATGTATGATTGGAACCTACAAAAATTTTCTTGTCACATGTTGTAAAGTATTTCCTTCCAATCTCCAAGATAATCTTTTTGAACTGCATGTTTTAGCAATTTAGAAAAATCAGTATGTTATAGAAATGATGTATATGACTGATATATCTGCTTGTCTTTATGAGATTTGGGTATAGGAACTATAATTACATTTTTCCAGTTATTTGAATAGAATCCAGTTTTCCAAATACTGTATTGTTAAAGTGTAAAGTTTCTGATAATTTTTTTAACTTAGCATTATGAATGTCATCATTGAGTTATGATGGTCAGATAGAGTTAAATAAAATTCTTCCATTGTAAACAAGGTTAAGTTATATGATAAAGAAGATGCAGTGCTTCAGAGGTCTATTTGTTTTTTGAAAGCACCACCGACTTGTAGGCCTGACATGGCTTCACTGGAGCTCCTTTGTTCGCTCATTTTAGGTATACTTGTCAGGATGATGCACATCGAGCTGATGTACATCAGGTTGATGTGCAGGTCCAACAAGAAACCTGAAACATCATGAAAGTGTGTAGAAACCAGAACGATGAATGGAATTTAACTTTTATAGGAATTAATCACTATGAGTTTTAATTTCACCATAGATGAATGGAATATTAAATTATCAGGCATAAATCTACAAAAAGTGGAAAAATTTATGTATTTAGGAATGGTGATGAATGCAAATGGGAAAATACAGACTGAAATCAGTAAAATAATAGAAAAAAGTTGAAAAGTCTACAGTTTAAGTAAACAATTAATGTGGAATAAAGATGTACCCACCAAGAGTAAAATGGCAATGTATAAAACTTATTTCAAACCAGTTCTAACATATGCAGCTGAGACTTGGACATACACAAAGAAGGACTTGAGCAGAATCCAGCCACAGAAATTAAATTCTTACGTGGAATGGTACATAAAACAAGGAGAGATAGTGTAAGGAATGACAAAATCGGGGAGACATTAAAGTGTAGAATAACAACAGACATAGAAAAAAGTAGACTAAAATGGTTTGAATATTTAAAAAGAATGGAAAAGGAAAGACTACAACAAAGACTGTTAAATCTCAAGATACAATGAAAATGACCACGAGAAAGATGGATTAACCAAGTGAAGAAAAGTCTACAAAGAGATACGACTGGGAAGGACTAAAAAGAAGCAAAGCATGGGAAGATAGAGATGGTTGGAGGCATATTTGGAATTGACCTTCCAAAAAGGAGGAAACGAAAAGAGGGTGATGATGATGAGTGCTTCAGAATTGTTTGTATGTTTATGTACATTACTGTTCAGGTTTGTTAGTTCTGCTTTTCTCTATTTTCTGTAATACAATCTTCAATCTCCTTTAAACAGGGAATCACATCAAACCCTTTACCCTCTATAACTTTAAAAACCATTTTTCTAAATAGTTGAGGAGGGAATATTTAAATTTAATGAAGTTAGAGATTGCTGTCAGATTGATCTTTTTGCTGATAAATTACTTTTGCTTTTTTAATAATTTATTTTAGATTTGATGGTTCTAGAATTGAAAGGGAAGATATTAAAGTAATTAAAATGTGTAAGCTTTTCCTATCTGTGTTTCATCCATTTTTTTCTGACTTTCTGTTTATGCTCTTCTGTCTTCAGTTAAGGTATTACTCCACCAGATATTCATTGGTTTAATAATTTGGGAATTTTAGCATTATGAGGGTTTCTTAATAAAAATCAAATGAATCGTGAATTCTTCTTACCTCATATATCTATGTTTCTTTAAACACAGTACCCCGCTATCGGAGAACCATCGTTCCCATCCTCAGCTGTCGTGAAAACAGCTGAGGATGGGAATGATGGCTCTCCGATACTGTGGTGCTGTGTTTAAAGAAACATAGACATATGAGGTAAGAAGAATTTACGATTCATTTGATTCTTATTCACTGGTTTGTTATTTGATAACAGGAATGTACTGTTTTGCTGCTTTTATAAGAACATTTGTCATCTCAATTATTACAAATTCGTATTTTCTTGAGATTGATTATATTCTTTTGCATTTTGTAATTGTATTCTCCTTAAATGAAATTTAGTTTGCAGATTCAATTTTCCATTAGGTACTCGGTAATATACAATCTTGTATACTTTGAGAGCTAGAACTAAAAATTAATGTAGTGTAAAATGAAAAATGTTTGCTAGCAAGGTCATCACCAACATACCCCTTTTGGTGTTCAATCATGCTGGGAAAACAGAAACAGACGTTTGGCATACTTGGGTTACCTGTTGATGTGCACTGATATTTTAGCATTTTATCATCACTAAAGAATATGAGATTATTATTCAATAATCATTGATGTAATACAGCACCATTTTGGTTGGATGGTCTATTACTTATATCTACTGTTAACGTCTCCCAAAATTATGAATGTTATTTCTGCTGATATTAAGAGATTTAATTTCTCAGTGTGAATATTTTGACCAGGTATATAAACAGTAATGATATTATTGTGAGTTTATTAGGCAAAAAAAATCTTAGTACTGTCAATGTATTTGTCAATTTTGGTTTTTTGTTTCAGTTACATTTAAGGTATTGCATACCATTATAATGATCCCTCCACTTACGGTAAAACCAAATGTTTCTTACCTCTCCTCATACAAAACTTCTAAGTAGATTGTGATTTCGAGACCATAACAGTCTCATCTTCAGTACTATTCAAATGTTTCTTACCTCTCCTCATACAAAACTTCTAAGTAGATTGCGATTTTGAGAGCATAACGGTCTACTTAGAAGTTTTGTATGAGGAAAGGTAAGAAACATTTGATTTTACCATAAATTAAACCTCATAGTGATTAATTCCTGTAAAAGTTAAATCCCTCCACTTCTTTTTAATTTTATCTCTTTTTATTTTTTTTTTTGTGTCATAATCCACAAAAATTGCTAGATTTTCCATAACCATTATCCATATCTGTGTATTGAAATAGATTTGAAATACTGTAAGACCATGACAAGTCTGCGAGTGGGCATATTGCAAATGGAATAAGGAGCAAACACAGTTACCTTATAAGTAATTTGGTTGACGATTTTATTATTAATTTAACACTTCTCATTGAAGGATAAATTATATTTGAAGAGAAAAATTTTCGCCTAGACCGGGACTTGAACCCGGGACCCTTGGCTTTCCGGGCCAAGTGCTCTACCAACTGAGCTACTGAGGCGAGTTATGATCTAGACGCAAATTTTTCTCTTATGTACGTTGTAATTCCCTCGCGCCAAATGCTTGAAACCATAGCTTCTATCTTTGCAAATGGCGGCTTCTTAGTTCCGATTGAGGGTCTTTCCACTTTTTCAGCGGTTGCCCTTTTACCAGCCGGCTGCTGGCCCTTCACATCCACATGTGTCAATCACAGAGGTAGATGATCAACAGCCAGTGTAGGGGTGACATGTGGTTAGCATGTCGAGTCCCCGAGCCGTTATAGCTGGTTCCTCAACCTGGGCTTCTTAGTTAAGAAGACATTTATTGGGAATTTAACACTACTTTTTAAAACCAGTAGGGCTTCTATTGACAATTTTTCTCTTCAAATATAATTTATCCTTCAATGAGAAGTGTTAAATTAATAATAAAATCGTCAATAGAAGCCCTACTGGCTTTAAAAAGTAGTGTTAAATTCCCAATAAATGTCTTCTTAACTAAGAAGCCGCCATTTGCAAAGATAGAAGCTATGGTTTCAAGCATTTGGCACAAGGGAATTACAACGTACATAAGAGAAAAATTTGTGTCTAGATCGTAACTCGCCTCGGTAGCTCAGTTGATAGAGCACTTGGCCCGGAAAGCCAAGGGTCCCGGGTTCGAGTCCCAGTCTAGGTGAAAATTTTTCTCTTCAGATATAAGTAATTTGGTGCTTAGATTCCAAAGAATGCACATTGTTTGAAATATACATCATGGACTAACATTTGCTGTCTTTGTCTTTCAATGAAGGCAACTATCCTAACTGTAATGCTGACCTCTTCCACAAACATCATATCCTATGTCAATGCAAATCATTCAGAAAGTGAAACATTACAATCAGTCATCATGCATAGTTGGTCTTTTCCAAAGTTCAGTGTTAATTTTGTAGTATTACATGATGCCTGTGAACTGTGTGACTGTATGAATCTCCCCGTCTCATCCCCTCCATACACTAGAGCACTATTTCCAATTTCTTGCCTTAGCACTCAGACTTATCTTGGCAATACAGTATATAAGATTTAAAGCTTTACTGGTATTGATTAACTAAAATATTTTCACTGGCTAATTTATAAATTTCAGAGATTTCAATTTTTAACTCTGAGGTTTCTTCTTTAGATGGCTAAAGTAGAGATTGAATTGAAACTTGATAATTAATGATCTTTAAAACATTTTGTCTAATCATTCTTACCTCTTACAGTTATTTTTGTCGAACATATGTTTCAAGGCTTCAGGTAATAATCACAGCAAATAACTCTAACCTGAGTCGCCTAGAAGTATGCCAAAATCAGGCTTTGCAGCTTATAACCGGCATAGCAAAATCAACTTAAATCTCAGCAATGCAAACACTAACTCAGAACACAAAAAAATGTTACGGTTAACAACATCAAAATGGGAAAAAAGACAGTTACAATCAACAAAGTTGAAAACACAAACAAGTTTCTTGTCCAAAATAACGGAAATAAAAACAGATTTGAATCTTCCTAAATCCAAAGAAAATATTTTGATCAGAGAAAACCTTCTTTCTTTTGAACCAATTAACATTCAGCTAAATCTAGAAGAACCAGTTACAAAATCTGAAACTCCCACACCTGTACTAAAAGCTCCAGCGTTAGAAGTGTGAATGAGAGATATCCACCAGAAGAATGGTTACATGTCTACACAGATGGATCTACTATTGATAACAACTCAGGATCAGGAATTACATGTGCATTATTTTCATTTTATCAACCAGCAGGATACCACTCAATAAATTTTGATGCAGAAGTAATGGCTATTCATATTTCACTGCAACAATTACTATACGGAATAAATAAATTACAAAATGCTGTCATACTCTCTGATTCTAAGGCAGCAATATATGCAATAAATTTGCACAAAATGAAGTCAATACAAATTAAAGAGTGCTACAAAATGATTCAACAACTCCAAAAACTACAGAAAAGAATTCAATTGCAATGGATACCTGCACATTGTGGAATTGCTGGAAATGACACTGCTGATTTTCTTGCCAAAAAAGGCTCCAATTTAATTCAGAATACTACAAAAAAGCTTACCTTTCGCATCCATAAAAAGAATAATTAAAAACAAATATAAAATCAAACAAAACCAAGACCTGTGTAATAAAACCAAAGACAAAAAATGGAATTTTTAGTAAAGAAGCCGGATATTATTCCAGAAATTCCACGTAAAACTACAGTAGCAAAATTTAGACTGCTTACAGAACATGACTATTTGGCCAAACATTTATATAAAATAGGAATCTACACGAATCCAAATTATCCTCTATGCAACAAAGATGTAGAAATGAACAAAGAACATCTACATCTGTGAAGTATTACCTATTGGATCCACCATAGAGAAATATTGGAGAGGAAGAATGCTAATGGCTTTGTTGCCAAGGCCCAGCATTTGAAAACAACAACATGTCTCAAGGCTTCTTAGCCTTGAAACATATGTTCGACAAAAACATCTATAAGAGGTAAGAATGATCAGACAAAATGTTTTAATTATTAAACAGACCTCTTAATGTTTCTTCCTATTGTACTTTAAAATTAATAATCTGTTGACTTGTGAAGATATTTTACATTGAGATATGTTTTATACAAATTTTTACAGAATTGTGATATTTCTCTATTTCATATAAAATTTATTTTTATCAAGTTGCTTGGAATAATTCTAGTAAATTTCTTTCAGTGTAAATAAAAATTTTCATTCAAAACAATATTATTTTCAGAGGAAATCTGATTGCATTTTATGGATTACAGGAAGAGGTGACTCGAATGAAGAAACAGTGTGAAGAAGTAGCTCAGGAACGTAATGCTGCAATCAGGGAACGCAATGGTCTGAAACAGCAATGCACATCAGCAATACGACAGTGGGACATGGCTCTCCGAGAGAGGAATGAATACCGAGAGATACTAACAAAGGTTAATATAATAAATTTGGGAATATTTACATTATGAGGTTTTCTTAATAAGAATCAAATGAATCGTGTCATCAGCTATGGCTGGATACACATAATGAAGGAAGTGAATTCTTCTTACCTCATACATGTATGAGGTAAGAAGAATTCACGATTCATTTGATTCTTACTGACAAAGGTGCAACAGCAGCATGAGGAGGCTGTGAAGGAGATAAACCAAGCAATGGCAGTGCGCATGAAGGCTAGCAAGGACATGAAGCGACTCACAGAGGAGAGGAATGCTGCCATGCAGGAGTATACTCTCATCATGAGCGAGCGAGATACAGTTCATAAGGAGATGGAGAAACTCTCAGATGATCTCACTCAAGCTTTCAAAAAGAACAAAACTTTAGAAGCGGAAAACAAGGATTTTGTTGAAGAGGTCAGTATGGAATGTTGAGGTTTATCATATTTAATATTAATTATATACATAATACAAAATTGTTCTTTTCTAACAGCTTTACTAATAAAAATCTCTTAAACATGCTTTCATCAGTTGTTTAGTTATACAATGTATACGTTTATATAATACATTTGGGAATTTTTAACATTATGAGGTTTAATAGTGAGTGGAGAACATATTTTTATCGACTCACCTCATATATTTTCAAATTTCTTTGATACCGACGGTTTCAGACAATATCATGTCTATCTTCAGTCATGGCTTCCACTGATGAAATTCTGTGATTGTTGATTTCTCTAATTCACCTCTTATGTTGCCATCTTTCGTTGGGATTATAAAATTTGTAATTAAATTTTTATCCACCGGAATATCGAAATTTATAGATCGATATTTATTCTTCTGAATGAATATCATTTCCCAAATTGTCAATTCCAACGGTTTATCCAATTGTTTCAAAAGTTTTGCCTCTTTTTCAATTTTATGATGTTCTAGCAAACTACGTGCAGCAATTTCACAATTTTTAATATTTCTAAAATGTTCTTTAGTGTATGTTTCCAAATTCCTTTTTGTTTTTCCTATGTATACTTTGCTACAATCATTACAATTTATTTGATAAATTCCAGATTTCCTACTGTCTTAAGTACCAATAAAAAATCAACATCCCAGACAGTAAGAAATCTGGAATTTATCAAATAAATTGTAATGATTGTAGCAAAGTACATAGAAAAAACAAAAAGGAATTTGGAAACACACACTAAAGAACATTTTGGTTGGTATCTAATGTCGAGCACTTGATAATGAAATCATTCGCTCTCTTGCACTCCAATATTTAGCAGAAAGGCTGGTCTCTTCTACAAAAGCTGGACAACGGAGGAGATGGTTTCTTTCCATATCTTCATTTAAATTGCAAAAAGGGCATTTAGGTGAATCTGTTATGCCAATTCTGTGTAGGTGTTTATTCAAGCAGTCATGTCCCGTTAGCAGTCTGAATGTTGCTACTGCAGATTTTCTTTGTAATGTAGTAATGTCATAAGCTTGTAGATTTTCCCATTCCTTTCCAGATGTTTTGGTGGTGTATTCTTCTCTAAGTTTATTGATGTACTTATTTGAGATAATTCTTTTGATAGAGTGAAAGGAAACTGGAGCAGAAGTTGGGTTTGAAACAATTTTGCTACCCTTCTTGGCTAGAAAATCGGCTATTTCATTGCCTGTCACTCCACAATGGGCCGGAATCCATTGAAGTACAACTTTTTTATGTAGACGGGATAAATGTTTTATCATTTTGTGACATTCGATAATTTTGATGCTTTTGGGTGTTGTGTCTCGTGTTATAGCAAGAATGGCTGCTTTGGAGTCACATAGAATTACAACTTTTGTAAATTTTTGGATGTGATATAAAAGATTTTGTAAACTTAAGAAAATTGCTAGAATTTCGCCATCAAAGTTTGTTGAATTTGTGTTTAGTTTACGATAAAAGGAAAAAAGTGGACATACTGCACCAGCACCAGTGCCACCATCATTTGGTAGGCTGGAGCCATCTGTAAAAATATGTATCCATTCAGGAGCTGGGTATCTTAGATTTATCATTTCCAGTGACATTTGTTTTAAAATATATGGAGGAGTTTCAGATTTCTTGATGTCTTCTGTTAAATGAAGGTTATATTCGATTTCCAAAAATTCTAGAGGGTTGTTTCTCATCTGCATATTTTCTTTTGAATGTGGAAGTTGCCAATTTCTGTTTGATTTCTTGTACAATGCTTAGGAAGCTTTGCTGAGATTTTAAACATACTTGTGGTTTTCTTTGGGTCCAGTTATTATGCGGTAGCCTTAAAAATTTTTCATACTGTGTGACTGCTGTTTTCTCAATTTCAGATGCTATGTTTGGGTTATTTGTTAAGATTTGCATGGCAGTGATTGGTGTTGTTTTAACGGCTCCTGTTATCAGACGGAGGATTTGGTTCTGCAATTTATTAAGTTTTTCCACTTTAGTAGTTACTAGGATTTTAGAAATATTAAAAATTGTAAAATTGAAAAATCAGCAATTGCTGCACATAGTGTGCTAGAACATCATAAAATTGAAAAAGAGGCAAAACTTTTGAAACAATTGGATAAACCATTGGAATTGACAATTTGGGAAATGATATTCATTCAGAAGAATAAATATCGATCTATGAATTTCGATATTCCGGTGAACAAAAATTTAATTACAAAGTTTATAATCCCAACGAAAGATGGCAGCACAAGAGGTGATGTCATTTTAGAAATTGACAATCACAGAATTTCATCAGTGGAAGCCATGTCTGAAGAGGGACATGATATTGTCTGAAACCGTCGGTATCAAAGAAATTTGAAAATATATGAGGTGAGTTGATAAAAATATGTTCTCCACTTACTATTAATGATATAACCTCATAATGTGTACTTCCTAATATTAATTTAAATATAATTATGAGGTTTAATTCATAAGAATTAAATGGATCGTGATTTCTTCTTACCTCATACTTCTATGTTTTTTTAAACACAGCACTGCAGTATCAGCGACCAACGTCACCATCCTCAGCTGTTTTCACGACTGTCAATTTTTTCTTTTGCCGGTAATTATCCAAGCTGCCATCGGGTGTTCTTTTGAAGAAATTATTTTCTAAACTGCCATCTTGTGTTCTTTTGAAGGAATCATTTTCTAAACTGCCATCTGTTGTATTTTTGAAGAACTTTGTAATCAAGCTTGGTTCGTCTGGAATCTCGAAGTTCATGGTTCTACTATGGTTTTTTTGAATATATATTTTTTCCCAAACTGTTAAATCCACAGGTTTGGATAGATGTTTCAAAAGTTTTGCTTCTTTTTCATTTCTATGATGCTCTAATAAACTATGTGCTGCTATAGCTGATTTTTCAATTTCTCCATTCTTTATGTTTCTGAAGTGTTCTTTTTTACGAGTTTCCAAGTTCCTTTTTGTTTTTCCTATATATACAGGGTGATTACAAATGATTGGAGCGATTTCATGATTTTATGGTAGCTGTAGTATTCGACATATTTTCACGAACTTTTACAGATACATAGAGCAACTTCCCAGGTTTTTTTTGAGATGTTACAGGTGCTCCATATGCTCCCCCTTGGTGATTCTGCAGATATCAAGTCTGTAATCAAGTTCGTCCCATACTCGACGTAACATGTCCCTATTAATTTGTTCAAAGGCATTGATTATGCGAGCTCGCAGTTCTGGTAAGTCTTACTGGTAAAGGAGGCACAAACACTGAATCTTTCACATACCCCCAAACAAAAAAATCGCACGGCGTCAAATCGGGGGAGCGTGGAGGCCATGACAACAATTTCTGATCATTCTCTCCACCGCGACCGATCCATCGGTTTGGCAATCTCATGTTTAAAAATTCACGAACATCGTGATGGAAGTGTGGTGGAGCACCATCCTGCTGGTAGATGAAGGTCTCACTGTCGGTCGTCAGCTACGGCATGAGCCAATTTTCCAGCATGTCCAGGTACACGTGTCCTGTAACGTTCTGCTCGCAGAAGAAAAAAGGGCCATAAACTTTGAACTGAGAAACCGCACAGAACACACTAACTTTTGGGGAGTCGCGAATGTGCTGCACAATAACGCGGGGATTTTCTGTGCCCCAGATTCGCACATTGTGTTTGTTCACTTTGCCATTCACAAAGAATGTTGCTTCGTCACTGAAGACAAGTTTCTCACAAAAACCATCCTCATCCATAAACTGCTGCATTTGTGTACAAAATTCAAACCGACTCACTTTGTCAATGGGCGTAAGGGCTTGTAGAAATTGCAAGTGGTAAGGTTTATGCTTCAATCTTTTCCGCAAGATCTTCCAAACGGTCGGTTGTGGAATGTTCAGCTCTCTGCTCGCTTTTCGTGTTGATTTCTGTGGGCTACGTGTGAAAACTCATCCGCACACTCTCAACCTTTTCTTCACTCACTGAAGGACGACCCGTTGATTTCCTTTTACAGAGGCATCCTGTAGCTTTAAATTGCGCATACCATCGCCGAATGGAGTTGGCACTCGGTGCATCTTTCTCGAACTTCGTTCTGAAGTGTCGTTGCACAGTTATCACAGATTGAGTTGAATGAAATTCAAGCACAGCATATGCTTTCTCCTCGCCTGTCGCCATCTTTGATAACTGCTGCGCTCTCTCGGTTTAAAGCTGAAACACGGCTGCGAGAGAAAACAAAAAAAAACCTTATGAGTTTTTATACATAACTTTAAAGTTCTGTGAAGATATGTCAAATAAGATCGCTACAATAAAATCATGAAATCGCTCCAACCATTTGTAATCACCGTGTATCCTGTTGCATTTTTTGCAATCAATTTGATAAATTCCAGATTTTTTGTTGTCTGGGATGTTAACTTTATTATTAGTTAACAGAAGATTACCCAGGCTGAATTTGTTAATTGGGACCAAGGTTATATTAAATTTTCTGAAAATTTTTGGAACTTATTATGAACTTCAGGATGGTAAGTAAATTTCTTGAATTTTACATCTTTCTTGGAATCATGTTGTAGGGTGGTGTATTCCTTGTAACCTTTTCTGTTGTTTAAATTTCTTCAATTTATTCCTTATGTCTTCATCAAAACCATTTATTTTAGCAACATGTACAATTTGATTATATTCATTATCAAATCTTCTTAATAGTGACTGGAGAACATATTTTTATCAACTCAGCTCATATGATTTCTAATTTCTTTGATACCGATGGTTTCAGACAATATCATGTCCCTCTTCAGTCATGGCTTCCACTGATGAAATTCTGTGATTGTTGATTTCTCTAATGACATCACCTCTTGTGCTGCCATCTTTCGTTGGGATTATAAACTTTGTAATTAAATTTTTATCCACCGGAATATCGTAATTTATAGATCAATATTTATTCTTCTGAATGAATATCTTCTTCTTCTTCCTTCCAAGTATTAGGCCAAGGCCTGTTACGATCCTATAGAAAATTTTCCCTCCAGCATTTCATAGGACGGCCCAGTGATCTTCGTCCTCTTGGTATATAATTATAAACAGCTTTGGGGATCCGATTTGAAGTCATTCTGTCAAGATATCATTTCCCAAATTGTCAATTCCAATGGTTTATCCAATTGTTTCAAAAGTTTTTGCATCTTTTTCAATTTTATGATGTTCTAGCAAACTATGTGCAGCAATTGCTGATTTTTCAATTTCACAATTTTTAATATTTCTAAAATGTTCTTTAGTGCATGTTTCCAAATTCCTTTTTGTTTTTCCTATGTATACTTTGCTACAATCATTACAATTTATTTGATAAATTCCAGATTTCTTACTGTCTGGGATGTTGATTTTTTTTATTGGTACTTAGAAGTTTTTCCAGACTAAATTTATTTATTGGTGCCAAAGTAATGTTGTACTTGTCAAATATTTTTTTAAATTTCGTATGTACTGTTGGATGGTAAGTAATTTTCTTGAAATTCTTCTTTTCTTTACTAACAATTTGTTTGGGTAGAGCATTCTTTAAGTTGTTTTATCTTTCTGAATTTCTTTAATTTGTTAGATATTATACTCTTATTGAAACCATTTAATCTAGCTATATTAAGGATATTCTCGTATTCTTTCTTAAAATTTTCTCCTTTTAGTGGGACGTTTATCAATCTATATAAGAGGCTATTAAATATTGCATGTTTATGTGCCAGAGGATTGAAACCCGTTGATTTTATATAATTATCAGTATGTGTACCCTTCCTATATACATCAATTCAATTTTTTGAGTTTTTTCATTCCTGATTATGTATAAATCCAAAAACGAAATTTAGTTTTCAATTTCTGATTCTATGGTAAATTTAATTACACCTTGTAGATTAAGTAATTTCAATGCATCATCAACATGTTTCAAATTTATTATCGAAAAAATAGCATCTACATATCTGTATCAACTCTTGAAAATCCATGGGTAATCCTTGGTGATATGGCACTCGAAGTAACTCATGTATAAATTAGCCAAAAAAGGCAGAAGAGGATTTCCCATAGATAAACCCGAAACTTGTTTGTAAAATTTACCATTGAAAGTAAAAAAGGAATTTTCCAAAATTTTGTAATGTTGATGTATTATTCTATTACCTCTTTTTTTAAATCCAAAGAACTCAACCATTTTTCCAAAAAATTCAACATTTTTCCTATTCGAACATTCGGAAACAATGAAACAACATCAAAAGACACAAATCTGTCATTGTGATTCACTCTAATGTTATTCAATTCATCAATTAGTTGTAAAGAATTTTCAATACTTTTATTTTCAAATTCTGGAAGAAGAGGGACATGATATTGTCTGAAACCGTCGGTATCAAAGAAATTTGAAATCATATGAGGTGAGTTGATAAAAATATGTTCTCCACTCACTATTAATGATATAATCTCATAATGTTTACTTCCCAATATTAATTTAAATATATCAAATCTTCTACTTAATGTAACAGTGTATAAGAGAAAAATTTGCGTTTAGATTGAAGTTTCTCAGGTAGCTCAGTGGAAGAGCATTAGACTAGAAAACCAAAGGTCCTGGGTTCAAACCCCAGTCTGAGCATATAATTTTCCTCTTCAAATATAATTTATCCTTCAGTGAGAAGTGTTAAATTAATAATAAAAACAAAATGATGTAATTTTGATTTTTTAAGAGTTTTCAAAATTAATTTTATATTACATCCAAAATAATGACATTTGAGATAAACTACTTATATATTCATAATCAGCAACACAAAATAAAGCAATGGTCATTAAAAAATGAGATAAATTTAAACTTGGTCAAATTTTGTTACTTAGTATATCAATGAAAACTATCTCCTTGGCATGACAGTCCTAGAAAGTCCTTGGCCTACCAGCTGACTGATGATTTCCAATCCACATGTGGCATTTTCAATGTGAAATGTCATCCAGTCAGTATAAGGGTGGCATGTGATCAGCATGTTAGATCCCCTAGGCATTATAGCTGGAGTTGTTACTTATTGTAGCTACCCAAATTCCGCATGATGCTCGGTGGGCACTGATCCCAAAAGTCATCCAGATTCAAAACCCTCAATGCAATTTTTGTACTTTTTTATATAATTTTAATCTGTATAATGGATTATGATACCACCGTAAATATTAAGATTCAAAACCCATCCAATTTATTTGAAACTGTGTATGAAAAGTGACTTTAATCTCAAAAGTTCAATAAAACGTAAAACTTGGAATCAAAACCTTCTACCAACCAAAGACATATCAGTGACAAAGATGCAATTAAGTGCAGTATAGTGTTGGTCATGAATTTTGTTGTAGTATAATATGATTGTATTGTAAAGATATGATAGAGTTTTTGTTGCAAATTATACATAAAACATACCAAATTTATTGTATTCATGTAGACTTTCACGGCCGGAGTTGCTATGAAGATCTTGAAGAAGATTTTCGGGCTATAGGCCATGGTCGTGAGGCTTGTAGTTCCCCGACGTTTTGCCAGAGACTGCGTATGAAAGGGTTGTCTTGAGACTGATGATGCCAGATGTAGTCTGGCAAAATATTGGGGAACTACAAGCCTCACGACCACGGCCTACAGCCCGAAAATCTTCTTCAAGATCATCATACCGAATTTAGTTCACACACTTCTCTTACTCCAGCCTATAGCTCCAGAAAGATACAAACTGGAAAAGAAATAGAATGCACCAAGAAAGATAATTAAATTTAACCATTTAAGTCTTAACGTAATTATCATTATGATCCAAACTGGAAAGAGTTGGATGAATTTAATAATAATAGTAAGAAAAGCGCACAAGTGTGCATTTGAGTAGGCACAGGAGTCAGTATTCTGTGCTGAGTTCCCCCTTACATTTCAAAATATGGTTTTTGTCACACTTTAGTCCACATAGCTTGAATACACATTTCTCACGTGAAAAGTTATTCATGTTGCACAGTTTGTGGTGGAAGCCGTGTACTGCGAGTCTATTGACTACACTTCTCATCTGTTGGTTTGCCCTTGTCCAATTTTTATCCATCATCATGCTGGTGATGTGGAATTCATCTTCTATATCATTCTTTTTTTATACTAGAACCATGTGTTTGGTGAATTTAAATTTTATGTTAATGTTGTACAAATTGGAAATAATTGACAATGTTTTTATTATTCATTTCATACATCTCAATGATTCATTGAGATATGAAGGGAATAATAAAAGCATCGATAGAAGTCATACTGGCTTTATAATGTACTGTAAAATCCCCAAATAAATGTCTTCTTAATAAAGAAGCTGCCATTTGCAAGATAGAAGCAAAGGTTTCATAGAATTTGGTGCACGGGAATTAACAGTGTATGTAAGAGAAAAATTTGCATTTAGATTGGAACTTGCTCAGGTAGCTCAGTTGGTAGAATATTGGCCTAGAAAGCCAAAGGTCCTGGGCTCAAGCCCCAGTCTGAGTGTTAATAATTGAAAAGTTTGGTTGACATAGAGTGGATTTGCAATCCATACAGTTCTAGCTTTATACTAATGTCATTACGTTTTAATATTTATTTAGGTAAGTTTTTATCACTCACCTCATATTCTGATAAAAGTTTACCTAAATAGATAATACCTCATAGTGTGAATTCCTAAAAAAGTAATGTTTTAACATGTTGGAAATTACAGAAAATTAATAATTATATGACTCAACAAGTCAAAGATTATGTCTTAGTAAAGGTTATAAACGTTCTGTGTTTAATAGCAGTGAACACTTCTTAGTAATAATTAAATGAATCGTGATTTTTTCTTACCTCATACATCTATATTTCTTTAAACACAGCACTGCAGTATCGGCGACACTTTGTCGTCATCGTCAGCTGACGATGACGACAAAGTGTCGCCGATACTGCAGTGCTGTGTTTAAAGAAATATAGATGTATGAGGTAAGAAAAAATCACGATTCATTTAATTATTATTAATTGAACCTCATAATGTTAAAAATTCCCTAATTTAATATATAAACACTTCTTAGCTTTGGAAAAATTATGGTGAAAATTTTGATCAACTTTTGTTGGAATTTTATCAATAAAACACATTATTATTTTTTTAAATTTAAATATTCCTTTAAAATCCCCACTAAATCTTGAATCAGAATTTAGTTATATAATTCACCATCACATCATTTGAGGATTAAAACCTATTATGCATGCAATTTTAACTATTATGAAGCTCTTTTTTTTAATTGACATATGCACTTCATATTATTTTTCATAAGTAATGTCACAAGCGATTTCCAATTTATCTAGAGAATTTGGAAATCAAGAGTGGAATTTGTTAGGATTATTTAACGAATAAAATTAAGCTGTTTACTCACAAATCATTATTTAACTATAGTTATTTTAAAATATTTATATATTTAATGTAAACGATGATGTTTGAAAACAAATGAGAAACGATTTGTACACTTCATTTGCTTCTTTTGGTCATCACTGCAACCAGATCATATTATTTATAGCCAAAAGATTGCAATATTGTAAGAATGCACCCTAGTGGAGAAATGTATAACCAACATTATAGGTATTAATTAATTTCTGATGTCCTATGATGTAAATATATTAATTACATTTTTCTGCAATGTAATTTCCTGGAAAATAATTTGTTTAAGAAAGTGCAAATAGTGTTTTTTTTATAGTATAATCAATTACTACAAATGTTTTTATATTATCTCCTGCATGCGCTATCTGCTGACATTCATGCACTATATATACAATCTGGTAGCCGTATTTCTTAGAGAGTCAGTCACTGCAAAATAATGCTATGACATATTCAGAATGTTAAAAAAGGAGGAGCTTTCTTTAATATGATAAACTTCAGTTGATAAATTCAAGGTGAAACATGACTGTGATTGGTTGTAAATCAAAAATCATTGAAATGTGATTGGTCATTGACTCCCATTTGGGGCATGAGTTAAATAGTCTGTATAATCTACCTTGACACCTAGTCATAAGCAATAAATACTCATATTTATTCTGGAAACAATCTTATTTCTTTCATATCAAACATGAAAAAAGTTTGAATTAAGGACTCTCCTGGCACATCATTACCATCATCATCATCATCATCATGTGTCATATATCATCTGGCCAGCATAACTTCGCCTTCCAGGTGCCCCAACCTCAGCAGTGGGTTACAGTAATGCCTTGCCAGGAGAGAATACCAGAATGTCGAAATGACAATGTGATGGCATTGAATAAAAAAACATTTGAGCCGGTTAGAAGCAAAGGGGTGTAAGTAATTTTTTTTCTTGCAAAAAACAAGTTTGGTGCATAATCACATTCTTGAAGCATAATTTTATTAGTGGCTATGGGATGTAAGTGTATGTGTTAGGAGTAGGTAAAAGATGTTTAACTTTTATAGGAATTAATCACTATGAGGTTTAATTTATGGTGAAATTAAATGTTTCTTACCTCTCCTAATATATTTTTTACTAAGTTGATCACGATTTCGAGACTATAACTTTCTCATCATCAGTCGTCAACAAAGTTCTGATGATGAGACAGTTATAGTCTCAAAATCGCGATCAACTTAGTAAAAAATATATGAGGAGAGGTTTTAATTTCACCATAAAAGATGTTTGTTATAATTTTCAATTATTTATGATTTTCTTATACAACTTCAACTTTAAACCTGTTTTTCTCAATACTGGATAACTCACACTTACACCCCTTTGCTTCTAACCACCTCATTTGAGGATTATGATGTGTATTGAAACAGACAGGATTTAATACTAACAATAAACAGGGATCTAGGTTTGATTCCAGTTTTTTTTTTTTGTTAGAATGGGGCCTACTCTTTATCATATATTAATTAATACCCTGGGATTGATTGTGGGTATATCATAGATTTTTTTTGGTTTGCATACTGTGCATAGTGGGATCTAATATTTATAATATCACGTTTAATAGCAATAAAATCTAGGGTCCTGATTCAATTCTTGGCTCTACCATAAAGAGTTTGGTTTGAGTATAAGGGCCGCATGCAAATACATTAGTCTCTACTCAAATTACTTCCAATCACTTGAGCTGACTCACCGTGAGCAATTGCTGAGATCGAATTAACGGCTGACTTACCGGTCATGCATGAAAGTTGACGTTTTCATAATATTGGCAACGAATTACCCAGAATTCTCAGCGATAAAACCACTTCTGTTATTTTCGTCTGCTATAGAGGAACGCATTTACGCTTGCGTCCCGCAAATAATACCGTATACAACGACGTCTGTGTTGTGCAATATTACGCCGATTCTCCTGTTCTTCCAGTTGAATTCTTTGGTAGACTCTATCATATTCCTCTTCTCCGCGTATACCGAAAACATGATCGAAGTCTTGAAGGTCCGACATCTTGGATAAAGCTGCAAAGGTTTCAAACTACATCGGTTCTCTTCGGGATTTTCACGATAAGTTTCTATCTTGAGCTATGATCTTAAGGTACCTCGTCAGGTAGCTTACAATTATTATTGCATGAATAGATTTCTGAGTAAGCAAAATGTATTTGGATAAAACTTTCTCAGCAGAGAACGCCTTGTACTGTCTAATGCGTTCAAACATTCGACCCTAAGTCCACAACAATGTCTACTTAACCTTATGGAGAAATTGAGTAGCTTCTTGAATTAACTGCTAGTGGAATTTGGTTAAATAAACTTGAGAGTATGGTAAACTTTTCTTCTTTGTATTACATACGAAAAAATCATAATTTGTCAAGTTCCAAGAAAAGTGAGACTATATTGAAAACATTTATTCCCGTGCATAAAATACATATTTAATTCTCCTTTACTGGTTCTTAATGTTTTTGTTAATTTTTTCTGAATAGTGTATATATGACAAGAGTATCAAAATGCAGAGAGTTAAGGATAAGTAAATTAAAACAGAAGATACAATATAATAGTTTAAAGTATGCATACCAATTACTGTATAATACTCCATGAAACTATAACTAGAGCGAGGATTTTTATGAAATTTCATGTTTTAAACTATTAGTCAGAGAGCACTTAGACAAAGTATCTTCACATTTTATGATCTGTAGAATCAAATAAGACCAAAATATTTTTTTTCATATTTCATAATATTTTGGCAAAATGTTCATATTTTAGTAAAAATTTAATATTCTCTCATATTTATCAACTTTCAGGTTTTTAAATAAAATTTCTAATAATTGGTTAAAACATTTTTGAAGTGACTGTAGTTTTGAAAATTTTTGACAATGTAATATGTTAGACAGGTGAAAATTCCTCAGTATCTCATGGGGAACAAGATAAATAGATTTGATAAAAGAAAATAATTGAAAAAGGAGACATGGAATGACCAAGTGAAGGCTTTTGTCTGAGACTACTGATAAAGAACATGAATAAGTTCAACAACAATGTTAGAACAATGACCACTACTCTTTCTATCAGGTAGCAACCAGTTCCTTTTTTCTACCTGAGGACAGTCCTTATTTCGTGAATGGATTACAGTATTTTCTTTCTACCTGAGGACAGTCCTTATTTCGTGAATGGATTACAGTATTTAAATGTAGAAAAGACTGCTACTGCTAAACTTGTAGCTGTGCTGGGAAATTAGGTCTTACTCCACAGTCAATGAAATTAGTAAAGTTCTTGTAGGTAAGGCCAGTATTATTCTCACTTACATCAAAGTATCAAATATAGCGCGGTACATGTTTGCACCCATAGCATGATACGGTGTGGAGCGTACTTTTTGATCATACAAAACAATTCTGACAGACAGGGGTTAAAATATATAAAATGTAGAAAAAAACTCCTAACTGTGTATTACAAACATAATTGATAATTAGATTGTTCAAAGCACAAGTAGACCAAAATTAGATACTGTGCTCAGCAAATTTCATGAAAAAACTAATTTAAAGTAATTTGATAACTACATTTCACCATGTTCATACGTGTAGTTTATAGGATTAGAAATAATTAATTGTAATTGCAAAGAGAGTTTTGAAATACTCCCTAGAATTATTTGTGGATTATTTCATTTTAACATCTTGTTTTTCCAAATATGACAATTGGTCTACTTGTGTTCTGATTGGATAATGTTTCCATTAAACGCAGTGAGAATTTTTTCAAAGTCATGCGCATGCGCCAATAAATGCAAAGTGGTTTACTCTGTGGAATATCGCGATGCAGCCAACATTATACATGCTATTTAACAAACTAAAAGCTAACCTAATGCAATTTAAGCACTTTAACCTATGAAAGAATGCAACGCCCAAAAATAAATAGTTCTGAAAATCTATAGTACCTACTCTATGTTGGCTGCACTGTTGTATAGAATATTCGTTAAAATCAATATGGCTGCCACATCTTCATGTTACGTATATAGATAAATATCATAGTAAAAAAATATATTGAAATAACCGTTAGAAAAAATGTAAAATTTATTGTAAATAGTGGTAAATAGTTTTAAAATATAACCTGTTGGTGCATGCGCATGGTGTTTACATGGGACCTAGAAAAAATCTCACTGCACTTAATGGAAACATTAGCCGTTCTGATTTATCCAATTGTGACATTTACATGTATTCAAGTTCAATATCTTTATGTAAGGTACATAGCAGTCATCCAAACTGTACCCACTCTAAATTTTGTCAGTGCTATATTCAATGGAAGCATGTTTGTTTCAGTTACTATATTTAGTTTTATGTTTGGATTTCATAATAAAATATCATTGGATAAATTAATTGATCATGTTATAATCTCGCAGTATTATTTTATTAAAGTAAAGTGTTAAACTACAAGCTTTGGGAGGCCCTTGGAGTAGATGGATGTTGAGATTTCCACATTTCTAGACAATCGTCAAGGGATGTCCACTGGGTTCTCAGTCCTGCATGATGGCCACCTTTGCCCCAGAACATACGTCTGGTACTCTTTTACATTAAGAGTTAAGTAAACCCTAGGGCTGTGATGCCACCCAAATATTTGGTCCAGCTAAAAAACTGTGACCCTAATGAGACTTGAACCCAAGACCATCCGGCTTGTAGCGTGATTCCTCAAACAACTAATACTACGTGAGCCATTAAAATTGCTTCAAATCACGAACATGATATTTTATTGTTTATTTTTTATTATATAAATAATATTATATAAATAATAAAATATAATAAAAAATAAACAATATTAAAGAACCTCATAGTGTTATTTCCTATCTACATAACTTAATGATATTTTATATTGGGTCAGAATTAATGAAAAACTAATTAAAATGGAAAATCTTGATTTCTTAAGCCACAGAAAAGGTCTTCTTGTCTCATTTATGTGCTGGTATGTACGCCTATAAATTATACAGGGCTCGTGTATATAAATGTATGTAAAAAATTAAAAAATAGTAGCTTCGTAATATTTTTGTGTCATAATTTTCATATTTTGTTATTATGATTTCATATTTTTGTATAATTTTCTTCATATAATTCCTTGCTCTACTTATAACAAAGAACACAATTTATCTAGAGAATTTGGAAATCGAGAGTGGCATTTGTTAGGACTATTTAACGAATAAAATTAGCTGTTTACTCACAAATCATTATTTAACCATAGTTATTTTAAAATATTTAATGTAAACGGCGATGTTTGAAAACAAATGAGAAACAATTGGTACGTTTATTTGCTTCTTTTGTTCATCACTGCAACCAGATCATATTATTTATTAATCAATTGAGTTGGTGTTTACTTGATGAAAATCCATATTTATTAATTAAATAAAAATATGAAAATCAAATAAAACTACGTTCTATTTTTATTTAATTAATATTATTTATTGCCAAAGGATCGCAATATTGTAAGAATGCAGCCTAGTGGAGAAATTTATAACCAACATTATAGGTATTAATTAATTTCTGATGTCCGTCAGGATTTTTAAACTGACCCAAACCCTCTGGCGGCACTATGGCCCTTGGGGTTGACTCAGCCTCTAACGGAAATGAGTACCAGACGCTTGTTCTGGGGGTAAAGGCGGCCGTCACGCAGGACTGACAACACGGCTGACATAAAGTGTCGATTGTCTAGAAAAGTGGGAGCCTTAACCTCTTACTTCCCCAAGGGTCTCCGGGCCTGTTGTGGGATCACTTTACTTTTACTTTTTTTTACTATGATGTAAATATGTCAATTATATTTTTCTGCAACGTCATTTCCTGGAAAATAATTCGTATAAGAAAGTGCAACAAACAGTGGTTTCTTTTTTTTTTTTTTTTTGTGTGGTATAATCAATTGCTACAAATGTTTTTATATTATCTCCCGCATGCGCTATTTGTTGACATTCATGCACTATATATACAATCTTAGATGGTCAGTCACTGCAAAAGTAATGCTATGACCTATTCAGAATGTTCAAAAGGAGGAGCTTTCTTTAATATGATAAACTTCGGTTGATAAATTTTAGGTGAAACATGACTGTGATTGGTTGTAAATAAAAAATCATTGAAGTGCGATTGGTCATTGACTCCCATTTGGTGCATGAGTTAAATAGTCCTTAATATTTCACTCTCTGTAGTAGGTTTAATTTTGAACTATCTTCAAAAAGTCTGCAAGTTTTTTTTGAATGGATAAAACACTGGATTTCTTCTCTTAAATTATATTGTATAAATGCTCTAGAGATGCTGTTGTGCAATAGAGTACCTATTTACTGTATTTTAATTTTTATAATAAAAGACTCAACTAAAATAATTTACATAAATAATTTTATTTTATTGGGGGATACAGTTTCGTCCAAGTTGGACCATGTTAGATCTGGCTTTTACTGTATGTGTATGGATTAAACTCACAAAGGAACTGTCAACCATTGCATGCCGAAACCTACCTTGAAATTCCTTCCAGAGAAGCGTTGTGATGTACAAAGGCCTTGTCCAAAAAATTATCATCATCCTGCCAGGTATCAGTCCTAGAAGAACTGTTACGGCCTGAGAAAGCAGTTTTCATGCCATCTTTTCATAGGTCAACCAAGTGACCATTTTCCATTTGGACAGTAGTTCATTATTGCCTTGGGGATCCTGGATCTAGCCATTCTTGAGACATGTTCCTTCCAGTTTAGCTGATATCTGGAGATGTAGTCCAGTATTGGTGACACATTAAAGTCTTGAAGGATTTCTACATTTTTCTTTCGATCCCATTTTGGTGTAGCCAGCTGTTCGGCGCATAAATTTCATCTCATAAGCTTTTAGTCTACTTTCATCTCTCGTCCTTATAGTCCACGCTTCACTCCCATAACACAGGACTGGTCGAGCCATTATTTGATAAAGACGAGTACGAGTTGACTTTTGCACTAATGAAGGTTTTAAAACTCTATTAATGATTAAAAAAATTATCTGCCTTTTTATCTGCAAGGCACTAAAATCAAGCGCCAAATTTCTCATTTAAACTATAGTGAAGTAATACAACTCCTGTATTGGCAGACTGGAAAACCCTCACCACCTGCCGTCAGCACTGCATCACTCCTCAATCCACTCTGTGCTTACCTCATGCAGGGATATACACTTGATCCGTATAGTGGGCTACCATTGCTGGATTCTGGCTTCGATTTCTGTGCCTTGCACTTTAAAAAAGCAGATAATTTTTTGGACTTGGCCTTGGTACATCACAACACTTCTCAGGGAGATATTTCAAGGTAGGTTTCGGCATGCAATGGTTGACAGTTTCTCTTGTCAGTATTTTGTAAGTATAAATTTGAGTAAAAAATATTTACAAATGCATTACTGACTTGAGTTTATTAGTAAATATTGTAAAAAAAGTGTATTAATTGAAGTACTCTACTCTGTATTGTTTCAGAAAAAAGCTTTGTCTTACCAAATAGAAACACTAAAGAGAGAAATAGCATCTGCACTGCATGATAGAGACAAAGCTCTTAAGGAATGTAATGATCTGAGAGAGAAATTTGGTGAATATACAGCCAAAGAAGAGTCAACAAGAGACGGTTTGAAGTCTAGATTGGAATACAACTCTTACAGCAGGGAACGGTATGCACAGTTTTACTTTTTTTTTATCTCTTACTAATGTTTTCAAAGTCTCTAGAGTTGTTATATTTACTCTATGGAATGACAGGCCTAGATCCTTGAGAAATGATAATTCATCCCTAAAATTATTTAATGGATCAAGAAAGGGAAATATAGTGAATTTGGAACAAATGTTATTTATTGGGTGGGTGCAAGGGAAACATTCTTTAAAAGCCTCTTCAAAATTGGAAGGGGCCATCTTAAGTTTGGGTAAATATGAATTAAGTGATAGTAATAGTAGTAGTAATAGTATTATTTCAAATGTTCTGAAGCTCTTGATTTGTCGTCATTCACTTGCGGGCTTCCCAATAATATTCAGCAATTTGGAATGGTGTTCCAACTATTTTTTGAAGATCAGCGCAGAACATCAAGTGATCCTTGTTCATTATCGTATTTGTGTTTTTGCATACTATGCAGTGTGGAGAGTCTAGTAGCTTAATTTTATGTAGATGTGCTGCCAAGCAATCAAGACCAGTTTCAAGATGAAATGATGCAACTGCAATTGTTCGGGGGCTGTTTGTATTGTATTTGGGGATAAGGTGTATAAACCGTCGCACATGAATTATTCTAAGTTCTATAGAATCGCAGTGCGCATGCGGGAGTTGCAGGAGTTGCTGTAATGGTTAATGTAGCTTCCGGTAGATGGTTCTGAAGTCGGTATTACCAACTTTGGGAATAAATTCCCAAATGCTAAAAAAATGGACGTAAACTAACTTCCTATTTCCTAACCTAACAAAACAGTTTACATGTATATTATTTATTTGCAAATGCAAACAAAAAATGGACGTAAACTAACTTCCCTTTTCCTAACCTAACAAAACAATTTACATGCATATTATTTAACAAACTCTAAACTAATTTTACGTACACTAACACTAAATATGATTTCGAATTATTTTCAAATGTTGGTAACTGCGATGTGAGTCTCCTAGCAGATGTTACATGAAGCATTTCCGCGCCTGTAGAATTTGATGTACAATATTCACATAATTTATAAATATTTAAAAATCGTAAGAAATGTTTATAAAATGGTTCCAAAATGTTTAAAATAGTACGAAACATTATAAATGGTTGAAAAGTATTTAGTGCGTCAGTGGCATAAGAATATTTCATGGAAAATTGTGTGTGACAGTTTATACACCACAGCTATATTTGGTTCTTGTAATGTCTTCCATATCTTGGTTTCACATTGGATTTTGTTTTGTTCAGCTATATAGGATTTTATTTTTATCAAGTGATAGTGAAATGATTAATTTTGTCTATAAAAGGCCAAATCTAGGTTAATCAGACTACTGGTAGTAAAATACTACTTGTGCATAACTTTATGTTTTAATATTGAGCATTAAACTTCATGATTTTGTTAGATTTTCATTACTGCTGTGATTTACTTTAGTGATAACTCAAGAGAAGACCAGACTGAAGTTCTAAAAAACACAAGAGACATGTATGGTAAGTCGCAGAAAGAGAGAATGGACAATCTTGACCAAGCTAACCAAGAGATTGACAGATTGAGAAAGCAGTTGGACAAACTTCAAGTTGAACTACAAGGTGAGAACAATATCTTACATCTATTTAACTTTCACAGAGAAAAAACACTATGAGGTTTAATTTAAGAATTAAATTAATATTTTTTAATACCTCACCTCATATCCTTTATTCTTATAGACTGCAGTTTTGGAGCTGTATCTCCATCATCAGTAGCCTCTCTTCGACCGATGTTATGCCATTTCTTGGCGGTTTTCTTCTTCCTTCTATCGGTGAACCGATGAACCTCTGGTTCAAATCAAAATTTGCAGGAGTTTCGAAATTCATGAGTTTTTTTTTTGATGAAGAAGAACAGAAGAAAGAAAAACTCATGAATTTTGAAACTTTAAAATTCATCGGAGAACATATTGTTTAAACAACTCACCTCATAGGATTCATGCTTCCATGATATCGCGATTTCAAACATAATCATGTTCATCGTCAGCCATAACTCCGACTGATGAAATTCTTCGGCCGTCAACTATTCTATTGTCGCCATCTTCAGTGCTGCCATCTATGCCATCAACCATAGATGGCAGCACTGAAGATGGCGACAATAGAATAGTTGACGGCCGAAGAATTTCATCAGTCAGAGTTATGGCTGACGATGAACATGATTATGTTTGAAATCGCGATATCATGGAAGCATGAATCCTATGAGGTGAGTTGTTTAAACAATATGTTCTCCGATGAATTTTAATGATTATACCTCATAATGTTTACTTCCCAACATTAATTAAATATAATTTTGAAACTCCCACAAATTTTGATTTGATCCAGAGGTTTATCGGTCCACCGATAAATGTAAGAAGAAAACTGCCAAGAAACAATATAAACGAAAATTTTTCTCTTCAAAAAATAATTTATCCTTCAGTGAGAAGTGTTAAATTAATAATAAAAATGTCAATAGAAGCCCTACTGGCTATAAAGTAGTGTTAAATTCCTAATAAATGTCTTCTTAACTAAGAAGCCGCCATTTGCAAAGATAGAAGCAAAGGTTTCAAGCATTTGGCACGAGGGAATTACAATGTATATAAGAGAAAAATTTGCGTCTAGATCGCAACTTGCCTCGGTAACTCAGTTGGTAGAGCAGTTGGCATGGAAAGCCAAGGGTCCCGGGTTCGAGTCTAGGCAAAAAATTTTCTCTTCAAAAAAAAAAAGAGTATTTTTGCTTGAATGGGAAGGAAGCATAAAGTAGCTCTTCATTAAGTTGAAAATTTGGGTTCAATTTGTAGTTCAGACAGAAATGTTTCTCTTCACCATTGATTACAATAGCTTAGCTGTGTATATTAATTTACTTATTTTGATCATAGTAATAGTTTTAGCTGCTTAATATTAATGTACTTAATTGATCGTAGTATTTATCTTATTTTAAGTTATGTACATAGGAAATAACACTATGAGGTTCACAACGTGAACGTGACGCAGCATTGAGAATGTCACAAAAGATGTGAAGAAACCCAGGGTCTGCTATGAATTATGAAGTATGAGGTGAGTGAAATAATAAAAAATAAACAATTTATCTTATTTACCTGATTATAAGACTTTTATTTTTCTAAACCTGAAATCCAATAATTGTAACTGGTATTAAATTCACCAACTAAGAAATAAGCCCAAGTCAAGGTCAATATTTTTATGTTGCATAATAGGCTACATAACTGCCATCTAGCAAGGTTTTTTTTTTCTATGTTGCACAGTGCATACTTGCCTGATTGGAAATGATCATATACATAATCCAACAATGGTCAAATAATGTGTGACTGAAATTTTGTGTGCAATAGTCGATAGGCTGGAAAAATCAGTGTGGTAAGAAAAATCTTGACAATGACATTCTTGTGGCACTTTCTTTCAACTTACAAGGGAGTTCTTAGCCATTGAATGTTGAAACCTACCTTGAAATTTCTCCCAGAGAAGTGTTGTTATGTATCAAGGCCATGTGCAAAAAAAAATTGCCATTTTTAACTGTAAGACACATAAATCAAAGACAGAATCCAGCAATGGCAACCCACTATATGGAACAGATGGAACTCCCTGCATGAGTAACAGCAGAGTGGAGTGAGATGGGATGCGGTGCTTATGGCAGGTAGTAAGGATTATTCAATGTTAATATGATTCATTTTTAAACATCTTAATGATGGACTTATATTTGAAATGAAAAGTATACGCCTAGACTGGGGTTTGAATCCAGGACTTTTGACTTTCAGATGGAAGAGCATTGACATAGAAAGTCAAAGATCCTGGGTTCAAACCCCAGTCTAGGCGTTTATTTTTCTTTTCAAATATAAAGGGTTATTCAATTTATCTATTCAGCAGTTGTATTATATCTCTATAGCTTAAATGGATTTTAGTGCCTTGCAGTTAAAAATGGCAGATAAATTTTGGACATGGCCTTTGTACATCACAACACTTCTCTGGAGAAAAAAAATTAAAGGTATGTTTTGGCATGTAATGGCTGATAGTTTCCTTGTCAGTAAGAAGGAACTAGATTACTTTGTAACAAGACTATTGGGAAAACAGCTCTTATAAGGATATGGATTTCTTTATAATTCATAAACACTTTTCATCCTCTAATTGTGAGCAATGTCCTTAAAAATTTTGACAACATTTTGTTATGCCCTGTTTTAGCAATTTGGAAATATTTGAATATGTTTACAGAGGCCACTCAGGAAGCAGAAGTTTCAAAACGAAGGAGAGACTGGGCGTTCAGTGAGAGAGACAAGATTGTCCTGGAGAGAGAAAGCATACGAACACTTTGTGATCGCTTGAGAAAGGAACGAGATCGTGCTGTATCGGATCTGGCAGAGGCTCTCAGGGACTCTGATGACATTAAGAAACAAAGAAATGAAGCTTCAAAAGAACTCAAAGATCTCAAGTATGAAATATTTTACTAACATTATCTAACTTTTATTAGATTTACTCTAATATGGGACTTTACATTTTATATTTTATAAAAATAAGGGAGTCATCTTAAATTCAAGCATTGAAGATTATTAAATTTGTATAATTATATTTATCTTATACTTCAAATAATATTGCCATTTACCTACTATTTGTTAACTTACAACTGTCAAAATAGAATATATGAATTAAACTGGACAAATTTACCTGGTTGTAGAGTTGTCAACAAGCAATTTGAGTTCATAGTTACATAAGGTGTGCCGGTTCGCTCAGGGTAGAATATGATCACTCAGGGATGTTTATATTATACACTTATTATTTCAGTTTATTGGATAAATGTTGTAAGTATAATGTATATTTACAGAGTTTTATACTTCACTCGGTGTGGAGTTGATGAACTACTTCCGCCCACGTGTTTTAATATCACCTTCGTGAGCGGTTACTAAAGAACTTGACTATTGCAGAACGTAGGAGCGTGAGCTTTCACACGCGTCCTTGCCTTATAAGGGCGATGACTCCTCCCATAAGTTGCCACCCCCACTCCGAGTGTATATGTTATTCATTATAGCTTAGAAGGGTAGGTACCATTCGTTTGGGTTTCTATGTTGGTAATAGACTCGTATGCACGTTTTGTGTGCCTTCCCGTTATTACTATTAATAGTACGATTTAGTACTCACGAGTCTATTACTTCTTGCCACAAACGGAAATAAGAATGAGTCACTTATCTTACCTCATAGTTTATGTTTTTTTAAACATGGAAGTGCAGTTTTCAAGAGAACATCTCTCTCTCTCTCATTTTCAACCGATATTATGACTCATAATATATGTCATAATATCGGTTGAAAATGAGTGAGATGTTCTCTTGAAAACTGCAATTCCCGTGTTTAAAAAAAAACTATGAGGTAAGATAAGAAGTGACTCATTCATTCATTGAAGCAATTTATGCCTGGACATTCAGTGAGAAATGTTAAATTTATAATAAAAACATCAAAAGAAGCTCTACTGACTTTATAAAGTAATATTAAAATTCCCATTTAAAGTCTTCATAAATAAGAAGCTGCCAATTGGCGTGTTGAACAATGGTTCATAGCCTTTGGCACTCTCAGGAATTGTATGAGAGAAAAATTTGCAATTAGTTTAGAGGCTTAGGATAGCTCAGTGGCAGAGTACTAAGATATAAAACTAGAAGTCCTGGGTTTGAACCCCAGTATAGGTAAAATTTTTCTCTTCAAATATTATTTATTATTTGTTGGCAATTTTATAGAATCCATCAACACTAAATTTTGAAATTAGGTTGATTAGTACATATAATATTGGTTTCAGCCAATTCTTGATTAAAACTCGAAGCCATCCCTTACCATTTAATATTCTATTTCATTTTAATTTTAGGTTGAGATAACAAAAATATTGTCTGAGACTCTAGGTTAACTATCTCAAATTGTTTGCAATCCCTCTTAATCAGATAAATGTATTTGGTGTAATTAATATTTTATTGTAGGAAGTAATATTTTGAGGTTCTTTCAACATTAATATTGAGGTAAGATAGACAGACTCCAAATAATATAATTATTTGGTATATTTTATTTATATCATGTATGAATTAAAAAGGAGACGAGTAACTGCTATTTATTTTCTTCAATTGGACATGCGAGTAAATTTATTATTATGCATTGTAGCTATGTAATGAGAACAATTAAATGTAGATGGTGTTGGGCAGGACATGACATGAATGGGGAATGAAAGAGAAGCATGGAAACTTCTTGTAGTAAAACCAGATGGAAAGCACGTAGTTGGTATGCCAAGAATGAGGTGGGATAATAACATTAACCATGATTTAAGGGAGATGAATTATACAAGAAATGATTAGAAAACATGAGCTTAGGTTAGGATGTATGGAGAATATATGTATGTGCACCCATGATCATAAGAGTTCAGTAGTGCCAGTGAGTTAGTTGTTTATGCATAGCTGCTATGTAAATAAGAAAGAAGCTAATATTGTATTTGTTATATCTAGAGCGAGGATTTTATAAAATTTAATGTTGTTGTTTTCAAATGCTGGGCCTTGGCAATGAAGCCATTAGCTGTCTGAAGGATTTGCCATTGTTCAGCATAAATGTAACCGTTTTTTAAGCAGGCACCAATTTTTTTATTTGTAATGGTGGTTACATCACCCACTCACATAAACCCCCAGTATGACTGGAGGGCCACACATGCCGTTGGTTAATGGGTCCATCGGACCTTGCCGGGAGGATATATATTTTTTGTATCCACCAACCATTCTCACAAGCACCATTTGTGGACCATTTCTACGCCGTGGCATGCCAGCATAAGTTTTGAAATAGCATTTCCTCTATTTCTGATGGTGTGGTTATACCGCCATTACTCGGTCCTCATAGCCTCATTTGTAAGAGCAGGTTGCACCACGAGCAGGTTGAGGTTGAGATTTGGATAGGAGAGGTTATGGAATGCACCACTATCCTTTGCAACCCTTGTTTTAAACTATTAGTCAGAGAGCACTGAAACTAAGGGCTGCATGCAAATACATTAGTCTCTGGTGAGTTGAGTTTTCCGTGAGCACGTGCAAAGTTTGAATTAGCGAGTCGCTGACTGGTCATACATGAAGTAGTTTTTTTCGTAATATTGGCAAGAAATTACCCAGAATTTTCAGCGATAAAACCACTTACGTTATTTTTGTCTGCTAGAGGAACGCATTCACGCTTGCATCCCACAAATAAAACCGTATACTACGACGTCTGCATCGCACGATATTATGCCAATTCTCCTGTTCTTCCAATTGAATTCTTTGGTAAACTCTATCAAATTCCTCTTCTCCGCATATACCGAAAACATGATCGAAGTCTTCAAGGTCCGACATCTTGGATAAAGCTACAAAGGTTTCAAAGTACATCGGTTACCATCGGGTTGCTCACGATTTGTTCTCTGCAAAGTCACCTTGCCAGGTAGCTTAGGAATTTCGACAATTATTATCGCATGAACAGACTTTTGAGTATGCAAAAACGTCTTTGGATGCAACTTTCTCAGCAGAGAACGACTTTTACGGTCTAATGCATTCATAGATATGACCCTAAGTTTCTTCACATTTTATGATCTGTAGAATCAAATAAGACCAAAATATTTTTTTCATATTTCATGATATTTTGGCAAAATATTCATATTTTAGTAAAAATTTAACATTCTTTCATATTTACCAACTTTCAATTTTTTAAATAAAATTTCTAATAATTGTTTAAAAACATTTTTGAAGTGACTGTAGTTTTGAAATTTTTTGACAATGTAATATGGTAGACAGGTGAAAATTCCTCAGTATCTCATAGGGAACAAGATAAATAGATTTGATAAAAGAAAATAATTGAAAAAGGAGACATGGAATGACAAAGTGAAGGCTTTTGTCTGAAACTAGAGATAAAGAACATGAATAAGTTCAACAACAATCCATATTTGGTTCGTCTTCCGGGCTTATAGGCCGTGGTCTGGTTGTCTTCTTACTCGACGTTTTGTCTACTGCTGCGGTAGACCTCATCAGGAGATACTGCGTGCTCTCTGTGAACTCCTCAACAGTCGGCTGCAGACTGGCCGACTGTTGAGGAGTTCACAGAGAGCACGCAGTATCTCCTGATGAGGTCTACCGCAGCAGTAGACGAAACGTCGAGTAAGAAGACAACCAGACCGCGGCCTATAAGCCCGGAAGACGAACCAAATATGGATCAAGACGCCGGCCGTGAAAGCCTACAATTATATTCAACAACAATGTTAGAATAATAACCACTACTCTTTCTATCAGGTAGCAACCAGTTCCTTTTTTCTACCTGAGAACAGTCCTTATTTTGTGAATGGATTATAGTATTTAACCCTTAACCTGAGTTGTGATACCAATGAAACTGGACACCCCTGACATTCTTTAAAAATCCATTTTTTCGAAATCCTTTTGTATAGATTTCCCTTTGTTTAATATTAACCTTTAGCCATGGTCTGTATTGTGCATAAGTAAAATAAAGAGTGGTATCCTTTAGGACCCCACAACTCCAGTAGCATTCGAGTATTTTTGTTGAACTTTAGTTTATGTAACAATGGTATAGTTGGTGTTAATATGGCCTATCATGCTTGTAAACGTATATCAGTGCTTGATACTGATTTCCTGCTCTTTGAAAAGATGCTGACTATAATTATCCTGAACATGAAACAGATTCAGAACATGTTACTCTGAAATTTTTTTAGCATATCCGTCCAAACAAACAGGACATCTACATTGGACATCACAGAGTACGGGTTTAGAGATGATCAAACAATTATTTCACATGTACCTAAGAAAGAAATAGCTGCCATTATGCTGTCTAACATGCACCATTCGGAATGTAGTGATCCTGAGACATGCAAACCACAAATTATATTCATATTTTTATAATAGTACGAAAGGGGGAGTAGATACCTTTGAACAAAACATTTGTACATATAGCACAAGCAGGCAAAGAAGGAGATGGTCCCTTGGCTGTCTGCTATGCTATTCTGAACAAAACTGATGTCAATTGTTAGGTATTGCAATCTTTCAAGGATTACAAGCCTATTTCTCACTTTGAATTCCTGAAAACTTTAGGCCGACAATTTACAGAGCCATATCTGAACGAAAGACTTGTAAATGATCAACTACCAAAAGAACTCAGAATTATTGTTTCCAGGATTTTGAAGAAACCATTTCCGAAGAATGGAAGACCAATCCAGGATCTAAAAGAAAGCAATGTGCATTGTCTTCGAAAAGAAAACGAACCAATATTGTGTTAGATGTGATTGACCAATGTGCCAGAACATGCTGATCTGTTATTTGGAGAATTGGGAACATTCTATTATGAAAGAAAGTTTTTGTAAATTACGTGGGGTTTTTATTCAGTGTATTTTGAAATTTCAATGAAAAAATGTGTGAACACAAAATCTGACAAATTCATTGTATAGATGTTCATAGTAATTATTGTTCTATTTATCACTACACTTGTGATATATCCTGTAATTTAGTGAATTTTCCTCCCCCAAATGATCCTTATTATTCCACAATCAGTTAGTTAAATAAACAAACTATTTTATATTTAATTTTAGGAAGTTATATTTTGAGGTTATTTTAATTATATTATTTTTGGTCTGGACATCTTACCTCAATATTAATGTTGATTTGTTCTTGGACATGTTTCAAAACAATTCTGTTTTATCATCAGCTTTCCCAGACAGTCTGGGATGTCCAGACCAAAAATAATATAAACTATTTTATAATTCTATTTTTCACAGTAAATACAAATAAAACTGCACGTACTATCACATTTTATGTTGGTATCTTTTTCGACCCCACAACTCCACTAACGGCACACAAAAAACACAACTCCGGTTAAAGGTTAAATGTAGGAAAGACTGCTTGCTGCTGCTAAACTTGAAGCTGTGCTGGGAAATAAGGTCTTACTCCACAGTTAATAAAATTAGTAAAGTTCTTGTAGGTAAGGCCAATATTGACGATTTTATTATTAATTTAACACTTCTCATTGAAGGATAAATTATATTTGAAGAGAAAATTTTTTTTTTTCTGCCTAGACCAGGACTCGAACCCGGGACCTGCGTCTAGATCGTAACTCGCCTCGATAGCTCAGTTGGTAGAGCACTTGGCCCGGAAAGCCAAGGGTCCCGGGTTCGAGTCCCGGTCTAGGAAAAAATTTTTCTCTTCAAATATAAGGCCAATATTACTTACTTATTTTATGAATTCTCACTATGAGGTATATTCATTAAGGTAGAATATTTTTATCACTCACCTCATATTGTTCTATATGATAATATGAGGTGAATGATAAAAATATTCTACCTTAAGGCCAATATTATTCTCATTTACATCAAAGTATCAAATATAGCGCAGTACATGTTTGCACCTATAACATCGTATGGTGTGGGGTGTACTTTTTGATTGCACAAAATAATTCTGACAGACAGGGATTAAAAATATATAAACTGTAGAAAAAAGCTCCTAACTGTGTATTACGAACATAATTGATAATTGGATTGTTCAGAGCACAAATAGACCAAAACTAGATACTGTGCTCGGCTAATTTCATGAAAAAAATTATTAAAATAATTCTAACTACATTTCACCATGTTCATACGTATAGTTTATAGGATTAGAAATAATTAATTGTAATTGCAAAGAGAGTTTTGAAATACTCCCTAGAATTATTTGTGGATTACTTTATTTTAATATCTTGTTTTTCCAAATATGACATACTAAAATTGGTCTACTTGTGTTCTGATTTATCCAATTGTGACATTTACATGTATTCAAGTTCAATATCTTTATGTAAGGTACGTAGCAGTCATCCAAACTGTACCCACTCTAAATTTTGTCAGTGCTATATTCAATGGAAGCATGTTTGTTTCAGATACTATATTTTGTTTTATGTTTGGATTTCATAATAAAATATCATTGGATAAATTAATTGATCATGTTATAATCTCCCAGTATTAATTTATTAAAGTAAAGTGTTAAACTACAGGCTTTGGGAGGCCCTTGGGGTAGATGGATGTTGAGACTTCCACATTTCTAGACAATCGCCAAGGGATGTCCACTGGGTTCTCAGTCCTGCGTGACGGCCGCCTTTGCACCAGAACATATGTCTGGTACTCATTTACATTAAGAGTTAAGTAAATCCTAGGACTGTGATGCCACCCGAATATTTGATCCAGCTAAAACCGTGACCCTAATGAGACTTGAACCCAAGACCTTCCGGCTTGTAGTGTATTTCCTCAAACAACTACACTACAATGCGAGCCATTAAAATTGCTTCAAATCACGAACATGATATTTTATATTGGGTCAGAATTAATGAAAAACTAATTAAAATGGAAAATCTTGATTTCTTGAGCCACAGAAAAGGTCTTCTTGTCTCACTTGTGTGCTGGTATGTACACCTATAAATTATGCAGGGCTCCTGTATATAAATGTATGTAAAAAGTTAAAAAAATAGTAGCTTCATAATATTTTTGTGCCACATTTTTCATATTTTGTTATTATGATTTAATATTTTTGAATAATTTTCTTCATATAATTCCTCGCTCTAGTTATATCCATCTCTATCTTCCCAGATTTTATTTTATTATTTCCACCGCTGTGGTCTAGAGATAGCATGCTGTCTTGTCATGCAGCAGGCCCAGGTTGATTCCCGTTCAGGACAGGCTCCTGGGTGAGGCTTTTTTGGGGGTTTTTCCTAACAGTCCCCAAAAATAATTGGCCATCATTATCATCCTTATCATTTCACTGGTGTGGAAAGCAAGGGGAAGCTATCACACCTATAATTCCCTAGTAAAGCTGCAAAGCATAGCCTGAAAATGCAATGATTGCAGTGAAAGACCTGGCCTAGGGCAGAACATTATAGAATAGAATTTCCAGCTATGGTCTTCCACAATGCTTGAATTTATATATTCCGCTGTTCATGTTAAGTGAATTCTTGTTTTGGAATCACATCAATAAGAAAGCATCAATAGATGTAAAATATTGTACTGCATAAAGAAGAAAGGTTTGGATTTTTTATAGAGAAAAAATGGAGGCAGAACAAGAAAAAGAAACTCGAATGCAACAGTTCCGTACTGTTGGTCACAATCATAGTCATGACTCTGCTATCGATGCTGATCTACAAGAGTGGGAGACAGAAATCTTGGACATTGATTTGGTAAGTATACTGGAACATCCAAGTTGCATATAGTTTAGAATTTAAAACGTCACCTTATAATTGTAGATTTCTTGAAGACTAGTTTTGATACCTCTTTGTACGATCTTCAGCTCTACCCAACTCTTTAAAAAAAATAGCATCATTCCCTTTAAAAATTAAGAAGAATTTTATGTTTGATTACTCCATGTATATCCATTCTATAACCATATTTACCTGAATATAAGACAACCTCATATATAAGATGACCCCCCAATTTTCAAGAGCCTTTTTAAGAATTTACCAAAATCAGAGTGTCATCCAAAATGATTACCACTCTCAGCTGCTTCTTCTATTGCCATCTACCTCTTCCTATCTGTTACCTGGTGCACAGATATCTGCATTTACTGGGACTTGGAGTGCCATCTCTTGGCAGGTCACATGTACTGACTGAAAGTCCCAATGGTGCATCCTAATTACAAAATTATCTGCTCAACTTTTCTGTTACAGCTACATTTTTTAATATGCAGGCATATTGGAACATTAATTAATAAGAGTTAAAATATTCACAACTCTCCTCGTATTTATAGATCATTGAGGAAAACACAACGAGGATATATACCCATCAACAGGAACCTCAAACTCGATGCTATTCTTTTTGCAGACGATTTAGCTCTTCTGGCACTTTCCGAAAATGATTTGCAACGATCAATTTATAATTTACAAAAAATAGCTGCCAAATTTAATATGGAAATATCAATTAACAAAACTAAAATTATGGCATTTCATGGGAAGGACCCCATACAAAGTAAAATTTGTCTCCAGAATAAATTTTAGAGAGATCTAATCAATTTAAATATCTTGGATATTATCTCTCTATCTGGGATGAAAAGGATATCCCTGAAAAAGTTACTAGTTATAATAAAAGTTTAGGAATTATTAATCAAGTTATGAAACCATCCCTTGTACAAAAAACACACCAGATTACGTTTATATAACACTTTGGCTAGACCAGTGTTGACCTATGGTAGTGAAGCATGGACACTAAGAAAACAACATGAAAGCAGAATAACGGCTTGTGAAATGAGATTCATGCGCAGAACAGCGGGTTACACCAGATGGGATCGGAAAAGGAACACCGATATCTTAAAAGAATTGAAGACTACGCCAATTTTGGAATATATTAAACAGTACCAACTAAATTGGAAACACCATCTTGAAAGAATGAGTTCAAATTGGATCCCCAAAGCTGTTTATAATTATATACCAAGAGGACGAAGATCACTGGGCCGTCCTATGAAACGCTGGAGGGAAAATTTTCTATAGGATCGTAACAGGCCTTGGCCTAATACTTGGAAGGAAGAAGAAGAAGAAGACTTACTTTAAACATTACTAAAGCTTTATAAGTAATGTTTAAATTCTTAATAAAGGAGCTGCCATTTGCAAAAATTATAGCAATGGCTCGTAGCATTTGGGGTTAGGGAATTAACTATGTATAAGAGAAAAAATATGTGTTTAGATTGGAGGCCTAGGTAGCTCACATGGTTAGAGCATTGACATAAAGAGTCAAAGGTCCTGGGTTCAAACCCCAGTCTAGGCATATATTTTTCTTTTCAAATATAACATTTAATTTGCTGTTATTCGGCTTTTATCTCTTTTTCGTACTGTCCAAGCTTCACTACCATATCTTAATACTGATCTTACAAGAACCTTATAAAGCCGTAATCTTGTGTTCTTTTATACTAAAGATCGTTTCATTATGCTGTTAATTATCCCTGTTGTTTTTGTGAAATTTGTGATTTTCTTTGTACTGTACCATAATAAATATTTTTTTTTTTAACCTTTTGAGTTATCAAATAAATGAATATTTATTCGGTGCTCGGGAATTAACAATGTATAAGAGAAAAATTTGCGTTTAGATTGGAATTTCTCAGGTCGCTCAGCAGTAGAGCATTGGCCTAGAAAGCCAAAGGTCCAGGGTTCAAACCCCAGTCTGAGCATATAATTTTTCTCTTCAGATATAATTTATCCTTCAGTGAGAAGTGTTAAATTAATAATAAAAACGAAAGAAGCCCTACTGGCTTTATAAAGTAGTGTTTAAATTCCCAATAAATGCCTTCTTAAATAAGAAGCCGCCATTTGCATGACCGAGCAAATGCTCATAGCATTCGGCACTCAGGAATTAACAATGTATAAGAGAAAAATTTGCATTGGAGTTTCTCAGGTAGCTCAGTGGTAGAGCATTGGTCTAGAAAGCCAAAGGTCCTAGGTTCAAACCCCAGTCTGAGCGTATAATTTTTCTCTTCAAATATAAATGAATATTCATTTATGTAAAAATGAATACTTAATAAAATATTATGTATTATTACAGAGTGGACTTGCTTCAGATGACGATCTTGGGTTTGATCTGGTAGGTGGACGTGATGACCCACATTATCCTAATGATACTGGTATTTATGTAGCATCAATAACCAAAGGCAGTATTGCAGATGGCAAGTTAAAGTAAGTATTAAGATACATTACAAGGCCTGTTAATTTATTTAGTCAATCCCCAGTCGCTATGATGCTTGAATCTGAATCCAAAATTTGTATATAATTAGTTAATTAGTAAATTTTAAAATTCAGTTAGAAGACTGGATATGAGGTGAGGTATTAAACACTTCATTTTAATTCATATGTCAAAATTACAGTGGGAAGTAACACTATGAGGTAATTTACAATTTATAAATTGACTTGGTTAAATGGTTTTTCATCTCTCCAGGTAAAGTTCCATGTTTTCAAGATACTGATTTCAAAGATCTTCATCAGTCAAACTCCGACGGTTGAAATTTTGCCATTACCACCATCTTCTGAACTATCATCTGTTGCCTATTTTATGAATTGGAGATTAAATTTTGCTTGCTGAGAACTTCAAAATTCATAGATCTATATTTGTTCTTATGAATATCTGTTCCTAAACTGTTAATTCCAAAGGCTTCTCCAAATGTTTCAAAAGTTTAGATTCTGTTTCAGTTATGTGAATCTCTAGCAAACTATGAGCTACATTTGCCAGTTTTTCAATTTCACCTTTTTAATATTTCTAAAGTGTTCTTTTGTACGAGTCTCTGAATTCTTTTTAGTTTTCCTATATGTACTTTCTTGCAGTCGTTGCAACTAATTTGATAAATTCCAGATTTCTTACTATCTGGGACATTAACCTTTATATTAGTGATTAGTTATTAGAAAATTACCCAGACTAAATTCTTTAATCAATGCCAATGTACTATTGAATATGTTAATTTTTTTTTAATTTCCTGTGTGTTCCAGGATGGTAAGTAATTTTCTTGAATTGTTCCCTTCCTTGGAATCATATTGTAAAGTGGTGTATTCTTTAAGTCTTTTTTGTTGTTTGAATTTCTTTTACTTACAGCAAACTCCTGATTATCAGTGTTAATTGGGACTGAGATGTGCACGGAAAATCGAAAACATGGATATTCCAATTAAGTTATTCGGTGCCATGGAAGTTGATCAGAAATTTATTTACCTACTCAAACACTATTTAAATGCAACAAATATTCATAAAATGTTATATTAAATGTATTTAGTGCGAGTCGTAATTATCATTATTTTATTGTACTACTCATAAAATATGAAAAAAAAAAAGTGGGATTATTTCCCGTCATGACAACTCTGGTTACAACAGTTATTCAAAATGGCCTTCATAACCAGCTACAACTACACTAGTAACCACCGATATCCACACTTTTAACCAGCGATGACAAATAATCAGTGATAACCACACTAGTAACCACCGATGACCACACTACTAACCAGTGGCAAACCCACTTCCACAGCATATCTGTGGTTTCAATCTGTATCAACAAACTTTCAGTGACTCACACAATGGAAATTTCCGAAATTATGTTGTATTCTCAGAATGTTGGTTGGTACTGTTAAATGCGTCAGGGTAGGGGGTTGTGAGTGAATATTACTATTGTGCTAGTTTCTAAGTGCAGTTCACAGTAGTTCGTTTAAAAATAAATAATTTTTTCATAACAATACAAAATATAGTATAGTTAATATTTAATTTTAGGAAGTTATATATTTTGAGGTTATTTTAATTATATTATTTTTAGTCTGAACATCTTACCTCAATATTAATGTTGTTTTGAAACATGTTCAAGAACAAATCAACATTGATATTGAGGTAAGATGTTCAGACTAAAAATAATATAATATAGTACAGTATTATCTTCATTTTAAAAAAAATACAGTGAAAAGAGTCATGCCCAGATAATCTGCAATCTGGATAATATGAGCTCGGATAATCTAGAGTTTGCTATATTTATTATTTTCCTTCTGCCAAAACCATTTAATCTAATTATTAACATTAATTCAGTCATGACTGAAGATGAACGAAAAATCGTTTGAAACCAATGGTCTCAAAGAAATTTGAAATTGTATGAGGTGAGTTATTAAAAGTATGTTCTCCACTCAATATTAATAATATAACCTCATAATGTTTACTTCCCAACATTAATTTAAATATAATCTAATTATATTTAAAATGTGAATGTATTCTCTCTCAAAATTTTCTTCACTTAATGGAATGTTTGTTTATCTATGATGATCTTGAAGAAGATTTTTGGGCTGTAGGCCGTGGTCATGAGGCTTGTAGTTCCCCGACGTTTTGTCAGAGACTGTGTCTGCATCCTCAAGGGTTGTCTTGAGACTGGCAATTCTGTCCACTGTCTGTCCTATTTATACATTCACTGCGATGTGTTCGTAAGTTATATCTGCCTTCTGATTGGTCAGCGGTAGGGACTTCCATTGCTCCAACTCTCTACCGCTGATCAATCAGAAGGCAGATATAACTTACGAACACATTGCAGTGAACGTATAAATAGGACAGACAGTTGACAGAATTGCCAGTCTCAAGACAACCCTTGAGATTGCCAGACGCAGTCTCTGGCGAAACGTCAGGAAGCTACAAGCCTCACGACCACGGCCTACAGCCCGAAAATCTTCTTCAAGATCATCATAGCAACTCTGGCCGTGAAAGTCTACGTCAATATGTTTATCTGTTTATTAAACTGTTGAATATTGCATATTTATGTGCAATATGATTAAAACCTGAGGATTTAATGTAATTATCTCTATGGGTATCTTTCCTGTAGATATATATGGGTGCAAGTATGTTTTTTAACCAAAATAGGCTTCATTGCATTATTTATTATCCCTACATATTTATTAAATTTTGGGTCTGAGGACCAAGCCATAGCAGTATAACTATTCCATCAAGTTTAGAGGAACTCTAGGAGCTCGGGTAGAGTCCAACTATTGGTTTATCTCCTTCTTGCCACCAACTAGTTGGAGTGGAACAAAATTGCTTTCAAGTTTACAAAGCACATTTTATTAATTTCCATAATGTAGAATGGAGAATGAAAGTGCAGTGATTTAGCATTAGACTTGCATATAGATTATTACATTACTCAGTTTAAAATATACTTCATAGTGTTACTTTTGTTTTCAAATTCACAATGGGTTGAAGCAAGGAGATGACTATCTCCTCTATTGTTCAGTTTTGTACTAGAGCATGCCATTAAATCTTAGAGGATGAAGAAGGCCTATAACTGAATGATATTAATAAGCTGTTAGTTTATGCTGATGATGTAGTATTATTAGGTGATAGCGAGGAGATACTAAGGGTTAACATACACTATTGAGTGACACTAAAAAATTGGGATTGGAAGTAAATATCAATAAAACTAAATATATGATCACACATGGAAATACACAGCATAATGGAAATGGACAGCTAATGACAAATGAGGGAAATTTTGAAGAAGTGTCTGAATTCAAATACCTAGGAGCAATAATCACAAATAGAAATGAGATGCACAAAGAAATTAAACATAGGCTCAGTTCTGGAAATGCATGCTATTATGCATTATACAAAAATCTTGTCGTCCCAACTCCTTTCAAAAAAGTTAAACTGAAAATATATGAAACTTAAGTTATGTAGATAGGAAATATATGAAACTTATTCTACCAGTTATATTATATGGATGCGAAACATGGACTCTTACTTTAAGGGAGGAAAGGATATTATGAGTAAAATAATAATGTAATGAGAATAAAGTTCTCAGGAAAATTTGTGGACCAAAGAAAGATGAACAGACAGGTGAGTGGAGAAGACTACAATCGGTGAACAACATGGGCTTTATAGGAAGCCAGATATAATAAGATCAGCTAAGTCTCATAGACTGTGATGAGCAGTACATGTGGCATGAATGGGGAATGAAAGATGTGCATGGAAGCTTCTTGTAGGAAAACCAGAGGGAAAATTCCCAGTTGGTAGACCAAGAACGAGGTGGGAGAATAACATTAACCATGATTTGAGGGAAGTAGACTATACAGGGAGTTCTGCGCCATAGCCGAGTGGTTAAGGCAGGAAGCCTTGGTGCAGAGCTACAAAACTTGCGCTGGTTCAAGTCTCCATAGGGGAAGAAATTTTCTCATGGAATTTCGGCCAGTATGGGACCAGTGCTCACCCAGCATCGTGAGGCATTTGGGTAGCTACAATAAATAGCGGCTCCAGGTTGAGAAAATCAGCTATACTGGCTGGGGGACCACATGTCACCCCTACACTGGCTTATGATCATCTACCTATGTGATTGCACATGTGGATATGAGGCCAACAGCCGGCTGGTAGGCTAAGGGCCTTCTAGACCTGTTGTGCCAGTAGAGAGATACTATACAGGGAATAATTGGAAAATATTAGCTCAGGATATGGATGTATGGAGAGCTTTTGTCTGCATGGCCATGAACCTACACGTCGATAGTGCCAGTGAGTTAGTTAGTGTTACTTTCTATAAAGTTCAACATTATTCAGTGTTAACTTGATTGGTGTTTCAGACCAAATGACTGCATAAGCAGAGTGAATAACCTTGACTGCAGTAATGTGAGCAAACGCATGGTTTTGGAGACAGTGAGGTCCAGTGGTGGTGTAGCCAACATGGTTATCCGCCGACGAAGGTTGGGAGGACGTTGCTTGTACACAACCCAGGTAACATTAGTCATTTGTTATATCTGTGCAAGCAGATAATATCTTTGTAACTAAAGAAGTTAGTTTTAGCATTTTGAGACATAATGTAATCTTGTTTTTAATTAAATCTGTACTGTTTTTGCTTAAAATATGTTTTTATTTTTTTTTTTTTTACAATTCCTGTAATTCTTTGAGTTGCTTCTGATGGTCTAGTGGTTATCTGCATGCCTTTAAATCAAGGTATGCATGTTCAAACACAGCTAAATGTGCATGTGGTAAATTAACAAATATTATTAAGGTAGAATTTTTTATCACTCACCTCATATTGTTCTTCTTATTTGACTATAAACTAGTTTTGGAACATAGTTTCTGTTCCATCCTCAGTATCGTCATGACCGTTGTTCTGTCGTCTGGAAGAGCTGTCCTTCGCTCCTTCCATTGGCTGACTGAAAAACCTCAAATCCAGGTAATTCTCACCGGGAATTTCAAAGTTCATCAATTTCTTCTTTTCGCTCTTTTGAATGTAGATCTTTTCCCAAACAGTAAGTTCTTTTGGTTTTTCTATTTGTTTTAATAATTTAGCTTCTTTCTCGATAAGATATTTTTCAGACCATGCATGGGCAGCCACTGCAGATTTTTCTACTTCCCCTCTCTTGACATTCCTGAGATGTTCTTTCACTCTAGTTTTCAAATTTCTCTTAGTTTTTCCTATGTAGAATTTCTCATATTCTTCACATTTAATTTGATAAATCCCTGATTTGTTTTCTTCTTTAATTTTCTCATTCTTATTAGGTCTAATCAGTCTACTGATGCTGTAGTCATTTTTGGGTGCTAACCTTATGTTGAAATCTTTAAAAAAAATTGAAGCTTGTGGTGTTTTAATGGATGATATGTGAATTTTCTAAATTTTACATTTTCTTCTTTTACTTTTAGAAGAGTGCTTTGATTAATAAATTTTTGTCTTTTGAACTTGTTTATTTTCTTGAGTATCATTTTTATAGCAAAACCATTTTACGTGGCTACGTTGATTATGTGTTCTTTTTCTTTTTCATAATTTTCTTTGTTCATTGGTATGTTCACTAATCTATGTGTCAAACTATTGAAAACTGCTTCTTTGTGAGCTAGGTGATTGAAACCTGAAGCTTATGTAGTTATCTATATGTGTCTTCTTTCTGTAAATTCCAAATTCTATCTTATTTTCTTCATTCCTTTTTAAGTTGAGATCTAAAAATGGTATTTCTCCATTGATTTCCTTTTCCATAGTGAACTTTATAGTTTGACTTTGAATGTTCAATAATTTTAATGCATCATTGCAATTATGTCATCCACATATCTGCACGAGAACTTGAAAATTAAACGATGTCCATTAATTATCTTGTGTTCAAAATTCCCCGTGAATAGATTAGCTAAGAATGGAGATAAAGGGTTTCCTATCGAAAGTCCTGAATTTTGTTTATAAAATCTTCCATTGTAGGTGAAAAACATATTATCGATACATAATTTAGTTAAAGTTTTATATTCGACTATCTTTCCTTTTTCAATTTTATTATTGTTCAGCCAAATCTCTAAAATTCTCATAGTTTGAAAACTAGAGTGAAAGAACATCTCAGGAATGTCAAGAAAGGGGAAGTAGAAAAATCTGCAGTGGCTGCCCATGCGTGGTCGGAAAAACATCTTATCGAGAAAGAAACTAAATTATTAAAACAAATAGAAAAACCAAAAGAACGTACTGTTTGGGAAAAGATCTACATTCAAAAGAACGAAAAGAAGAAATTGATGAACTTTGAAATTCCCGGTGAGAATGATCTGGTTTCGAGGTTTTTCAGTTAGCCAATGGAAGGAACGAAGGACAGCTCTTCAAGACGACAGAACAACGGTCGTGACGATACTGAGGATGGAACAGAAACTATGTTCCGAAACTACTTTATAGTCAAATAAGAACAACAATATGAGGTGAGTGATAAAAAATTCTACCTTAATGAATATACCTCATAGTGAGTATTCCTAAAATAAATAACAAATATTACTTATTTGATATTAATAAAAGCATTGGAACTAACAGTTCCGTTGCATGTTATAAAAATTAACAATACTAAAACTTTGTAAATAATTGTACTGACAATTTTTTATTTGTAAAGGTAATGTTGAAGCTTTAATAAGAAAGAGTTTATCAATTATATAAGTTTTACATTCCTGATCAAGGTCATTTTCTTCAATAATAATAATAATTGTGAGACATTTCTATTTTTTTTTTTGCAATTTAAATTTGAAGAATTTTCAATTCTTCAGAAATTGGTATGAAGTATGTATCATGCAATGAAAAAACTTTTATGTTTAAAGATAAAAATATATAATAGAAGTTAGATTATGCATGACTCACCTCATATTTGTAGTCTGTAGAATAATCGAACTCCTATTATTTAAAATAAACCTCATAGTATCGCTTCCTTTAAATATTAAATAAAAAAATGAATAAAATATATGCCTAGACTGGGTTTTGAACCCAAGAACTGTCTTTTCAGTGTCTTTGTGGTATTGTTTTTAGCATAACCAAACTACATAATTTACCCATTCAAAGTTAAAAATGGGAAACACATTATGAGGTTCTTAATTAATAAATTAATGAGTCATTTTTACATCTTACCTCATATTTCATGTTTTATTAAACACGGTAACTATAGTTTTCAAATGATCTTGTCATTCATTTTCAACCGCCATTATGACTACCGGATATTCGTTGGAATCTCCCTCTATAACGTTGCCATCTGGTGTTGATTTGATGAACTTCAAGATATCATTGCCATCTGGTATTGTTCATCAAATCAATACCAGATGGCAATGATATCTCGAAGTTCATCAAATCAACACCAGATGGCAACGTTATAGAGGGAGATTCCAACGAATATCCGGTAGTCATAATGGCGGTTGAAAATGAATGACAAGATCATTTGAAAACTATAGTTACCATGTTTAATAAAACATGAAATATGAGGTAAGATGTAAAAATGATTCATTAATTTATTACATAATTTACCATTTTCTATTTATCTCCAATCAGGAACATAAGGGATTCAGAATTTACATCCATTATTCTATGCCATATTTTCCTTTCTTTGCAATTTCACTTATTGAAATCTGTTTCAATTACCTAATTTCTTTCAGGATCTTTTCAACTGCTTTATTTTTTTTTTTTCAATATTTGTATCTTACCCACCTCTTTTTGTTTCTTTATTTATACTTTAATATAATTATGGTGGAGGATTATTAACAATGTCAGTAACTTGTATTCTAAGATGATTTATTAGAAAATGTATTATGTATTTTTCTTAGAATGCTAGGAAATATTGGGTTGATTGTTTATTGTGGTGTAGGGTGTACATGTCTGATTTGTAGAATTAAGTGGAGATCATACAAATACTTTTTCATTGGTGTATTGCTGTGTGAGTGCGTGTTTTTCAATGCCATCTACTGCAGATTTCGTGCTTTATGTTATACATTTCTATGTTTCGGATACATTGCACAGTCATTTTTTTTCTGAAATACCAACTTGTGTATATTAAATATGTACTGCTGCAATTATCCTTATGCATGTTTCTGATATACCTTTTTAGTTGATTATCGACAGTCATAAAGGAGTAAACTGCCAAACTCTTACATTGCATTATTGGATTTAGTGAAGCAGGAAGCAGAGGCCTGTTGTCTTATTGGGGGTTGGGGTTTCCATTTGAATATGTGTTAAGTTGGAGTTGTAATTTTATTAATTTCATATTAATTAATGTCATCGTCTTGAGATATCCTTACCAAGAGGATAATATCTGATAGAATCCCTAAGAAGATCTTGGAATGGAAAATAGAAAAGGAAGAAAGGGAATACCTAAATAAGGGTGGATGGATGGTGTGAGAAGAAGTATGAGTGAATTGGAACTTACAAATGATGAAGTTCATGACTGCTACAACTGGAGAAGGTGAATTTCTTGAGGGCGATGGAAAATCACTGTATTGTGGATCCATCCATAGTAATTCTGCCCGAAGGCAGGTCGTATGATTTTGGGGACTGTTTAGGCCTTAAAATTTTCCTGACAGTTGTCTTACAGGTGAGAAAAAACTCTGATAAAAACCTCACCCAGAAAAACTGCCCTGACTAGGGATCGAACCTGGGCCTGCTGTGTGACAAGGCAGCACGCTGCTTCGAGACCACAGCAGTGGACAAGTACCAAATTAAAAATTATCAAATTTATGTCTTGTCATAGTTCATTTTTATTCTTTTTTATTATAAGTTTCTTGCTATTTCAATCAAATTTGTAGGATTTAGGTTGGACATTAGTGAGAAGTGATTAGAAATGGATTTGAATCATATTGGAAAATTGAACTCATATTACATTGGTAACAACTTCCTGCTTCAGTGCTGTAGAGTTTGTTGGCAGTCTACCTCTTTATGTATGTTACTCTACCATACTTTATAAGTATGTATGTATATTAGTGTGTGTAATTAGGATAATTTAGTCAACTTAGTATAGCACCTCTTAAAATGACTATAATAAACTTTACTCTTCTTTCGTCAATCAACACTCTTCTAAATATATATATATTTTTTTCACAAATAGTTGGAAGTAGCTGAAATTTGCTAATATAATAACCAGGGCTTTAGTTGGACTGGTATTCAATACTAGTAGTTATAGAATTATCCAAAAAAGAGTACTGGAAGTTCTGAAACATGCAATGCGCGCAGGCTGTTACAAGACCAACACTATTTTATTTTTTTCATTTATGAATGTGATGGATAAAAAATTTTTTCATATCACCTCATAAAGTTCCATGTTTTCATGATACTGGTTTCAAAGGCCATTTGCCTTCATCTTCAGTCAAACTCCAACTCATTTTATTTGTTTGTTTGGATGAAATTCTAATGTACTAAGCAGAAAAAAACCTCATAATACATAATGACGGGGAGATGATAGTATTTATGACATATTTGTTTTTGCTGCATGCTATAAAAGAATCAAAAGAAAAGTATGTTTATACATTGAGTTAATTTGTTCCATCTGACATTAACACATTCAGTACCATAAACCAGTTAAGGCATTTAAAGAGACTATCATGTATGCGGCCGTCGGTCAGTTAACTCGCTTTAGAGCGGGCACAAACAAACCACGTTTATATTCGGTGCCTAAATATTGTGTTGGCTTAGTATGTCTTGGAGATCATAGATGGCATGTAAATGTACATTTTCTATTCCCGTTTGACACGTTTAACCTTGGTGAATCCCCTTTTATTTTTAAAACAAACAACACATGGAATTTGTTCACCCAAACTTGCTCCAATGCAGTCATATATGTTTCTCATTATCGCACTGTTGTTTGTGCGTGAGTGAAACCATGTCGAAAGAAAAATATCTCACTGAAGAAGAATTAGTGAATATTTTATATAATGATGATTCAGGTGATGAACTGATTCCTGAATTAGAAGATTCACAAAGTGAAAGTGAAGATGAACTTCCACTTCCTGAAATTGATACGCCGATACCATGTGATGTCAATCACCCAAGTTATTTCACCATCAAATCCTACTAGGATATCTCATTTAGGTATGTACAAAATTTGAATTTTCTAGGACTAATAGTTTGTGAATAATGGTCCAGTTTCTGAAGTGCCACGAGAAGGGTAGCTGGGGTATTTAAATGGCTGGCCTGTGGGTCTAAATGTCCTGCTCAGTGCCTGATACTGAATGTGTTAACAATTGTCGACTGATTGCATTAAAACCAAGTAAATGTTATGTCGATATTATAGTAGTATAATATCATACCGTTTAGCATAGAAATAATACAATCATGATTTAACTTCGGTTTATAGTTAACCAGGCTTGTGTCTAGAATTAGGAAACTAAATTTACAAAGCAAAATTAAAACTTCATCTTTTTCATCTATACAAGTCTTTGGCCTAGAGGCCTGTTATGATCTCACTGATACATTTTGTATTCAGCACTTCCTTGGATGGCCCAGAGATCTCTTCCCTGTTGGATAATAACAAAATTAAACTTCTCAACATAATAATAATTAAAAGAATCGTGATTTTTTCTTACCTCATACATCTATGTTTCTATAAACACAGCACTGCAGTATCGGCGACCCTTTGTCGTCATCGTCAGCTGTTTTTCACGACTGTCAATTTTTTCTCCTTTTTGCCGGTAATTATCTAGACTGCCATCTGGTGTTCTTTTGAAGGAATTCCTCTTCAAACTGCCATCTGGTGTTGTTTTGAATGAATCATTTCCTAAACTGCTATCTGTTGTATTTTTGAAGAACTTTGTAATCAAGCTTGGTTCTTCCGGAATCTCGAAGTTCATAGTTCTAGTATGGTTTTTTTGAATATATATTTTTTCCCAAACTGTTAAATCCAAAGGTTTTGATAGATGTTTTAAAAGTTTTGCTTCTTTTTCAATCTTTTTGAATCACATATCACCAATGCTTATCCTTTGATTTTCAAGTGTTGGTATAGATATGTAGATGATATTATCGCTGTGATTGATAAAAAATACATTCAAGATGCATTGAAATTGCTTAATCTTCAGGATGAGTCAGTGAAATTCACTATTGAAATGGAACAAAATAACAAGATTCCTTTTTTAGACTTATACTTAATAAGAAATGAACAACAGCAAAAAATTGAATTTAACATTTACAGAAAAGACACACATACTGACAACTACATAAAATCTTCAGGTTTTAATCATTTGACACACAAACATGCAATTTTCAATAGTCTCTATTACACAGATTGTTAAATATTCCACTTAATGTAGAAGATTTTGACAAGGAATATAATCATATTGTTCATGTTGCTAAAATAAATGGTTTCGATGAAGACATTATAAAGAATAAATTAAAGAAATTCAAACAACAAAAAAGGTTACAAGAATACACCACCTTACATCATGGTCCCAAGAAAGATGTAAAATTCAAGAAATTCACTTACCATCCTGAAGTTCATAATAAGTTTCAAAAAATTTTCAGAAATTTTAATATAACATTAGCTCCAATTAACAAATTCAGCCTGGGTAATCTGCTGTTAACTAATAATAAATATAATACCCCAGACGACAAAAAATCTGGGATTTATCAAATTGATTGCAAGGATTGCAACAAGATATATATAGGAAAAACAAAAAGGAACTTGGAAACTCGTAAAAAAGAGCACTTCAGAAACATGAAGAATGGAGAAATTGAAAAATCAGCTATAGCAGCACATAGTTTATTAGAGCATCATAGGATTGAAAAAGAAGCAAAACTTTTAAAACATCTATCAAAACCTTTGGATTTAACAGTTTGGGAAAAAATATATATTCAAAAAAACCATACTAGAACTATGAACTTCGAGATTCCGGAAGAACCAAGCTTGATTACAAAGTTCTTCAAAAATACAACAGATAGCAGTTTAGGAAATGATTCATTCAAAACAACACCAGATGGCAGTTTGAAGAGGAATTCCTTCAAAAGAACACCAGATGGCAGTCTAGATAATTACCGGCAAAAAGGAGAAAAAATTGACAGTCGTGAAAACAGCTGACGATGACGACAAAGGGTCGCCGATACTGCAGTGCTGTGTTTAAAGAAACATAGATGTATGAGGTAAGAAAAAATCACGATTCATTTAATTATTATTAATTGAACCTCATAATGTTAAAAATTCCCAAATTTAATATATAAATTCTCAACATAATTCTGACATTGATACAAATCATACAGTGCAACAATGTTAAAACACTGCTCACACTTCACATTTGAAACAAAATTTCATTCACAGCACAGTTGCAGTTATGACTTGTTATGAATTTGGTTGTAGTTGTTAATTAGGCTAAGAAGTGAAATGAGTGGCTAAAATGAAAGCAGGATAGTTAAGGTGAAAGTAATAGTGCACAGGTGTCATATAAAGATACTGATAAAGCTAAAGATGAAGTGAAATGATTTGAATATGAAGAAAAAAATAACTCAGTGGAAAGTATGATAAAGCTCTGCAATAAATAGTGTAATTCATTAATCCAATGATATCCCTCTTGCCTCCTTGATGGATCTCAGTGTAATTATTTTAGTGCTGAGAATTCATGTATCAGCATTAATGAAAGTAACTTAGGATGTAAGATATGTTCAGAAGAAAAATTTCATACGTAACAAGCCTCAGGGACTTTATATTTCAGAAATGGTTGCAGGGTAGAGTAATTTGCTATGGAAACTATAAGAAAGCTCAATAGCAATGATCGAGGAAAAAAAGTGAAAATAAACTAAGTAAATTGCATGTAGTTACAGCAAGATTAGTAGAATTGTGCAAGGAGTAATACTTAGAACTTGTGGCTATAACAATTCAGCAAGATGCTGAAATTACTGTTCATGTCTTTAGAACAACTTACAAAATTGCAAAATATCAAATACCTTACAGTGATATGCCACTTGATGTAGACCTCTAATCTTTTAATGGACTCAATATGAGAAGATAAAATTCATCGGAGAACATATTGTTTAAACAACTCACCTCATAGGATTCATGCTTCCATGATATCGCGATTTCAAACATAATCATGTTCATCGCCAGCCATAACTCCGACTGATGAAATTCTTCGGCCGTCAACTATTCTATTGTCGCCATCTTCAGTGCTGCCATCTGTGGTTGAATTTATGAACTTCGAAATCAATGTAATTTCGTTAGGGATATCAAAATTCATTGATCTATTTTTGTTTCTCTGAATGTATATTTTTTCCCAAACTGTCAATTCCAAAGGTTTCTCTACTTGTTTTAAAAGTTTAGCTTCTCTTCCAATTTTATGATGTTCTAATAAACTATGTGCAGCAATTGCAGATTTTTCAATTTCACAATTTTTAATATTTCTGAAATGTTCTTTTGTCCGAATTTCCAAATTCCTTTTTGTTTTTCCTATATAAACTTTATTGCAATCTTCACAATTTATTTGATAAATTCCAGATTTCTTACTGTCTGGAACATTGACTTTTTTATTGGTACTTAGAAGATTACCCAGACAGTCGGAGTTATGGCTGACGATGAACATGATTATGTTTGAAATCGCGATATCATGGAAGCATGAATCCTATGAGGTGAGTTGTTTAAACAATATGTTCTCCGATGAATTTTAATGATTATACCTCATAATGTTTACTTCCCAACATTAATTAAATATATGAGAAGATAAGTTCATGCAAATTTCTCTTGCACTAATATTTTTATATATCATATCGCTAAAAGTAAAACATAAAAAATTAAAACATATACAACAATTTATATTTTTCTTTTCAAATATAATTTGTCCATCATTAAGATGTTTAAAACGAATAATAAAAACATATACAACAATATTGAAACCAATAGCATTGTTTGGAAGTGAAATATGGACATTATCAGAAAAAAGATAAGTACATATTGAATACATACAAAAGAGAAATACTAAGGAAGATGTATGGAGCAGTACAGGAACCAGATATATGGAGAATTACAACGAACCAGGAACTGAAAGAATTATATAGGGATTTAGATCTGGTAGGAGATATTAGAAGAAAGAGATTGGAATGGATAGACAGTGTTGTGGATGGAGCAAGAAAGATTTTAGAAGGGAAACCGGAAGGAAAAGAAAGGTTGGACGACAGAAACTAAGATGGTTAGATAAGGTTGAGGAAGACTTAAGACAACTGAAAGTGAAAAAAGATGGAGATAGAAAGCTAGTAATAGAGAAAAATGGGCAGTTGTTATGAAGGAGGCCAACGTTCCTAGAGGACCGTAGAGTCAAAAGAAGAAGAAGGAAGAAAAGTATACATTAAAGAATTGTGAAATACATTATAGAAAATATGGAAAATAAGTATTTTAATAAATGTATCTACTGCAATAAGCAAGATAAAAACACTAGTTGTGTGTTTGTTTAAAATTTTCTATTCAGGACACTGATAAGTGTAAAATATGTTTTTAGATATGATTGAACTCAAGAGTGGAATAATTTTAGCATTACTACAACCCTTCTTGAAAAGCTCTGTGCATTTGGAACGAGTGAAGAATATTTAAAAGATGCCTGATGTATTTTATGTGATGGTGCCTCAACAATAATAAAAAGAATGGTGTTGGGATGGAATGTAAAAAGTTCTTTCCCTCTATCATAAGCTGGCATTGATGTAACCATAGACTAGAGATTGCTGTGAATGATTTAATCAGAGAAATCCATGGAATTAATTACTTTGATATTCTTAGAAAAACCATGTGCTCTGTACAATCACTCTCCAAAAAACCACATGTGCAAAAGCTTTGAAGCAACAAATTTTCTATATTGGTAAAATTTTCACAATTTGGTAGGTATCATCAATTAAAATAACTCTTGCAGACTGTATGGGAAAACTTTGAGGGTTTCTATTTCCATTTTGGAAAGGGTCAGAAATGATGTTACAGAAATATTTGGCAAATGTAGAATTTGCAGATAATTTATGAATAATGCTCAATGCATTGACATAATTAGCTGATTTTTCATGTTTTCTTTCAATTATGCTGCCAACAACAGATAAAGTGATAAAAAATGTTTGTCATTGGGAAAAAATTCAGGTCATTATGTAAGGTAGCCATTAGTGTGATAAGTTAAGAAGTTAAGTAAATTCAAGTTTTTGTCTCTGTAAAGATAAAAAAAAATCATCAGTACAGGGCATTGTAAAGAAATCTTGCAGCCAATTTAGAATCAAGAACATTAACTATTCAATCATCTTACAGAGGAATGAATGAAGATTTCCAACATAATAGTAAATACCATGCTCTTCTCTGTCATGTAATAACTATATTAAATCTATCCAAGTGGACTGTAGAGCTAGATGTGAAGAAAATATAGAGTGCCTCTGTAATCTATTTAGAATCTCAGATAACAGGTAAAGTATTGGAGCTTTCAGAGAATGCAAAGAATATAGAAATTATTAAAGATATCCAGATGATCTGCTACCACTTCTTTGTGGTTTGGACACTTGCTATATGAACAACTGAGCGTGAATGGTCATTTAGCACCATGAATGAGATTGTAACCCAAAAAATAAATTATCTTTTGGTGAAACATGTAGATGATTGGATGTTCATAAATTTAATTGGACCAAATCTTTCTGGTTTCAATCCACTGGCATATGTGAAATCCAGTTCTCAACTGGTAGGCTATCAGTAGATATCTCCTGTTGTAAAAGAAAAATGACTGCAAAGCAACATTCCTTTGGGCCAGTCTGGAAAATTTTAAAGAGCTAGGTGAGTACTGGTAGTTTTAATTCCTCAATTAAAGCCCTGATAATAACTACAGTTGAACTAATAGATCTTTGGACTTCTGACAGCTATAACTGGAATCTAGAGATGAGAGATAATGTTGCTACTCCTATATAATGTGATGATAGGGAAGGGAACCACAAGCACGTCATAATTTGTAATGCACACATGATAATATTTTACCATGTATAATAAATTAACCACAATTTGATCAATATCATGAAATAGACATATGATAAAAAAACTAAAGTTATCCCACTACAGGCCATAGGAGACCCTTGGGATAGTAGGAGGTTAAAGCTCCTACTTTTTCTAGACAATAGGCACTTGATGTCCACTGGATTGTCAGCCCTGCGTGACAGCTGCCTTTACCCCCAGAACAAAGCATCTGGTACTCATTTTCAGTAGAGGTTGAGTCAACCCGGGCCATGGTACCACCAGAAGGTTCGGGTCAGTTTAAAAGTCCTGACCTCACCGGGACTCGAACCCTCTATCTTCCAATTTGCAGCACATTGCCTTAACCATTACACTACAGATAGAATGACATAAATGCATGTATTACATCAAATTTACGCATGTGTCAATGGCAGTTCCCCAGTCCATGTTTGCATATTTCTCATTTCAGCTATCCCCTTTTATTTTTGTTGCACGGTTGTGACATTTTACACTAAATTAAAAGACACTCACAAATTAACTAAATACTAATATTTACGATAAAAATGGAAACCAAAAACAATTAACAAAAGTAAAAAAAAAATGTGAACTATGTACGCATGCATGTATTTTGGAACAATTATAAATATTGTGTGGGCCGGAGGATAAATGGTGATCACATAGTGATTGGCTGATCTCACATTGTTACGACAACACAGATTCACATTACTTAAAAATACTGAACTGTCAGAGGTCCAGACGTCCATTAATTCCACTATAGTTATCTCTATTGCATTTCACTTGTATGAATGAATTTAAAAAGTAGTGCACCATAATTGCAAAACCTAATACTATCCTGTAAAGTACATGTCCATAGAAACATTCTATGATTATAAAAGGATAAAGTGTCACTGTTAGTAGTTTTATTTACATGAAACTGGTATCATTAAGAAAAACATGTTACTACTCACTTCAAATACACTCAATGTGTGCTCCATGAGTCACATTACAGACATCAAGGTATATTATCATTCATGCCATATGTGTTCCAACATATCTACAAAGATGAACTGGACGTGCATTTGCAGTAGTAATTCTTTATGTAACCCATAAACGGAAGTAATATAGGTCAAATCAGGCGACCTGAGTGGTCACTTCAGAAGACAGTCTTGTGTTGAGGAAAATCGAATCTGACAATGAAAACTGTATTATTTAATTTTAGGAAGTTATATTTTGAGGTTATTTTCATTATATTATTTTTAGTCTGATCATCTTACCTCAATATTAATGTTGATTTGTCCAGTCTGGACAAGCTGACGATAAAACAGAATTGTTTTGAAACATGTTCAAGAACAAATCAACATTAATATTGAGGTAAGATGATCACACTAAAAATAATATAATGAAAACTGTGTCGGGCAGCATGATTTATGAGTTGTTCATTCAGAACTTTCTGAGCATCAATTTTCTTTAAGTAAATTTTTATCATCTCACCCCATATTCTTCTTCTTCATCTTCTTAGACTAGTTTCAGGATCTTCTTCAGTTCTATCCTCAGTATTTTCACAACCTTTATATGTCCTCTTGAAAAGCTGCCTTCTTGAATCTTCTTGAAGGCAGCACTTTAAGAAGACATAACAAAGGTTGTGAAAATACTGAGGATGGAACCGAAGAAGATCCCAAAACCAGTTGAGGAGGAAGAATGTGAGGCAAAATGATAACATTTTACTTACTTACTCACTGGCACTATCGAACCTGTAGGTTCATGGCCACACGGACATAAGCTCTCCATACATACCTATCCTGAGCTGATGCTTTCCAATCATTCCCTGTATAATCTACTTCCCTCAAATCATTGTTAATGTTATTCGCCCACCTCATTCTTGGTCTACCAACTGGGTGTTTTCCCTCTGGCTTTCCTACAAGAAGCTTCCATGCAAGTCTTTCATTCCCCATACGTGCAACATGTCCTGCCCATCGCAGTCTACGAGACTTAACTGTTCTTATTATATCTGGCTTCCTATAAAGACCATGTAGTTCATTGTTATGTAGTCTTCTCCATTCACCTGTCTGTTCATCTCTCTTTGGTCCAAAAATTTTCACTCAAATAAATAGTACTGTTGAGTGATTCCGGGCTTTGTGGCCGTGGCCCATCACTGGTGTTCCTACCAGACATTTCTCCCTCAGCTACGGAGGGCATCTTCAGTGGCGAGTACTTCTAGGTGTTGTTTCCTGGTCAGAGGCTTGACTGTGAATGAGCGGTGGGCTGCTGTGAGCCATAATTTATACTAGTGGTAGATGCAAGCTAGCCAACCAGCAGAAGCCACACACAGCCAGCCTGCATCTACCACTAGTATAAATTACGGCTTACAGCAGCCTACCACTCATTGACAGTCGAGCCTCCGACCAGGAAACAACACCTAGAAGTACTCGCCACTGAAGATGCCCTCCGCAGCTGAGGGAGAAACATCTGGTAGGAACACCAGTGATGGACCACGGCCACAAAGCCCGAAATCACTCAACATTATGATTACCGGCCGTGAAAGCCTGCATTCAGCTATCAAATAAATAGTGTTAATTCCCAAAAAGTCAATCTTCTTTTCCAACAAGACTTGGCTACTCAAGTCTGCAAGAGCTGCAACTTGGTATTCACTGCTGCCATCCAGTTGATCCTTGTAATATATTACAGCTCAAGTGGCATGTGTGAGATTATTACCTTGATATCTGCAGCAAGAACACGGAGAACACATAAAAATATTTGATGTAGATTAACTTTTTGAGTTTCTCTTTCTAATGGCACCAGTTTTGTGTAGATCGAACTGTTGATGTAGTGCTATACCCTTTTATAATGACAGAATGCTTCTGTGATACACTGTATAATTTGGAGTTGTATTATATGTAAATAAGTCACTCTGCACACTTATGTTTGCAGTTGCATGTTAATATGGGTGAACATGGGCTGAGTTTGGAAACTGGACTCTACATTTGCAAGATTAATCCTGGGTCATTAGCAGCAAAAGAAGGGAACCTTGCTGTAGGAGATAGAGTTCTTAGTGTAAGTGATTTTTATTTCAGTGCAAAATAATGAGCATGAATTACTTTTAAATTCATAATAATACTTGGCAGAGTTTGATAGAGATTTATGCCATTATTGAGTGCAAATGTTATTAGATGTCATTATCTTCATCTTATATTCCAGTGGTGTCTTGTGATTTAAAATTTGACTTGGGCTGAGATAGAATTCTGGAGAACTCATGCAGTAAAATAGATTGCTGCAGCGCTACAGAACTAGCTCTAGCTTGTGTTTAAAACACCCTTTCTATCTGAATCAGCTGTCATGGTAACACTGTGTAAGCGTACCTATATTCAATTGACTAGCCCCAGTTAGAAAGTTAGCAACAGTTATACTAGACTTTGTTTCTTGGACCAAGCTGCATGTAATATAAATAAAATTGGATAATAACTGCATTATGGGCAAAATTCATAGTTGTCGTCTAAAAATGAGTGACATCCTAATTTATACTTGTACCTCATTCATATAATGAGGGATTGCTTAAGACAGCTCATCAGTGCCCTATTAATCCATCATGTAATTGTATTGTAACTAAAACCCTAACATACCGGTTCGCATTATTGGAGATTCAATAAAAAAATAAATCCATCATGTAATTCCAATAATGCAAAATATATTATTTACTTCAGTGATTTCCATGTGTTTTTATGCTATCTTAACAAAACAAATGAACAATTGCTGTCTTTTTCAATAAAATTAAGAAGTATACCAAGTTAATTAATCCAAAAGTATTTATGTATGACCAAGCCATTTTATAATGCATGAATGAAAATAATGGGGTCTGCAGAATTTATATTTTTTTTGTATTTGGCATATTGATAATGCTTTGGAGAAAAAAAAAAGTAAATCTTCTTCCTTCCAAGTATTAGGCCAAGGCCTGTTACGATCCTATAGAAAATTTTCCCTCCAGCGTTTCATAGGACGGCCCAGTGATCTTCGTCCTCTTGGTATATAATTATAAAAAAAGTAAAATAAAAAGTTTAAAAATGTTGAAAACAAAAAGGATATTTACAATAGCCTTAGACTGTGCTTGAAAGAATGTGGAAGTTTGACATTTCAATTCATGCTAAACAACATTGTAATATATATAATAATTGAACTGCCTGTGAGGGGTTGCTGATCCCTCATCGGGTGCCTCCCCAGGTGGTGGATAGGGGAATGCCTCCTAAATATAGGTGGTACCGGGGAAATGAAATACCCGGGGTGAACCAAATCAGCATAGCGTCTGCTCCAGATTGGATGGCTATAATGGGCAGGTAGAGCTCAGAGCCGAAGAGAAGGCAATCTACCTAAGGGAAGGCACCCTAAAAACAAAGCTGAAGCAAGTTGGGAGGCTGTAAGGTGGCAATCCCACCGCCCAACTATATCTGCGCAGCCCTTGTAAGGCGGCCAGATGAATCTTTTATTACTAAAAAGCAAAGGAGAAATCCGGACGGAAACACTGATGATGGACCAGGCAAGAAAAGGACAATGATAAAGAATAATTTACTATTGGCAACATGGAATATAAGAGGGTTAAATAATAAACAGACAGAAGTTCTATATGAAATGAAAAAGAAAAAGGCAAATATAATGCTCTTAACAGAAACAAAGAAAAAGTTGAAAGGGACATAGGATATAGAAGATCACCTCCTTGTATATCATGGTGTAGAAAGACAACAACGTGCATCATCAGTTGAAGTAGCTATAATGATAGACCCCATTTGGAGGAAGAAAATACATAGCTATACTTTTATATCAGAAAGAATAATTATTGTCAGGTTTAAAATACAAAGAGGATATATGACAATAATAGGTATATATGCACCAGAACAAGGGAAAAAAGAAAAAATTGAAAAATTTTATAAAGAACTTCAAAAAGTAGTGAATAAAATAAATAAAAATGATTATATAGTTATTGGAGGTGATTTTAATGGAAGAATAGGGTGCCATCCTATACCTGATATAATTGGTACACAAGGAGAAACAATAGAAAATGATAGTGGAAAAGAACTTCGATAATTTGCAATATTTAATGGATACAGAATTACTAATACCTATTTTAGAAAGAAAGAAATACATACATAAGTACACCTGGTCGGCTGAGGATTAAGATCAATTATTGATTATTTCTTGGTAAACAGAAAATTGATACCCTGGGTCACAGATGTAAGAGTATATAGAGGTTTCAATGTAGGAACAGATCATTTTCTCTTGACATGTAATGTAAAATTATTAGAAAGATGGAGGAAACCAATAACAAGAAAAATTTACAATGAAGAAACATATAAAGTGAATTTATTACAAGAAGAAAGTACAAGAAAGTTGTATGCAAATAGATTATCTCAATATATATTACAGCGAGAAATAAATAATAATATAGAAGAAGAATGGAGCAGCATCAATTGCGCTCTAAAGAAAGCAGCATATGAAGTACTAGGATTAAGAAGGAAAAATTGTAAGAGGAGAGAATTAAGAATATGGAATGACGAAATTAAAACAGTTATAAAGGAAAAGAAGAAAACATATTTACAATATTTACAAAAGAAAACTGAAGAAACAAAAGAAATATATTATAATAAAAGAAAGGAAGCAAAAAAAATTGTTAGAAAATCCTACCAAGATAGTTGGGAACGATATGTATCTAATCTAGAACATGATCTACATGGACGACAATGGACTGCTTATAGAACAATTAAATATTTAAATAAATTAGAAAAAGAAGCTGCATATATACCTACATCAATATCAGAAGAACATTGGATAGAATATTTCAGAGACCTGTGGTACAACGAGAATGAAAACGAAGAAGAACCAAAATGTGAGAATTTGAAAGTAGATAAAATACAAATGGAAGAACTGGAAGAATCGCTCAAATTAACAAATAATAGAAAAGCTAGCGGACCAGATGACATCAATTAAGAACTAATTAAATATGCAGATATATTCTTTAAATTAAGATTCTTGAATTTTCTTAATGCATGTTGGGAGAATCATAATATACCAGCAACATGGAGGCAAGGTATAGTAAAACCAATATACAAGAAAGGAGAAAGAAACCAACCATCTAATTACAGAGGCATTACCTTCCTAAATAGTGGATATAAAATCTATGCTAGAATAATAGCAAAACGAATACATTGAATTACTGAAGTAACACTAGCAGAAGAACAAAACGGGTTCCGAAAAGGAAGATCTTGTACCGATGGAGTATTTGCCCTGAATCAGATAATAAACAAAAGACAAGAAAAAACCTAGAAACACATTTGTTATTTATAGACATAGATAAAGCATTTGATCGAGTAAACAGGGAAATATTGTGGAATATCCTAAAAGGAAAAGGCCTTCCTATTCAGATTATAGAAACTGTTAAGAGCTTGTACTATGGAACAAATATTAGTATTGACCCTCAGTTGGCTAAAAATAAGACATTTTTTCAAATAAACCAAGGAGTACGACAAGGGTGTTCACTCTCACCTATATTATTTTATATTTTTATGGACGATATCCTAAAAGAATAGAAGAAGGTTTTAACTAATGAAGGAATATTAATTGATACTAAAGATAAAATAAATGCTTTATTATTCACCGACGATGTTGTACTTTTAGCAGAATCTGAAAATGAGCTCCAAATGTTAGCATATAAATTGAAATTAATAGCCAATAAATATAATTGTAAAATATCAATAAATAAGTCAAAAGTAATGGCATTTATTGGCAAATATGGAATTAGATCAAAAATGGTACTGGATAACAAAATAATAGAACAAGTATCACATTTCTAATATTTAGGATGTGATATAACTTATAGAGAAAATAAAGTAAATAAATTTCAGGCTATTTGTGGAACCATAAAAAGAACCTTAGGTCGGAAAACAAGGAAAGATACGAAACTTAAATTATATAAAACAATGGCTGTTCCTTTGTTGTTGTATGGAAGTGAAAATTGGATAATGAAATCAAGGGATAAAAGCAGGATACAGACTGCGGAAATGCTGTTTTTATGTAATGTGAAAGGATGCACAAGAGTGGATAGAGTAAGGAATCAAACTATACGAGAAGAATTAAATATGTATAAAATTGAAGATAAAATCAGCGAAAATAATAAGAAATGGACAGAACACTTAATGATGAACAACGAAAGAATACCAAAAAGAACCTTCCTGTATAATCCCAGAGGAACAAGAGATGTTGGCAGACCACGTAGAAGATGAACTCTACTTTTAACTTCGCCGGAACAGGCTGCATAGCCTAAACCTTGTAGTAGAAGAAGAAGGATTGAACTGCATGAATTTTGTAAATAGTTTTAGGGTCGTATCTATGAACGTATTAAACCATAAAAGTTGTTTTCTGCTGAGAAAGTTATATCCTAATACGATTTTGCTTACTCAGAAATCTGTTCATGCGATAATAATTGTTGAAATTCTTAAGCTATCTGACGAGGTGACTTAAGAGAGAAATGAATCGTGCGAATCCCAAAGGGAACCGTTGTAGTTTGAAACCTTGTTGCTTTATCCAAGATGTTGGACCTTGAAGACTTCGATCATGTTTTCAGTATACGCGGAGAAGAGGAATTTGATAGAGTACCAAAGAATTCAACTGAAAGAACAGGAGAATCGGCGTAATATTGCACGACGCAGACGTCGTTGTATACGGTATTATTTGCAGGATGCAAGCATAAATGTGTTCCTCTAGTAGACGAAAATAACGGAAGTAGTTTTATCACTGAGAATTCTGGATAATTTCTTGCCAATATTATGAAAACGACTTTCATGCATGACCAGTTAGTGGGTAGCTAATTCGATCTTTGCACTTGCTCAAGGTGAGTCAGCTCACCAGTGATTGGAAGTTATTTGAGTAGAGACTAATGTATTTGCATGCGGCCCTAAGTGTTTACTTACTTAAGGAGCCATTCATTTTATAAGTGATGACTATGATTCCAACCCATAAGCTTTAAGATTATAAACAATATGTTGATGATTTTCTTTAATTGAGGCAAGGCACTGGAAGCCCCAAAAGATGAGACACCACTGTTATATTAATTTCTTTCAATTCCTATCTTTTCTGTTAATCTGAGTATTTTTATACTTTTTTACTTTGAAATTCACTTATATGATTGAACATCCCATGTTGTCCTCAGTCCTGCTGTCTAGTCAATTGGACACTTTCCAAGAGCTTTTGTAGGGTATCCTGTACATATGAAAAGTTTGGATCTAATTGTCCTGCTAATTGAAATGTTTGTTATACTGTGTAAATTATTTCAATGCTATTTTCATACTACAAGAAAGAAAAGAATTTAAGAACATAAGCAACTAACATCCTCCCATACACCAAACTACATAATCATAAGTAATGCCACGAGTGATTTCCAAATTATCGATAAATTTACTCCTCACTTCGTGAGTCGTGAATTTATCTAGAAAATTTGGAAATCAAGAGTGACATTTGTTAGGACTATTTAACGAATAAAATTAAGCTGTTTACTCACAAATCATTATTTAACTATAGTTATTTTAAAATATTTATATATTTAATGTAAACGGCGATGTTTGAAAACAAATGAGAAGCGATAGGTACGCTTCATCTGCTTCTTTTGTTTATCACTGCAACCAGATCATACTATTTATTGCCAAAGGAATGCAATATTGTAAGAATGCTCTCTAGTGGAGAAAAAATGAAACACATCAAACTGTATATTAATTCATTTCTGATGTCATATGATGTAAATATGACAATTATATTTTTTCTGGATTGTTACCTGGGAAAAAAATACATGTAAGAAAGTGCAAACAGTGGTTTCTTTTTTTGATGGTATAATCAATTGCTACAAATGTTTTTATATTAACTCCCGCATGCGGCAAGTGTTGACATTCATGCAGTATATATACAATCTGGTAGCCGTATTTCTCACAGGCTCAGTCACTGCAAAATAATGGTCAGACCTGTTCAGAATATTAAAAAGGAGTAGCTTTCTTTAATATGGTAATTATAACACTGATAAATATTTTGTGAAACACGACTTTGATTGGTTGTACAGAAATAATTGAAACATGATTGGTCATTGACTCCCATTTGGGTCATGAGTTAAATAGTCAATTAAATCTGTACTTGTGTCTGCAATATTGCCACATTCCATCATGTTTTAAGCCTCTAAAATCTAGAAAATTATGAAACATGAAATTTTTTTTTATTAAATTAATATTAAGAAGCTAAAGCTGTTACTATGATTGAAATAAGTATATTAAAGTACTCACTAAATTATTGTAATCAAATGGTAAAGAGAAAAATTTATGCTTGAACCGGGAATCGAACCCTGAACCTTCAGCTTTCCGTGCTGATGCTCTTGACCATTGAGCTAATTCAGGCTTCTTTCCCATCCAAGCATAAATCCTACCTTTACCTTACTGTCTTGGTCCCACATTCAAATGCAATGAATCATCATTCACAAATACACAATGAATGGCTTCTACATTAAGAAGACAATGGTTAAGAGCATCAGCACGGAAAGTTGAAGGTTCGATTCCCGGTTCAGGCATAAATTTTTCTCTTTACCATTTGATTACAATTTTTTTTTTTAATTTGGAGGGTTGCTTTACTGTATGGGTAAGTCAAGCCTGCACACCAAAGGGTAAATTAGAGGTAGTGAATGGAGGTGAGATCCATACAGTAACATGCAGTACTATTAAATAAATACTGAACTTTGATATAGACTATATTACGAGTGTAGTGTTTCACTTTCCAATTGGTTTGCATTGGCATATAATAAAATGTTGAGCTGGGGGCTCGGTATAACAGGTGGAGGGCAGACAATTTCAGAACTCGTTACTTTTCCTCTAATTTTTTGGATGTAGACGTTTTCCCCAGATTCTGAGTTCTTTTGGTTTTTCCACTTGTTTCAGCAATTTTGACTTCTCTTTAATTCCATGTTTTTTCGTTCACACATGAACAGCTACTGCCAGTTTTTCTATTTCTCCATATTTTACATTACTAAGGTGTTACTTCATTTTAATGCTCACCGCCAGATTATTTTAGTTTTTCCTATGTAGACTTTTCAAATTTCACACATTTTATTTCATCATCATCATCCGGTATTGTGGCAGCTGCTGCCATCTTCCGGAAACCAAACGTCATTCCTCTCTGTCCATTCATTGATCTTCCTCCAATCCTCTGATATTCATAGATGCTTGTACCCCTTCTATCCAAGTTTTATTCAGTCTTCCTCTCTTCCTCCTTTCTATTGGGATCCATTCCATAACAATTTTAGGCAATCTTTGCTCTGGCATTCTTTTGACATGGCCATACCACTGTAATCTTTTCTTTTCTATAATGTCTATGATGTCTGGCTCCTCTTGTATGCCCATAATTTCCCTTATTTCTTTATTTCGTATTCTATCCATTCTAGATTTTCCAGCTGATCTTAAAACATCCATTCCTGTACTTAAAATTCTTTTCATTTCCCTGGTAGGAATTTGCCAGACTTCAGCACTACATTTTATTTCAGTTTTCTTTATTTTCATCTAATTTTTCAGTTTTGTTTTTATTAGTTTGTTGATACTGAATTAATTTGTAGATGTAAGTCTGATATTGAGTTTGTTAAATATTTTTTTTGAGTTTGTCTACCAAAGGATGATATATAAATTTATTTTTTTTATTTTTCATCTCAAAGAGACTCCCCTTCATGTTTTCTCTTCTTGCTATAATACAATATTGGTGCTTACAACTTACATTATAAGGTTTTCTTAACAAGAATCAAATAAATTGTGAATTCTTCTTACCTCATACTTAGTTAAAAACATAGCTGTATGAGGTAAGAAGAATTCACGATTCATTTGATTCTTGTTAAGAAAACCTCATAATGTAAAAATTCCCAAATTTATTATATCAATTGTTTATAATACTGAACAATATGAGAAATCACATAATTTATAATAAGTGCTTGGAAATACATGTGATCGGCCATGAAAAAACACTAAGAATGTTGTTTTTAGTTCAATTTATGTGAAAAACTTAATTATTTTTTAAGGTGCAAGTTTTGTTAATATAAAAGTGTGTCATGGGTATATTATTATAATGAAAGGTATCGCCTTATCAGGCTCTGGGGATGATTGTAAGGGTTCATTATTCTTAGCCAGTGGGACTGGAAATAGGATTTCTATCCCTATATTCTAACTAATTTTTATTTAAGGAAAGTTTGTGATATTCATTTTAAAGATTCTGAGTTAGTCTGATCACAAATGAGTGAAGAAAAATCTTCACTTCTCCACTGCTATAGAGATAAATTGTATTAGATTTTTTTAAAAAAATAATATTAATTTTACATACATATACACATTCTAAATTGTGGATTGATCATACCCAATGAATACAGGTAAATCTAGGAAAGCATCTTACCATCTTACTAATGAGGTACTTGAGGAGTGTAATAAATGCTTTGTAGAAAAAATAGGTCTTGAGAAAATTGGCAATTCATTAAATGTCCTTGGAGTAGAGATAGAGTTTTCGTCAGGTTTTAAATTTTTAAGAATTGTAATGTAATATCTATAAAATGTTTTGGGATTTGAAGGACAAGCCTGAAAACATTTTATAGTAATAATGCTGGCTGTGAAATCTTCAATCAACTAATGTGATTTCTGTTTGTGTTTAGATCAACAACAAACCAATGGATGGGCTGAAAAATACACAAGAAGCAATGGCAATCATGGACGAACCTTGTGATTTGTTAACTTTAACAACTCTAAAAGGATCAATGTCTCCAGTGAATTCTAATTCGAGCGGACAGATTGTAACATCAGAAGAAGACAGGGATAGGGTGTGTTTGAGTAGCACAAAACCAACAAAAAAACTGAGTCAGAGAATGGTGAACAGCTGTTCACAAACAGATGAAGATAGATTACTTAGTCGAGAGGAATTCTTGCCAGACAAGAGGTACTTTGGTGTGAACGAACGTGCTGTGTATAAAGTAAATAAATCTCCACAGAGTAACTCTGGTGCTTGGAATATGATCAGAGAAAAATTTGATATTGGTAGAGCCAGACGTCACAGCAAGGAACGAAGCCGTGAAAATGCAGAAGACAAAAAACACCATAGAAACTCGTCACCAAATAATTTAGATCAAGAAAAAGATGATGCCCTCGCACAGTTGGATTCTGTTATTGACAGTATATCTCCTATAGATCATCGCAAAACAAGTGGGTTCAAACGAAGGAAAAGGGGGAAGGATCTCGAGAAAAATGGTGGTACATGGCCTAAAACACGGAATGGCCCTGTGATAGAACATAGTACTGGAACAATTTTACATCCAAGAAAGCATAAGGAACGACTACCACTTGCAGAACTACTTAATAATCCTCCAAAATATCCTCCGGATTCGAGCCACTATACAGACCAACCTACACGACCCGTCAGTATTGCGCATGACAGAACTGTATCATATTCTGCTGCCTATAAAACCTCAGACGCAAATCCTGTGTTACATTATAGTAAATCAGGTGGTCTGCTATGTACACAAAAATCATTCTCTCCTGCACCATTCAAGGACCTGATGTGTGATAACAAATCAAGTCAGGAATTCAATAGACTGAGTGTTCTTGCACCATCAGATGGAAGCATTGACTTCTCGGTAAAATCTGGGAATATTGGAAAGGAAGTGTTGGAGTATTATGCCAAGAAGAAGACCAAGTACCCTCCCAGTGACAGTGAGAGTAACATTAACATCAGTCCAGTGGAATCTCTGACGCCATCGCTACCTTCTCATAGTCGTATCCATTCTCAGCTGTATGGAGTTCCTGCCACAGCTATGCATTCGTCCCTGGTGAGGTCGCCCCACTATCCTTTCACTCCATTTCAGATAGCACACCCACACCCTCATCCACACTCTGACTCGCTACCGGCCAGGTATCCTTCTCCTACTCACCTTCCTTCCTCCCAAAGTGGAGAGTCCATTGGCTTACCGGACACGAGATCCTACTGTTTTGAACCACCATACAGTCCGAGTCCACAGGTGCGTTACTTTATTTATAATTGTTATAAGAGGAATTTAATTACCCAGTATATTGTTAACTCTAACATTCATTATTTGGTAATAAATAATATAAGTAAAAGTGGATGATTTCAAAATATAGGGGTAAATTTTATGAACTGATGCCTGACACATAGTTCTCTCAGATTAAGTTTGGTCTGTAGCAAATAATTGTGTTGTACATGTAAGCAATACCAATCTCACATATTAATAAATCTGTATTGCGAGTTGTAGCAAATAATTGTGTTGTACACGTAAGTGATGCCAATCTCACATGTTAGTAAATCTATATTACAAATTTAACATATATGATACACACAACAGATAATATACATTATATATGATTTCAATGAAGAAAACAAAAACAATGACCTTTCGGAGAAAATATGCAGTTTGATCGAAAATAGTTTTGAACTATGAAATTATAGAACAAGTACAGAGTTTTAAATATTTAGGATATCTTACAATTGGGAAATGATATACATGAAAAAAATTATAAATTTCAAAGTATATGTGGGGCTATTAAAAGAACACTACAAACAAAAACAACAAAAGAAACAATGCTAAAGTTTTATAAGGTAATGGCAGTTCCCATTGTGACATGGATCAGAGAATTGGGCCATGAATAGATCAGACAGAAGATTACTAGAAACATCAGAGATGAGGTTCCTCAGATATGTAGTAGGATATACTCTTAAGAGACCACATTCCTAGTGAAACAATTGGGCAAAAACTCGAAAATTTTAATCTAAATGAAAAATAAACAAAAATGGCATGAACATATTTTAAGAATAGACTCTTCTAGGCTAACAAAACAAGCACTGTTGTATTTAATTTTAGGAAGTTATATTTTGAGGTTATTTTAATTATATTATTTTTGGTCTGGACATCTTACCTCAATATTAATGTTGATTTGTTCTTGGACATGTTTCAAAACAATTCTCTGTTTTATCTTCAGCTTTCCCAGACTGGTTTTATTTATGTTGCATTATGTTGCACCACCTGGATGTCGATGTCAGCTCCATCCTGTGGTTGGCCAAAGAACCTCCAAACAAGGTCACCCTCCATCGGAATATCAAAATTCATAACTCTGTTTCTGTTCTTCTGAATATAAATTTTTTCCCAAATAGTCAGCTCGTTTGTATTTTCTAACTGTTTTAATAATTTAGTGTCTGAATTAATATTATGTTTTTCAGACCAAACATGAGCAGCAACTGCAGATTTTTCAATTTCTCCATTTTTAATATTTCTTATGTGTTCTTTGGTTCTAATTTTTAGGTTTCTTTTTGTTTTCCCTATATATATCTTTTCACAACCCATGCATTTCAATTTGATATATTCCTGACTTTTTATTTTTATCAGTTTTTTCATTTTTGTTGGTTTTTATTAGTTTATTTAAACTGTAGTTATTTTTTGGTGCTAATTTAATATTAAACTTCTCAAATATATTTTGAAATTTATTATGTACCCAGGGGTGATATGTGAATTTCCTATATTTTTTCATAGGTGGTTCTTCTTTTTCAAGATTACTTCTGTTTATCATTTTTTGTTTTTTATACTTTTCTATCCTTTTATGTACCATTTTTTCATCAAACCCATTTTCTCTTGCTACTTTGTACAAAGTAGCAAGAGAAAATGGGTTTGATGAAAAAATGGTACATAAAAGGATAGAAAAGTATAAAAAACAAAAAATGATAAACAGAAGTAATCTTGAAAAAGAAGAACCACCTATGAAAAAATATAGGAAATTCACATATCACCCCTGGGTACATAATAAATTTCAAAATATATTTGAGAAGTTTAATATTAAATTAGCACCAAAAAATAACTACAGTTTAAATAAACTAATAAAAACCAACAAAAATGAAAAAACTGATAAAAATAAAAAGTCAGGAATATATCAAATTGAATGCATGGGTTGTGAAAAGATATATATAGGGAAAACAAAAAGAAACCTAAAAATTAGAACCAAAGAACACATAAGAAATATTAAAAATGGAGAAATTGAAAAATCTGCAGTTGCTGCTCATGTTTGGTCTGAAAAACATAATATTAATTCAGACACTAAATTATTAAAACAGTTAGAAAATACAAACGAGCTGACTATTTGGGAAAAAATTTATATTCAGAAGAACAGAAACAGAGTTATGAATTTTGATATTCCGATGGAGGGTGACCTTGTTTGGAGGTTCTTTGGCCAACCACAGGATGGAGCTGACATCGACATCCAGGTGGTGCAACATAATGCAACATAAATAAAACCAGTCTGGGAAAGCTGAAGATAAAACAGAGAATTGTTTTGAAACATGTCCAAGAACAAATCAACATTAATATTGAGGTAAGATGTCCAGACCAAAAATAATATAAGCACTGTTGTACCAATCTCAATGCTATAGAGATGTGGGACGTCCTAGAAGACGATGGGAAGATGGGTTCTGAGAGTGGAACAGGCCGACAGCCTACCATGAAGATGATATATTATTATGTGTAGGATTGACTTTGGAAACACATGCTATTATGCATTACAGGCACTCTATCATCATCCCAACTTCTCTCAAAAATGTTATATAAAAAAGATAAACTTTTTTTTTTTTTATATGAGTGCAAAGCAGGGTCTCCCACTTTAAGAGAGGAGAAAAGATTATAAGTGTTTGAAAATAAAGTGCTTAGAACATTTTTGGACCAAAGAGAGATGAACAGACAGGTGAATGGAGAAAACTACATAACAACAGCTGTATGACCTTTATGGGAAATCAGATATAATAAGAACACAATGGGGAAGACATGGGGCATGATTGGGGAGTAAAAATCGAGCATGTAAACTTCTTGTAGAAAAGCCAGAGGAGTGGCACTCAGTATGTTGGTCAAGAATGAGGTGAGGAAATATGTTAATCATGATGTGAGGTAGATAAATTATACAGGAAATGATGGAAAACATTAAGTCAGGATAGGGATGCATGGAGAGCCATGAAACTCCAGGTTTGATAATGCCAGTTAGTTACCAATGTAAATAAAGCATTATGAGATGTTCCAACTTACATATGGGTTATCTCGGAACACACACTAATAGTTTTTGTTTTATAAAAACCGAAGAATTCCAAAATGGCTAGGTAAAGAGATCAAAGGATTTTGATTAAAGTTTGTAAGAAGTAACGCTATGGGGTATTATTCTCCATTGTCAGTATTTTCATGACCATTGTTCTGTTGTGGTGACACTGTTTCTTCCTCCGCCTGTTGATAACTCAATTAATCTCCAAATCATATATTCCTTGTGAATAAAATAAAAAATTAAGGAGAAATTCATGAATTTTGAAATTCCTGGGAATGTTATTTAATTTGTAGATTTATCAGCCTACCAACAAATTGAAGAAGAAAATACTGATGATGGAGAATAATACTCCAAAACCGATTCAAAAAGGAAGACAGAATTTAAGGTGAGGTGATTTTATATTAATATAATGTTTACTTCCCAACATTAATTTCAATATAATGTAGGAGTTGTTGACTATCCATGATATCGTCTGTTGCAGAATACACATTTGTTTGTTTTGAATATGCCAATTTTGTCTAATTGGTGGCCTAGGCAGATTTTGTCCTGTCATTAGTCTAAATTTGTCTACTGCTTCTTTGTGGCTTTTGTGTTTGACTTCTGTTGCTGGTTCATCAATTTTTTTCTCATATTTTGTCCCCGGTTGCTTCATAATTTTTTTTGTGCTTGTTTTGCTTGAAATACTTTCCTTATTTCATTGATTTTATTTTGCAGTTATTAATGAGATGGATGAAATATTCACCTTATTATTAATTAAATTAAACCTGATAGTGTTATTTCATACATATATTAAATTTATTTTGCAGGTTTATTTCAGACTGCAGTCTTATTTGTGTTCTAGTGTTTGGTTTTGCAAGTTTGCATGCCATTTCTTTACCATATATACTATTATGTTTTGGAATCCACTGGAATGCAGTTTGAATTCCAGAACTAATACAATTTAACAAATTAGAAAAAAATACTGTATGTAATGGTGTAAACCAAGCTCCAGCCATTTGAAAACAACAACTGTATTTTATTCCAAAATATGAATTCCAAAAATTGACTTGTCTTAAATTCATTGACTAGGTAATGATCCCAGCTGAGATTGTTTTACGTTGCGGAGTAGAATGTATAGCTGCTGGCTTGTGAGTTTAACACTTTTATTAACCTTTTCACTGCTGAAATATTTCAAAGACTTTCAAACCCTCCTTGCTGAGTTATTTTTACAATTATTAAAATATTTTTAAATATTATCCTTCCATGCTGAAAGTAATAAATATATTTAGAAGACTCATCTTACATGATGTAGATGGTTATATATTTTCCAGAAACACAGAAATATCAATTTTAAATTGCAGGGGAAAATACCACATGCAATACATCATAAAGGGTTGTCCACAACTGGCCACAAATGTACACAAAAAATCTACCCATTCAAGTTTTATAAATTTTTCAACTGTTTTCTTCTTAAACTAATCATACTTCAACACGTTTTTCTTAGCACATTTAAAATTATTTTATAATAAAATTATTTACGAGTGTTAATTTTTAATTAGGGATGTACAAATATATAATGAAAGTAATTTTCTAAATCGTATTTTCTGACTTAAAAATAAATAATATTTATTAGTTTCTTCTGAAATAAGCTGCATAATACTTAGAGGAAAAAATAATTCAAAATAACTAAACACTTTAGAATCATCACTTAAGCCTGCATTCACCGAAATTCCTGAATTTTCACTGTTGAAATTGTGAACAGTAGGGATAAAATTTCCGCTACGCCATTGGAATAAATCACTTGAACCACGATTTCTTTTTGGCGGCTGCAGTACCGGCATGGAATCATTTTCTTCAACTTCACTATCACCACTATCTTCAGGAATATATACTGCATCATCACAATCACTAATATCCGATAAATCAGAATCTAATGTTTCCAAAACTTGAACCAACTCCGCATCGGAAAGAAAAACACGACTTGAAGAGGCCATTTTTGTCATCCCTGGAATTCGTAATCACGTGACCGCCAGCAGACAGCTAGCGCGTTGAAAATTACTTCTTTGTGCATGGGTCTGGATTTTTTAATAGGGGGCGACTCAATGCAGGGAGAAATATGGAATAAGTTTATTTAGGTTCCTAAGAGATAGCAGTATATGCCTGCTCAGTTTGAAAGCAATGCAATACATATTATAGCAGGCGTTTGAAGTTGAGAACAGATATACATGCCCATAGCACGGCAAGCATGTTCTTTGCCAACGCATATACCCGTTCGTAGCAGTGTAAAGGTTAAATTAAAAAAAAATATCACCTCACCTCATTCTCATATAATTTAATATATACCTCATAGTGTTACTTCCAATAAACTTCAATTCAGTGTTTTTATATTCAACAGTAGACAGTTACTGGATTGGAAATTATCACATATGTAATATAACGATGATCAGTTAATAAACAGGTAAAGTTGCATATACAATAATTGATATCCAATAGGAAAGCCAGAATAGATGCTGCAATAAAGAAGAATATCAACAATGACTTTTACAAATTATAAGTGTAACACTAAAGTTGAGTGGAGAATTTTCTTATGCATTTTAAAATGAGAGCTAATAAATATAGTATTTTATCAGCAGCTGAAGATGGAACATATTTCTGAAAGGCCTTCAACAAAGATTTTAAAACTTCAATTTTAGTTGAAATAACTAATAAAAAGAGCAAGGTTGGTAAATAAAATATGATATTTAGTAGAAGACAGTGCAAGAGGATGAGTTCTGTAAAACCATATTTTTTCCTTGTTTTGTCATGAATCAGTTCATAAAATTTATCTTATTTTGCAATTACTGAATACTAAAAATCAATTTTATTAAAATTATGTATTTTAAATTGAAATAATGAAACAATATATTGGGTTTGAATCAATAAAAAGCAACTCAAAATTTTTCATTTGAGGGTTCTGATGTTACTTCGTTAAGTCTGAGGAAAATATAAATGAATATCAAATATCATGAAGTGTTAGGTTCTGGGAATAATTATAAATTCATTTTTACAGTTATATTAATTTCAATTTCTCTTTGGTTAAAATTTTAATATGGAACTTATATTGATGTGTTTTTTATTGACAAATTTGAATGCTAAGTAAATCAGAATTATAAAGTAGGATTGGAAAGTAATGCACAATATTTTTTAAAAAAGTTTAATAGGTAAAAAAACACACACACAAATGAACTCTCATCTTCTGGCTATTTTTCTACATAGTAGCCAACTTTCTCAACACATTTCTCCCATTGTGATAACAATTTTAGTATACCATGTTCTTAATTATATTATTTACCATGTTCTGTCTGTTCGGTTGGAGAATAGCCAGCTGATCACACTTCTGCATCTGTCTCAAAGTGATGACTGGCATGTTTCAGGCATGTCCACAACTTACCACCAGTGACAATTTTTTCACAAAGTCATGCCCTTCTGCAGCATAACGAATAAAGTGGTTCAAGCTTGTCATCGTTTGCTGGCCGGCCGGCCAAAACTTAACAAATCATAAAGGTTCTCACAGATGTCCTTGAAGAATGTGCACCATCTGGTGACATTGCTGGAGTCCATACAGTCTTTGTAGTTAAATGTGGGAAATTACATTATAAGGTTCACATTCAGTACCAAGCACTAAGGGCATTTAAACCCACAGGCCAGCCATTTAAATACCCCAGCTACCCTTTTTGTGGCACTTCAGAAAATGGACCATTATTCACAAACTATTAGTCCTAGAAAATTCAAATTTTGTACATATCCTAGTAGGATTTGATGGTGAAATAACTTGGGTGATTGACATCACATGGTATCGGCGTATCAATTTCAGGAAGTGGAAGTTCATCTTCACTTTCACTTTGTGAATCTTCTAATTCAGGAATCAGTTCATCACCTGAATCATCATTATATAAAATATTCACTAATTCTTCTTCAGTGAGATATTTTTCTTTTGCCATGGTTTCACTTACGCACAAACAACAGCACGATAACGAGAAACATATACGACTGCATTGGAGCCTGGAGTCAAGTTTGGGTGAACGAATTCCATGTGTTGTTTGTTTTAAAAATAAAAGGGGATTCACCAAGGTTAAACGTGTCAAACGGGAATAGAAAATGTACATTTAGGTGCCAAATATAAACGCGGTTTGTTTGCGTCTGCTCTTAAACGAGTTACTGACCGATGACCGCATACACGATAGTCTCTTTAAACGCCTTAACTGGTTTACGGTACTGAATGTGTTAATTCAATGAATGAATGAGTCATATCTTATCTTACCTCATATTTCATGTTTTTTAAACATGGGTACTGCAGTTTTCAAGAGGCGTCCCATATCAGCTGAAGATAAGTGGGACTCCTCTTGAAAACCACAGTTCCCATATTAAAAAAAAACATGAAATATGAGGTTAGATAAGATATGACTCATTCATCCATCCATTGTCTTCCCCATATATACCCTGTGAATTTCACTGGGATTATGTCTTTAACCCATAAAAATTGCATTACACTTCGCTGCTCTTCTCACGTCAAGAATAACATGCAGAATCTTTGTTTCGTAGTTCATGCTTCTCTTGCTAGAGGTGCACATGAAAGATAAAATTGTGTCTGTAGTAAAAACTTCAAACTATATCTTCGTGAAATTTCAACATCCAGCCACAACACCAACATAGAAAAAAATTATTGTGCATTACTTACTGATCCTCCCTCATATCAAATGAAATTTCATTGCTTAATGTGCATATACCTGTATATCATGAAATCAAAGTTCATGGGAGAAAAAAAAAGTTCATTTCGTGCTGATATTCTAGCAGTTACAAGACTTGCTTCTGAATTTGTGATTAGGGTCAATATTATTTTCAGCGATCTTGAGTATGGCTGCATCAGAAGGAAAGTAGAGCAATGGATCTTCTGTGGTAGATTTATGGCACATAAAAGAAAAGTCCCAGAGCATAATTTTTTACCCTCTCATGCTTAGCTTTGAATTGTAACACTAAAGGCCTCAGATGTTACAGAGTATCTTTAAATAATGGAACACAAATATGAAACTTTATAACCCATGTCATATATTATAATGCTCTCACCTAGACATGTTTTGGAGATCAGAATCCCCATTCTCAAATAAATTCCAACTATTTGAAATGAGTCATTTAATGCTAGCTTTTCTCGTGTCACCTGGTGGGATTGAATGAACTTCAAGATCAAATTTTGCTCCCTGGAACTTCAAATTTCATCTTATTGTTCTTGTTCTTCTGAATGTATATATTCTCTGATATTGTGGGTTCTATCAGCCTATCCACTGAATATTTTAATAGTTTAGTTTCTTCTTAAATTCTGTGATCCTGTACCAAACAGTGAGTCGCTCTACCTGATTTTTTTTTCAATTTCCACATTTTTAATTTCCTTGAAATGTTCTTTAGATGAGTATACAAGTTTCTTTTAGTCTTTCCTAAATATACTTCTACAGTCCTTGCAACTAATTTCATAAATGGCTGGTGTTAAGAGCTCATTTTGAACAGTCTGAATTTTATTTGAAGAGAAAATTTTTTTGCCTAGACCGAGACTCGAACCCGGGACCTTTGGCTTGCCGGGCCAAATGCTCTACCAACTGAGCTACCGAGGCAAGTTGCGATCTAGATGCAAATTTTTCTCTTATATACGTTGTAATTCCCTCTCGCCAAATGCTTTTGAAACCATTGCTTCTATCTTTGCAAATGGCGGCCTCTTAGTTGAGAAGACATTTATTGGGAATTTAACATTGCTTTATAAAGCTAGTATTCTAATGATGTTTTTATTATTGATTTAACATTTCTCAATGAAAGATAAATTATATTTGAAGAGAAAAAATTTTCGCCTAGACCGAGACTTGAACCCGGGACCTTTGGCTTGCCGGACCAAATGCTCTACCAGCTGAGCTACCGAGCCGAGTTGCGATCTAGACACAAATTTTTCTCTTATATACGTTGTAATTCCCTCTCGCCAAATGCTTTTGAAACCATTGCTTCTATCTTTTTTCTCTTCAAATATAATTTATCTTTCAGTGAGAAATGTTAAATCAATAATAAAAACATCATTAGAAGCCTTACTAGCTTTATAAAGTAATGTTAAATTCCCAATAAATGTCTTTTTAACAAAGAGGCCGCCATTTGCAAAGATAGAAGCAATGGTTTCAAAAGCATTTGGCGAGAGGAAATTACAACGTATATAAGAGAAAAATTTGCATCTAGATCGCAACTCGCCTCGGTAGCTCAGTTGGTACAGCATTTGGCCTGGCAAGCCAAAGGTCCCGGGTTCGAGTCTCGGTGTAGGCGAAAAATTTTTCTCTTCAAATATAATTTATCCTTCAGTGAGAAATGTTAAATCAATAATAAAAACATCATTAGTCTGAATTTTGTTGGATAACTGGGATAATCTCCAATACATGTCCAGGAGAGATGATAATATTTTATGAGGTAAACTGGCACTTACCTCAAATTTTTTATTAAATAACATCTACCTAAATAATATGAGTTAGAAAATACATAACTCACCTCATATTTGCAGTTTATCGAAGATCCAGGGTTTCGACACTCTGTGTGTCATTGTCAATTCTTTCTAATTTAGTATGCATTATAAATAATACAAACATTAATTATTTAAAATATTTTCTTGGAAACATGGTATCAAAGTAAATTATATAAAACATGGTATATTACAGTTAGAAAGAATTGATAACACATAGAATGTAGACCTGGGTCTTCATTAAACTACAAATATGAGGTGAGTCTTATATTTTCTAGTTCTATTTAAAATAAACCTCATAGCGTCACTTCCTTTAAATATTAAACATTTACCTACTTCAATTTTGATTTTGAGACTTTTAAGATATTTGTTCCGTGTCCCATTTAGAATTTCAGAAATATAATGTATTTCTGTTACGTCTAGTCATATGTTTTTTGTATGTATATTGAAATTAATTTTTTTTTTAAATTATGAAATAATCAACTTTTATAAGATTCATGATGTGTTCTGTTGAGGTTTATTCAAAATTAATATAAAATTATGAAATAACGATAAAATGGATTATGATAATGAAATTTCAACCTAGCATTTGCCTTGACTGAGGAAAACTATGAAAAACTTCAAATAGGTTGAATACTACCTTTTGAGTAGAAGTCTCAAATGCAACCATCCAATACGATTTGCTCAGTAATAGTTTTTTGCTGTAGTTTACTACTTGAATTCATTAATATCTATGAGATCAAGAAATATTAAAAATATTTTGTATTGAATATTTAATTTATTTAAGTAGTAAATAAAAAATAGTTCTCCTAAAAAATTTTAATTTTGTGGTATACAAATATTTGCACTATGATGACAACTTTGAAATGGTTTTGTTTTAAGTATTAAGTTTGTTTCTTTTATAAGTGTTATTTATTTTATAATGATTTGTTTTAATGCATGTGTAATATGTTTTTAAGCAATTTTGCATTTATCTATTTTTTTATGTTTTATAAAATTTACTTTGATACCAAGTTTCCAAGAGAGTGTTTTAATTAATTAATGTTTGTATTATTTATATTGTATACGGCTGTTTATTGCATTGATTTACTAATTTATTCTGATTTAAAACAAGTTTTCTTTGGGCCTATAAGATAATGATAAATTGGAAGGAGATGGCTTTAGCAGATTAATATCATGAGAAGTATACAGACTTCATTGGTCTTTTCTTATATTCATATTTTTTTTTTTCATCATCACCACCTCTTTATTTTCTTCCACCAAGTATTTATATAGAAGATCTTCACAATTCAATAGTTAAAGGAAGGAAGTGATTGAGATGGGCCACCGGGCGTGATTTCCTGCCTTACCACTTGGAATAATTGATTCTGACATCTGTACATTTTGCAATTCAGCAAGATTTGACGAACATCAACTCCTATAGTGACATCAGTTAGATCAAGACAGAAAGAACTGCAAAGACATTGTGGAATTAGATTGGGAAGTGAAAGGAAAATAGCTTAATGTAAATACCTGTCATTTGATACTATTACTACGAGTATTAGGTCTTCCTGATCTGTTACGATCTCACTGCTGAAATTTTTTTCTTGTAACTGATAGTAAAACATAGCTTTAGGTAATATGAGTTAGATATGTACGACAAATACAGAACAAACTGGAAACAACACTTAGCAAGGATGAGAACAGAATACCAAAAGCAGCATACACCTATTAACCAAGAGGAAGAAGAAGTTTGGGAAGACCAAAGAAAAGGTGAAAAGAGCAGCAATTTGGATCCAGAATAGGCTAGCATAAAGCCTAAACCATAACGAAGAAGAAGAAGATATGTCGACTCATCTCATATTTGTAGCTTTTTTTTGAAGATCTTGGAATCAATGCCATAGGCATCATTGTCAATTCTTTCTAACTTCCTTGAAATATTAAATAGCTTTAGGTCTCACCTCATATTTTCTCATCCTCATCTGGTCAAGTTTTGGGAATCTCCATCACTAGAGCTCGGATTTCTATGTAATTACATATTTTGATCCTTGCTATTTAGGTGCTGGGGAAAATTATATCTTCACAAACCACTATGTCAGGGTTACTATAACTGAATTTCATTTTACATATTTTTGAGTATATTACATATTCCTATGATATTAACATTTTTTTTCTATTCACATTTATCTACAAATTCTAAACTGAAGCTATCTGGACATTGTCCCTTGCCACAATAGGGAAATTAAGATGACTGACAGGTTCTGAAGAGCAAAGAATGACTTCTTCTTCTTCCTTCCAAGTATTAGGCCAAGGCCTGTTACGATCCTATAGAAAATTTTCCCTCCAGCGTTTCATAGGACAACCCAGTGATCTTCGTCCTCTTGGTATATAATTATAAACAGCTTTGGGGATCCGATTTGAACTCATTCTTTCTAGATGGTGTTTCCAATTTAGTTGGTACTGTTTAATATATTCCAAAATTGGCGTAGTCTTCAATTTTTTTAAGATATTGGTGTTCCTTTTCCGATCCCATCTGGTGTAACCCGCTGTTCTGCACATGAATCTCATTTCACAAGCCGTTATTCTGCTTTCATGTTGTCTTTTTAGTGTCCATGCTTCACTACCATAGGTCAACACTGGTCTAGCCAAAGTGTTATATAAACGTAATCTGGTGTTTTTTTGTACAAGAATGACTACTCCAGGTAAAGAAAGGGATGACCTGGGGGAAAAAAAAAAATCTAAGGCCTAATTATTTTGCTAATCATTCCAATAAAACTTGTAAATTGTCTCAATACTTTTACTATATATAGGCTTTTGATCTCTATTTTAACAATCTAATTTTGCTCTTCAAAGAGGTAGGCAATAGTGGTTTGGATATTCCAGTAATGTTTCTAAATTTGTTCTTTTATTGGAAGTTCCAGTTAACTACAAATGCCATTTCTTGAAAAAATCTCAAACTCTTTTTATACTCGGACCAACAGATCTGTGCCCCTATAGCGCTGGCATCATTCTTAGAAAAGTACACCTATACTCACACCATTTCACCGCACTCTCCTCCCACTACGTCAAACAGTAACCTCAGTAACTTATCGAGTCGGGTTGTTGCCAAACTTCCCCCAGTGTCATGGCTCTTGAATATTGAATAATGCAAGGTTGGAGTTGAGTTGACAACACTGGAGTGCAAGTGCAATAGAGAGATAGGAATGCAGGGAGGGAAAATATTTGCTGAAGGAGAAAAGGAAGTAGGCTTTAGTTCCCATATCATACAGGGGCACATCTGTTGGACAAACAATAGTTTTATTCAGAATCAAAGTGGGTAAGTGAACAGATTACTTCAGTTCTTTCTAGTGTGAATAAGGTACCAGTATCATCCTCACTGTCTTTAAAATTAAAATCATGGACTACAATTGACAAGTGCTTTTTGACTGACGGCAAAATAATGATTTGTCAAGATTGCAACAAACATATAGCATGCTCTATGAAATCTCAGTTGAACACATTTAAGAAGTACACTGCATAGAAATAACAAACAATTACTCCAACAGACAAAGCAAGTGCTTTTAACACAGATGAAAGATTCTTCAACTTCAAGTAATCCCTTCTGTAAGGATATATGCAGTGCAATGATTGCTGCTAACATTCAGTGGTACAAGATTCAAGTGTCGAAATTCAGATCTTTCTTGGAAAAACACTGCAAGCACCATATACCTGACTATTCAACACTATGCAAAAACTACTTGCAAATTTGCTTTGATGAGATAATGGACAGCATAAGAGAGTACATCGCAGATTCTTTCATATGGGTTGCCATTGATGAAACAACTGATTCTAAGAGATGTAACATAGAAAATCTCATGGTAGGAAAGATGCAACCTGACAAGCGCCTCTAACCCATGTTTAATCTTCTGTGAAGAGCTAAACTGTACCAATCATTCAACTATTCCAAGATTTGTGAATGATAGACTAAAAGTGTTGTGGCCTCCTGGAACTCAAGAAGAGAAAGTGTTAATGCTATATTCTGATGCAGCACCATACATGCTTAAAGTTGCAACTCTTCTAAAGGTATTTTACCCTAATATGCTCCATTTGACGTGCTTGGCTCATGGTTTGCAATGTGTTGCTGAGGATATAAGAGTTAGGTTTCCAGTGAACACATTAATTTTGGCAACAAAAAATGTGTTTCTAAAACTCCATAGCGACTACCAGGAACACCATTGCCTCCAGAACCAGTGTTAACTAGGTGAGGAACATGGATTAAAGCAGTGAACTTTTATGGTGGAACATTTTGATGACATAAAGACTGTTATGGATTCTTCAGACCTGAAAGTGCTGCATGTATTCGTGAATCTCAGCATGCTTTCAGCGATTCCAAAGTGGTTTGTTCTGTCTCCTACATTAGGACCGACTTTAGCTGGCTCCTGAAGAGCATCACACAGAAATTTCTAATTCAAGGTTATATTGATGTTGTGGAAGATGCAGTTCAAAAACAAAGTATAGTGCTGGTTAAGGCAAGAAGCCTTGGCACAGAGCTGCGGGACTTACGCTGGTTTGAGTCCCCATGGGGGAAGAAATTTTCTCATGGAATTTTAGCCAGTATGGAACCAGTGTCCACCCAGCATCATGAGGCATTTGGGTAGCTACAATAAGTAGCGAATCCAGGTTGAGAAGACCAGCTATAATGGCTAGGGGACCCGGCATGCTGACCACATGTCACTTCTACACTGGCTGGATGATCGTCTACCTCTGTGATTAATACATGTGGATGTGAGGTCGGCAGCCGGCTGGTAGGCCAAGGGCCTTCTAGGCCTGTTGCGCTTGGAGTTAGTGCATGGAGAGAATGGTGAGAGTGCAAGGAATAAATTAAAAGCAATTTTGAGAAACAAACCCTGGATATTCAACATTTCACAGTGTGTGTCAAATTATAAAAGGGAACTTCATAGTGTGTCCTGAAAACATTTTTCCAGGAAAGATTCCTTTGTTAAAATTTGCCACAGTCACATCATGTGATGTTGAGAGATCATTTTCTACTTACAAGAACATTCTATCTGATAAATGGCTATCATTGACTCCAGAGAACTTAGGAAAATATTTAATTGTTCACTGTGCTGAAAAAATTAATTAATGAACGTCTCTACATTTGGAGTTTGGATTTAAATTTGTGTTTTCTCATAATATTTTTACTTAATAGGATTGAGAGTTAGTTTTCAAAATTAGATTAAAATAGTGTGGTTTCTAGATTACATTTTCATCAAATAATAATTGTTCACTGCGCTGAAAAATGTAATGTTAATGAATGAATGTCTCTTGAGCATAACATTACAAAATTGACATAACATTTGTAATATTTGATATTACATATTTCCCCAATTTTTACTACATATTTTCCAATTGATATTACATAAAAGCCCCAGCTCTATTCATCACAATTTTCAACTAGTATCCAACTGTTGTGTTGACTATTGAATGTCCTGCATATTCTTTCTCTCTGTGATAGCAGACAAACATCACAATTAATTCTCATCTGGAAACTTCTAAATTCATTACTTTGTTATATTTTACTGGACTAAAGATTTTTTCCTATATTGTGACTTCTGCCAGTTTTTCCAGTTGTTTCAGCCATTTTGTCTTTTCTTCAATTCAATGATTTTTTTGTATTCTGTGGGGTTGATTCTACAAATTGAAGAGGGTAGAATAGTATGGTTCTAAACTATCATTATATAATATATCCATTTGGTTTGATATATTATATGGATGCGAAACATGGACTTTTACTTTAAGGGTTATGAATATTTGAGAATAAAGTTCTTAGGAAAATTTTTTGGACCAAAGAGAATGGAGAAAATCACATAACAGTGAGCTACATGGTCTTTAAAGGAAACCAGACATAGTAACAACAGTTAAGTCTTGTAAACTGCAATGGGCAGGACATCTAGCACAAATGGGGAATGAAAGAGGGACATGGAAGCTTCTTGTAGGAAAACCAGATGAAATTTCCCAGTTGGTAGACCAAGAATGAGGTGAGAGAATAATATTAACCATGATTTGAGATAAGTAGATATACAGTGGATGATTGGAAAACATTGGCTCAGGATAGGGATGTATGGAGAGCTTATGTCCATGTTGTCATGAACCTATGGGTTCGATGGAGGCAGTGAGTTAGTTAGTATCCATTTGGTTTGATAGTATGTATGTGGTTTATAATTGATTCTAACTAATCATTTCATTATACCCTATTTTTTTACGATCTCATTTGTTATACATGTTGTATACCACACTTTTAGCATTCAAAAATCTAAATTACATTGATCACCCATTATGAAAGTGAAAAAAAAAATGCACCCAAAAATCCCCTACCTTCCAATACCATTGAGTTTTAAATTCTGCAATGTTAAAATTTTAAAAAATATATAAAAAATAGAATTTAAGTGATGTTGAGTGATTCCGGGTTCTGTGGATGCATCAACACTAGGGACAACAAGGAGACGACCATTAGCCAATCAGCAAGAGCCACGCCCGCTCACCCTGCTCCCACCACTAGTATCAATACAACACCCGCAGCGTTCACTCTAAGTAGAGATTCCGACCAGGAAACACGCCTAGAAGCACTCGCCACTGAAGATGCCCTCCGCAGTTGAGGGCGAAACGTCTGGTATCAACACCAACTATGGACCACGGCCACAGAACCCGGAATCACTCAACATCATGATTACCGGCCGTGAAAGCCTGCATTCAACTAACAACAAATAGAATTTAAGTTTAATTTTACAATTATTTTTGTTTCTTCAGTTTCCATTATACGTTTGATAGTTGTACGATAAAATAGAAAATTTTATTTTTCAGAATTTTCATCATTCTCATTCACCATCAGTTGATCTTCACTATCACAAGCCTCGTCCCATGTTGCCTGCACATTCACATCCTGGTTATAGGGGTAATGAGGAATGGTCTGTTGGAGGTTACAACAGTTATGAAGGAGGTACATTTCCACGTAAGAAAACTTCAGCAGATCAGAGAATCAGGTAAACTACTTTTATCACGTGCAATATTAAAAATTTTCTGGCATTATAATTAGTTTTAGCTGTAAATTTAACATTTTTCATTACTGGACATTATTTTCAAAATTAAAATTTGAACCCTGGACCTCTCATTCTCCTTACAAGTATTTTATCCATTACACCATTCAAACTATGATACAAACATTAAGATTTCTTCCTTCATATACAATTCTCAAATCGTCCGAAGGCAGATAGACGTCGTTACCAATGGCCAATGCCCGGCTGTTGGTCATTGGTACTTACTGCTTAAAAAGGTAGTGTAAAATTCTCATTAAAAATACTTCAGTAGATGCTGGCAATTGGTAGCGATGTCTATCTGCCTTCGAATGATTTGAAAATTGTATATGAAGAAAGAAATCTTAACGTTTGTATCATAGCTTGAATGGTGTAAGTTCAAGTCCCGGTTCAAGCGTTAGTTTTTCTTTTCAAAATAGTTCTAGCTTAAGAATTAAATTAATCGTGATTATTTCTTACCTCATACTTCTATATTTCTTTAAATCGTCAGCTGACGATGGTGACAAGAAGTTGCCGATACTGCAGTGCTGTATTTAAAGGAATATAGAAATATGAGGTAAGAAATAATCACGGTTAATTTAATTCTTATGAATTGAACCTCATAATGTTAAAAATTCCCAAATTTAATATATAAATAGTTCTACCTTATTAAATTAATATTAAGAAGCTAAAGCTGTTACTATGATTGAAATAAGTATATTAAAGTACACTACTAAATTATTGTAATCAAATGGTAAAGAGAAAAATTTATGCCTGAACCGGGAATCGAACCCCGAACCTTCAGCTTTCCGTGCTGATGCTCTAATCATTGAGCTAATCCAGGCTTCCTTCCCATCCAAGCATAAATCCTTCCTTTACCTTACTGTCTTGGTCCCACATTCAAATGCTATGAATGATCATTCACAAATACACAATGAATGGCTTCTACCTGTAGAAGACATGAAGGGACTCCACATAGCTATAGCATTATTTATTAAATTAATATTGATTACAATAATTTAGTAGTGTACTTTAATATACTTATTTCAATCATAGTAACAGCTTTAGCTTCTTAATATTAATTTAATAAATAATGCTATAGCTATGTGGAGTCCCTTTATGTCTTCTTCAGGTAGAAGCCATTCATTGTGTATTTGTGAATGATGATTCATAGCATTTGAATGTGGGACCAAGACAGTAAGGTAAAGGAAGGATTTATGCTTGGATGGGAAGGAAGCCTGGATTAGCTCAATGGTTAGAGCATCAGCACGGAAAGCTGAAGGTTCGGGGTTCGATTCCCGGTTCAGACATAAATTTTTCTCTTTACCATTTGATTACAATAATTTAGTTCTACCTTGTTTATTTTCCAGTGGCCAAGAATTTGATTTTCATACCTTTATCTTCTAGCTTTATAGTGTAAACTGTCCTAAGTTTGCTGTTTATTTGGCAGTACCCAGGGGACATGTTTGTTTTAAGAAGTGTATAAAACATGAACAATTCTTGTCTCCCAATTAATCTAAATTGATTTCTTCATGGCAGGCAAGGGAGGACTTTTAAAGATGAACTTATCAATTGCCTGGCTTCTTCACTCTGTGATGTTGCTTCATTGAGATCCAGCAACATATTTCTATATGTATATATATTTCTTTCCCAGTGCCCAGAAACCATATGTAATATTGACTGTCAGGAATATATTCTAGAAAATAAACTCATTTTTATTCTCATAACAGTGAAAGTCTCACATTTTTAAATACTATGGTGCCAATGATAACTTTTTTCTTATTAAATACAGGTTACTTACTACCTGTATTACATGTTATACGGTAAGAGAATGTTAAGATGAAAGATGCATCATAGAAATTTACTATAAATTTAAAGTAGGTAAACCTGCATATTAGATGGTTAAGTGTAACTGTAGAGATAGTGAGAGATATTTTTATTATTCATTTCATACATCTCAATCATGGATAAATTATATTTGAAGAGAAAAATTATACACTCAGACTGGGGTTTGAACCAGGACCTAGGTCCTGGGTTGAAACCCTAGTCTGCACATATAATATTTCCCTTCAAATATAGTGAGAGTCTGGCAATGTGGAAACATTTATGATTGTTAGTAATGCCTGCCATTAAATAATCCTTTCACTAGCTTGTGGTTATGGAAAGCTCCATCAAAGTCCCTCTCATGTTTACAACATAATCATTCCATGTGAGGTTCATGATGGACAAATCAGAGTCAGGTCAGGTTTTTTTCCTTTTTACCCTGACAAAAACTTCATTCTACTATTACTTATTTTAGGAATTCACACTATGAGGTATATTCATTTAGATAAAATGTTATCACTCACCTCATATTTTTCTTCTTTTTTTTAATTTAAACTGGTTTCGGAACTTTACATATCAGTTCCATCTTCAGTATCCCTGTGACTGTTGTTCTGTCATCTTGAAGAGCCATCTTTCATTTCCTCTATTGGCAGACTGAAAAACCTCGAAATCAGGTCATTTTCCCCAGGAATTTCAAAGTTCATTAATTTCTCCTTTTCTTTTTTTGAATGTAGATTTTTTTTTTCAAATAGTAAGTTCTTTTGGTTTTTCTATTTGTTTTAATAATTTAGCCTTCTTTTCGATAAGATGTTTTTCAGACCATGCATGGGCAGCCACTGCAGATTTTTCTACTTCCCCTTTCTTGATGTTCCTGAGATATTGTTTCACTCTAGATTTCAAATTTCATTCTACTACTTCTACATATTATAATATTATAATGATATTGTGAAAAGAAAAATTAATGTCTGAACCAGGAATTGAACCACGGACCTCTAGTTCTCCAGACTAGTGTGCAGCCCACCACATCATTTGATTCCTGGTTCAGACATTTTTCTTTTCACAATATCATTATAATATGATCCATTATTGGAACTGTGTTAAAATTACAGTATTGGAACATGTTAAATACTTCTACTTACTTATTTCATTTTTTTTTTTTTCCCAAATGCCCCAGGTTTGTCTTTTGACATTCCTGGTTTCTCTCCTGGCATGGCGTACTTGTAACCCACTTCTGAGGTTGGGGCGCCTGGAAGGTGGGGTTATGTTGCCCCAATGATATGATGGGTGATGATTATGATAATGGTGAATATGAATGATGATGATTGCGATGGCCATATGATTTCGGGGACCGTTTGGGCCTTAAAGTTTTCCTGACATTTGTCTTACAAGTGAGGAAAAACCCCAATAAAAACCTCACCCAGAAAAACTGTCCCGACCGGGGATCGAACCCGGGCCCGCTGCGTGACAAGGCAGTACACTACCCCGAGACCACAGCGGTGGACATTTTATTAATCTTGTTCCATTTAATTTTATCTTCCCCTGCGATGGTGCAACAGACCTTGTTAGCTGGCATCCTTGAATATCACAGACCTTCAATAATAGAGGCTTCATCTCATCCCTTGACCTGGCATTAACATTGAATACAAATAGATGATTTTGTAGTTTGTATATTTTGAGATGCTTGATTATCTTGATGATATTGTATATAGGGATCTTGTATGTGTACCAGTAGGCTGTTTGCCTATTGTTAACCTGCCATGCATCTTGTGCAATTGGTATTGAATTTTATGAATTGTGACCTATCATATATCATTGGAGCAATGTAACTCTACCTTCCAGGCGCCCCAACCTCAGAAGTGGGTTACAATAATGATATGCCAGGAGATAATACCAGAATGTCAAAATGACAATGTGATGGCACTGAATAATAAAAAAAATTATGGTTATGAAATTCCAAACCAGCATTTTTCTCGACAACTGAGAAGACTAAAAAACCTGTAGTTAGATTAGTATTAGGATTTGAACTTGGGACCTCCAGAATATAAATTTAAAATGCTAACTTTTGAGCCAACTAGTTTGAAAATTACAGATTTTGTTTTGAATTAAAATGTCCATCTTAATTCATTCTTGTTAAATTACAATCATCATCATTATCCTACCACCACCATCACTGCTATTTTGTTTGGTGATATTAGCATCATTGTAAAGTGGACACAGTATCACTCTGCAGTAGACCAATAGGCAATTCTAGCCTCAACTCTAATGTGTGTAGAACAAAGTTTCTTGACTTCAAATGCACGGGATTATAAAATAAGTAAGAGAAAGATTCTGTCTAAATTAGGACATAGAGAAACTTCGAATAGAGGGGAAAACTGAGTACAGTGACATCTAAAAAATTTTGGTCATTTACGATGAACTACAATTTCGTAGTAACAGAATATGTAACTAAACAAAACAAATGCAAGACACACGGCATCTTGCATGGCGTGTTCACTCGGGATTATGGGAAATTAGCCATTTTGTAAATTAAAATTTTTAACTGCAATCCTTTCGTTCTATGTAGACGGTATTGTAAAAATTATATATTATCGAAAGTTAAAATCATTACTTAGATTTTATTTTACTCTAATTTGTAAGTAAACTCAAGCTTGTTTACGTTTTTAATGTGAATCTATTTTCAAAGATAAATCTACTAGAAGTGATAAAATTCTAAGATTTGTTAGGTTAGGAAGAGTGATGTTAGTGTACAGCCATTTCTAATAAACATTTTAAAAATGTGACTTTATAATGGACTTCAGATGTACGACATGGCTAAGGTTCTTTAATAAATATTGTATAAAATACATGAGAATAAGGGGGTAGGTCAATTGTACATATTTATTAAAAGTGCTCATAATGCACGTTTTTAAATTTTAATAAATTAAAATAAATTAACATGTTTTATTTATTTCCATTCTTCTCCTCTGTTAAAATTAAAGAAAATCTTTAGGTCTGAGAGGCTGGGTATAAATAATTCCATAATTTAAGATTAATTAATACATTATTTATTCCTATAAAAGTTCAATTTCATGATTATTCACCAGATGGCGTTATATAATTATAATTCATAATTTTACCACCAGGCGGTGCTGAATTTCATATTAGTACCAGAAAAAATAAAAAAATGTAGATGTCGTTAGTTGTTCTACACTAGCGCTGCTTATGGCATGTATGCAAAACTTGTCCACTTTCTTCTCTGGTACTCTGTGAATTAGGATCCTAGATAGCTTAATGGCCCTCCATGGTATCTTTACCTTGTCGTGGTGGAGTGGCTTGTGTGCTTAAATGATCCTGAGAGCTATGCCGGCGGTAGCATTGCTGCCGATAGGGTTACCCATGCCGGACTGGTCGAAGGTGATAAGCCAGACGAAATAAGTACCTTGGTCGAAAGAGTGACGATCTTTCACCGTAAAAATACAACCGTCAAGAAATGCGGACATGGGTTCTACTGGGGTAAAATTTTCCGGAGGTCAAATAGTCCCCCATTCGGTTCTCCGGGCGGGGACTACTTCAGGGAACCCATGCCAAAGGCTCAAACACAGGGACATGTTCCTAGGAACATGGAATGTTAGGACTTTATACAATAGCGGGGCACTAGAGATATTAACGCGGGAATTGGATAAATCGCCCTTGGATATAGTCGCTTTACAGGAAGTTAGGTGGCCAGGAGAAGGTAGTCAGGAATCAGGAAGCTTTGCATTATACTATGGGGGTGCAGAAAGACCTGCATTTGGAACGGGTTTTTTAGTCAGAAGGAGGATCCTATCCGCTATCCGAGATATTAAGTTTGTTAGTGATAGGATATCATACATAATTCTAAAGGGTAAACGACATGATTTTATAATTGTAAATGTACATGCCCCCACAGAAGATAAAGATGACAAGATCAAGGATGAGTTCTATGAAGAATTAGAATGCTTATTTGATAGCCTTTCACGATATCATATGAAAATTGTCTTAGGAGATTTTAATGCAAAAGTGGGGCGGGAAGATATATTCAAACCAACAATAGGCAAATTCAGTCTTCATGAAGATAGTAACGACAACGGGGTTAGATTAGTCACATTTGCCACATCAAAGAATCTCATTGTTAAGAGCACAACATTTCAGCATAAGGATATTCATAAATACACCTGGACGTCCCCAGATGGAGAAACTCGGAACCAGATAGATCATGTATTAGTGGATAAACGCTGGCACAGTAGCATCATTGATGTTAGATCAGTTAGAGGGACAGACTGCAATTCAGATCATCATCTGGTCAGGGTGAAAATCAGACAACGGCTATCGCTTATGAGAGGAACAAACGCTAAAGATGATTCTGTAAAATATGAATTAAAAAACTTGAAAAATGATGAAATGCGGCAAGAATACCAAATCAAAATTGCTAATAGATTTGAAGTACTGGAATCTTCAGATGACAATGTGGCAAACGAAGAAGAAACTGATATAAATAAAGAATGGGAGGCTATAAGAGATACTATTAAATTGTCAGCATCAGAAAGCATTGGTTGTTTAAAAAAGAGGCAAAACAAGAAATGGTTTGATGAGGAATGTGCCGACATTGTAAAGAAAAGAAAGCTAGCAAAAATGAAATGGTTACACGAGCCAAATGAGGTAAATTTAGAGCAATTGGGTAGTGTTAGACGGGAAACCACCAAGTTACTAAAGAGTAAAAAGAGGGAATATTTGAGAGAGAAGATTAATGATCTTGAAATGAATGCAAAAAATAGGAACATTAGAGAATTATATCAGGGAATTAGTATAGAGAAGAAAGGGTTTCAGGCTAGAACAAACATAATTCGGAATGAAAATGGGGATATGATTGCAGATTCCAAGAGTATATTAAATAGATGGAAAAGTTATTTTAATCAGCTATTAAATGTACATACAGAACAGGACATTGAGGAGGATAAGTTACAGACAGCAGAAATGCTAGTCGCAGAGCCAAGTGCATTAGAGGTTGAAATGGCAATTGAAAAATTGAAGATGTATAAAGCATCAGGTTCAGATGAGATCCCAGCAGAACTGATAAAATCAGGGGGAGAAAAATTGATGGACAAGATACGCTGGTTGCTTAGTATGATTTGGGAAAAAGAAGCTCTTCCAGATGAATGGAAGGAATCAATTATCGTACCAATTTATAAGAAAGGAGATAAAACTGATTGCAACAACTATAGGGGCATCTCATTACTTTCAACTTCGTACAAAATTCTAACAAATATATTAGTAAGCAGACTTACTCCCTATATTGATGACATTCTAGGAGATCATCAATGTGCATTTAGAAGAAACAGGTCTACAACAGATCAGATTTTTAGTATAAGACAGATTTTAGAAAAGAAATGGGAATATAATGGTACTGTACATCAACTATATGTAGACTTCAAAAAAGCATATGATTCAATTAAGAGGGAGAAGTTATATAGTATCCTGCTGGAGTTCGGAATTCCTAAAAAGTTAGTTAGACTTATACGAATGTGTCTAAATGGCTCAACGAGTAGGGTGCGTGTAGGCAAACAGTTTTCAGACACTTTTGAAATCCAGAATGGGTTGAAGCAAGGAGATGCACTATCTCCTCTACTATTTAATTTTGTACTAGAGCATGCCATTAAATCTTTAGAGAATGAGGAAGGCTTACAACTGAATGGTATTAATAAGCTGTTAGTTTATGCTGATGATGTAGTACTACTGGCCGATAGCGAGGAGATACTAAAGGCCAACACGCACACACTATTGAGTAACACTAAGAAATTAGGACTGGAAGTAAATATCAGTAAAACTAAATATATGGTCACACGTAGAAATACATTATATAATGGAAATGGACAGCTAATGACAAATGAGGGAAATTTTGAGGAATTGGCTGAATTCAAATACCTAGGAACAATAATCACAAATAGGAATGAGATGCACAAAGAAATTAAACATAGGCTCAATTCTGGAAATGCATGCTATTATGCATTGCAGAGACTTTTGATGTCCCAACTCCTTTCAAAAAACGTTAAGCTGAAAATATATAAAACTATTATTCTACCAGTTATATTATATGGGTGCGAAACATGGACTCTTACTTTAAGGGAGGAAAGGAGATTACGAGTATTTGAGAATAAAGTTCTTAGGAAAATTTTTGGACCAAAGAGAGATGAACAGACAGGTGAATGGAGAAGACTACATAACAATGAACTACATGGTCTTTATAGGAAGCCAGATATAATAAGAACAGTTAAGTCCCGTAGACTGCGATGGGCAGGACATGTTGCGCGTATGGGGAATGAAAGACGTGCATGGAAACTTCTTGTAGGAAAGCCAGAAGGAAAACGCCCAGTTGGTAGACCAAGAATGAGGTGGGAGAACAACATTAACTATGATTTGAGGGAAGTAGATTATACAGGGAATGATTGGAAAGCATTAGCTCAGGATAGGGATGTATGGAGAGCTTATGTCCGTGCGGCCATGAACCTACGGGTTCGATAGTGCCAGTGAGTAAGTAAGTAAGTAAGTAAATCACGTCCACCGCTGTGGTCTCGAGGTAGCGTGCTGCCTTGTCACGCATTGGGCCCAGGTTTGATCCCCAGTCGGGGTAGTTTTTCTGGGTGAGATTTTTATCGGGGTTTTTCCTCACCTGTAAAGCAAATGTCAGGAGAACTTTAAGACTCAAATGGTCCCCAAAATCATATGACCATCATCATCATCATCCTTCACCGGTGTGGAAAGCAACGGGAAGCTAACACACCTACAATTCCCTAGTAAAGCTGCAAACATAGCATAAAATGCAGTGAATGACCTGCCTTTGGGCAGAATTATTATGGATGGATTCTCAAATCTTAATTAAGTTTTCTAGACACCATAGTCTCTTCATATGTACATTTTCTGTTACTTGTACATATTCTATTGCAGATTATAAATTTATGCAAGTTTTATTTTCCAGAATTCCTTCAAATCCAAGTGTGACAAGTGCTGGTAAGGTTTCAACAGGAAGCATAGAGAGGACGTCAGAACGAGGAAGTCCAATGCCAACATTTCATGTGGAAGTTATAAATTCTGCTCATAGAGAAAATAAACATAATTCCCTACCTGAGTATTGCTTTCCACAGAAGTGAGTATAGACCTCTATATATTTATTTTTTTTAATGACTCTAGTTGAGAATGATGAAAGTTCTTTTAAACATGTCTCATGTGAGATGATTCATTTTATGAGGCTTCTAAAGTTATATTGCATTTAATTTTTTAGTGAATTCTGAATTAATGAAGTGGTTGAGATTATCATGAAAACATTTTTTTTTAAATGTTTATAAATTGACGATTTTATTATTAATTTAACACTTCTCATTGAAGGATAAATTATATTTGCGTCTAGATCGTAACTCGCCTCGGTAGCTCAGTTGGTAGAGCACTTGGCCCGGAAAGCCAAGGGTCCCGGGTTCGAGTCCCGGTCTAGGCGAAAATTTTTCTCTTCAAATATAATTTATCCTTCAATGGGAAGTGTTAAATTAATAATAAAATCGTCAATAGAAGCCCTACTGGCTATAAAGTAGTGTTAAATTCCCAATAAATGTCTTCTTAACTAAGAAGCCTCCATTTGTAAAGATAGAAGCTATGGTTTCAAGCATTTGGCGCGAGGGAATTACAACGTACATAAGAGAAAAATTTGCGTCTAGATCGTAACTCGCCTCGGTAGCTCAGTTGGTAGAGCACTTGGCCCGGAAAGCCAAGGGTCCCGGGTTCGAGTCCCGGTCTAGGCGAAAATTTTTCTCTTCAAATATATGTTTATAAATCTTCATTGAGCATACTTAGTAGACACAAAAAATGATTACTTATTTTAGGAATTCTCACTATGAGGTATATTCATTAAGGTAGAATATTTTTTTATCACTCACCTCATATTGTTCTTCACCTACACAGACTTGGCATAACAGATTCATCTAAAGGCCCTTTTTGCAATTTAAATGAAGATATGGAAAGAAACCATCTCCTCCATTGTCCAGCTTTTGTAGAAGAGATCAGCCTTTCTGCTAAATATTGGAGTGCAAGAGAGCGAATGATTTCATTATCAAGTGCTCGACATTAGATACCAACCAACCAACATTAGAAGTTTTTTGTTCAGAATCACCTATACTATCACCCCTCAAAGCATGTACCTTTCCTCCTGACTCACCATGTACAACCAGATTTGTTAAGAACATCATTTAATAAAATAACAACCAACCACTCAGCGAAAATGTTTCTAAACATACATAATCAACATTTATGCAAATATTTCTTACAACACATCATAAGTAATGCTTAATATTTTTGTTTCATTACAGACCCTTGCCTGGTGAACTACGTCGGGTGCACATAGACAAGTCAGTGGAACCTCTTGGTATTCAAATTTCTTGTCTGGATAGTGGAGGTGTGTTTGTATCTACAGTGAGTGAACACAGCCTTGCTTCACAAGTGGGCTTGCAGGTGAGCATAGTATTTAATTATAATTGCACAATAGATCTGAAGAGATAATAGATCTATTGTGACTGATAACATTGGGAGTCACGTTGTTAATATAATGCATTCCCTCAATCTTAATTTTAGTTTCTGAACCAATTTAGTTATCTCTTATATCAAATAGCTACTCAGTTCTTCTCAAGACACTGAGTCGACACCATTCCAGTTTTATATAGAAAGAAAAATTGACCCTATTTTTGGGAATCGAACCCATACCCCTGAGATACCAGTCACACGCAAACTCTTACACCATAGAGGGAGGTATAATTTCATTAGCATACTGATATGTATTATGGATTTAAACCTCAAGTTAACAAACTATTTGTAACTGAGCCTTGACCATAAAATTGCAAGTCCGCTAAATATCGAATTTAGTTTTTTAAAGACATATTTATTTCCATTAACTTCTAATTATATTTCTTATTATTTTGCTCCTGTTTTTAGTTTATTTTTGTCTTTATTATTATGGATAATTTTCCCTTATTTATACTTGAAATTTCGTTCATAAAAATGTTTTAAGTACATACATTTATTTTTGCTGGAGAAATGCATCAAGAGTCAGTTGTTTTCCACCAGAATTTTGGTTCTTCATTATTGAGGATCTAAACTGTGTAAAATGATCATAGTAAGCACACATTTCCCAATCTGAAGGTATCCCTAGGTATGCGATAATTTTATCCATGCTATTTCTTATTGCTGATAATATAGGACCCCCCCCCCGTAACAGAACTCTGGTAGTAATAAGCAGTTGTTATATGTTCATGGTGGTAATATTGTTAAGCAATAGTGAGGAGAGACGAAAGATCAACATGCACATTTTATTGTGTGACACTAACAAATTGGGGCTGGTTGTAATTATCAATAAAATTAAATGAAGGGCTCGGAACTAAACATGTTAACTGACAAATTCTTCAAAATTGAGTTGTAGCATGTAAACTGTGATATGTGACCTCCTGAAGTCTTTGGTGCATGTAGTTTTATTTACCATCTGTCATCTATTTACAGATGTAAAAACTATGTGCACCAAATGCTTCAGGAGGTCACAAATCACAGTTCACATGCTACAACTCAATTTTCAAGAATTTGTCAGTTAACATGTTGTACAGCTGAGCCCTTCAAATACATCATATGTAGAAATATATCATATAATGGAAAAAGACAGTTAATGAAAAATAAGGGAAATTTTGAAGAAGTGAGAATTCAAATACTTGACAATAATTACAAACAGGAATAAGGTGGAAATGTATGCTATTATACAATATAGGGACTCTTAAGATTTAAATTAAAATGTTTTAATACCTCACCTCATATCCAGTCTTAATAATAAATTAGAAGACTGGATATGAGGTGAGGTATAAAACATTTTAATTTAATTAAGTTATGTAGATAGGAAATAACACTATGAGGTTTTTTAATATTGTTTATATTAAATGGGAAATCCATTATCACCGTTCTTAGCAAATATGTTTATGGGGAACTTTGAATGTCATGTAACCAAAGCACACCCTTTGATGTTTAAATTTTGGAGAAGATATGTAGATGATATCATAGCAATAGTAAAACAGAAACAATTAGAAGATGCCATTAAACTGTTAAATATTCAAAATAAAACAATCAAATTTACAATGGAAGTAGAAAATAATCATGAAATACCATTTTTAGACCTTAAATTGATTAGGAATGAGGAAAAAAAGAAAATAGAATTTGGAATCTACAGAAAAGAAACTCACATTGACACCTCATATTTTAATAAATTAATGAGTCATTTTAACATCTTACGTCATATTTCATGTTTTTAAACACGGTAACAATTTTAACTTTGAACCTCATATTTTGTCTTCTTCAAGCACGGAACTGCAGATTCTGGGAGCATCCCTCCAATCTTCAGCCATAACCATGTTGATGATGGGAGGGATGACCCAGAAACTGCTGTTCTGTGCTTGAAGAACATAAAATATGAGGTGAGATGCAACTCAGTTTTTATTAATTCTTTTATCATTTCTGGTTTATATTTTTATTTTATTTAAGGTTAATTATATTTAAATTTAATTAAATATCATAACATTAAAATTGTACGCTGACATATTATCATACCTGCCAGGTTTGACTGTTTATTACTTTGAACTTAGCTGTAACTTCAAGAGAGTAATAAATTTATGCATCCTTATGACAAAAGCACTATACATTTTAACATATGTGTTGTTACACATTGTATTTATTTGGATATAGTTTTATTTTAGAAAGAAAAACAATACGAGGTAAGTGATAAAAAATTCTACCTTAAAGAAAAATTATGTTCGAACCAGGAGTCGAACTCCAGATCTCTAAATCAATGCAATAACCGTTACACCATTCGAACTTCTGATAGGAATGTCAAATTTCTTTCCAGTTATACAATTCTCCTTTCATTGTATTTATTTATGTATTTACTTTTTTTGTTTAGTTTAATGTAAGATTTGAAATGTTCAGGTTGGTGACCAGTTGTTGGAGGTGTGTGGCATTAACATGCGCAGTGCTACTTACCAATTAGCGGCCAACGTACTGAGACAATGTGGCAACTCCATAACTATGCTGGTCCAGTATAGCCCAGATAGTAAGTATTTTGGGCACTGTATTCACTTTTTTAAATTCAGGCAGATTTATGCAAGCATTATCTTATAGTTAATTATGAAAAAATAAAACAACATCCACAACTTTAACTCAGGTGATAATAGGTTTTCATTTATTTTAAATCAATGGTAAAGAGAAAAATTTTTGCCTGAACCGGGAATCGAACCCCGAACCTTTAGCTTTCCGTGCTAATGCTCAGACCACCGAGCTAATCCAGGCTTCATTCCCATCCAAGCAAGAATCCTTTACTCTACTGGCCCCACATTCAATTGCAATGAATCATCATTTACAAATACACAATGAATGGCTTCTACCTGAAGAAGACATGAAGGGACTCCACACAGCTATAGCATTATTTATTAAATTAATATTGGGAAGCTAAAGCTATTACTATGATAGAAATAAGTAAATTAATAAACACAATTAAATTATTGTAAATCAATGGTAAAGAGAAAAATTTTTATTTATTTATTTATTTACTTATTTACTTATATTAGGTTTACAATGTAATATAACATCTTCCTATGCCCAAAGCTTTTTACATTTTTATCTTCTTTCTCCATTCTTCTCTATCTTCCCATTCCAATTCTCCCAGACCTATCTCCCTCATACATCTCCTTATATCATCCATCCATTTAAATCTAGGTCGACCTCTCTTTCCTTTCCCAGGTGATGATAATATGTCTGAATTTAATTTGGACAGCATTGAGAAAGAAAGAAATATTAAATGAAATGATTGTAGGAATAAACAATTTATATGAAGAAAACAGCAGCTGTATCAGGATAAATAATTATCAAGATATATTTAATTAATGTTGGGAAGTAAACATTATGAGGTATAATCATTAAAATTCATCGGAGAACATATTGTTTAAACATTAAAAATTATCAAGATGGTTTATAACATGTGAGGGTAGGTTATGTCACCATGGTTATTTAGTATAGTGATAGATGAGATCATTAATACAATTAAAAAGTCAGGCAAGAACTGCATAAACTAAGAAAATTCCTCAGCAAATTGAATTAATGGTCCGATTTTACTGGTTTACAAATATCCTTGGTTAATTAAATTGTATCTGTCGAGTTATGATATGAGAAAACAAACATGATAGCTTCTAGAACAATCCTAAATAATCTTAATATTTAAATATAGAACAATTTTTAAATTACATTGGATTCATTGAATTTGGAGAATACCTTTCTCATTTTATTTCCGAGTTTCATTGCAAAAAATTGAAATTGCAGCTGTCATAATGATTTTTAAATTTTCAATTCAGGTTAATTTCCCACCCGTATTGGTTTGATTTTGCTGGTTAACAAACTCAATTTTACTTTTGTAATTGACTCCTGAATATCAAATTTGGTTCCTAAAAACAAAAATGCAGCCACTAGGATATTAACAGACATATATACATATAATTTTTTTGTCATGGTTATATATATATATATATATATATATATATATATATATATATATATATATATATATACATATAATTTTTTTGTCATGGTTATATATATATATATATATATACATATAATTTTTTTTTGTCATGATCCACTAAGGGTCACTAGAGATTTGTAAAACATTTTCAAAAATCTTTTCATATGAACAACCACAATAGCTATATTCCTTCAGATTTTGGTAAAAAAAAAAGAGAAATGCAGATCTTATATTTAAATTGTTAGTATATTCAGATGATATTGCAGTCTGTGGAGAAAATTAACAAAAAACAGAAACAGGGTTAGAAATAAGTTATGGAAAAAAAGACTAGAAACGAAGAAAATGATTAAACAATTCTTAGCAATGAAGGAAATTAAATGTAATGGTCATATAATAAGTCCACCGCTGTGGTCTCGAGGTAGCATGCTGCCTTGTCATGCAGTGGGCCTGGGTTCGATCCCCGGTCGGGGCAGTTTTTCTGGGGATTTAAAAGGTAAATTTTTGGGTGAAATTTTAATTTTAATTTATTTCTAATTATTTTTGATGAGGCTATGAAATCTGTTTTTATTGGGGTTTTTCCTCACTTGTAAGACAAATGTCAGGGAAACTTTAAGGCCCAAACTGTCCCCAAAATCATATGATCATCATCATAATCCTTATCATTATCATCATCATCCTCCTACTCCTCCTCCTTCACCGGTGCTACAATTCCCTAGTAAAGCTACAAGCATAGCATGAATATGCTATGATTGCAGTGAAGGACCTGCCTTTGGGCAGAATTACTATGGATGGATGGTCATATAATAAGAGAAGTCGAAGAGTTAAGATATTTAGGAAATTAAACTTGATTCAGAAGGAAATTACACAAAGAATCTGAGCAATGTAGGAAATATTACTGTGAGATTTAACTTAAAATAAAATTCTGTACACCTCACCTCATATCCTGTCTTCTTTTTAGACCTATTTCATAACATCAATGGTTACATAGTTAAATGAAGGCTTTCATGGCCATTAAACCTAATGTTAAGAGATTCCAGGCTATGTAGCCATGGTTGATTACTGGTGTTATTCCATGTCTTTCTCCCTCAACTGTGGAGGGCATCTTCAGTGGCGAATACTTCTGGTAGTGTTCCCTGGTCGAAGCTCTTTATTGGGAAGGAGGGAAAAAATTATTTTTCTCAATAATATCGGAAGCCATTAGTAATAACTTAATTGCTAGCATTACCACTATGTTGTTCGAGCTGGGCATACTAATTATGAATGTAATGTAGAAATGTTTGGACCAAAGAGAGACAGACAGGTGAATGGAGAAGACTACACAATAGTGAACTACATGGTCTTTATACGAAGCCAGATATAATAAGAACAGTCAAGTCTCGTAGACTGCGATGGGCATGACATGTGGCACAAATGAGGAATGAAAGATGTGCATGGAAGCTTCTTGTAGGAAAACCAGAAGTAAAATGCCCTGTTGGTAGACCAAGAATGAGGTGGGAGAATATCATTACTGTGATTTGAGGGAAGTAGATTATACAGGGAATGATTGGAAAACATTAGCCCAGGATAGGGATGTATGGAGAGCTTATGTCCGCGTGGCCATGAATCTATGGGTTCGATAGTGCCAGTGAGTTAGTTAATGTAGAAATTAATATACACAGACAAGTCATCTGTAAGCTATAATTAACACAAGTAAAGAGACAAATTTCTGTGATTTTTTTTATCTGTAGCATGATTGTCAATATTTGATGTGTGTAAACTTATTTCAGAATTTCATGAAATGGAAGGTTCTGTCAGTTCGAGTAGCGAAGAAGGACATTCAAGATCAGGATCTCCAACACCATGCAATTCTCCAAAAACATCTCGCAAACCAGCCCCTCTCCAGCTGGAGAAACTATCTCCTTCAGCAATTTCAAGTTTGCGAGGGGCACCACAGTCTTCCCGCGGAACTTTAACTCATAACCAAATAGCACAGGCAGTCTCGACTCTTCAGCGACAGAATGCTACAGTAAGGTGGGTAACCTTTTTTTTTTTTTCTATGATTTGCAGTTGCTTTTAAAACTAGTGCAGTAGTTTTAAATTTACTGGGAGTATTCTGGACGTAGTTTGGCATAATATGAGTTTTTATTCATCTTTATCCTACCACTTCTGCTTGCCTTTCCAGTTCAGTTGGTAACATGTCTGCTTCCTAATTATTCGTAGTGGTAGGGTTTGATATTGAACAGGGTTATAGTTTTAATTTAATATACTTATTTTAGGAAGTAATGCTATTAGGTTTATTTTAAATAATAGGAGTTAGATATGCACGACTCATATCATATTTGTAGATTCAATGAATGAATGAGTGACTTCTTATCTTACCTCATACTTTGTTTTTTTTAAACCTCATAATGTTATTCCCCATATTTATTATTTTTATGGAGGAAAACACAACGAGGATATATACCCATCAATAGGAACCTCAAACTCGATGCTATTATTTTTGCAGATGATTTAGCTCTTCTGGCACTGTCCAAAAAATGATTTGCAGCGATCAATTTATAATTTACAAAAAATAGATGCCAAATTTAATATGGAAATATCAGTTAACAAAACTAAAATTATGACATTTCATGGGAAGGACCCCATACAAAGTAAAATCTGTCTCCAGAATAAAATTTTAGAGATCTAATCAATTTAAATATCTTGGATATTATCTCTCTATCTGGGATGAAAAGGATATCCCTGAAAAAATTACTAGTTATAATAAAAGTTTGGGAATTATTAATCAAGTTATGAATCCATCCGTTGTAAAAAAAACACCACATTATGTTTATATAACACTTTGGCTAGACCGGTGTTGACCTATGGTAGTGAAGCATGAACACTAAAAAGACAACATGAAAGCAGAAATGAGATTCATGCACAGAACAGCGGGTTACACCAGATGGGGTCAGAAAAGGAACACCAATATCTTAAAAGAATTGAAGACTACGCCAATTTTGGAATATATTAAACAATATCAACTAAATTGGAAACACCATCTAGAAAGAATGAGTTCAAATCGGATCTCCAAAGCTGTTTATAATTATATACCAAGAGGACGAAGATCACTGGGCCGTCCTATGAAACGCTGGAGGGAAAATTTTCTATAGAATCGTAACAGGCCTTGGCCTAATACTTGGAAGAAAGAAGAAGAAGAAGATTATTTTTATTGAATCTCCAATAATGCAAACCATATTTCACCATCTGGTATGTAGGGTTTTAGTTACAATACAATTAATTATTTACATTAATTTAGAGTAAGCTTAATTTCTTCATTCTTCATTACATGTTTCCAGCCGTAGCTGATGACATGATTCCATTGCATAGTTGCACTACTTGAAGAGTTGATTGGTGATTTTTCTTATGTAAACTATATACAAGTTCTGCAATAGTCCATAGCTTAGGTGTGGATAAGATGAATTGAAATGTTTCACCCAAGGCTTGAGATAATAGTGACTTTAGAGTATTTCTGAGTATTCCTGAGGGTTGCGGGTTCAAACCTGGCCGGGTCGATGGATTTTTTAGAATGCAAAATTCGAAGGTGCAAGTCCTCCGGGAGGGACTTTAAGCCAAGGGTCCCGCGTCTGAATATTTTCAGGCTTGTGAAAGATCCTTAAGCCTGAATAAAAAGGCCTCAAAGGCAAAATTTACTGAATTTTCCCCTCCTAGTACTACCTTGGTTTTCTAGATGTCAGTATGAGGCAGAACGCTGACCGTGGGCCACTCCAATGACATCTATACGAAAACAAGTGTAACTAAATTAGTATGGTTCAATTTCTTGCCTGTAGGGGTAGAGCGCTTAAATCTCGTTGAGGGAAACAAGGGCTTACAAGATTACAAGAAGTAATATGATCAAATGAATAAATTAACAAACGAAAAACTAACTCAAAGTCTCTTAATAATATGATGAAGTCACACAGCTTCCTATAGCAGCACTTCTTAAATAAAATATTTGACAAAGGCAGTTGAAATCTATTTTGGCAGTAACCTAATTTTTTAATAAATTCATGTCTGTTGGAATCAAATGTAGGACACTCAAATAACAGATGTGAGATAGTCTGTCTGGAGTTCTTGCAAATACAGGTATCTGCACCTATTTTGAATTGTTCCAAATTTACCATGTCCAGTCATAAATTGTGTTAATACAAAATTTGGTTCTATGTATTTGCACTTTATTCGGTCAAACACAGTTGGGAAAAATAATGTTCTTGTCAAATCACCATTAATACTTATTAAATTAATATTGAGAAGCTAAAGCTATTACTATGATAGAAATAAGTAAATTAATGAACACAATTAAATTATTGTAAATCAATGTTAAAGAGGAAAATGTTTGCCTGAACTGGGAATCGAACCCCGAATCTTTAGTTTTTCCGTGCTAATGTTCTGTCCACTGAGCTAATTCAGGCTTCATTCCCATCCAAGCAGAAATCCTTCCTTTACCTTACTCTACTGGTCCCACATTCAATTGCAATGAATCATCATTCACAGTGGACAGAGCATTAGCACGGAAAGCTAAAGGTTCGGGGTTCGATTCCCGGTTCAGGCAAAAAATGTTCTCTTTACCATTGATGTACAATAATTTAATTGTGTTCATTAATTTACTTATTTCTATCATAGTAATAGCTTTAGCTTCTCAATATTAATTTAATAAATAATGCTATAGCTATAGCTTTAAAGAAACATAGATGTATGAGGTATCTGGGATATGAATTGAGGTAAACAGAATTTATTTTATATTTTACTAGATGTTATTGAAACTTGTTATAAAATGTGGCATTTCTCATAACCATCTAAAACTATCGCACAACTTTTGAATTTAATTAATTAAACATTGAATCTAAGAATTAAGATATTTGGTCTGTGTATTCTTAACTCTTGTGGTTGTGTTTTGTTGAACATATGTTTCAAGACGATTTTATTATTAATTTAACACTTCTCATTGAAGGATAAATTATATTTGAAGAGAAAAATTTATCCTTCAATGAGAAGTGTTAAATTAATAATAAAATCGTCAATAGAAGCCCTACTGGCTATAAAGTAGTGTTAAATTCCCAATAAATGTCTTCTTAACTAAGAAGCCGCCATTTGCAAAGATAGAAGCTATGGTTTCAAGCATTTGGCGCGAGGGAATTACAACGTACATAAGAGAAAAATTTGCGTCTAGATCGCAATTCGCCTCGGTAGCTCAGTTGGTAGAGCACTTGGCCCGGAAAGCCAAGGGTCCCGGGTTCGAGTCCCGGTCTAGGCGAAAATTTTTCTCTTCAAATATATGTTTCAAGGTTTGTGAGCCCCATCTTCAGTGATTACAGACTAGTTTTTTGAAACATGAGTCTAACAGAAACAACAATATGAGGTAAAAATTAAACAGACAAAACTTATTATTAGAATAAGTTATTTACCCCTTACTTTACTCAATTTACCTTACACTATATTTTACTCTCTTGCCTGGACATATTTTAAAAGAAATTCTTTTCCATCCTCAGCCAAAAATCTATTGTTGAGATGAACATTGGAAGCCTTATAGGTCCTCTCCCTCTGCATCATGAGGCAGATGGACCTCATAATCAAATCCTATTCCCTAGGAACTTCAAAATTCATTATTTTGTGTCTATTTTCCTGGATGTAGATCTTATCGCAAGCTGTAAAATCCGTTGGTCTGCTTTCTTTCTTTTTTTAAGCAGTTTTCATCTCTCCTCAATTCTATGATTTTCTGTCTTCACATAAGAAACAACTGCCAATTTTTCTATTTCCCTATATTTTACATTTCTAAGACATTCTTTCATTCTTTTATTTATTTTTTCTAATTTACCTTTGTAGATTTTTTCACATTCTCCACATTTTATCTGGTAAATTTATGATTTTATTTCTTCATCTATTGTTTTTGTTTTATTTATTTTAATTAGTTTGTTAATAATGAAATAATTTTTGGTGCAAGTCTGCTATTAAATTTGTTGAATATATATTTTTTTAAATTTATTATTTGCCAAGGGATAAGAGAAATTGTAATATATTTTCTGTGTGTAGTTGAGAAGTATGTGTTCAAAATTTTACATACATCTGGTAACCCTATGTGCGAACCATTGAATAATTATAGCATAGATCTGGGTGTCATTTATGGACAAATAAAGAGGACACATCCATAGGTTGCACTTTAGATTTAGTTTTGATATTATTAATAAGTAGGTATGTTGTGATACACTAGTAGTCTAGATATCTGTTGTTAATCTAAATTTTTATTGAATAACAAATGTGAGATAATTATTGCCATAAAATTATGTATCCAATTCACTACAGTTTAATTTATACTTTTACATAAGGTATACTCTTGGCTTGTTCACAGTGCACTAACTCTATATCTAATGGTGGCAATTGGGTGGAAATTTTAATATTAAAATTTCCAATCTTTGGGCTAGGGAATATGCAATTTCTGATTATTAGATTGACAACCATCTATCTTCTATCTAGCAAATGGAAAATTGATTATCACCAGTTGGAAATTTTAATCTCTTTGACCCTGACAGGGTATGATACATAATTACTAATTGATAGATTAAGCAACATATGCTGCCTCAATAAAATTATAAAAGCTTTCTGCAGTACATATGTTGAGAAAGCATGTGATACTGGAGATAGCTATTTGTCTATTAGATGTAGATGTTAAGCCTGATAGGCTCTTTGGTGCTTATCAACAAGAAGACTATGATGTTTTTATTATTCATTTCATACATCTCAATGATAGATAAATCATATTTGAAGAAAAAGATTATATGCTCAGACCGGGACTCGAACATCCTGGTTTCTAGTCCAGTCTGAGTGTATAATTTTTCTCTTCTAGTATGATTTATCCATCATTGAGATGCATGAAATGAATAATAAAAACATCAAAAGAAGTTGTACTGGCGTTATAGGAATATAAAATTCCCAAATAAATGTCTTCTTGATAAAGAAGTCGCCATTCGCAAAGATGAAAGCAAAGGTTTCATAGCATTTGGTGCGTGGGGATTGACAACGTATATAAGAGAAAAATTTGCATTTAGATTGGAACTTGCCCAGATAGCTCAGTCGGTAGAGCATTAGAAGTCCTGGGTTCGAATCCCAGTCTTAAGTGTATAATTTTTCTCTTCAAATAAGAGTACTATGCATTTGGACAATACTTCAACTTCTCTCTTCTCTTTGTCGCCATCCCTCATACAACACGCATGCACTCTACAAACCACTTAAGATATTGATCTGTTAAGTAAATTATTAAGCAACTAAAGCCATTACTATGATCAAAATAACAAAATTAATGTATACAGCTAAGCTATGGTAATCAATGGTAAGAAAAAAATTTCTGTCTGACCTGGGAATGTACCTTCTTTCCCACTCAGGGTCAGGAGAAAGATCGAAGAGGTGGATTTGTGCTATTAGAAAGGAAGCCTGAATTAACTCAGTAGTAGATCATCAGTGCTTAAAACTGAAGGTTTGGGGTTTGATTCCTGGTTCAAGCAGAAATTGTTCTCTTTACCGCTTGAAACGTAGTTATTATAAACTTTCAGTATAAAATACAAATAAAAATATATATACTGTATTTCATTATATACAATGCAGTTTCCTGAAGTAATATTAAATTGATAACAGACCACATTAATGCCATATAGTGTATTTGGTTAAGGCAATTCACTACAAGCTAGAAAACCAAGGGTTTGAGTCCAAATGGTATCAGGGTTTTTAAACTGGCTTAAACCTTCTGGTGAAATGGTCCTAGGGTTGACTCATCCTCTAAAGATAATGGATACCAGCCAATGTTCTGGGAGTAAAACTGGCTGTCATGTAGGGCTGACATCTCGTGGCGATTGTCTAGAAAAGAGGGAGTGTTAAATCTCCTATTATTCTAAGGGCCTCCAAAGCTCTGCAGTGTGGGATCACTTTATTTTTTTTATCAGTCACTGAGTATGGAACCAGACACACATAAAATGTATTCAATTGGCATTAAACATACCCCCACACACACACACACACACGCACATCAATGTACACTCATATAAATGCACACATGTGCGCTGGGTTTTATTGAAATGAGAGAGAAAAGGGGAGAGAGAGTGTGTGTGCACTTGTACTAAAGGCAATATTAAACCTGAATGAGAAATATACACTTCATCTACAGTACTAAGATTGTGTCACCTGGACATTTTCCAATTGATGTATACTTATGATTCTGTTACAGTGTGTAATTATTACCTCATAACATTATTTCTTATTATTTGTATATAAAATGTCACTTATTCCCTCACAGCAATAGTATATTCTTGCAGCAATTGAGAAAGAGTAAACAGGATTCAGGAGGAAAGTATTGAGATTAATTATCATTGAAATTATTTTTTTTTCTGGTAGTATTTTTTAAGTTAGGATTGAAAATCAGTGTCAATTTCATTAATAACAGAAAGTACAAGGAGATTCATAATTCCTATTACGCTCTGGGATTTATAGAGGGAACATAGGAGATAAGGTTTTGATGATTCCATGTTTGTAAATGCATAATTTTGGTGCTATAATAATGACAATACTTCACAATAGAAAATCCATGTTGACAGAGAAAGTCATTTATGTCATGTGTCTTCTGTTTACAATCTGACATACCATTGGGTCCATGGTATTTTTACATAAAAATCACAATCTTTATTTATAATCTTCCTTAAGACTTACGAGGCGTGTTTTTAAAGTAAGATCCAAAAGGCTGTAGTAATTAAATGGGAAGATATTTACAAATAATTTTTGTTGCATTGTATTCCTCATACTTCAATTACTTTTCAACATAATCTACACCATTATTAAGGCATTTATTGAGTCGGGGCACAAGTTTTTCTATACCCCATTGTAGAATCTATCTGCCTGTGATACGAACCACTCCTGCACTGCTGTTTTCACTTCATCGTTACCATCAAAACGTTGGCCACCAAGAAACGTCTTGAGATGAAAGTCACTCGGAGTCAAATCTGGGCTGTAGGGGGGATGGTCAATTTGTTTCCAGCTAAATTTCGTGATGAGATTTTGGGTGTCACGAGCTGTATGTGGCCAAGCGTTGTCATGAAGCAACACAACTACCTTGGTCAGCATACCACGTCTTTTGTTCTGAATTGCACGACGGAGCTTCTTCAAGGTCTGACAATAGGTTTCTCTATTAATGGTTTCACCCCGAGACAAGAATTCGATGAGCAGGACTCGTTTTCTGTCCCAAAAACAGTGCACATGATCTTGCATGTTGACATGGTTTGTTTGAATTTCTTTTTCCTTGGCGATGCTGTGTGCCTCCTTTCCATGGACTGCTGCTTCGATTCAGGTGTCATGTGAGACAAGACCCCCCCCAAGTCTCATCACCTGTCATGATGTGGTCAAGAAACTCGTTGCCTTGTTCACTGTAACGTATGAGAAAGCTCAATGCACCGGAAGCTCGTTTGGTTTTGTGTTCCTCGGTGAGCATCTTGGGTACCCATTGTGAGCACAATTTTCTATATCGTAATCGATCTGTCACAATTTTGTAGAGAACAATTGTGGAAAAAACAAGGAAAGCGAAGAAATTGTGAACCTCCTGTCCTCACGAATCTTTTCATTGACAGCACGCACCAAATCGTCATTGATCATAGATGGCCGATCGGTATGCTGTTTGTCGTGCACAGATATGCGACCCTCGTTGAACTTCCTAACCCATCTCCTGACCATTCCATCACTAATGGCATCTTCATCATACACCTCACAAAGTTGAAGATCATCACTAATGGCATCTTCATCATACACCTCACAAAGTTGAAGATGAATGTTAGCTGGTTTGATGTTTCTCGCATTCAAGAAACGGATAACAGACCTTATCCCACAGTCGGCGAGGTGCTCAATCGCTTTAAACATTTCAACTGATCACAACTAACCTCACATACGGACTGAAGCTCTGAAACTGCATGCCCAACTTGCCTAAGGACTGAAGAAGAAAACACACATACGAAAAATTACGATTGCAGCGAAGCAACGGCTATAACTGAAACTGGAACTTACTTTAAAACACGTCTCCTATTATGAAAATACAGTAGGAAGTAATATTATGTGGTTCTACTTAATAAATATATTTGGTCTGCCTTCATTACATGGATGAAATGTGAGGTAAGATGAAGGCAGACCAAACTTATTTATTAGGACCATGGTACTTGACTTTTATCCTTTAAAATAGGAGGAATTTTTGGAAGATGTGCCACTGAACATTCTAAAGCAAACAAGGTTGCACCAGAACACTTTTTTGTACTTGCCCTCTGACAAATCTTGCGTGAACATTTAAATAAAGGTGAAGTTATCAGAGTAAAAAACTGCTTGTTTCATTGACTCAGGTGAAACAGGAGATTTAATTTTGTCTTCAGTTGTAACGTTAAAACATAACATATTTCTGGACATACATTTTTCATCAAAACTTATCTGCTAGAATTGCCAAGCTGTGTGAATGCATATAGTCGGCCCAATAGCAAAGGAAAATGACATCACCTTCTTTAGCCATTTAGAATTGGTTTTTGCTCCAACACAAAGTTTGCATTACGCAAGCACAAGAAATGGTGTATAAAATTCATCGGTTGTTTCTAAAGATGCCCATGAGTCATATGTTCTAAGCTTAAAGATATTGCCAGAACTCAAGCTTGTACAGCTACACTAATTGGTGTAAAACTTCGCACTGTTAAAAAAAGTGAAGAGAAAACTTAATTAAATATGAATGATGATTCATTGCAATTGAATGTGGGGCCAGTAGAGTAAAGGTAAAGGAAGGATTCTTGCTTGGATGGGAATGAAGCCTGGATTAGCTGGTCTGAGCATTAGCACGGAAAGCTAAAGGTTCGGGGTTCGATTCCCGGTTCAGGCAAAAATTTTTCTCTTTACCATTGATTTATAAAAGAGTAAGTTTGTTATGACACTGCATGATATATAAAATGATTTGATTACAATGCATGGTGTTATTCAAGGAGGTTAATCATTTGAAATTAGTGCGAGAAAATCAGCTCCCCCTTTCTGAATTTCAAGTTAATTCTGCCAAAAGCATTTAGAAAGAACATCATTCATATAGCTCAGTGACTTTTAATTATCCACTACAATCTCCAGAAGTGTGTAATAGGAATTCTTTTAATTATCTTATATGTATATTTTTTATGTAGTGTGTATTAAGAGGAAATTACAAATGGTTTATATTGCAGGAGCCCTGATGACAGCAGCAAGTCGCCTGTTCATGATCAAAGGCTTCTCACTATCGAGACGAGGAAATGTAGTAACCTTGGAATCAGTCTAGTAGGAGGCAATGCTGTAGGAATATTTTTACACAGTGTGCAGCCTGACTCAGTGGCTTACAATTCTGGTCTCAGGTATGTAATTCTTATTGGTAATTGCTCACAAATTGGGATCAAATAGGGCACTGCTTCCTTTTATTCAATGCCTTTTACATAGTTGGATATAAACTAATTTTATATCATATGTGTCTCATTGAAATCTTTATGGTCTTATAAAACATAACATGTTCTGAAAATCCTGTTATCAATGTATATTCACCAAAGGAATATATCTTTCATAGATATATGAATAAACCATGCCATATTTAATTAACGGTTATACCGGGTGCGGCAGCATAACTTCCTTTTTTAAAATGTGCGCCATTTAGTCGGTTGATGTCGTAGCGGAGCGCTAGTGGTCTCGTTCGAGAGGGGGGACTATAAAGTTTTGTCCTGACACAGTTCAGTCGCCATCATGCGTTGGAACAGTGAGGAGCGTGCGTTTGCCATTGAGGCCTACTTTTCGAGCGGATGTTCTGTGATCGCAACCCGGCACGCCTTTCGGAATCGCTTTAAATTAGCCCCGTTGGCCCCTGTCCCGGACCGGAAATCAATTGTTACGTGGGTCACTACGTTCAGACAAACTGCAAGTGCGACAAGACGAAGAACTGGAGTCCCTCGGCCGATTAGATCACCTGAGAACATTGAGGTAGTGAGAGCTTCAATGTTGCGATCACCACGGCGTTCTGCGCGCAAACATGCGTCTGCCCTTGGACTTTCCGATCGTTCTGTAAGGAGAATACTTCATGATGATCTTCATTTCCATCCATACAAGATGGCAATTGTGCAGGAACTTTCTGAACGTGACTTCAATTCTCGGAGGAACGCGTGTGAGGTTCTTCTGGAAGTCGTTCCTGAGGACGCTATTGTTTTTTTTAGTGATGAAGCCCATTTTCATTTGTGTGGATCCGTCAACAAACAAAACATGCGCTACTGGGCTGACACCAATCCTCGACAATTGCATCAAAGGCCTTTGCATTCACCTAAAGTCACAGTGTGGTGTGCAATTTCCTCAAGTGGAATTATTGGTCCCTGGTTCTTTGAGGAAAATGAAGTCACAGTGACAGTGAATTCGGACCGGTATGTAAACATGTTACAGGAATTTTTTCCCACGGCTAGATGAGTTGGACTTAGGGGACACTTGGTTCCAACAAGACGGTGCAACGGCACACACTTCAAGAGCATCGATGACTGTTTTGAGGGAACACTTCCCAGAGCGCCTTATCTCAATTAGGGGCGATTTGAAGTGGCCGGCCCGCTCTCCCGATTTGACCCCTTGTGATTTTTTTCTATGGGATTATTTGAAATCCCGTGTTTATGTGAACCGTCCAAGGACCCTACAAGATTTGAAGACCAACATCCAGGAAGAAATTGCCAACATAACGCCTGCTATGCTGGCAGGAGTCATGACAAACGCCAGAAATCGGTTTACTCAGTGTATGGAGAATGGGGGACGTCACCTACCTGATTTGATCTTCAAAACTGAGTAAAACAAAACTTTATGTATGTGCCTATATTATAAAAAACGAATAAAAATTTTCTGATTCATACAATGCATTTTATTAAGTTTTAAAAAAAGGAAGTTATGCTGCCGCACCCTGTACAAGTAAACGAGCAAAGATATTCAAGAGAAATTATATGAACAATTCCTCCCCATACACTTAAAAATTATCTTTCAGCACGCCGTAGCGTAGTGGTTAAGGCACTGAGCTACAAGCCGGAGGGTCGAGGGTTCAAGTCCCGTTGGGGTCAGGATTTTTAAACTGACCCAAACCCTCTGGCGGCACTATGGCCCTGGGGTCGACTCAGCCTCTAACGGAAATGAGTACCAGACGCCTGTTCTGGGGGTAAAGGCGGCCGTCACGCAGGGCTGACAACCCGGCTGACATCAAGTGCCGATTGTCTAGAAAAAGTGGGAGCCTTAACCTCCTACTACCCCAAGGGTCTCCTGAGGCCTGTTGTGGGATCACTTTACTTACTGGTGTACAGAACCAGAGATATTGGGTTCAGGCCCCAATTTAGGCATATATTTTTCTCTTCAAATTTATCTTTTAGGAAATCAGCCACGGTGGACCAGTGGTTATGCTCCTTGCTTCTAGTTCCAAGGGTCATGGGTTCAAACCTGGCCGCGGTTCATGTATTTTTTTTAGGACGGGAAAATCCAAGGAGCAAGTCCTCCAGGAGGGACTTTAAAGCCATGGGTCTCAACTCTGAAGATTTTCAGGCTCGTAAAAGATCCTTAAGCCGGAATAAAGAGGCCCCTAAACAAATTTTACCGACATCATTGTTCTAGTATTATCGCCTCACTAAGATGGTTGTCCATTTATATGAAAGTGGGTGCCACATGTCAATGCTTGGCAATGATTAACATGCAGAATTATTATAGTGGCGGTAGTTGGCATCTTTGTATTTAATTATATATAATACCTGCGGGAAAACAAAATGAGCCGCTGGACAATCATCATAGTGAGGCTATAATAATATCTTAGTTAAAACATTTGGTCTGTTCATTCTTACCTCTTAGAGTTGTTTTTGCCGAACATATGTTTCAGAGCTTCTTAGCCCCATTGTCAGCGATTACACACTCTGTCTGACGGGCTAAGAAGCTCTGAAACATATGTTCGACAAAAACAACTCTAAGAGGTAAGAATGAACAGACCAAATATTTTAATTATTAAACAAACCTCTTAATGTTACTTCCTATTGTATTTTAAAATACCTTAGTTGCCTGTTAGACATCTCATTGGGTCGGTGTGTTGGCCACATGCCATCCATGACATCTCTGAGCAAATATGGTAACTCCTTACAAAGGAGAGACTATAGCTCAGCAATGGGCTACGCCATTATAGATAAATAGATAGTAAATTACTAAATGTAGACACGTGCTCAGTAGAAATTATGTAGACAAATCCTCTTTATTTATAGTATTCTAAGTAAGCCGCAGTGAACTAGTGGTATGCTCCTGAGGGTCGTGGGTCCAAATCCAGCCAGGGTCGATGATTCTTTTAGGATGGAAAAATCCAAAGGAGCAAGTCCACAGGGAAGACTTTAAACCATGGGTCCAAGTCTGAAGAATCTGAAGCCTGAATAAAAAGGCCTCTAAACAAAATTTACCAAATTTTCCCATCCTAGTACTACTATGGTTTTCTAGATGTCACTATGAGGCAGAACGCTGACCCTGGTTCACTCAATGACATCTATCTGAAAGACATTATTAATTGTGCAGATAACTGCAAAGACAAGTGTAACTAAATTAGTATAGTGGAGTATCTCCCCTTTAGGGGGAGAGTGCCTAAGTCTCATTGAGAGAAACAAGAGCTTACAAGAAAAAGAACAAATTATTTGATTACATTTCAAAAGTATTTACCGTTTAAGCCCTAAAAAGAATTTGCCTCACCAGGTCTTTGAGTAATTAATTAGTATGGCCACTGTCGCTGGATTTATTTAGACACGTTTTGAAATTTATTAACTACTGCATTAATTCACCAAATATGCATTAAACACAAGATCAGTACAAATGAAATTTTATCTCAGTCAGGAATCTCTTTCTCTTGGTACATGGCTGTTGAAGACCTTGTTGATTATTAACAATGTTATAGAAGTAATATATAAATGCATTAAGTTATGTAGATAGGAAATAACACTATGAGGTTTCTTAATATTGTTTATTTTTTTAAGGTGAGTGAAATAAAAAATAAACAGTATAAATGCATGTTTGTAAAATATGAATAAGAAATACATAAAAATGTTTAAGCTTATGAAATATTGACAGAAGTGGCGAGTCATTGACTTTATTTATGAGTGCTAAGGGCTCAAAAACACCTTCATACAAAAGTTATCACTGCTAAGGTAAACACAGAATGCGATGAGTACTATTAGTGCTAAAAATGAGGGATTTTCACTAATATGCGGACAAAATAATAAATGCTTTTCTTTTTTGAAACTGTAATATTTTTATTATTAATTTCTTGGGTCAATAATTACAAGTTCAGGTACCTGTCAGAGAGATGTACAGACTAAAATTGCAATGGCAAAAAATGCAACTAAGACATTACATGGAATAATTTGGAACAAAAATATTACAAAGGAAACTAAAATGAAAATTTATAAGAGCATAATACAGAATATTTTGTCATATGGAAGTGAAACTTGGTCTTTGATGGAATTACAAAAGAATAAAATTAGAATAGTTGAATTTGATTATTTTAGAAGAAGCCTCCAAAAAACAAGACAGGATAAAATAAGAAGTGAATTCCTTTGGAGAGAAATGAATGTCACCACATCTGTTGTTAAGAGGATTGAAAATCAAACGCTTAAATGGTATTGCCATGTACAAAGAATGGAAAATGAAAGATGGCCAAAAAATATATACTAGTGGTCACCCCCTGGAAGAAATAAACGTGGGAGACCAAGATGGAAATGGAAAACCTATGTCAGAACTATAATGGATGATAGGAATTTGGAAGAGGGAGATTGGAATGATAGAGATAAATGGAAACTGAAGACGGCAAACCTATAAGTGGGGGAAAGCCAAAGAAGAAGAAGAATTTCATATATCTCAATGATGGATAAATCATATTTGGAAGAGAAAAATTATACGTTCAGACCGGGACTTGAACCTGGGACCCTTGGTTCTCTAGACCAAGTGCTCTGCCACCTGAGCTACCTGAGCAAGTACCGATCTAAATGCAAATTTTTCTCTATATATGTTGTAATTCCCGCCCACCAATTGCTATGAAGCCTTTGTTTCTTTGCAAATGGCAGCTCCTTTATTAAGAAGACATATTTGGGAATTATACATTACATTATAAATGCCAGTACGGCTTTTTTCTGTTTTTATTTTGTCCAGGTACAAATAATATTTCAATTATTGCATTCTCAGTGATTGACCATGAGGTTTAACTGGGCAACATTGCTTAAATATAATTGATTGAAGGGGTTTATGTGTACAGAGGCCTCATCCTCATCAACTAAGTCGCTTGACAAGGATATAGCCACAGATAATGTTTTTTTTTAATTTTACATATTTAATTTTTTATAAATGAGTTGGGAGTTTGAAGATGATGGTAAAATAACCTTTGTGAAAACAAGGAACTTTATGAGTGAGATACAAAAAAATTCTCCAACTCATATATAAATTGAAAATACCTTATAGTGTTACTTCCTATTTTAATTTTGATTAAAAATAATATATTTGCAATTTGTAAAAATTGTTACAGAACTGGTGATCAGATTCTGGAATATAATGGCACTGACTTGCGACATGCAACTGCTGAGGAGGCAGCATATGAACTTGCTAAACCTGCTGACAAAGTGACTGTGCTGGCACAATATAACATGGATCGTAAGTAACAATTACAAACACCATACTTTTTATGTGGTACATTGTAAAAAAATAAAAATCCTGAGTATGATTTTCTTCAGAAGGAAAATAATATTGTGATGGATCCTAAAGAGTGCACCTAATACAAAATGTGACTTAAATTTCATCCTTTTTTTTAACTCCTTTACTGTTAACTTTTATAAGATTCATGATATGTACTGTTGAGGTATTATTCAAAATTATATAAAATTTTAGAATATTCACCTGACCCGAAAACGCTACAGTTAAATAACTAATAAAGTTGAGGAGACGGACCTTTCAGGTGAATATTCCATAATTTTTTACTGTTGTCTTGTGTTCATTTGAGTGTTTGAAAATGGGGAAAAATTAAACAGAGTAATTTTTTTCCAGTTTTTAAACAGAATTGTTGAACATTTAAATCTGAAGTTAATTGGGTTAATGAATACATTGAATAAAATGTATAGGATTAAATAAAACCCTGTCAGAAATTGTAAACTGAACATATACATAACAATAACAGTAATCCAACCTAGTCGTATATGCCATCTAAAGAAAAGATGAATTTATCATTGCAGCATAGGAAAGGAAAATCTCTAGGAGAAATGTTGGTCCTGTTTGGAGAATAAGATTAAGGGTCGCATGTTTGGACGCATTAGACAGTAAAATGCCTTCTCTGCTGAGCAAGTTGTATGCTAATACGATTTTGCTTACTCAGAAATCTGTTCATGCGATAATAATTGGTTAAATTTGTAAGCTACCTGCGGAGGTACCTTACATGAGCAACTCAAATTAAAATCCCGAAGGGAACCGAACGGGAACCGATGGTAATCGATGTACTTTGCTGCTTTATCCAAGATGTCGGACCTTGAAGACTTCGATCATGTTTTCGGTATACACGGAGAAGAGGAATTTGATAGAGTCTACCAAAGAATTCAACTGGAAGAACAGGAGAATCGGCGTAATATTGCGTGTCGCAGACGTGTTTGTATACGGTATTATTTGCGGGATGCAAGGATAAATGCATTCCTCTATAGCAGACGAAAATAACGGAAGTGGTTTTATCGCTGAGAATTCTGGGTAATTCGTTGCCAATATTACGAAAACGTCGACGCTCGTGCATGACCGATAAGTCGGCCGTTAATTCGTTCTCAGCAATTGCTCACGGTGAATCAGCTCACTAGTGATTGGAAGTAATTTGAGTAGAGAGTAATGTTCTAACATACGACCCTAAATGTTAGATGTGAACCGGACTGCTGGTGTTCCTTGGCAAATTAAATTTCTAATTGTTTCGATACAAAGAAGTTGAAGAAATATAAATGAATAAAATATTATTCTTCCTTCTCTTTTTTTTTTAATATATTTTTCCTTAGCTTAACATTTCCCTTTGCAAATTTTTTTTTGTGCTCCATGCCTCCTGGGCATTATAGTGATATGACCTATCAGGAGAGGATTTTTGAACTCTGGATCACACATGCTTTTTGACCACACAAAAACATAAAGACCTCCCTTGATGAGTGATCAGCTCAGGGTCAAGGACACTTATGAGACAACATGAACATTTAAGAAGAATAAATATGAAAATCAAATAAAACTACGTTTTATTTTTATTTAATTAATTTAAGAAGAGATACACCATTCATTCATGTATTCATACTACACAAAGTGAATATGATATATGTGATTATGATGACCAGATGGAGTTCAGGGACTATTTGGGCCTTATAGTTCCCTGACATTTTTGTCACAGTTGAGGGAAAATCTCCCTCAGGAAATTTTTCCCGACCAGGGATTGAACTCGAGAATGATATGTTTGAAGCAATGATGTTACCCGAGACCACAGCAGTGGACAAACTAAACATAATACCAGAAATTAAAAACAAAATAATCTCCTTAGTGGGATATATAGTCATAATGGAGGATGAGTATGATTAATAAGATTTTCAATAACAAACCAGGTGGTAAAAATATAGGAAGACTAAAGCCTGGACCATATCAGAAAGAACTGCTACAAGACTTGCCATCTGGGAGAGAAAGATCTTAAGGAAAATATATAGTCCAATTTAAGGGTAAATTTTTCTCTTCAAGTTTAATTTATCCTTCAGTGAGAAGTGTTAAATTAATAATAAAAAAAGGATAAGGGAACCTGGAGAATAAGAACTAACCAGGAAATATATGACCTATATAAAGATAGCGATATAGTTATAGATGTGATGTTAAAGTTAGACTATCGAATGATTGGGCCATATTTGTAGAATGATCGAGACACGTTTGCCGAGAATGAAATCAAACGCTAAGCTGGATGGAAGGAGAAAAGTTGGGAGGCCTAGGTTATGATGAATGGATGATGTACAGGCAGACCACGGAAGATTGGCATAGCAAATTGGAGAAATAAGGCCACTGACCGAAGAGAATGGATGGTTGTTATGAGGGAGGTTAATGTCAAACTAAAAGGACTGTCATGCTAATGATGATGATGGCTTTAGGTGGTTAGATAAGTGGAGGATGATTTAAAAAAGAATGAATCTTAAAGAGATGGAGACTTAAGGCTTTGAAAAGGGAGAAAATGAAATATAAGAGAGTCTGGGGTCCTTCATGGACTGTAGTTCTGTAGTAGCAGCAATAATTGTGGTAGTAAACACAACCCTACCCTTTTTCATGAGATGTGTTGGATCTAATTTGACGATTTAACTCTTAATTTCTGAGTTTCCTTATCAGTGTATAATTGTTGAATTTAGTGGATATCCTTGTAACTCATAATTTCTGTAACTGTTGCAGGATATAATGAAGTGAAGGACAAGCCAGGTGACAGTTTTTATATTCGTACCATGTTCGATCGTGTTGGTGATCTGACTGACTCATTACAACTTCGGTTTCACAAAGATGATGTCCTATATGTTGATAACACAATGTTCAATGGAGTGCCAGGGCACTGGAGAGCGTGGCTGGTGGATGAGGATGGCCAACGTCAGCAGTGGGGTGTAATACCCAGTAAATACAAGTAAGAAATCCATGACATATCATCATAGTATGAATTATCACTATGGGGTATTAATAATTAAATATTAAAAATGTATCACATTTTTTAAAAAATACGATAGGAAGTAACATTAAGAGTTTAATGCAGGCTTTCACGGCCGGTAATCATAATGTTGAGTGATTCCGGGTTATGTGGCCGTGGTCCATAGTTGGTGTTGATACCAGACGTTTCGCCCTCAACTGCGGAGGGCATCTACAGTGGCGAGTGCTTCTAGGCGTGTTTCCTGGTCGGAAGATCTACTTAGAATGAGCGCTGTGGACGTAGAGGACGTTGTATTAGTGGGGGGTGCAGGGTGAGTGGGCGTGGCTCTTGCTGATTGGCTAATAGTCGTCTCCTTGTTGTCACTGGTGTTAATGCATTTATTTTCTAGTGTATGAAACCAGGCCTTAGACAGTTTGATACCTTCTTCTTTTCTTTTCTAAGTAGATCTTCCGACCAGGAAACACGCATAGAAGCACTCGCCACTGAAGATGCCCTCCGCAGTTGAGGGCGAAACGTCTGGTATCAACACCAACTATGGACCACGGCCACATAACCCGGAATCACTCAACATTAGTAACATTAAGAGTTATATTATTTTTGGTCTGGACATCTTACCTCAATATTAATGTTGATTTGTTCTTGGACATGTTTCAAAACAATTCTGTTTTATCGTCAGCTTTCCCAGACTGGTCTGAAAAACATAATATAAATTCAGACACTAAATTATTAAAACAGTTAGAAAATACAAAAGAGCTGACTATTTGGGAAAAAATTTATATTCAGAAGAACAGAAACAGAGTTATGAATTTTGATATTCCGATGGAGGGTGACCTTGTTTGGAGGTTCTTTGGCCAACCACAGGATGGAGCTGACATCGACATCCAGGTGGTGCAACATAAATAAAACCAGTCTGGGAAAGCTGACGATAAAACAGAATTGTTTTGAAACATGTCCAAGAACAAATCAACATTAATATTGAGGTAAGATGTACAGACCAAAAATAATATAATTAAAATAACCTCAAAATGTAACTTCCTAAAATTAAATATTAACATTAAGAGGTTTCAAAGTTAAAATTGGGAAACACATTATGAGGTTCTTTTTGAAGATGGCAGTTTAGAAAATGAGCCCTTCAAAAGAACACCAGATGGCAGTTTAGAAAATGAGTCCTTCAAAAGAACACCAGATGGCAGTTTAGAAAATAATTCCTTCAAAAGAACACCAGATGGCAATTTGGATAATTACCGGTAAAAGAAAAAATTGACAGTCGTGAAAACAGCTGAGGATGGTGACGATGGTCGCTGATACTGCAGTGCTGTGTTTAAAAAAACATAGAAGTATGAGGTAAAAAGAAATCACGATTCATTTAATTCTTATTAATTAAACCTCATAATGTTAAAAATTCCCAAATTTATTATATAAAAATAGTGGTTACATGTATGGTATCCATCCATAGTAAATTTGCCCGAGGGCAGGTCTTTCACTGCAATCATAGCATTTTCATGCTATGCTTTGCAGTTTTACTAGGGAATTATAGGTGTGGTAGCTTCCCGTTGCTTTCCACACTGGTGAAGGATGTTGATGATAATGATAAGGATGATGATGACGACCGGATGATTTTTGAGACCGTTGGGCCCTAAGCTTCCTGACATTTGTCTTACAGGTGAGGAAAAACCTCGAAAAAAAACCTCACCCAGGTGCCTGTCCTGACCGGGAATCGAACCTGGGCTCACTGCGTGACAAGGCAGCATGCTACCTCGAGACCACAGCGGCGGACGTGTATGGTATATTGTAAGAAAATTTATTGTGAATTGACAAGTGAAGTACTTTGTAAGTTTTTGTACGTACTTTATGATTATTAAATTTTGAAACATCCTGTACAATGATTAAATTAAAATGTTTCATACCTCTCCTCATATCCAGTCTTCTAAGTAGATCGCAATTTCAAAGCCTTTGTGGCTTCATCTTCAATACTATCTTGTCGACTGATGTTATGTCAGTCAGCAGAACTACTTCTTCTTCCCTCTGAAGAATCAACATAACATCAGTCGACTAGATAGTACTGAAGATGAAGCCACGAAGGCTTTGAAATTGCGATCTACTTAGAAGACTGGATATGAGGAGAGGTATGAAGCATTTTAATTTAATCATAAATTAAACCTCATAGTGATTTATTCCTAAAAAAATTCAATATAAAAAATGTTAAGGTAGAATATGTTTATCACTCACCTCATATTGTTCTTCTTATTTGATTATAGACTAGTTTCGGAACATAGTTTCTGTTCCATCCTCAGTAACATCACGACCGTTGTTCTGTCGTCTTGAAGAGTTGTCCTTCTCTCCTTCCATTGGCTGACTGAAAAACCTCGAAACCAGGTCATTCTCACCGGGAATTTCAAAGTTCATTAATTTCTTCTTTTCGCTCTTTTGAATGTAGATCTTTTCCCAAACAGTAAGTTCTTTTGGTTTTTCTATTTGTTTTAATAATTTTGCTTCTTTCTCGATAAGATGTTTTTCAGACCATGCATGGGCAGCCACTGCAGATTTTTCTACTTCCCCTTTCTTGACATTCCTGAGATGTTCTTTAACTCTAGTTTTCAAATTTCTTTTAGTTTTTCCTATGTAGAATTTCTCACATTCTTCTCATTTAATTTGATAAATCCCTGATTTGTTTTCTTCTTTAATTTTCTCATTCTTATTAGGTCTAATCAGTCTGCTGATGCTGTAGTCATTTTGGGTGCTAACCTTATGTTGAAATCTTTAAAAAATTTTTTGAAACTTGTGGTGTTTTAATGGATGATATGTGAATTTTTTAAATTTTACATTATCTTCTTTTACTTTTAGAAGAGTGCTTTGATTAATAAATTTTTGTCTTTTGAACTTGTTTATTTTTTTGAGTATCATTTTTATAGCAAAACCATTTTTCGTGGCTACGTTGATTATGTGTTCTTTTTCTTTTTCATAATTTTCTTTGTTCATTGGTATGTTCACTAATCTATGTGTCAAACTATTGAAAACTGCTTCTTTGTGAGCTATGTGATTGAAACCTAAAGCTTTTATGTAGTTATCTATATGTGTCTTTTTTCTGTAAATTCCAAATTCTATCTTATTTTCTTCATTCCTTTTTAAGTTGAGATCTAAAAAATGGTATTTCTCCATTGATTTCCTTTTCCATAGTGAACTTTATAGTTTTGACTTTGAATGTTCAATAATTTTAATGCGTCATCTATCTGTTTATGATTAACTATTGCAATTATGTCATCCACATATCTGCACCAGAACTTGAAAATTAAACGATGTCCGTTAATTATCTTGTGTTCAAAATTCCCCATGAATAGATTAGCTAAGAATGGAGATAAAGGGTTTCCCATCGAAAGTCCTGAATTTTGTTTATAAAATCTTCCATTGTAGGTGAAAAACATATTATCGATACATAATTTAGTTAAAGTTTTATGATGTTTTTATTATTAATTTAACATTTCTCAATGAAAGATAAATTAAATTTGAAGAGAAAAATTTTCGCCTAGACCTGGACTCGAACCCGGGACCCTTGGCTTTCCGGGCCAAGTGCTCTACCAACTGAGCTATCGAGGCGAGTTACGATCTAGACGCAAATTTTTCTCTTATATACGTTGTAATTCCCTATCGCCAAATGCTTTTTGAAACCATTGTTTCTATCTTTGCAAATGGCGGCTTCTTAGTTAAGAAGACATTTATTGGAAATTTAATATTACTTTAAAAGCCAGTAAGGCCTCTAATGATGTTTTTATTATTAATTTAACATTTCTCAATGAAAGATAAATTAAATTTGAAGAGAAAAATTTTCGCCTAGACCTGGACTCGAACCCGGGACCCTTGGCTTTCCGGGCCAAGTGCTCTACCAACTGAGCTATCGAGGCGAGTTACGATCTAGACGCAAATTTTTCTCTTATATACGTTGTAATTCCCTATCGCCAAATGCTTTTTGAAACCATTGTTTCTATCTTTGCAAATGGCGGCTTCTTAGTTAAGAAGACATTTATTGGAAATTTAACATTACTTTAAAAGCCAGTAAGGCCTCTAATGATGTTTTTATTATTAATTTAACATTTCTCAATGAAAGATAAATTAAATTAAATTTGAAGAGAAAAATTTTTCTCTTCAAATTTAATTTATCTTTCATTGAGAAATGTTAAATTAATAATAAAAACATCATTAGAGGCCTTACTGGCTTTTAAAGTAATGTTAAATTTCCAATAAATGTCTTCTTAACTAAGAAGCCGCCATTTGCAAAGATAGAAACAATGGTTTCAAAAAGCATTTGGCGATAGGGAATTACAACGTATATAAGAGAAAAATTTGCGTCTAGATCGTAACTCGCCTCGATAGCTCAGTTGGTAGAGCACTTGGCCCGGAAAGCCAAGGGTCCCGGGTTCGAGTCCAGGTCTAGGCGAAAATTTTTCTCTTCAAATTTAAAGTTTTATATTCGACTATCTTTACTTTTTCAATTTTATTATTTTTCATCCAAATCTCTAAAATTTCCATAGTTTGGTCTTTTGGAATGCTTGGAAATAAGGAAACAACATCAAATGAAACTAATCTGTCTGAAGATTGTAGTTGTATGTTTTCTAGTTTATCTACCAATTCATAAGAGTTTTCTATTGCAGAGTTTTCAAATCCATTCATTTTATTAAATTCCTTACATAACCATTTAGATAAATGATATGTAGGAGACCCTATGTTGTTAATTATCGGCCTCATTTTCTTCCCTTCTTTGTGCACTTTCGGGAGTCCGTAGATGTTGGGAATTTTTGGATTTGAAACCTTCAGATGAAACTTGTCTTTCTTAGTTAAAATGTGATTGATATTCTTGAGAGTGTTGTCTACTTCTTTAATGGTTTTGTTAAGGGGGTCTGATTGAATCTGTGTATATTCTTCAGAGTCCAAAAGTTTTTCCATTCTGTTGTTGTATTCTTCTTTGTCTAAAATAACCAACTGGTTGCCTTTGTCAGCTTTAGTAATTATTACATTTTTACTGTTGATGTCTTTAATAATTTTCATGTTTCTTGAACCCTTTTTGTTTATTGGTGTTTCCTTGATTTCTTTGATAATTTTTTCACATTTTTTCCTGATGGTAATTTTGTCTTCCATATTCATGTTTTCAATTAGAATTTCTGTATCTGCTATATATATTCTAATTGAAAACATGAATATGGAAGACAAAATTACCATCAGGAAAAAATGTGAAAAAATTATCAAAGAAATCAAGGAAACACCAATAAACAAAAAGGGTTCAAGAAACATGAAAATTATTAAAGACATCAACAGTAAAAATGTAATAATTACTAAAGCTGACAAAGGCAACCAGTTGGTTATTTTAGACAAAGAAGAATACAACAACAGAATGGAAAAACTTTTGGACTCTGAAGAATATACACAGATTCAATCAGACCCCCTTAACAAAACCATTAAAGAAGTAGACAACACTCTCAAGAATATCAATCACATTTTAACTAAGAAAGACAAGTTTCATCTGAAGGTTTCAAATCCAAAAATTCCCAACATCTACGGACTCCCGAAAGTGCACAAAGAAGGGAAGAAAATGAGGCCGATAATTAACAACATAGGGTCTCCTACATATCATTTATCTAAATGGTTATGTAAGGAATTTAATAAAATGAATGGATTTGAAAACTCTGCAATAGAAAACTCTTATGAATTGGTAGATAAACTAGAAAACATACAACTACAATCTTCAGACAGATTAGTTTCATTTGATGTTGTTTCCTTATTTCCAAGCATTCCAAAAGACCAAACTATGGAAATTTTAGAGATTTGGATGAAAAATAATAAAATGAAAAAGTAAAGATAGTCGAATATAAAACTTTAACTAAATTATGTATCGATAATATGTTTTTCACCTACAATGGAAGATTTTATAAACAAAATTCAGGACTTTCGATGGGAAACCCTTTATCTCCATTCTTAGCTAATCTATTCATGGGGAATTTTGAACACAAGATAATTAACGGACATCGTTTAATTTTCAAGTTCTGGTGCAGATATGTGGATGACATAATTGCAATAGTTAATCATAAACAGATAGATGACGCATTAAAATTATTGAACATTCAAAGTCAAACTATAAAGTTCACTATGGAAAAGGAAATCAATGGAGAAATACCATTTTTAGATCTCAACTTAAAAAGGAATGAAGAAAATAAGATAGAATTTGGAATTTACAGAAAAAAGACACATATAGATAACTACATAAAAGCTTTAGGTTTCAATCACATAGCTCACAAAGAAGCAGTTTTCAATAGTTTGACACATAGATTAGTGAACATACCAATGAACAAAGAAAATTATGAAAAAGAAAAAGAACACATAATCAACGTAGCCACGAAAAATGGTTTTGCTATAAAAATGATACTCAAAAAAATAAACAAGTTCAAAAGACAAAAATTTATTAATCAAAGCACTCTTCTAAAAGTAAAAGAAGATAATGTAAAATTTAGAAAATTCACATATCATCCATTAAAACACCACAAGTTTCAAAAAATTTTTTAAAGATTTCAACATAAGGTTAGCACCCAAAAATGACTACAGCATCAGCAGACTGATTAGACCTAATAAGAATGAGAAAATTAAAGAAGAAAAACAAATCAGGGATTTATCAAATTAAATGTGAAGAATGTGAGAAATTCTACATAGGAAAAACTAAAAGAAATTTGAAAACTAGAGTTAAAGAACATCTCAGGAATGTCAAGAAAGGGGAAGTAGAAAAATCTGCAGTGGCTGCCCATGCATGGTCTGAAAAACATCTTATCGAGAAAGAAGCAAAATTATTAAAACAAATAGAAAAACCAAAAGAACTTACTGTTTGGGAAAAGATCTACATTCAAAAGAGCGAAAAGAAGAAATTAATGAACTTTGAAATTCCCGGTGAGAATGACCTGGTTTCGAGGTTTTTCAGTCAGCCAATGGAAGGAGAGAAGGACAACTCTTCAAAACGACAGAACAACGGTCGTGATGTTACTGAGGATGGAACAGAAACTATGTTCCGAAACTAGTCTATAATCAAATAAGAAGAACAATATGAGGTGAGTGATAAACATATTCTACCTTAATGAATATACCTCATAGTGAGAATTCCTAAAATAAGTAATAAAAAATGTTTTTTGTTGTGTGTTCATAAGGGTGGAAGAACTGCTTCTTCGCCGGAGTCTTGGAGATTTGGAAGCAGATGAAAGGAGAGGATCAACATCTGCGAGGCGAAGCTTTTTTCGTCGTAAAAAACACCAACGCAGCTCTTCGAGGGATTCAAAAGAGTTGGCAAGTTTCTCCAGTATCAACCTTGGCTGGTACAGTGATTCTGGAACTTTAAATGAAGAGGTTGCTCTTTGTTCTTACCAACGTGTGGAAAGGTTGGACTGTAAGTATCATAATTTATTATGTCATTGAATAAATAATTTGCCTCCATTTGTCTCTATTCTCCGCCTTCCTTCTCCATCCTTGTACACCCAGTAATTTCAGATCCTGTTGAATGCTGTCCAGCCATCTAATATTAGGACGTCCAACTCTTCGGTTTCCATTTATAGTAGCCAGTGTAACCTTATGACATATGTCTGATTCCTCTTCCCTGTATAGATGTGCCAATCATCTAATTCTTGCCATCTTAATTGTCCTATTTTGTTAAAAGAACTATAAGAATGAATAAAAAAGTTAGATGACGCCCTTTTTCGTTTGCTAGTTTGTTCCAATTTATCAGTCCGGCTTACTTCGTGAATGTTTCTGTGAGTAATAGAAAATTTTACATTTTGGAAGTGAAGTTGAAGTTAGAAAAGGGATTAAAATAGATAACAAAGAGCTGAAGATAATAAACTATGCTGATGACACAGTTCTAATTGCACAAAGTGAAGATGATTAGCAAATGCTATTGCACAAATTTAGAATCATTGCAGCAAAATATAACATGAAAAATCTCAACAAATAAAACCAAATCAATGGCATTATCCAAGGACCCACGATGTGTTAAATTAGAAATAGAAGGGAAAAGAATAGAACAGATCATGAAATTAAAATATTTAGGAATAGAAATTAATAGCAGCAACAGAATAACAGATGAAATCCTCCATCAAGCAAATAATGCAAACAAAATATCGGGATTATATTTGATACAGTTGGTAGAGCACTTGGCCCGGAAAGCCAAGGGTCCCGGGTTCGAGTCCCGGTCTGGGCGAAAATTTTTCTCTTCAAATATAATTTATCCTTCAATGAGAAGTGTTAAATTAATAATAAAATCGTCAAAATATCGGGATGTTTAAACAATACTGTTTGGAAAAATAAAAATTTAAGAATAGATACAAAAGTAAGAATTTACAGATCTGTCATAAGACCAGTTCTAACGTATGGTTATGAATGCTGAACAGAAACTCAAAAAACAAAACAAATCAATGAAATAACCAAAATTAAAGTTTTAAGGAAAATCACTGAGAGAGAAAATTTGCATCTCTGTTATTAGAGAAGAATGTGAAATTGAACCTATAAATCTCTGGATAAATGATAGAAGACTAAATTGGAACGGTCACATAGATAGAATGGAGAACAATAGACTAGTGAAGAAAGTACGTGACTGGATACCTCAGCAGAAAAGGCCTTTAGCAAAGTCATAACTATGATGGAAGGACGTCACCATATCCCGGACTTGTAGTGAATGAACACGCAACAAGCTGCCAGCTTTCATGCGTAGAGGAAGAAAAAGAAGGTTGACACCCACAATAATATAAATACAATGTTGAATAAACTAAAGATTCTAGACGTGATATGATCTAAGTTGTTAAAGCACCTAACAATAGGAATACAATATGAAAATTACTTATCATAGGGCTTATACACTTTTAAGATTTATCCAGGTTCTTAAGAATAATTTTTTATCAACCTTGAAGAAATTATTAAAGTTAAAAATGTACTAACTTACAACTCAGTAAGTAGGTATATATGTTATATTTGAAGAGAAAAATTATAAACTCAGACTGGGGCTTGAACCCAGTAGGTATATTTGTATTTTTTTTAAGTCCATTAATATAATTAATGGTGAGTGGAGAACATATTTTTGACGACTCACCTCATATAATTTCAAATTTCTTTGATACCAGCAGTTTCAGACAATATCTTGTCCCACTTCAGTCATGGCTTATTGTCTGAAACCGCCGGTATCAAAGAAATTTGAAATTATATGAGGTGAGTCGTTAAAAATATGTTCTCCACTCACTATTAATGATATAACCTCATAATGTTTACTTCCCAATATTAATTTAAATATACCATTAATATAAACTGAGAAAAAAAAAGTTCAATATTTTTACAGATAGAGCTCTTAAAATTTAATTACTTTCTAAATTTTTTGTGTAACTTAAAAAAAATATATATATATATTGAATTGTGTACAGATCCTGTATTCAGGCCAGTGCTGATTGTGGGTCCACTAGCTGACTGTGTGATGGAGAGACTGATTCAGGATTTCCCTGATAAGTTCACTAGATGTGTCCCAGAAGTGAGGCATTGCACACAGAGCATGATGGAGAAAGGCGTATCAGAGAATGTTTTTGTTGATTATCGAAAGAAGGGCAGCAACTTCGAGTGCACCACTGTAACAGCTGTGAAAGATATCTGTGATAAAGTAAGTTCTCATACATATTCAATGTTACAACTGTTAAAAAATCTTATAAATTATTTTCAACTAACCATGAGAGATATCTGATAAAACTACTATATATTTACAAAGTCCTACTTTTTTTTTTTTTACATTTTGAGTGTTCAAATTTGGAATGTGCTTCTTACTTTTAAACTTTGTAGGAAGTAACTCCAGGAGGTGTTAATAATTAAAAAAGTATCTTATTTACAAAATTTGAAGCACTTTCAAAATTACCATGTGTACTGGTATACTCTAAATGTGATATTTAATTGTTTTTGATTCACATTTGAAGGAAGCCATTTGGTTTATTATGGGAATTTTAATCAAGTCACAGAAACTCAACAGTAAAAATTGTTTGAAAGATCAGTAGAATATTAATTTCTAGATATTTTATATATATATATTTATCCAAACATTTCTATGACTCAACAGAGCTCAATGGAAGTTTTTCAGAGTGTAGAAAATCCAGAATATTGCCTGTAGTTCCTGGCCATGGTTGATGGATTTTTAGGATGGAAAAATCCAAGGAACAAGTCCTCCAGGAGGGACTTTAAACAATGAGTCCTTAGTCTGAAGATTTTCAGCTTGTAAAAGAACCACACTCCTGAATAAAAAGGACTCTGTGCAAAATTTATCGACCATTTCCCATCCAGTAATATCTTAGTTTCATATAATAAAGTTGGGAATTTTTACATTATGAGGTTTTCTTAGCAATCAAATGAATCATGAATTCTTCTTACCTCATACATCTTCGTTCTTTAACACAGAACTGCAGTATTGGGAAATGTCATTCCCATCCTCAGCTGTTGTCACAACTTGTGACTTGAGTCGTGACAACAGCTGAGGATGGGGAATGATGTTTCCCAATACCGTGGTTCTGTGTTAAAGTACATAGATGTATGAGATAAGAATTCACGATTCATTTGATTTTTTTTAATATCTTAGTTATCCTCTAGATGCCTCATCAAGGTGCTAGGCTGATCTTCTATCACTTGCTGACATCTATGGGTAAATGAGCATAACATAACAAAATTAACTTAGTCAATAAGTTCCCTTTAGGGTGCACCCTAATCCTGGTACATGGAAGGAAAGGGCTTAAGAAGAAGAAGAATTTAACATTTCTCACTTCTTCTTCTTAAACTTAATTTGTAGGATTTTCATCCTGTTTATTTCCAAAATCACTCCTCGGAGGAAGACATATTGGATGTGCATTCACTGTCTATCCATCTCTTGGCTGGTCTTATACATTGCTCGCAGTCCCAAGGATCAAGCCTCGGATGAAAGACGGAAACATTTCTCACTGAAGAACAAATTATATTTGAAGAGAAAAATATACACCTAGACTGGGGTTCGAACCCAGGACTTTAAGCTTTATATGCTAATAAGAGCAATAGAATATAAAGTTAAAGAATTGAAAAATCTGCAATTGCTGCACATAGTTTATTAGAACATCATAAAATTGGAATAGAAGCTAAACTTTTAAAACAAGTAGAGAAACCTTTGGAATTGACAGTTTGGGAAAAAATATACATTCAGAAAAACAAAAATAGATCAATGAATTTTGATATCCCTAACGAAATTACATTGATTTCGAAGTTCATAAATTCAACCATAGATGGCAGCACTGAAGATGGCGACAATAGAATAGTTGACGGCCGAAGAATTTCGTCAGTCGGAGTTATGGCTGACGATGAACATGACTATGTTTGAAATCGCGATATCATGGAAGCATGAATCCTATGAGGTGAGTTGTTTAAACAATATGTTCTCCGATGAATTTTAATGATTATACCTCATAATGTTTACTTCCCAACATTAATTAAATATAAATAGAATTGAAAAATATTTAAAAGAACAATTTGCATTAAGATTGGAGGGCTAGAATAGCTCAGTGGCAAGAGCATTAGCATATAAAGCTAAAGGTCCTATGTTCAAACTCCAGTCTAGGCTTTGTTTTTCTCTTCAAATATAATTTTGCTATAACTGTGTTGATCGTTCTCATAGCTGTAAAAGTAATTTGGGAGTATTTTAACGATGCTTACATATAATTAGAATTTTACCACTTATTTCATTTGTTGCACTATATGTATTGAAGTATATCTGCATCAGAATGTCATGATTCAATATTGCTTTTCAGAATAGCCATTGTATTTTGGACATTAGCCTAGCCTCAGTTGAGAGACTTCATCGTCAGCAGATTTATCCTATTGTTCTACTGATAAAGTTCAAATCAACGAAGCAAATAAAGGAAGTAAAGGATACAAGGTACCCAATGGAGAAAGTTTCAGCTAAGGCAGCCAAAGAAATGTATGAACATGCTTTGAAGTTGGAGTCCGAATACAGACATTATATTTCAGGTAATAAATTATTGAATAAAACCAGTAACTTCTAAAGAAAAAAAAAAAGTATTTTATGTACCGTGTCAAGTGCAAAATGAAGATTTTTATGAAGGGCTATGGGGTTGCTTTCAAGGCTCTCTTCATTCCAGGGTGTAAATTCCTGAACACTTAAATGAAATTTATCATGAAGTTCATACAATATTTTGGGATATACTAGTCTGAAATTGAATAAATTAAAACTTTTTGATAAGAATTTTAAGTTATAAATTTGCTTTGTGTTTGTATGTCTTCTTTGACATGTTTTGTTCTTATATCTAGGGGTTGTGTGTATTGCATACGAAAGAAAAATCTTGAAGAGGTCATACATAATGCTATTATTAGGTTAAGAGTCCACTGCTGTGGTCTCGAGGTAGCATGCTGCCTTGTTACGCAGCAGGCCCAGGTTCGATTCCCGGTCAAGACAGGCTCCTGGGTGAGGCATTTATTCAGGGTTTTTCCCCACCTGTAAGACAAATGTCAGGAAGCTTAGGGCCCAATGGTCCCAAAAATCATCATTATCATCCTTATCATTTCACCAGTGTTCAAAGTAACAGGAAGTTATCACACCTATAATTCCCTAGTAAAGCTGCAAAGCATAGATGAAAATGCTATGATTGCAGTGAAAGACCTGCCCTAGGGCAGAACACTATAGAATAGAATTAGGTTAACAGTTTCTTAATTTAAACACTTAAAAATATTTACAAAATAAATCATTTCAAGCTCGTTAAAGGAACCTTAAGCCTGAATAAAGAGGCAGCTAATGAAGGATAGGCAAGGCCCAACATTGGGTTATTACACCATTGTAAATGTAGATGCATTAGTCAATGGCATGAGAAGAATTTAGGGTGGCTAGCTTCAAGGTCCAATTTTAATCCAAGAAATTTTCCAACTCTCACTTTATTGGAAGTTAAAAAGACCTCAGAAGCAGTCTGGACACAAATTGAGCAATAAAAATTTCTATAGCTCCACTACCTGGAACTGAATTCATGCTATACAGCATATAATCAGATGTCCTGTGCCTCAGATACCTGACCTACTCATTAAAATATAAGTAACAGTTTATTATATTTTGATGTTTTTATTTAAATTAACACTTTTCAATCCTGGATAGAATTAAATCTAAGAAAGAAAAATTAACGCTCAAACCAGGACTTAAACTCTGGATATCTGATTCTGTACATCAGTATGATTCCAATTACACCATTCGAACACCGATAAGAATGTCAACATTTGTTTATTTTTTCTTTCAGTCACCTCATACTTCATAACTCCTCGCAGACCCAGGGTTTCGTCACATGGGTCTGCGAGGAGTTATGAAGTATGAGGTGAGTGAAAGAAAAAATAAACAATTTTAAAAAATTATATTTGAAAAGAAAAATATACGCCTAGACTGGGGTTTGAACCCAGGACCTTTGACTTTCTATGTCAATGCTCTTCCATCTGAGTCACCTAGGCCTCCAATCTAAACGCGTATTTTTCTCTTACACATAGTTAATTCCCTAACCCCAAATGCTACGAGCAGTTGCTACGATTTTTGCAAATGGCGGCTTCTTTGTTAAGAAGACTTTTTATTGGGAATTTCTTCTTCTTCTTCCTTCCAAGTATTAGGCCAAGGCCTGTTACGGTCCTATAGAAAATTGATCCTTCTGGAAAATTCTCGTATAAGACTTGAAAGCATAATAATAGTCCCTTCGATTGGTTGCTGGCCAAAGGAAGGCAAGACCAGTGATGGGGCTGCCATCTTATAGCCTCTGGTCAGGCTTTTCTGGAGAAGAAAAGAAAATAAAGGAAAGAAGAATTTAAACATTACTTATAAAGCCAGTAGTGCTTCTTTCAATGTTAATATTATTCGTTTTTAAACATTGTCCATCATTAAGGTGTTTAAAAACGAATAATATTAATATTAAAAAACCTCATAGTGTTATTTCCTATCTACATAACTTAAGAATGTCAACATTTCTTTCTACTTATACAATTCTCAATCATCCAAAGACTGATAGCTAACTGATATCATTAATCCAGAAGTATTTTATTGAGAATTTATACATTACTTTTGAGCAGTGCTCGAATGGTATAATTGGAATCATACTGATGCACAGAATTAGAGATCCAGGGTTCAAGTCCTTGTTCAAGCATTAATTTTTCTTTGTTAAGTTAAAGTTTATAATATATTGATTTGTTTTGTTTGTGTAGCTGTGATACCTGCGGGTGTAAATGTTGCATACATGTGCACTCAGATTAAGGCAGCTGTGGACGAGGAACAGAACAAGACATTGTGGGTGCCATGTGGCACAATGTGACACTCGGTTTATTTCCCAATGCTGTCTGACACGAACAGGTGGCAGTCCTTGTGAAGGTGGGGGTCAACAGTCTATACTTGTGTGTCACAATTGCAGGCCACTGGATTTAATTACATTTTAAAATTCACAAAATCAGTTTATATTAATTGTACAATTTATTTTATAATTACAGTTTTTACTAATGTTAAATGAAGTGATTCATTGGACATTGTGGAATTTTGTACATTGATACAAACGTAAAAATCATTATAGATCTAAAATTGAAAATTTTTACATCTCTCTTCATAAAAATAAGTTTCCCTCACTTGGCTAGTTTTCAGAGCAATCACTTCCATCTGTGCTCTACTCATAGTCAGTGAGAAAAGCATGTTTATGAGGTGAGGTGTAAAAATGTCCATTTCATTTATATAGTAGCAGTAAAACTGGTATTGCATGATTCTGGGGTTTCTTGGAAAATATGGCTCATTTACTAATTGTGATATACTGATCTCAAAACTGTAATCCATTTTATCCTATCACATACCAATTTTTTACTATTATCAGTTTTATAGTTATATAGTATCCTGCTAGAGTTCGGAATTCCTAAAAAGTTAGTTAGACTTATACGAATGTGTCTAAATGGCACAAAAAGTAGGGTGCATGTAGGCAAACAGTTTTCGGATATTTGAAATCCACAGTGGGTTGAAGCAAGGAGATGCACTATCTCCCCTACTATTTAATTTTGTACTAGAGCATACCATCAAATCTTTAGAGGATGAAGAAGGCCTACAACTCAATGGTATAAATAAGCTGTTAGTTTATGCTGATGATGTAGTACTATTGGGCAATAGCGAGGAGATACTAAAGGCCAACACACACACACACACACACTACTGAGTAACACTAAGAAATTGGGACTGGAAGTAAATATCAATAAAACTAAATATATGGTCACATATAGAAATACATTATAAAATGGAAATGGACAGCTAATGACAAATGAGGGAAATTTTGAGGAAGTGGCTGAATTCAAATACCTAGGAACAATAATCACAAACAGGAATGAGATGCATAAGGAAATTAAACATAGGCTCAATTCTCGAAATGCGTGCTATTATGCATTACAGAGACTCTTGACTTCCCAACTCCTTTCAAAAAATGTTAAATTGAAAATATATAAAACTATTATTCTACCAATTATATTATATGGATGTGAAACATGGACTCTTGTGTTAAGGGAGGAAAGGAGATTACGAGTATTTGAGAATGAAGTTCTTAGGAAAATGTTTGGACCAATGAGAGATGAACAGACAGGAGAATGAAGAAGACTGCATAACAGTGAATTACGTGGTCTTTATAGGAAGCCAGATATAATGAGAACAGTTAGGTCTCATAGACTGCAATGGGCAGGACATATGGCACGAAAGGGGAATGAAAGAAATGCATGGAAGCTTTTTGTAGGAAAGCCAGAGGGAAAACGCCCAGTTAGTGGACCAAGAATGAGATGGGAGAATAACATTAACTATGATTTAAGGGAAGTAGATTATACAGGGGATAATTGGAAAACATTGGCTCAGGATAGGGATGTATGGAGAGCTTATGTCCGCGTGGCCATGAACCTATGGGTTCGTTAGTGCCAGTGAGTTAGTTAGTTAGTTTTATATAGTTGTTTGCCCATCAGAAGGGGAAGTATGGCTGAACCTATGGTGCTTTTCATCAGGAGTAAGCTATGTACTAGCGCTAGGTTTCACCTTCTCCTTTCTCATCATCATCATCATCCCTCATACAGCACACATTACACTATACAAACACATAAATATACATTCATTCTATACTCCTCTCATGCACAGTACAAAAATACATTATTTACATAAAGTGGTCTGCTGAAGTGGTGCATAAATTAAAAATAGACAACATTAATACCAATTATCTGCCTAGTGCAGAACCCAAAACATGTAAAGTGCAATGATGGTAATAGAAACACGCGCATATTTTTTTATGTAGTTCTATGTATGGCTCTTGTTTGAAGCAAATAACTGCTGAGCTATTATTCAAGTGTAAGTGATTAATTAAGAAGAGTGGTCAAATACTAATTTATGTTTATTAATTAAATAAAAATAAAACTAACAGTTTTATTTGATTTTCATATTTATTAAGATATAATTCAGTTACAGCTGTTTCGGTATACTGTACCTTCTTTAGACATGTTAAATTATGAATTGTGTTATTATAGTACATGTCAACTGATCTAAGCAACAATACAACAATAATTTATTTGAATTCTTTAATTTAACAAAGGCGATTCATTCAAATCAAGTTGAGAATTTAACAATTTATTACTACTTTTCAATTTATTTATTTCTACAGCCTCCAAAAGGTCCAACTTCTTACCCTTATCACAAACATGTAAAATTTCAAAGTTCGGATCAAAACAATGAATAAATTGGAATAGGTGGTTAGCATATTTTGAATATTCTAAATTTCTGTTATATGCTCTCATGTGTTCCTTTATACGAGAGATAAAAGGTCTACCAGTTTGTCCTATATAGACATTGTCACATGTGCCACACTTCAATTTATATACACCTGATAATTTTTCTTTTTTTATTTCGGTTTTACAAAATATAATAAAAACAATAAAACCGAAATAAAAAAAGAAAAATTATCAGGTGTATATAAATTGAAGTGTGGCACATGTGACAATGTCTATATAGGACAAACTGGTAGACCTTTTATCTCTCGTATAAAGGAACACATGAGAGCATATAACAGAAATTTAGAATATTCAAAATATGCTAACCACCTATTCCAATTTAATCATTGTTTTGATCCAAATTTTGAAATTTTACATGTTTGTGATAAGGGTAAGAAGTTGGACCTTTTGGAGGCTGTAGAAATAAATAAATTGAAAAGTAGTAATAAATTGTTAAATTCTCAACTTGATTTGAATGAATCATCTTTGTTAAATTAAAGAATTTAAATAAATTATTGTTGTATTGTTGCTTAGATCAGTTGATATGTACTATTTTTTTATTATATAAAAGTTTCCTCATTAGAGGATTGCCTCAAGGACAAAGTGATACAGACAATTAATTTTTGTAATTGATTAAATACATTTTGTAAATATATTTTAAGAAATTCAACTTGTAGGCCTAATTGAAGTATACATACTATAAAGTAATTTTGTAAATATGGTTTCTTAAAATTGAAATTGATCCTCTAATGGCAGCGATGGCAATTCTAGAAAGATACACTCTGTCCAAATCTAAGGAATTCCAAAATTTGGCTAAGAATCCTGGTATAGTACCTCTTGCCCCGATCATCAATCCTGTGACAGTTATACTATCTAGTTGGTATTTATCTTTGTAATAGTCAATTGTTGGCTCATATATGGCTTTCTTTTCAGAGTCAACTTCCTCAGGTTGGCCACTATGAGTCTCAAAACGAATTGTGGGATCTAATATCATACCAATTTTAGACACAATTCATAATTTAACGTGTCTGAAGAAGGTACAATGTACTGAAACACCTGTAACTGAATTATATCTTAATAAATATGAAAATCAAATAAAACTGTTAGTTTTATTTTTATTTAATTAATAAATGTGGATTTTCATCAAGTAAACACCAACTCAATTGATAATTTATGTTTAAATGTGTTGTGAATAGTATTAACTTGCAGTTGATAATAACATAAATTTGATAGGACCAAGAGTAGGAAAGTGCATATTATTATTTCTCATAATGTGAAAAATTGGTTTGTGATAGAGGAAATGGTATTCATATTTAAATTCAGCATAGATAATATTAGGGCTAATCATATATCAGAATAGAAACCTCATGGGAAAAGTTAAAATTTGCATACCAGTGTGATTTACCTCATAATGTTATACCCCATTAGAATTTTTATTAAATTATGATTCATATTAAATTTTTTTCACAGATTTAACAAAAATTCATGGGAAGTGATACTATGACGTAAATTATCAATAGAAATATAAATACGAAACATCACACCTCATCTCATCAGCTAAACTCCAAAAACAATTACGAAAACTAATTAAATTATGTAGGTAGGAAATAACACTATGAGGTTCATTTTAATTAAATTTGAGTTTTATTTTTATTTTATTTTTGGTTATATGAGGTGAGTCAAAATAAAACTCAAATATAATGAAAACTAGTGTTTTCGAAATATATTAGCACATTCTATGAGGGGAGGTGTGAAGTTTAAGATTCACATTTATGTTCTATTGTTTTCACTCAGATTTAATTACTTTATAAGTTCTTAAGCAAGAGCTGTGTAAAACTTGAAATAATTGCTAAATTTACATTTATAAAAAACTGAAGACTGTTCTAGTGCAAATGACAGTCTTATGAATCTTGTTAACAGAAAAAAAATCAATAACTATTGATTTATTTTAGGAAGTAATATTTTGAGGTTCTTTTTATCTAGCCAAGCTGATGATGATATAGAAGAATATATTGAAACATGTTCAAGAACAAATCAACATTAAATTGAGGTAAGATATCTCTAGACTCAAAAAAAAAAAAATTTATCAATAACTATATTGATACTTCCCAGTTGCATCTTCTATTGCTAACATGTTTGTTAACTTATTTTGCATATTTTTTCTCCCCTTACCTGGTGAAGTGGAAGAGAAGACCTTATGGTCTTAACTCCGTCAGGTAAAATAAAAAAATAAATAACACTTAACAATAACATATACTAAACAAAATGAACCAAAATAAGGTTAGGGTGATTCAGTAGTTAGCTTTTTAAGTTCAAGACTGATGTGGAGAATTCTTTTAGTTTTTAGCATATTCCCATAAGTTGGCTATATTATTGTACACATGATCAAAAGCCTATCTTTCAATGTCACATCTTGCTAATATGCCAATTTTAATTTATTTCTATCTCATCTTCTCATTCAATTTTCAGGTCGTTACATTCTGCTACTTTTTTAAAATTATATTGTAGACGATCATTTGCATTAGAACTGAATCTAAGGTGACTGTAAATTGACAAAGCCAGAAGTATAACTTTCAGCTTTGAAAAAAAAAAGTTTAATATGTATATAATTGAATTATAATTTATTATCTTTTTGTTATAAATTTATGTACACACAGTTTGTTCATTGTTGATGCTTTTGTCTAATATAGCAGCCTACAATATTTGTTGGAAGTTGTTGAATATATTATTTTTGTTAAATGATGTGTATAAAAGAAATCACTGTTATAATTTGGTATATTAGATCCAGTTGGCCAAAATAAGTAATATAATTGTATAAATTATTGTTTATAAGATTTATATCCTTATTCAACACTGATCTAATATAATTTCTTTAGATTAACTTCAAAGTTCGTTAAATATAAAACAGAGATATAAAATTGCTTCTTTCCAAGTTTGAAGATTGTGACCGAGTTTGAAATCTAGTCAGTTGAAATCATGAGCTGAGAAAGTTATAAACCAAATATTTATTTATTTATTTTCTAAATAACCAAATCATTATTCTCGCTCAGATGAAAGTCCAGTAGGACAGGAAAGAAGCTTTTTTTTTTCATTAAATTTCAATATTTGTTTTTTAGAATTAATTTACTTGGCTTACAAGAATATAGTTGCTTCCGTTTAGATGACAGATACAAAAAGGATAAAGGGCCTATGTTACAATGTGGTAGTTAAGCAATAAATAATCCAACAATGTTAATGTTTAGAATCAATAAATTTAAGCATTAACATGTTGCATTCGTTCAATAAATTTCTCTAATTATTTTGTGGATACTTAAGCTTTGACTATGGGCATGTCTGGTTGCTCAGACATACCTTTGGAAAAGAGTGGGCATGATCAACATAACTACTCGTTTATTATTATTCAACTTGGATTCTATGGATGTTCAAGGTATACTACTTTTTTTTTTTTCTAATATTCATAGATTTTTTTGAGACATACTATATGAATGAAACGTGAACACCGGCAATAATGGTCAATAATTTATTTACTCTTTCTACTTAGTAATGATTATACAATGTTTCTAAAGTATTTATTCAAAATTTTCGTAACAAAATTATTTTACAAGTTTTAAATGTAGGTAGCATAGTTTATAACATTCAATATTGTAGACCTCAGATTTCTAGACTTGTTTGGCGTAGGCTGAAACATATGTTCCTTAATGAACCAAGCTTTTAGCCAATATTATCACTCAAGAGTTTATCGTGTTGGATGCTTTAAGGGATTTTAAAATTTTGATTACCTATCTATTGGAACATGAAAACCCAAAGTCTAAACTTGAGTATACCCTCAAGATTTTAAAAAATTCGCTTCTATGTACTTATACGAACCTTATACTGGAACACAGCAGTTTGAAGGAGCTCAATTTGTGATAGCTTTTGAAAGCTACAATAAAAAACAAATATACATAACTAGATCAGGAATTATGCGAAGAAAATTATAACAAAATAGGAAAATTATGACACAAAAATATTATTTTCTAAAATTATATAATATATTTATATACCATATACAAGCTCTGTATAATTTTTAGATATGGGCCTACATACCAATACATAAATGAGACAAGCAGCCTTGTTTTTGGCTCAAGAAATCAAAATGTTCACTGAATTTTCCATTTTAATTAGCATTTTCATTCTGACAATTGAAAATATCATGTTCATGACTTGAAGCAATTTTAATGGGATCACACTGTAACTTAGTTTGTTTGACGAAACATGCTATAAGCCAGAAGGTTATGATTCCAGTCATGATGGGGTTACCATGTTAGCTGGGCGAAATCTTCTGGCAGCATCATGGCACTGGGGTCAATTCAGTCCCTAATGGAAATGAGTACCGGATGGAAGTTCTGGGGGCAAAGGCTGTCATACAAGGATGACAACCCGGTTTAAACATCATGCCAATTGTCTAGAAAGATGGGTGTCTCAATTTCCCACTGCCCAAAGGTGCTCCCAATGTCTGTAATGGGACCACTTTACCATAAATCTATATTGAAAGGTTTTATATCTATATGAAACACAACTAATTTATTCAGTGATATTTAATTGTGAAAACCAAACAAATGCAAGAAACAAAACATGATAAACAAAACAACCAGGCTTCCATGAAATGTAACACTGACAAAATTTAGGATAGGTACAATTTGGGAAGATTGCTATTTACGTTGCATGAAGATAATGAATTCCAGTAGATGCAAATTGGATGAATTCAGAGTTCAAGTAGACGAAGTCCAGTATGTCATATTTAGAGAAAAAAAAAATTTTAAAGTTGTTAATCCACAATTATAGGAGTGTTTCAAAACGCTCTTCTTGCAATTACAGTTAGATTTAATTTTAAACTATAAATATTGGTGAAATGTAGTTAGAATTATTTTTTCATGAAATGGAACTATCGCATTTTCTGGACTTGGTATACTTGTGCATTGTCAATTCTGTTTGCAATGCATGATTGGAAGCTTTTTTCTATATTTTCTGATAGTAAACTGTAACATCTGTCTGTCAGAATTCTTTGTATGATGAAAAAGTATACTCCACATCACACAATATTAAGGGAGCATGCATGTATCATTGTATATTTGATAACTTGATGTAAGTGAGAATATTGTTGGTTTTACCCTCAAGAACTTTACTAATTTCACAAAGAATAGAGTAAGACCTTCATTTTTCCAACACTGCTTCAATTTTAGCAGCAGCAGCAGTCTTTCCTACATTTAAATGCTTTAATCCACTCACAAATTCTTGCACTTAGATAGCAGAAGAAACTGGCTTGCTATCTCACTAGAGAAGGGTAGGTGATTAGATTGTTGTTCTACTTATTCATCTAGGCTCATGTTTTTATTCTGGGATTGAGTTTCAAAGAAAAGCCATCTAACATGGTCATTCCATATCTCATTCAATTAGTTCCTGTTTTCAAATCTGTTTACCTTGTTCAAGATGGGATACTGAGGAATTTTAAATATTACATTGTCAAAAAATGTCAGAACTACAATCATTTCAAAGATATTTCTAAAGAATTCCTAAAGCTTTTACAGGAAAAAAAAGCTCAAAATTTGAAATGTTGAAAAATTTGAAGAAATGTGGAATTTCCATTGAAATATTAACCTTTTTTATCCATTATAAAGTGTAAAGATACTTTGTCTCAGTGTTCATTGACTAATAATTTAAAATATGAAATTTCATATAATTCCTCATTTTTACATAACAAGCATCAATAGTTACATAAAATACATTATAGTTAACTATACACGTTGCTCTGGTTTAGTCGAGACAAAACATACACAAGTCTGTAAGTAAACAATGATTCAAACATAAGTAGTTCTCACAGTGAGCACATTTCTAAAATATTCCTCAAGGAGGCTGGATTCAAAGTGATATTGGAGAGATATTTGGAACTTTCCAGGATGAGTAGTCACATAACCACATCGACAAAATGCAAATCTGATGAGATTGTAAAATCGAGGTGCTGAAAACTGGTAATGGACAAAAGATTGTAGATGAAGAAAGTGATTTCTGTGCCAAAAGTTAATGTCTGATTCCACCAACACAATGTCCATTATGAATTTCAGAATGTTGTTATAGGGGTGGAAGAAGTACACATCTGCTGGTTGCACAAGTCCAGTACAGGAAAACCGAGGTGCTCAGGCATATGATTATAGCATCTCTACCTGTTGTCCATTGCACCTTAAAGTTTGTATATCAACTGTTCTGATACCCTTCTTTACAATGCACACATTGTGATTTCCCAACCTATATTGAGGTACTGTTCCCTTGTGAGTCAACATTAATATGATCCTGCACTCCGCAACTTCATGGTAATAATGGTCTAGAAGTATCATATCTGCCTCTAGACTCAGGGTTTGTGGGTTCAATCCCATTCGAGGTACATGGAATTTAATTTTGCATTTGAACATACAAATTCTTGGATTGCAATAAAACAAACATCCATCAATCCATTTTTAAGGCAGGAAGAAAATACAAAAAGCCCTATATTTTTACATTGGATTGTATAAATTCCATTTATATGGGTAAAATGGTTAGCATGGCTGATTTGCATCCTATAATTCCTGAGTTCTATCCTCTGCTATACTGTATTTTTTTTTATTGTTTAGGGTCTGGATCAGGGTACACTCACCCTCTTAGTGAAAACTGAATAATTATTAAATATGAGAGGTAGCAAAATCTGGTTAAGAAAATTGAAATTAGGTTGAGGGACTGTGTAATGTTTATTTTAAAATACAATAGGAAGTAACATTAAGAGGTTTTATTTAAATTAATATTGGGAATGGAGTAGAAGCCAATGACTGAAGAGGGACAAGATATTGTCTTAAACCGCCGGTATCAAAGAAATTTGAAATTATATGAGGTGAGTCGATAAAAATATGTTCTCCACTCACTATTAATAAGTAAGAGGTTTAATAATTAAAACATTTTGTCTCTAAGAGGTAAGAATGTACAGACAAAATGTTTTAATTGTGTAATGTATACCATTTGATTCCCTAAAATATCTGCTAGTCAGTGACAACTTCCTTCTGCTTTGGCTCCTTTGAAATGTTGTGCCACATATTTATTTATTTATTTTTATCTGTTCTGCTACAATTAACTCACTGGCACTATCATACCAGGAGATTCATGGCCATGCAGACAAACTCTCCATACATCCATATCCTGAGCTAATGTTTTCTGAACATTCCCAGTATAATTTACCTCCCTCAAATTTTTCTTGGCTTACCTCCTGTGGTTTTCCTACAAGAAGCTTTTCCCTTTGGTTTTCCTATGTTCCCATGCCCCTCTTTCATTCCCCATTTGTTTCACATGTCCTGCCCATTGCAGTCTACAAGATTTAATTGTTCTTATTAAATCTGGTTTCCTGTAAATATGAAAATAAGTCTTTTTTACCCCATCTTAGGTTGTGAAGGAAACACAGAAATCATTATCATACTACAATGTTGTAATTCTTCAATTCAGACTCAAGCTGACTAGTTTTTTTTTCCTCCTTATTTTATTGCATGCAGTGCACCCTTATTTTTATATGATCACTTGTGAATTGACCTTAGAAATTGTACATGCATAGGCCTTTTAGTTAAATTATAAGATATGTTTTGATGAAATGTATAAAATGATTTATCCATTTTCAGATTGGATCTAGTTATTGAAAACTAATGAACACATATTTTCATTGTCACAAAATCTCTGGAATTTTATTAATTATAAAATGAATACCACCCGATGGAGTGTGGTATGAAGGATTCAGTTTAAAAAATCTAGATTCATTTATGTGAATTTTATTTTTATTGAATTGTAATTATTTCTCTGCTTTTGAAAAATAATGTGCTATCTAATTGACGATTTTTATTATTAATTTAACACTTCTCATAGAAGGATAAATTATATTTGAAGAGAAAAATTTTCGCCTAGACCGGGACTCGGACCCGGGACCCTTGGCTTTCCGGGCCAAGTGCTCTACCAACTGAGCTACTGAGGCGAGTTACGATCTAGACGCAAATTTTTCTCTTATGTACGTTGTAATTCCCTTGCGCCAAATGCTTGAAACCATAGCTTCTATCTTTGCAAATGGCGGCTTCTTAGTTAAGAAGACATTTATTGGGAATTTAACACTACTTTATAGCCAGTAGGGCTTCTATTGACGATTTTTATTATTAATTTAACACTTCTCATAGAAGGATAAATTATATTTGAAGAGAAAAATTTTCGCCTAGACCGGGACTTGAACCCGGGACCCTTGGCTTTCCGGGCCAAGTGCTCTACCAACTGAGCTACCGAGGCGAGTTACGATCTAGACGTACATAAGAGAAAAATTTGCATCTAGATCGTAACTCGCCTCGGTAGCTCAGTTGGTAGAGCACTTGGCCCGGAAAGCCAAGGGTCCCGGGTTCGAGTCCCGGTCTAGGTGAAAATTTTTCTCTTCAAATATAATTTATCCTTCTATGAGAAGTGTTAAACTAATAATAAAAATTGTCAATAGAAGCCCTACTGGCTATAAAGTAGTGTTAAATTCCCAATAAATGTCTTCTTAACTAAGAAGCCGCCATTTGCAAAGATAGAAGCTATGGTTTCAAGCATTTGGCGCGAGGGAATTACAACGTACATAAGAGAAAAATTTGCGTCTAGATCGTAACTCGCCTCGGTAGCTCAGTTGGTAGAGCACTTGGCCCGGAAAGCCAAGGGTCCCGGTCTAGGCGAAAATTTTTCTCTTCAAATATAATGTGCTATCTATTTAGTATGATGGATGTGTACCACTTAAAAACTCGAGAAATTCCATTTAATCCTACCAAGTCCTACACATGCACGTCCATGTCATGGTCCTTGGATAGCACTAAGTCATGTGAGGGCAAAGAGCGAGTTTTTGATGCTATAATTGAGACCTATCAGCTAGGTGAAAAAACCCTAACAGAAATTCATCATCCTTCAGGATCGCTGGGGAGTTGGACTTAGAGCTGGCTCTGTAAAAAAAAAACTTTTCTTTTAAAACCCAGAGAATCAAATGAAGGGGGTTCTGAGGGAAGCCGAGGCTAGAATTGGACTATAGTGCTGTTGCTGATGATCTATTTAGTAATAGACACACAACCTGGCTATAGCTAGGTAACCTACAATCAGCATAGTTTTCAACTGGGCACATGTGTAGAGAATTCCCTTTTTGATATTCTTTAATCTTAGTGATGATATAGATTGAAGTCATAATTTTCTCTGTCCATTCTTCCTTCAATTTTCAAATCTTCCTACTAAATACTTTGAGTGCAAGAGAGCAAATGGCGTCATTGCCAACTGCTCAGTGTTCAATATAGTAGTAGTAGTAGTCTAATGCCCTTTAGCTTGGATGTGTTCCATTTGCTTTCTTGCTTCCCAATAGAGTCCTGCCAGAGTTCTTGTAGGTGACATCTTCAGAGCCTCACAGCTAGCTAGATGATCTTTGTTCATGGTGGTGTTATTGTCTTGGCTTGTGATATGCCTCCTGCATTCCACTGTAGGACTCTAATTTCTTTATTCTTGCTTCTTCTGGTCCCCGTCCTGAGATCCAAGGGGGGGACATTTTTACCTCTGGAATTATTTACAGATAGAAGCGATACCATGATGTAATTATAGGGCTTATGTGTTGTTCATTTTGCACCACCCAGAGGCATGTGTAGATTAAGGAGTTCTACGGATGCGAACAACTTTGCCTTAGATTTTTAAGAATAGTGATAGGACAGATATTGAAAAGAACCCTCAGTCCTCGAGTGCTCTAATACCATTAGGGTCTGAAGAAAACAGAGTTTAGCCAAGGGAGGCTAGATAGGAACGTTGGAAGAGAGACCTGATATAGGAAGGGGAAGAAATATCAGTTCGGTCGAATGCCTCACCATGCTGACCAGTGCATTTGGTGAGTGACCCTTCCCTTCGGTTCATCATGAATATATACATGACTACTAATAGCTGCACCACGTGAAGGAGAGAGATAGGACTCTAGGCTTGTGTCCAGGTTGGTTCCCGCAATCAATCAAATTATTGAAGGAATTGCGGGGTCTCCCCCCTGTTAATAACAAAAGCCCTTTCACAGCCTCAGTGTTCAGTATCAGCAACTATTTATTTCTTTACCATAATTTTATTAGAGAATTATTAACTTCTTGATAATTATATAAGTGCTAAATTCAAAATGTATTCTTTTATTTAACTAGTTTATTTACTTATTTATTTTGCCTAGTGGAGATCATGTAGCCTTCTCTTCCACTTACCGGAACAAACATACAATAATCACAAAAAATAATATTATTGCATTTATATTAAATTTTGTAATACTCAGAATTACATGAAAAAAGTCTTGTCAGCAGGTGGCTGCATAACTAGGAAGATAGGTATGAAGAAATTAAGGACTGACTTCAAAAAATTAATTTATTTTAATTTTGTTGAGTTGTTTCTTGACTCACCTCATACTTCTTAATTCCCTCACAGATCTAGATTTCGTCACTGTATTTGTGACATTCTCAATGCTATTCATGTTCACAACTGACGTCCAATGGTCTCCTCTCCTGCAGACTGACCTCCATGCCATCTGTTGGCTGACCGACGAACTTCCAAATTTATTTTACTATTTAGTTCAATCCCTCCTTTCGTTTCAATTTTTGTCTGAAGACTCTAAAAGATTAAAATTTATAAAATGTTAAATCTTGCTTGTGCTCTCTTCTTAAGGAAAGAAAACAAGTTAAAAGTATTCAAATATGTCTCCATGGCACGGCAGCCCTAGAAGGTCCTTAGCCTACCTGCTGGCTGCTTGGCCTCACATCCTCTTATTATTTACGGGTGGCATGTGGTATCATGTCGAGTCCCCACAGCTGTTATAGCAAGTTTTCTCAACCTGGAGCCATTACTTATTGCAGCTACCCAAATTCTCATGATACTGGGCATCGGTTCCATATTGGCCAAAATTTGATGAGAAAATTTCTTCCCTATGGGAACTCGAACCAACATGCAAGTCCTATTGCTCCCCACCAAGACATCATGCCTTAAACCACTCACCTACAGTCCAGATCATTCAAGAATAAGAACTCTTCACAATAAAGATTTCTATTATTTATATCATCCTGGTAATGCTTTCAAAAATTTAATTGGGAAATCCTTGATCTTGGAGAACTGAATATCGGAAATATGATCTGGATAGTGAAATCAGCATTGAACCAATAGGTTCCAAAAGCTATAGAATAGTTTATATTTGAAGAGAAAAATTTCCACCTAGACTGAGACTCGAACCCGGGACCCTTGGCTTTCCGGGCCAAGTGCTCTACCAAGGGTCCTGGGTTCGAGTCTTGGTCTAGGCGAAAATTTTTCTCTTCAAATATAATTTATCCTTCAGTGAGAAGTATTAAATTAATAATAAAATCGTCTATAGAATAGTTTGTTAATATTCAGGTTCGGAGGGGCAAAACTTTGGCTTTGAAGACTTTTTTTAAACTGAATTCTTCAATTTTTGTTTGCTCAAATTTAATAATTTTAAAGTGTTTACTGTGTGATGATACACATTTCAAATTTTTTTTCTGTTGTGTTAAGGTTGTTTATAATTGTTGATTTCCTCCATAAACCAAGATTTTTTTTTTTTAATCTAGGCAAACACATTTGATTTTAGATCATTAACTTTTGGAGTTCTGAAATATTGTAAATACGAAAACCAAGTTATAAATTCAAATATTTCAAAACATAGTGATGTAATTTAGACAGGTTTTGGGAAAGAACACCCTTATGGTTAATGATTTGTTCCACATTTTATATTGAAGACTGCTAATGACTTCAGTATTAGATGCAGCACATTAGACACCAACCAACCATATGGTATCACTTGTCATTTAATTAAGAAACTCTTAATGATCAATTTCCTCAAAAAATTAAAATTTCTCAATATTAATTATATTTTATTTGAGGTAGTCTCCAGTGATACTGGGTCATTCAAATAATTTATGGCCAGAAATGCAAAGGGGATCATGGCACTTAGGAAAGTGAGTGGGCAGCATTAACTGGTTTTACCTGATTCTCTGGCTAGATAATACAGAAGTCCATAGATTTAGCAGTTGCTTATTGTGCTAGAGTGACTGTGTAATAAATTTTAGTGTAATTTGAAGTTAAGTACTAACTTAAGTTATGCACTGAGTACTGTACATTGTCTTCTTATCTTCTTATTTTGAACACATCCCTTTTCCTTAAATTTATTAATAATTCGTGAATCATTTCAGGGCCTAGAACTCTATCTCCTTGGAATTTCTCTTGAAACAGTCTCCTGACAGCATGAATAGATTCTATACAGACATGTTTTTTTGTAAGCCCATGTTTTCTCTTTACAGAGATTTAGGCGCTCTCCCCCTACAGGAAAGAATTTGAACCATACTAATTTAGTTACACTTGTTTTCCTATAGATGTCATTCTGAGTGGTCCGTGGTCAGCGTTCCGCCTCATACTGACATCTAGGAAACCAAGGTAGTACTAGGATGGGAAAATTCGGTAAATTTTGCTTAGAGGCCTTTTCATTCAGGCTTAAGGATTTTTTACGAGCCTGAAAATCTTCAGACTCGGGACCCATAGCTTAAAGTCCCTCCCGGAGGACTTGCTCCTTGGATTTTTCCATCCTAAAAATCCATCGACCCCGGTTGGCTTTGAACCTGCGACCCTCGGGACCATAGGCAAGGAGCATAACCACTAGTCCACCGTGGCCGACATATACTGACATACAAATCATAAATAAACACTAGCTATTGAATATAATAATTAGGCATGTTATTTACCATTTAAATTAATATTCTTTACACCTGATCTTATATCCAGTCTTCTAATTAAACCGGTTTCAAAACTTAGGTGGTTTCATCATCAGTAATTTCAAGACATGTTCTGTTGTCCAGAAGAACTACAGTAATGAATTTTGAAATTCCTGGGGAATTTGATTTGAGGTTCATCAGTCCACCAACAGATGGAATAAGAAGCAGTTCTCCTGGACGACAGAACATAGGACATGAAATTACTGATTATGAAACTGCCCAAGTTTTGAAACCAGTTTAATTAGAAGACTGGATGTGAGGTGAGGTGTAACAATTTTTAATTCAAATCTTGAATTAAACCTCATACTGATTTTTCCGATAAAGTTCAATGTTCATAGTTCTTCTTCTTCCTTCCAAGTATTAGGCCAAGGCCTGTTACGATCCTATAGAAAATTTTCCCTCCAGCGTTTCATAGGACGGCCCAGTGGATAGTTAAATATGGGAAATAACATTATGAGGTTCTTAACTCATAAATTAATGGGTCATTTTTACATCTTACCTCATATTTCATGTTTCTTTAATCATGGGAACTAGTTTTCAAGAGAACCATCTCTCTCATTTTCAAAGTCATAATGTTTGTTGAAAATGAGAGAGATGGTTCGCTTGAAAACTAGTTCCCGTGTTTAAAGAAACATGAAATATGAGGTAAGATGTAAAAATGACTCATTAATTTACAAAGTTCAGTGTTATTTACCATTTATTCTTACTCACTGTACATGTATGTTGATTCCACTGTTTAAACACTTAACGTATCACTTGAAAGTCAGGTGAAACCAATTAATCCAGCCCTGCCCATATTCCCTGCTGCCAGTTTGTAGCTTTGTTGGCAAGCAGAATCCCTGACCAGTTATATTTATATAACTCAGTAAAAGTCAATGATAATATAGAGTTTGATTTATATTAATATATACTTGAAATTGGATGAATTATTTTGAAATGTTGTGTAAATAAGGATAAAAAAAAGCACACACAAGTACAGATGATATGTATATAATAAAGTGGAGGTGGTGTTGTAAATATTACAAGTGATTGTATGTTGTATATTTCCTTGCAAGAGGAAAAGCCACGCATCTCACTCACATATTGTTTGCTTTATGTTTTATTTTGACGGTTGATTGCATTTAATTTGATAAAATTTTGTTACCATGTTAGCTGTAGTTTATGCACTTAGCACAAGATGTCACTAGGACTCACCTGGACGTATCAAAAATACAATTACAATATGCTCAAATGAAATATTGCATGTGTTTGTCTTCCTTAACACATTGAACAGGAAAATATGAGAAAATTATGGTAATATGATTTTTATACAGGACATTCTTCCAATGTATTAATTTTTCATATCCCTCGGCAGCTTTCTAATATTTGCTTATTAACTCTAGCAGTCAGTTTTTTTTAATTATAGAACTTTTTGATAACTATATAGATACAGTTTTAGTATCAGACAGTTAAAAAGTAGATGATGGCAGTAACAGCCATTGTTGCCAAGTTTAGTCTTTCAGATCGTGTCAAATGAACCTGTACTTGCTAGTAAATGAAATTGGTTTGTGAGGTGGTGGGGTATGTATATATACATATATAAATGTAGTATTTTGAACTGAATGCATAGCACAAAGATATTATTATTATATTATTATACACATATTTGTTAGACTTTTCTACATGCAGGATAATATGGATATTCCTATAGTTTCTTAAAAGTCTATATAATATTATAATACATTTGTCAAAGTTAAGGAATTGACCTGTATTACTAAGACTGACATAGCTAGGGAGTTGCAGTCTTACTACACTGTCATCCATTTGTTTTCCCCAGTAAAAGGGCTTTATGAATAATACTGTGGACAATTTGTAAATACCATTAGGACCATGGTAGTGTAAATTAAGGTTCTGTGATTCCCATCTAGTGAAATTATAAGAACATTGTATACCTAGAATAGAAGTACGAGACTAGATGAAGTATAGCAGATAATGAAAACACACTCATATTAGACCCTTTTTTTCTACTAAAAAGCATATCTGTAAGATATAAAAGCTTTAGGCTGAAATTGATCAAATTTACACCCAATAAAAATTAGAAATCCGTTCAGAATAGAAATTGCAAATTTGTTAGTATAGCATGGGTTGATACTAGATACCATCACATATTAATGTGTAAATTAGAATATTTCTGATGAACCAGCAGAAAGAGCACAAAATTCCATCAATGAACTAAAAATGCAAATGCTCATATGTTAGTCTTTAAAATTAAATCATTCCCAGAATTACTTTATCAATTTAATGAGAAATCACAAGAAAAAATTAAGTGAAATGAGTAAATTTTGAAAAAAACACAGTCTAAAGTTAACAAAGAAACTCTCAACCAATCCATGCCGAAACCCCTCTCTCCATGGCACAACAGGCCTAGTAGGCCCTTGTCCTACCAGCCGGTTGCTGGCCTTACATCTACATGTATTAATTACAGAGGTAGATGATCATCCTGCCAGTATAGGGGTGACAAGTGGTTAGTATGTCGCATCCCCCAGCCGTTATAACTGGTTTTCTCAAACTGGAGCTGCTACTTATTGTATCTACCCAAATTCCTCACGATGCTGGGTGGCACTGGTCCCATACTGGCCGAAATTCTATGAGAAAATTTCTTCCCCTATGGAGACTCGAACCAGCATGAGTCATATAGCTCTGCACCAAGGCTTCTTGCCTTGACCACTCGGCTACCGTGTGGGACACATGGCGAAACCTACCTTGAAATTTCTCCAGAGAAACATTGTGATCTACCAAGGCCATGTCCAATAAATTATCTGCCTTTTTAAAGTGCAAGGCACAGAAATCAAAGCCAGAATGCAGCAATGGCAGCCCACTCTATGGAGCAGATGTACATTCCTGCATGAGTTAAGCACAGAGTTGTGTGAAGCAGGATTCAGTGCAGACGGTGAGTAGTGAGGGTTATCCAGTCTGCCAATACAGGAGTTGTATTACTTCCTTAAAGTTTAAATGAGAGATTTAGTGTCTTGCAGTTAAAAAAGCAGTTTTTTTTTGACACAGCCTTTGTACATCACAACACTTCTCTGAAAGACATTTCAAAGTAGATTTCGGCATGCAGTGATTGACAGTTCCCTTGTAAGACACTCATATGTCCTTTGGTAACCTAGTTAAAGGGCTTGAACAAAAACTTCTGGAAAGAAAAAAGGTTAGGATAAAGGATTAATCTTGAGAAGAAAATCCAATAAAGAACTTAATGTACTTTAAACATACACTCATTCTACACTCCTCTCTGCGGTACACAATACATGAATACATCATCTACATAAAGTGGTCTATCGAAGTAGTACATAAATTGAAAATAGATCACATTAAAGCCATCTGTTCGCCCAGTGCAAAACCCAAAACACGTAAAGTGCAGTGGGTAGCACCAGAACATACACCTAGCTCAAACAATTGTTTGTTTTATTAAGGGTGTGAGATTAAGTTGCCTAGATTATTTTGAAAATTTTTTATACAGGAGATTTCCTAAAATTATTTATAGATTTAGAAATGGATATTGAGAATTGGAAAAGATGGCCAAATAAAAGATTTGCTGCAGGATGTTGTGGATCTTAGGAAATTGGTTATAAGGAAATGAAAAGAAAGTTTTTGAAACTTCAGGTTTAAAGCTTTTATTGTCCATCTCTCTTCCCATGTTGTGTATTATTAAATAGTCTCTATGGAATGAATTTTTTTTTTTTCATTTGAAATTGAATATATGAGTTATCAGAATTCTCTTGACAATCTCAGATAAGGAAAATTGTCTTTATGTAAAATCAAATCTCCGTTTGAGCATTGTTTCTATTTTTATATTGAAATATACCTATAATATTTGTGTCTAAAATAAGAATGCCACATGTTCCAAAATTGACATATTAAGGACAATTTTCAGCCTCATAAGCACAAAATGTCCATTGAATGACGTTTGAATACTTACATAAAATATCAAACAGATGTAGTCTATCATTTGTAAACAAACACAATTTAAAGTCACTGTTTTCTCCTCACACAAGTGTTGTAAGTAAGTGTATGTGCATTCCACCAGACTCATGGGCTAATGGTTAGAACTTCTGACTGCAGTTCATGGGTCCTGAGTTTGATTCCTGGTCAGACCAAAGGATTTTTTCTTAAAGAGAATTATTTCTGTGATTGCCCATGGTCGGGATTTGGGTTAAATTTAGGTTTAAGGACTCTCCTGATGCTTTATCATCATTCATTGTCTATCATATCATCGGGATAACATAACTCCACCTTCCAGGTGCCTAACTTAAAAAGTGGGTTATAATTCTGCCAATGCCAAGAGAGTACCAGAAATGTCATAAAGACAACATGGTGACATTGATTAAAGAAAATGTGTGCATTTGTTAATTTTTACGAATATTTAATACTAAATTTATCACTTCTCACTGAATGACACATTAAATTTGAAGAGAAACATCTATGTGTAAATCGAGATGCCTAATAGCTTAAATCGTTAAAGCACTGGTGCACAGAACCAGAGATATTGGGTTCAAATCCTGATTTAGGCTTATATTTTTCTCTTCAAATTTAATCGATAATGATGTTACAAATTAAATTCAGTAGAATCGACCTTCTGAAAGGAGGAACAATAAGAGGATGATGATGATATTATCTTGTTAATCTTTTATTCTCTAAAATTACTATAGCCTATTCAGTTTTGACATTTTCATGAATATATGTATTTCTTTCTTTCATTCCTAATAGATTTTTCCATATATAAATTTGGGTATGAAGATGAGGAACCCTCTTCAGGCTTACCAGACAATGGCAACTCTAGTCTGAGAGTGAAACCTTCTGAGAACAATCCCACGTAATTATAGCATTATTTCAATTTTGTGCTTACTTTTTTTTATCTTGAAAAGCCCACATTAAGTGCATGAAAGTGACACTTACTGAAAACTATATCTTGTAATAATAATATTTTCTATTACACATGGTGAAAAATCCTACAGTTTTTACATTGATAGTTAATTCCTAAGTTTTACATAAATGTTACTAAACAAAATAATCTATGCTCTGGGCAACTTAACTCCTAGAAATATTCTGAGTACTTGTTTTTCAGAATTGAGATTGATCCTATGATTAGTCTGGATACAAGTTAGCAGGGAAAATCTCCTCTCCTCTTACAGCCCAGGATAAAAATGGCTGCAAAACCTAAGCTACTTGGTCCACTATAGTTAAAACATTAGTCACTATGGAGGTAGAAGAATATTTTTGCATTGGGAAAGCAGATGTGATAAGAACAATTCATTCTCGTAGACTGCAATGGTTAGGATATGTGGAGTGAAAGAGGAGCATGAAAACTCATCAACTGGTGGGAAAGCTTCCCCTTTTAGGAAAACTAGAGGGAAAGCTCAATGGACAGGATATGTGAGATGAATGGGGAATGAAAGAGGGGCATGGAAACATTGTAAGAAAACCAGGGGGGGAAGCATCCCCTTGTATTGAAACTAGAGGGAAAGTGCCCAGTAGGTAGGCCAAGAATGAGGTGGGAGAATAAACAACCATAATTTGAAAGAAAGATTATACAGGGGATGATTAGGTCAGGTATGGAAAACTTTTGCTTGCATGGGCATGAACCTACAGGTTTGATAGTGCCAGTGCGTTAATTAGTCTCAAAATCTACACAGGTAGAAGAATATTTTTACATTGAATTCCACTTGCAAAGTAGCAAAGGAAAAAAACTATAATAATATTTATAATTTAACTTTTACAAGAATTAATCATTATGAGGTTTAATTTATGGTGAAATCAAATGTTTCTTAGCTCTCCTCATACAAATATTCTAAGTAGATCGGCGATTTCGAGACCATAATGGTCTCATCTTCAGTACTATTTTGGCGACTCATGTTATGTTGATTGGAAAACAAACAAAAGTAACTCACGGTTTGGGAAAATATCCACATTCAGAAAAACAAAAGAAAACTTATGAACTTCGAAATTCTGACCTGATCCAGAGGTTCATCGGTCCACCAACAGAGGGAAGAAGAAGAGTTTCTTCCGATTGACATAACAGTCGCCAAAATAGTACTGAAGATGAGACAGTTATGGTCTCAAAATCGCGATCTACTTAGATGATTTATATGAGGAGAGGTAAGAAACGTTTGATTTCACCATAATATTTATAATGTTTTATTTTCACTGTATAAATAATCCTGATAATCTATTTAGAGACATGTTCATGATGAGTGACAGTAGAAATACTTTCAAATTTTGATTTGGAAAATCATTAGGAAGACCAAGAGATAGATGGGAAGATAAAATTCAGGTAAATCTTAGAAAAGTTTAAATCAAAAGTATGAACTGCAATTAGCCGAGGACAGGAATAAATTAGTCTTACTTAATGTGGCATTGAACCTGTACATTCTGGTATAAAGTTATAACAAATTGAAATTGTTCATTGTTTAAAATAAATTAAAAACAGAAACATTAAATCTGCACAATACAGCATACACAATGTTATACTTCGTGAGTAGATCAGAATAAGCTAGTTCCCTATACTCATTATTGGAGAGAAAACAAATGGATGAAATTGTATATACAGATACTGTATTGCTTATTTCATATAGAAATGTGTGTTAATTTATTTGAATGTTGTAAATAGATACATGTATGTGATTGCTGAGGAAATTATTCTTCCAGTGTGTAATAAATGGATCTAAATAAAATGCAAAGAAGAAACAGTGTATGCATGCATTGTCACACTTAACATACACTTGTCCTACACTCCTCTCTACACATCAGTGCTGTCAAAGCATTTGTATGACCATGAAGGCAGTCACAGGCACCACCGGTGACAATGAAATAAACAGTAGGATGGAAATTTAAACACAGGATTGCAATCTGCAGTGGGAGAGGAAGTCATTTATAAAAAAATAGATGGAACATGATGTAAACTACAGCTTTATAAAATGTAACCATTTCTTTTTTTATACATTTTACAAAAAGAAAAATAAGTAATTATGTATTATTTTAGAAAAAAAATTACGTTCGAACTGGGAGTTAAACCTCAGACCTCTGACTCTACGTCAGTGTAGTAACTTTTACGTCATTCGAACTTCCAATAGGAACGTCAAATTTCTTTCTACTTATACAATTAATTCTCCTTTTATCCGAAGGCCAATAGCCATTGCTATCAACAATGCCTTCTGACGACTTCAGATAAAAGGAGAATTAATTGTATAAGTAGAAAGAAATTTGACATTCCTATCGGAAGTTCGAATGGCATAACGGTTACCGCACTGACGTACAGAGTCAGAGGTGCGGGGTTCGAACGTAATTTTTCTTTCTAAAATAAAACTATATCCAATTTTTGAACATGTTAATTTAAAATTTAACTTCAAAAAAAGTAATTATGTAATTCATTATATTAGGCTATACTTTGAAATTAGGGTAACTGATGCAACAAAATATTACTTTTTTTTTTTTAGATAGGTTACTACTTTTTCTCTTTAAAACATAACTGTAGAATGGTATCATGTTTTATAGAGTGAGACTAAATTAACAATATCTGTGAAGTTTTCAATTTATCAAGTTTTTTTGTTCTAATAAACTTTAATTACTAATATTATATGAAATAAAGGTAACTGACATATCAACTAATGCTTCTATCTTGTGTAAGAGTTTTAATTTAAATAAATAAATAACTTTTTTTAGGAATTCATACTATGAGATATTATTTATTTACCTAAATAAATAACAATACTTTGTTACATATGAGTTTGTTCATATTTTACAATATTTTTAATATTTTTTTTTATAAATTGAGTCGATCAAAAGTTTTTTATCTCACCTCATAAAAGTTTGTTTTCACAGGAAAAACACAGAGCTTTATGAGGTGAGATGAAACCCTTTTTATTGACTCAATTTGTATACTGTAAATTACATCATAATGTTACTTCCCACTGTAATTTTGATTAAAATATATTTAGTAGTCCATAGTACTTTTACTGGTTTAAGATTTTTAATTAAAATAAATAATTCTCTGTTAAGTATGAGTTTGCTCATATTATGCACTATTTTGCGATGTAGACTCTTGAAAATCCTTTTAATATTTCAATGTTTTTATTTAAATTAACACTTTCCAATCCTGGATAGAATTTAATTTATGAAAGAAAAAGTAACACTCGAACATGGACTTGACCTTGAATCTCTGAGATCCAGGGTTCAAGTCCTGATTCAAGTATTAATTTTTCTTTCTTAAAATTAAATCCTTTTAATAGTCCATATACCACATTGGGAAACAGGAAAGAAACTTTAATTTTCATGTGTTATATCAAATTTTACAAGCAATTCACCATTAATTGATTATAATTAATATAGGTTAATAAATAATTAATTACATCATAACATAAAAAAAAACGTTTGATGTCACATTGTGCCCAAGATCCAATTACATATTTTCAGTCTTCCCTAACAATACTTAATATCTTAAGAGAAATTATGATTTTGTACCAATTGCAATATATTTGGAGAAAAACTACTTGCAGAAACAAGTCTTAACACTGATCTCAAATATTATGATCAATCAACTTAACTCATGGAAAAGGCTTTCTTTCTCAGTTTTAATTTTGAAAATAATTGTTTATATTGAGCGTCTCCACCACTTTCTTTACACAAAAATAACAATCCAATTCTTGATTAAATTTACCATGTGTTCTCATATCCAGAGCTTGCACATTGTACAACCCTCGTTATGGTGTTTTGTCTGCTAAATATTAGTCTTCAGTTAAGTAACTAAGCGAAGGCTACCAATGAACAGAGCTGCAGGCATCCCAACCTCTCAAGCATGTACTCGTGCTTCAATTGACACTACTGCTTACTTACACAGTATAAATACTCATCAACTTTGCAGTATGCCAAGGCAGTGCATAAATTGAAAGATAGACCATCTACATTCCATATATCCAATAAATTGTATTGTATTGTAAGCCTATGTTTTCCCAGGCTCTCCCCCTCTACAGGGAAGAATTTGAACCATACTAATTTAGTTACACTTGTTTTCGTATAGATGTAATTTTGAGTGGTCCGTGGACAGCGTTCCGCCTCATACTGACATCTAGGAAACCAAGGTAGTACTAGGACGGGGAAATTCGGTAAATTTTGCTTAGAGGCCTTTTCATTCAGGCTTAAGGATTTTTTAAGAGCCTGAAAATCTTCAGACTCGGGACCCACAACTTAAAGTCCCTCCCGGAGGACTTGCTCCTTGTATTTTTCCATCCTAAAAAATCCATTGACCACGGCCGGGTTTGAACCTGCGACCTTCGGAACCAGAGGCAAGGAGCATAACCACTAGTCCACTGCGGCCAATTATATCCAATAAATATGAACCCCAAAAGATGAAAACATAAATGGGCTAGCATTTCTGTCTTGTCATTATTTGACAATCTGAGAGAATGTTCCTTGAACTTAAGAACTCTTTTTGAAGTTAAATGTATATTAGAAATAACTACATTGGATGCAAACGCTTGAGTGAAAATCATGAAAAAATATAATTAATGAGCAAAAATGAATTGCAATGTAATAATAATTATTGCTTCCAGATTTATCATTAGCTGTCTATTGTTAAAATATATAAAGATTAAATTTAAGAAAAAAAATATATCACCTCATCTCAGACTCCGTCTTTTATCTAGACTGGTTTCAGAACCTAATAAGTTTTATCTTCGGTATTTTCACGACCATTGTTCTGTCATATTTATGAACTGCAGAAGATGGAAAACGAAGTATGAGGTGAGTCGATAATTTTTTCTTAAATTTAATATATACCTCATAGTGTTCATTTCTATAAAATTCAAATCTAAAGATTACTAGTCTGTAAGTAGTAGTCATATCTGTAAGGAATTACTGCATTATTGGTTTTTTTTTGTGTCTCACCTTACTTTGGCCCTAATATAAAAAAGGAAGCATGGTTTTCATAATTTCTGTAATCTATTATTTATTTTATTGGAGATTTTTTTCTGGGACATAACATAAATTTTGTATTGTAACACAACACATGCTAACCTAAAACTCTCAACTAACCTAATGTAACAATGTAATAGTCTGAATGTTAATTGCTGAATAAATCATATTTAAAGAGAAAAATTATACGCTCAGACCGGGACTTGAACCCGGGACCCTTGGTTTTCTAGTCCAAGTGCTCTACCATTTGAGCTACCTGAGCAAGTACCGATCTAAACGCAAATCTTTCTCTATATACGTTGAAATTAATGTGCCTAAAATCGCTGACTTAATTGTGTAGGATGCAGTACTGAGTATGTCTCCAAAAACTCCATGGCATGACAGGTCTAGAAGGCCCTTGGCCTACCAACCGGCTGTTGGCCTCACATCTATATTTGTTAATCAAAGCTTGGTAGCACACTAGAGTATCAATCCAGAGGTCCGGGTTCAAATCCCATCCAAGCATTTATTTTTCTTATTATATCATATTAAGCTTGCATTGCTCAATGTCAAAAATTTAATTATAACATTGAAATAAAGAAGCCTCACTGCTATAATGTAAAAATATTCTCTTTAATTTGTTTACTTGTTATAGGAGCACCTAGGTGGCAGTGGAGACCGAGTTCCTCGCTGCCCTTCGTAATAGAGAATCTATATCCATCCATCCATAGTAATTCTGCCTGAGGGCAGGTCCTTCACTGAAATCATAGCATTTTCATGCTATGCTTGCAACTTTACTAGGGAATATTAGGTGTGGTAGCTTCCCGTTGCTTTCCACACCTGTGAAGGACGATGATAATGATAAGGATGATGATGGCCATATGATTTCGGGGACCGTTTGGGCCTTAAAGTTTTCCTGACATTTGTCTTACAGGTGAGGAAAAACCCCGATAAAAACCTCACCCAGAAAAACCACCATGACCATGGATCGAACCAGGGCCTGCTGCATGACAAGGCAGCACGCCACCTAGGCCACAGCGGTGGAGAGAATATATATATATATATATAAACAAAAATGTTTGTACTAGATTTGCTTGGTAGCACACTGTAGTATCAATCCAGATGTCCGGGTTCAAATCCCATCCAAGCATTTATTTTTTTATTATATATTGAGCTTGCATTGCTCAATGTCAAAAATTTAATTGTAACATTGAAATAAAGAAGCATCACTGCTATAAAGTAAAAATATTCTCTTTAATTTGCTTACTTGTTATGGGAGCAACTAGATGGCAGTGGAGACCAGTTTCCCCACTGTCTCTCGTAATAGAGAATATATATATAAAGAAAAATAAATGTCTGTACGAGATTTGCTTGGTAGCGCACCGGAGTATCAATCCAGAAATCCGGGTTCAAATCCCGTCCAAGAATTTTTCTTATTATATCATATTAAACTTGCATTGCTCAATGTCAAAAATGTAATTATAACATGTATATATAAACTGTTGTTGGATTTTTTTAAGTTAATTATATATTATTACGCGTATGTTACATATGCAGAAAACTTTTTTTTTTACGTGTCATGTCCCAACTCTGTGGCCCATCATTGTAAAGTGCTTATCAAGACATTTGAGCTACAATAGGCGTAAATGTACCCAAGAGACGTAAAGGTAGAAGACAAAATTAGCGTGGGAATATTTCAAAACTTCCGCCACATAATGGAAGCATTAAGTATAGAAGAGTGATGTGGGTTTATTTATTTAGTTCGATAGAGCTTATTATTAGGAAACAAAGAAGGTAAAAGAAACTAAAATCAATTTAGTTGCAAAATAAATAAATGTCAGCTGATTGCTAGAGCCGCCAACATAAGGTTACAAAATATCTCCATAAAAGAACACTTGATCCACTTCGGTTCTCTATGTGATCCATGATGTCACTTCTTAACATAGCGAAAGTGGGGGTATGTATGTATTCAGCAATAAATGCAATCTAACAACTAGAAAATTACTAAAAAAATATGTACATGAAATGAACCAAAGATGAAATTTACAGGCCAATCGTTGGGCTATACATTTTCTTACTCTGAACAATTATTCCTATTTTCTCAAAATCCTGTTATTTCATATGGCTCTGTCCGCATAGAACAAGAATTTAGTAGTATTAAGCATTTTGGGATTAAACGCAATGTTGGCTCTCTTGATTGTCACATTTTGAGCAATGTTATGGTTATCGGATAAGTGCTATTTGGTTTAAAGAATTTAATATTGTATTTGAATTGGAACAAAGTGAGGAATTATTTTAATCACAATTGTTTAAGTATAATGTTTTAATATTAATGCCTAAATAACTAGATGGTCTTTCTGATGAAATTCAGATTTTTGATTTTGTTTCTTTAGCCTTTTTGCTCATGATAGATGTCGCTACAAATGTGACTTTTATTTTGAAGTACGTAAATAAATATAATATTCAATGAAATAAATTGTTTCTACAAGTTAAAATCATTATTTTGAAGCTATAACTAACCTTAGTTTTTTTTTGTGAGCAAAATTTAAATAAAATTAAAATTTCTATGAAAGCCATTCAATGCCAGTTATTATTTAATAATTACTGTCATACTATTGAACATAGTTCAATTTCATCCAACCAAACAGACTTAAAAAGAGTATTCCGAATAATGTCATTTCCACTTTCCTAATTTAATAACCTGTTCTAGAAATTTAATATAAGTAATAACACACTAGACAAAAATACAGTTTAGGGTGAGGGATGTCAGGATGAGTTATTTAGGTTAACTTTTATTAGTTTAAGGCTAAGCTATATTTCTAGCATGGGTTATTTGTTAGTTAGGAGAGTGGTTATTGTATTATTCAGAATACCCAAAAATGTTATGTTATTTATTAATGTCCACAAATTTCCTGAAATTTCAATAAATGTATGGTATCAGTGCCAGTCTAACATCAAGAGGAATTTGGGTAACCACAATAAGTAGTGACTCCATTTGAAAAATCCCAGCCATATGTCTCGTCCCAACATGCTGACCACCTGCTACTAATATATTGATGGGATGATTGACATATTTTAAAGGGCCAGCAGCTAGGTTAAGAACGAATGGACTGTCATGGCATGGAGTATAATCAATAAGGACTAATATTAATAGGCTATACAACATCAAACCTGCAGATGGTTCTGATCTGTACAATTACTTTTCCCTAATGAACAAATGAATTATCTGTGTGTTTAGGTTTTCTAAATGGTGTAGCTGATGGTGAGTGTTAATTCGACAGACAAAATGACTCTTGATGATAGTGTGCTTCTAAAAGTGGGTCAACGTGTGGAATGTAATGGTCATTATGGCACAATTGGTTATGTAGGAGAAGTACCTCCTACTAAAGGAACTTGGCTTGGTGTTGATTGGGATGATCCATCACGTGGCAAGCATAATGGCTCTCACAATGGAGTTACTTACTTCAACACTAGGTAATTTTATTTTATTAATTATGCAGATTGTTGTCTCCACCCAACAGCATTTCTCCCTATTTTCCTTCCTTGCAGAACTTAATGTAATCTTTAACCTTAATGAGTCAGATGAACAGCCATATAAAATATGTTGCTGGTTGTCTAATCCTTGGCATTTGACAATGAAGTCATTAGGAGCTCTCAGTTAGTCCAGCATTTTTCTATGATGGATCCAGCAGGTAATAGTTTATCGTTTGGATGATACCTTCCTATATATGTCCTCACCCAGAGACCTAAAAGGGGGACTTTATTAACTGCAAACAAAATTATCTGAAGGAGCTATCATGTGTCATTATTTAAGTATATAGGCCTATGTAACCATTTTTTTAGTGGACACCAGTTCTTTTAGTTTTTATGGAAGTTACATTACCCACTCATGGAAAATTCCCAGTATGAGTAGAGGGTTGCACCTGCTACTGGCTGCCATTGAGTCCCTTGGACCCAACTATGAAGAGATTCTGAAGTTCCCTGATCATTTTCACAAGCGCCAATTGTGAAACATTCCTATTCTGTGAAAAGCCAGCATTGAGTTTTGAAATAGCATTATAATCAATAGCATTCTAGAAAGTTTACAAACTGTAGTCATATAGTGTGCAACATGTGATCTGTTCTAGCATGCAGTTTCTTACATTTTGCTGACAATATCCTTTAAATCATTTAACTGGTACATAGATATGATTTTCTTTCAATGTTTTTATTATTCAATTCATACATCTCAAATAATGGATAATCCCCAGTCTGAGTGTATATTTTTTCTCTTCAAATGATTTTCTTTGTTCATTAGGGTCAATTCAACCTATTAATTTCTTGATGCTCATTTGGTGAAAAAATGAATTGAGTAGACATAATCACTGTCTTGCCTCACTTTTCATGGCCTCCAAGTTCCTCTAACAATTATGAATGATCTACCAACTGAGCTATCTGAGAAACTTGAATCTAAATGCAAATTTTTCTCTTATGTACACTGTTAATTCAAACCCCAGTCTGAGAGTATATTTTTCACTTCAAATATAATATATCCATCATTGAAATATATGAAATGAATAATAAAAATATCAAATAAAAAACTTCTTTGTATAAACATAACACTAGTTGCTGTAATGCTTCACTATTAAAATTGCCAATATTTGTCTTTTTGCTTTGATGAGATCTCTTCTTAGCAGGCTTTTCTAGACTCCATTTGTCCATTTTTCATATAGAATCTTTCCTACACTCCTAGATAATCCAGTGGCTTTAGTTGTTCTTTCCACATATTTGAAACAGAAATTAATGGTCTACCAAATTTAGTGTCTTCCCATTCACTTTCAAAATATTCATGGATATGAAACACAAGTTCTTTTGTGTACGAGTAAACAAGCAATAATTAAAAAAACAACATTGAGATTAGTAGATCCATTTTGTCACACTTTAAATATATACCACCTTAATAATAAACAATAGAACTAAAACAATTGAACTAAACATGTTAGATTTTGTAATGAGAAAACCATAGACTGTAGCAAAACAGCTGAAAGAAACTCAGGGTTGAGGGGTTGCAATGTTTAAAGAGGTTATCTCTCTATAATGGTACTATGGGGTAAGTGACTGGTGCCTACCCCTTTCCTTGAAGGGAAAACTTTGAAATTTTGGCAGGTAGAGTCCATTAACTGGCCAAATGCACTATAACAAGCTACTCACTATGTGTAATCTGATGTACAGGAAGTGAATTGGGTTGTCAGACACAAATATATTAGCTAGAAGTTCAGCTCAAGACTTGAAGGTGTATGAGAAATGTTAAAAACTAATAAAGTTTTGTTTGAAATGTGTGATTGTTGTAGACATCCAACATCAGGGTCTTTTGTTCGTTTGGAGAAGGTGAATTTTGGTAGATCCTGTCCGAGTGCCATTAGATGTAGATATGGAGAGGTGGAAAATGATGAAACAGCTGGAATAAATAAAAAGAACTTAGCTCTTCTGCAACGTGAAATAAATGCTAGATTCTTAGAAGTTGTTGGTTTTGATAAGGTTAATAAAAAACAAAGGTCAGTAAAACATGAAATAATTCTTTTGTAACTATCAATTCCAAGTTAAATATGGGAAATAACATTATGAGGTTAAATCATATTTGAAGAGAAAAATTATACGCTCAGACCGGGACTTGAACCCGGGACCCTTGGTTTTCTAGTCCAAGTGCTCTACCATCTGAGCTACCTGAGCAAGTACCGATCTAAACGCAAATTTTTCTCTATATACGTTGTAATTCCCTAGAACTAGAAAACCAAGGGTCCCGGGTTCAAGTCCCGGTCTGAGCGTATAATTTTTCTCTTCAAATATGATTTATCCATCATTGAGATGTATGAAATTAATAATAAAAACATCGATTATGAGCTTATTAATTCGTAAATTAATAAGTCATTTTTTAACATCTTACCTCATATTTTATGTTTCTTCAAACACGGGAACTAGTTTTCGAGAGAAGGGTCTCTCTCATTTTCAACCGACATTATGACTACCGGGTTTTTGTTGGAATCATTGGAATCTCCATCAATAATGTTGCCATCTGGTGTTGATTTGATGAACTTTGAGATGAGGTCACGTTCATCAGGAATCTCGAAATTCATGGATCTAAATTTGTTCTTCTGAATATATATCTTCTCCCAAATTGTCAATTCTAAAGGTTTTTCCAAATGTTTTAAAAGTAGGGCTTCTTTTTCAATTTTATGATTCTCCAATAAACTATGTGCTGCAATAGCTGATTTTTCAATTTCACCATTTTTAATATTTCTGAAGTGTTCCTTAGTGCGAGTAATTGTAAGGACTGCAATAAAGTATACATAGGAAAAACAAAAAGAAATTTGGACACTCGCACTATCTTCAAGCCACAGTTAGTCCAAAAGCATTCAAAATTGAAAGTGTATAAAACACTGGCTCTTCCAACTCTTTTGTATGGTAGCGAAGTATGGACGTTGAAACAGAAGGATATACAGAGACTTAGATCTGCTGAAATGAGATACCTTCGGAAGACTGCAGGATACACACTACTAGATCACAAAAAAAATGAAGACATCTTAGAAGAATTACACATGGAATCTTTAGAAAACAAAATTTCTGATTATAAGTCAAGATGGATGCAACATGTTCATCGAATGGAAGATCACAGAATACCCAAACAAATGTTAAGATATCAACCTTCAGGAAGAAGAAGACCAGGACGTTCACTCAAAAGACTTTTGGATGGTGTTTCTCTTGAGGCCGAAACAGGTCAACAAACGGCCTAAATTCGTGAATGTACTATGATGATGATGATGATGGTGAGTTTGGGAAAAGATATACATTCTGGAGAACAAATATAGATTTATGAATTTTGAAGGTCTGATGATTAAAATTAAACTCCAAGTTCATAAAATCGGCACCACATAGCAGTTCAGAAGATGATAGTAAAGAGAATTTCAACAGTCAGAGTTCTGGCTGATGGTGGAGGTAAAGTGCTTTGAAACTGGTACAATGAAAACACAGAGTTTTATGAGGTGAGATGAAAAAACTTTTAATCGACTCACAGGTTGTACTTCTGATAATTAAGAGAATCATATATGAGGAAGAAGAATTAACATTTGCATCAGAATCCTAAAATTGTGTAATGGTTAGCACACTACCATACAGAACTAGAGTTTTTGGGTTCAAATCATGATTCAGCCATTAATTTTTCTTTTAAAATAATAATTGTCCATCATTATGATTGTTAACATTTAAATCAATACATCAAAAACATTCTTTCTGCTGGATTTCAAGGCTCACTCTACGGATTGCATTTGCACGATTCCAAAATATAGCAGCTCTGTTGTATTGTTGTTTTGTAATATTATTCTTTAGGAAAATTATCAGAATGTCAGAATCATTTTAAAAAGAACAAAAATCCATCAAGCAAAAAAAAAAAAACTTTTTGAGGAAAATTTCAGAAAATTATTTTCAAGATAAATTGGTTGTATTACTTTTAAATTGTATAATTGCTAACTGCTTTTGTTAGTATCTCTTAATTCTTTATTTGTACTAAGAAAGTGTTCCATATTCCCAATGGAAACTGTGTTTGCGTCCTCTGTGGGTTATACTGTGCAGATACCATGTTATTAGGTGCTTGGAGAGGAAAACAAATCGAAGACATTTCACCTCACATAATCATGCACAATATGCACATCAATTATTATTAACTCATAAAACAGACTGCTTATATATTATATCATACAGCATTTTAGTTACAGAGCTAAATAAAACCCCTAAACATGAGTCCCATGCTGCTAAATGCTGTTACACTGCTATTTTTTAAAATAGGTTTCTAGTTTTATCAGTCTAAATTATTGAGGTAAGATGTCCAGACCAAAAATAATATAACTAAATTATTAATCTACACTACTTATAAGTTTTATGAAATATGCCTCTGGTTTCACCTCTATATACTCATCTTCCATCAGTTAGCACATCTACACGAACACTTACACAATGCATTCATCCTAACCAGAAATTATTTCCATAATGATTATATACTAGTTTTATCAGTAAAGTAAAGTAAAGTAAAGTGATCCCACAACAGGCCCGGAGGCCCTTGGGGTAGTAGTAGGTTAAGGCTCCCACTTTCTCTAGACAATCGGCACTATATGTCAGCCGGGTTGTCAGCCCTGCGTGACGGCCGCCTTTACCCCAGAACAAGCGTCTGGTACTCATTTCCGTTAGAGGCTGAGTCGACCCCAGGGCCATAGTGCCGCCAGAGGGTTTGGGTCAGTTTAAAAATCCTGACCCCAATGGGACTTGAACCCTCGACCCTCTGGCTTGTAGCTCAGTGCCTTAACCACTACGCTACGGCGTGCCCCTTATTAGTCTGATACTTTACAGTTTTATCAGTCTAATTCATAATATACGTAATCATACATAGTGTTCAAAGTTAAAATTGGGAAACACATTATGAGGTTCTTAATTAATAAATTAATGAGTCATTTTAACATCTTACCTCATATTTCATGTTTTTCAAATACGGTAACTATAGTTTTCAAATGATCTTGTCATTCATTTTCAACCGCCATTATGACTACCGGATATTCGTTGGAATCTCCCTCTATAACGTTGCCATCTGGTGTTGATTTGACGAACTTTGAGATATTGTTGCCATCTGGTATTGATTTGATGAACAACACCAGATGGCAACGATATCTCAAAGTTCGTCAAATCAACACCAGATGGCAACGTTATAGAGGGAGATTCCAACGAATATCCGGTAGTCATAATGGCGGTTGAAAATGAATGACAAGATCATTTGAAAACTATAGTTACCATGTTTGAAAAACATGAAATATGAGGTAAGATGTTAAAATGACTCATTAATTTATACATAGTGTTATCTGCCAAACCGATGCAAAATTTGAAGGTAGATTGTAATAATGTGATCTATGTGTCGAATATGGAACCTGAAAGATCAAAAGTGCAGTCGATTGGCATTATGTGTACATATATCAAAATTTTCTAATTGTAGGTAATAAATTTAGCAATAATTATATTATAATTTTAATAATATATGGTAATGTGTGTAGCCAATTTGAAGAGCTGCGTGTTGTGTGGTTACGAGAACACAATGTCAATGGACCTGGTACTCCAGGAGAGTTGTTAAATCTTTGTCCCAATATTCAAGAATTAGATCTATCAAGAAATCTTACAAACAGTTGGCATTCGCTTGCTGTCATAGCTGCCCAGTTGAAGTTCCTAAGAATTCTTAATATCAGGTAAGTTCTAATTTGCATTTTAAAATACAAAACTTTTTTTTTTATTTGAAATTATAATATTGAATAATTACATGCATGTTCCTTCAACTGTTTTAACGGCAAATTTTAAGGATATAACTAGACCTGTCTTACTATTGGTCTGGTGATTATTATTGTGCTTGCCTCTGAATCCAAAATTTACTGTTTAAATCCAACCAGGTTTTGCTGGATTTTTTTTACGGCATAAAAATTTGGAACATTGCTTCCTTTGGAAGGAGAAAAAAAATGGAAGGGTCCATGTAGCATATAAAATAATTTGAAGGTTGAATTAAGAGGGCACTGTGCCAAAACTTGAACTTCATCATCATCATCATGAACAAATTCGTTTTAAGCCATGTGGCCTGTACGGTAAACCTAGCGAAGATGGCCTTGATCTTTCCACCAATGTTTTGGTCTTCCTTGGTCCCTATGTCCAGTTGGGGTATATTGGAATGCCAATTTTGGAAGTCTATTTCTTGCCATTCTCCTCAGATGATTTTTCCATTCTTGTTGGTATCTTTGTATATCTTCATTTAAACTTGTTACTCCAAGTTTTCCTTTGATAATAGTGTTCCTTTGGTGATCCAGTCTATTAACTCCTAACAATGATCGTAAGAAGCGCATTTGGCTTACTTGAAGTTTATGAGAGTTTCTTTTATTTAAAATCCAAATTTCACTTCCGTATTTTAGAGCAGCTTTTGATGTGATGTTATGTAATCTTAGTTTTGTCTCTGCCCTCATCTGTTTACCAAAATGTCTTCATATTACCCCATTCATTTTATTACATTTTTGTAATTTTGAATCAATGTCACTCTTATACTCTGCAAATACACTTCCTAAGTAAGAGAAATCTGACACTTGTTCTATAATTTTTCCATCAATCTCAATTTTCAGTCATCAGTGTGATCATTCCAGTCTTTGCTTAAGTTTCTTTGAGTAATAGGAAGTCCCCTGGGTTGGTTACCAGCCATCCACAGAGCAAGACTAGTGGTAGGGCTGCTACCTTATAGCCTCTAGTCAGGCATTCAAAATATGGAATTTCCTCCATATTTGATGGAACGGTTATACCGCCGTGACTCGGTCCCCATTACCTCATTAGTTAAAAGCAGGTTGTACCACGTGCAGGTGAGGTTGAGAATTAAGTAGGAGAGGTTATAGAATGCACATCACTACCTCTTACACTTCATAAAGGCATAACTTACAGTTATGTCCGATATGTTTCAGTGTGGTCCAACGAAATTAGGTAAACTGACATGAGAAAATGAATCATCAATTTAAGATTAAAGATTGTTAAGAGAACAATGAAAATGCAGGAGTAAGAAATACTAATATCTTCTGTTGCATGTTCCTTGTTATAATTTTTAATTGATATTTTGTAATGATGGACAGATCGTTGAACACCTTATTTTAGGCTGTCCATCTCATGGATATAAGCAATACATTCTGGTTGTCCATGTAATTGAACATAATCAAGTATTGCATAATCCAATAATTGATATTTTAAAAAGAAAATATTACAAAGCATTTAAAACATTTGTAAATGCAATTTTCCCTACTTTGTCATTCATCTTTATTACTACTTACTGTCTTAGTTTTAATTGTATTAATTCTTGTTTTGTTCATTTGTTGTTTTTGTTTCATTTAAATTTTGTAAATTTAGTTTATGTTGTAACTATAGCCATAACATACATTTGTAAAATAGAGCTCCAAATATTGAAGATTTAATAAATAAATAATAATTGATATTTTGTAAGCGGAATTTATCCCTATTCTACTACTCTATGGGTATTACATTACTATCATATCACTAACAGTCTGTAATCCTGTTTTGTGATATGTTGTTTGATCATAAGTAAATTGAATGATGGAAATTTGTATTTTGTTTTACTAAGACTGCATTGACATCTCTCTATGTAGCTTGCTACCTGAAGCATGAAAAAAAAAAAAGGATTGGGTGTCATTGGCACATATACACTGACTGGTGTGCTACAAATAATAACCTTAATTTATTGTTTCAGTGAAAATAAGCTAGAAATCCCTAATGACCCTACTGAACTTAGAGATGCCTTTCAAAATTTACAACATATTATAATGGGAAACATGGAATATTCCTGGTCGCAAATATTAAGCTGTGCAGCCATGTGGCCAAATATTGAAAAACTTCAGGTATGTATTATGATCACATTTGAAAATAAAAATATTACGCTCAGACCAGAGCTTGAACCCGGGACCTTTGGTTTTCTAGACCAAGTGCTCTACCGACTGAGCTATTGGAGCAAGTACCAATCTAAATGCAAATTTTCCCCTATAGATCGGTACTTGCTCTGGTAGCTCAGTGGGTAGAGCACTTGGTCTAGAAAACCAAAGGTCCCGGGTTCAAGTCCCAGTCTGAGCATAATATTTTTCAATTAAAAAAAATCAATTGAGTTGGTGTTTACTTGATGAAAATCCATATTTATTAATTAAATAAAAATAAAACGTTTTATTTGATTTTCATATTTATTATATAATTCAGTGACAGCTGTTTCGGTACACTGACCTTCTTCAGACATGTTAACAATTTTTTTTAATTAATAAATATGGATTTTCACCAAGTAAACACCAACTCAATTGATTATATAATATTTTTCTCTTCAAATATGATTTATCTATCATTAAGATGCACGAAATGAATAATAAAAACATGTATTATGATATTTCTCTTATTAAAATGATAGACTTTGATTTCATCTTGTAATTATTCTGCTACATATTTCCAAGAAATTTCTATCTAGAGGATTTTGACTTCAAGATATTAGAAACAGCAATTTTAAAGTCAAAATTATTTTGCTAGTATGGGACAATACATTTGTTATTTGGCCTCATAGAAAAGAAGAACTAGTTGAGTTGATCACAGGTGATGTATGTATGTATTTATCTCATGGTCTTTATTTAACAATAAAGTTATTCTCTTTATTGCTGTTAGATCATGATGTGTCCGGAGGGCTTCACATATTGTGTTGTGGTGTATAGCCATTTCCTCAATCTGATGGTACAATAGGCAGTTTGGTGAATTAATTATTTCAATCCTATGAAGATGATTATCCAGAGAAACATGTGTGGTAAAATATTTGCAACATAGTTAAAAATTATTTTTAAGGACTTTCCAATATAAGTTTTGAATCCTGTGGAATTTTTCTCCAGTAAGATCTGTCATTTGTGTTAATCACTAGCAATATAAATTCATTTACTGATATTGTATACAATATTTCTATGGTGAAAGATTAAAAATATAACTATATAATGAGCCTGAACAAACATTGATGGGACATTAGTTATCTGCCAGACTGTGGGTCTGGTGTGACATCTCTTAATTACGCTTGTAATGACCACTTAGTTCAAATTGGATTCAAATAGGAAAAAATCACTAAAATTAAAATTCTCTATATATCACTCATATGCAGTCTTATAACAAAAAGACTGGATATGAGGTGAGGTATAAAGAATTTTAATTTAAATCTTGATACAAGTTCTTAAATAACACTATTCATTACCTTATATTATTTTTAGTCTGATCATCTTACCTCAATATTAATGTTGATTTGTTCTTGGACATGTTTCAAAACAATTCTGTTTTATCATCAGCTTGTCCAGACTAAATATAATATAATTAAAATAATCTCAAAATATCACTTCCTAAAATTAAATAAAGTACTTAGGAAAATTTTTGGACCAAAGAGAGATGAACAGACAGGTGAATGGAGAAGACTACATAACAATGAACTACATGGTCTTTATAGGAAGCCAGATATAATAAGAACAGATAAGTCTCATAGACTGTGATGGGCAGGACATGTTGCACGTATGGGGAATGAAAGACATGCATGGAAGCTTCTTGTAGGAAAACCAGAGGGAAATGCCCAGTTGGTAGACCAATCATTAACTATGATTTGAGGGAAGTAGATTATACAGGGAAGCCATCATAATACTATATCACACCTTCTTATGAAATTATCATTCACATGAATCAGTTCTTCTACACTAATGGACCTAACTTATATGTGTTTGAATGTATTTTTAAAATCTCTAGGCAGTAATTGGTGAGATTTGAAATTACTTAAGGATTTAATTTGAGAAATTTTAATGGTTTATTTTAGGAAGTAACATTTTGAGGTACTTTTAATCATGTTTTTGTGAAAATATGAACATCTTATCTCAAATTAATGTTGAGTTATGTTCAAACATGTTTCGATATAGAGGATTATATCGAAACATGTTCAAACAGAACTCAACATTAATTTGAGGTAAGATGTTCCCATTCTCACAAAAACTTGATTGAGAAATTTTATTGCTTTATATGCTAATGATATCAAAATTCCTGTCTGCTGCACTAAACACCTTAAATATTAAATTAAAAGATTCTTACCTCTCCTCACATTATTCTGTTAAGTAGATCGCGATTTCAGGCCTATAGCAGGCCCATCTTCAGTACACTGTTGTTGACCGGGTGTTATGTCGCTCGGAAGAACCACTTCTTCTTCCCTCTGTTGGTGGACCGATGAACCTCTTGATAAGGTCAAAATTTGCGGGAACTTCGAAGTTCATAAGTTTTCCTTTGTTTTTCTGAATGTGGATCTTTTCCCAAACTGTAAGTTCCTTAGGTGTCTCTATTTGTTTAATTGAATCAAAAGCTAGTCTAATTAAACAAATAGAGACACCTAAGGAACTTACAGTTTGGGAAAAGATCCACATTCAGAAAAACAAAGGAAAACTTATGAACTTCGAAGTTCCCGCAAATTTTGACCTTATCAAGAGGTTCATCGGTCCACCAACAGAGGGAAGAAGAAGTGGTTCTTCCGAGCGACATAACACCGGTCAACAACAGTGTACTGAAGATGGGCCTGCTATAGGCCTGAAATCGCGATCTACTTAACAGAATAATGTGAGGAGAGGTAAGAATCTTTTAATTTAATATTGAATTGAACCTCACAGTGATAATTCCTATAAAAAAAGGTTACCTTAAATATTACTTATTTTAGGAATTCACACTATGAGGTATATTCATTTAGGTAAAATTTTATCACTCACCTCATATTATTCCTTCTTATTTTACTATAAACTAGTTTCAGAACTTAGTTTCCGTTCCATCCTCAGTATCATCATGACCATTGTTCTGTCGTCTTGAAGAGCCTCCTTTGCTCCTTCCATTGGCAGACTGCAAAACCTCGAAACCAGGTCATTCTCCCCGGGAATTTCAAAGTTCATCAATTTCTCCTTTTCATCTACATTCCAAAGAGTGAAGATATTAATTTTTAAAAAAGTATTACCTTCTTACATTTCTTATCCTGCAACTAGAAAAAGAGATAAGATGATCAGCTTACTCTGGTGACTTTATCGCCACAAATGTTTCTAATATTCTTTTAAAGTTGAGATGCTAAGGATTGAATTGCTGCTGTCAAAGGTTTAATTTCAGACATATGTAAAGAGTGTATGAAAATAAAATAATGATAATTCTGATTTATGATTACAGGTTCCTTTCAATAAAATGACAATTATTGAAACTCCTCGAGTGGAAGTGTTACAGAGATTAATATCTTTAGATATTGAAGGAAATTCTTTACACAACTGGGAACATATTAACAAGCTTGGAAATCTTCCTTGGTGAGAATGATAAAAAAATGTTTTAATTGAGCTATTATAGGAAAAATCACTATAAGGTTTAATTTAAGACAACCAACCAAGTTGAAAACACAAACAAGTTTCTTGTCCAAAGTAACGGAAATAAAAACAGATTTGAATCTTCCTAAATCTAAAGACAATATTTTGATCAGAGAAAACACTCTTGCTTTTGAACCAATTAACATTCAGCTAAATCTAGAAGAACCAGTTACAAAATCTGAAACTCCCACACCAGTACTAAAAGCTCTAGTGTTAGAAGCTGTGAATAAGAGATATCCACCAGAAGAATGGTTACATGTCTACACAGATGGATCTACTATTGATAACAACTCAGGATCAGGAATTACATGTGCATTATTTTCATTTTATCAACCAGCAGGATACCACACAACAAATTTTAATGCGGAAGTAACGGCTATTCATATTTCACTCCAACAATTACTATACATAATAAATAAATTTCAAAATGCTGTCATACTCTCTGATTCTAAGGCAGCAATATATGCAATAAATTCACACAAAATGAAGTCAATACAAATTAAAGAGTGCTACAAAATGATTCAACAACTTCAAAAACTACAGAAAAGAATTCAATTGCAATGGATACCTGCACATTGTGGAATTGCTGGAAATGACACTGCTGATTTTCTTGCCAAAAAAGGCTCCAATTTAATTCAGAATACTACTAAAAGCTTACCTTTTGCATCCATAAAAAGAATAATTAAGACCTAATGTAAAATCAAACAAAACCAAGACCTATGTAATAAAGAAGACAAAAAATGGAATATTTTAGTAAAGAAGCCAGATATTATTCCAGAAATTCCACGTAAAACTACAGTAGCAAAATTTAGACTGCTTATAGAACATGACTATTTGGCCAAACATTTATATAAAATAGGAATCTACACGAATCCAAATTGTCCTCTATGCTACAAAGACGAAGAAATGAATGAAGAACACCTACAAACATGTGAAGTATTACCTGTTGGATCCACCATAGAGAAATATTGGAGAGCAAGAACGCTAATGGCTTCATAGCCAAGGCCCAGCATTTGAAAACAACAAAACAACAACAGGTTTAATTTAAGATTTAAATTAAAATTTGTTACACCTCATATCCAGTCTTCTAATTAAACCAGTTTCAAAACTTAGGTGGTTTCATCATCAGTAATTGAGATGTGTTTTTTTGAAAACCATATCTATAATAGTCATTCTGCTGTAGATAACTGATTTTTCAGAAGCCATAACTAATTATAATAAAAATGTATGATGGTATGGATGCTGGTTTTAAAAATAAGATATTTAGAATCTTTTTTAGAAAAATTTATACAAATGGAACAATAACTATCAATATTGTATAGTAATAAATTACTTCAGTATAATACATTTGGGAATTTTCAAAAATACACCAGATGACAGTTTAGAAAATGACTCCTGCATAAGAACACCAGATGTCAGTTTGGATAATTACCGGCAAAAGAAAAAAATTGACAGTCATGAAAACAGCTGACGATGGTCGCCGATACTGTGGTGCTGTGTTTAAAAAAACATAGAAGTATGAGGTAAGAAGAATTCACGATTTATTTGATTCGTATCAATAAATTACTTGATACTGAAACTAGATTTGAAATATATATTTGATTTTGTAAAAATGTACCTCAATTTTGTGACGGAACATTAGTCGTGAAATTACTGATGATGAAACCCCGTATATTTTGAAACCAGTTTCATTAGAATACTAGTTATGAGATGAAGTGTAAAGAATTTTAATTTATATCTTAAAATATTATTTTAATTATTATTTTAATTATCTAAAGCAGGTAAATACAGGGTTTCCTGAGAGTGCATGGTTGGTTTTTAAGCTCTACTCTAGAAGGATGTATGAGTTTCTCATAGATTGAAACAGTAATATTAAAATGTAATTCAGTAACCAAAAGAAGATAGTGTTTCTGTTCTTTTTTTGCCATTGTCATCATAATAAAAATCCTCTGTTACGAAATTATTATATATTGTTCCATGTGCCAAAATAAGCCATTATTCATTGCAGAAATCAACGTCATCATAGTAATCAATTTTTTTTTTCCTATTTTCTTTTGTAGTGTTTGTTTTGAGATTTTTTCATCCAATTATCATACTAGAAAAAGCTTACATATATGCCTTCTTAGTCGGTGGAATATACATCCATGATTCTGGTATAATTGTAATTCCGACCTTGAATAAAACTAAGATCATCCACACTCAGGGGATAATAAAAACAGTCTGGAGGAACGAGTCAGAAAAAAAAACATGGATCACAAGAAAGCCATTACAATTGTCTGACCTTTCTGTGTTCAATATTTTAGGACTTCCATTCCAGACTGTACTCTTATGTGTTAGGGGCCTGGTTTTTAATGATTTGCCATATTGACACAAACTTGATTTGTGATTACTTGGACTCTTTTTGATTTAACCTGAATTAATTAAAATACTTTTCCATTCCAACTCCTTTAAGACTTAATACTTACTTCACAGTAACCTTATAAAACACCATCATGCTTTTTTGAAAACCTTGTATATATTAAATATATATAGGAAATGGTATCAGCTTATTGAACTCCACTTATAAATTATATGCAAAAATAATATATAATAGATTGAAGAATATATCTGACACACTCTTAGAAGAAGAACAAGCAGGGTTCAGAAAAGGAAGATCCTGTAGTGATATAGTGATAATGTGTTTATTATAAAGAGACTAATTGAAAAGAGAAGAGAATTTAACCTGCCAACATATTTATTGTTCATTGATTCTGAAAAGGCCTTTGACAGAGTAAATAGATCTATACTATGGGAAATAATGAAGGAACAAGGATATCCACACCATCTAATAAAATCAGTCCAAGGCTTATATGAAGAAACTAAAGTAGTGATAAAAACTGATGGAAAAAGGTCAGAAGAAATTTTAATAAATCAAGGAGTTAGACAAGGGTATAGTCTATCGCCCACTCTTTTTAATATATATATTGACGACATTATGAAACAATGGAAAATTATAATGGACTAAGGTCTTAGATTGAACAATAACTCAAGTATTAATAACTTACTTTTCGCCGATGATTTAGTCTCCAAGATGGCTTTACTTTGGATAAAAATTTTAACATAATTATGTTTAAATTTGAAGATTTTTTTTTTGAGATGTGTTAAACATCAATAATTATTTTAATGTAATAAATTTATGAATTTTAACATTATGAGGTTTTTATAATAAAAATCAAATGAATTGTGAAATTCTTTTTACCTCATATTTCTATGTTTCTTTAAACACAGCACCGCAGTATCGGAGAACCATTGTTCCCATCCTCAGTTGTTTTCATGACTGTTAATTTTTTCCTTTGCCAGTTGATAATTACTTCTTCAAAAGTACATCAGATGGCAGTTTGGATAATAACCGGCAAAAAAGTTTACATTAACACAACTAAGGAGAAAAAATCATTCATAAACCAATTATGGAAAATAACATTATAAGGTTTACAATTAATAAAATTTAATTAAATGAGTCATATCTTACCTCAAACTTCGTGTTCTTCAAGCACTGAACTGCAGTTTTCAAGAGGAATCCCTCCCATCTTTAGTAATTTTTATTACTCATTTAATAATGGCTGAAGATAAGAGGAATTCCTCTTGAAAACTGCAGTTTCCGAGCTTGAAGAAGACGCAATATGAGGCAAGATACAACTCATTTAATTAATTTTTATTAGAGATTTTTCTCTTTAGTAGTTTTAACTATTACTAACAGATCACTTGTTTGTGTTTAATAATTTCCATAAAGTGTTTAAATTTAATACTTTTACAAAAAATAACATTCTCTAAACAAGAGAGAAACATATAAAGAAGCTTTTGATGTTATATTTAATTTAACATGTTCTAGTCCTGGACATATATAGTTTTTTAAAAAAAAATTAACGTTTGAATCGTGAATTGGATCTCTGACCACATATATGCAGAGTCGGAGGTTCGGGGTTTTGATTACCAGTTCAGTAATTAATTTTCTTTTCAAAAAACAAATTTGTCCAGGACTGGAACACATTAAATTAAATATGATATCTAGATTAACACATTCAGTACCAGGCACTGAGCAGGGCATTTAAATACACCAACTACCCTTTTCGTGGCACTTCAGAAAATGGACCATTATTCACAAACTATTAGTCCTAGAAAATTCAAATTTTGTACATACCTAAAGGAGATATCCTAGTAGGATTTGATGGTGTGATATCTCGTAAAACAGGCTCCAGGGTGCCGAGAAACGCCACATTTCATGCAGTATCACACTGTTGCACTCACTTTTTGATACCACTAGCATCTTAAATTTTTATTATAGTACAAACATAGCCTGAATTTGACTTGCATACCATTCTCGCTAAAATACCATATTTTGTAATTTTCCCTGGATTGTATACTCGAAATCTCAGACGTCCTCGCCAAGCTAACATACCTTCATCCAGTGCAATTTTATTTTGTGGAGTGTACACCCTTGAAAATATATCACTGAGTCTCTCTAATATAGGCGTAATTTTGTACAGTCTGTCGGTACTATTTCCATAGACGCTACTGTCACTGAAATGCAAGAAAGAAAGAATATTTAAAAATCGTGTTCGGGACATTGTTTTTGAAAATATGGGCGTTTGAAAGCAAGTATCTTCAAACCAATACATTTTTATATCTGGTTTTTTGCACTATGCCTGTGATGAACATCAGTCCTAAAAACTTTTTCATTTCCGGGAAGTCGACAGGTCTCCATGTCTGCATTATTGAGTTTTTTGTGTATGGATGCGGTGCAGCACTAATCACTTGAATTGCGTAAAGATTTGTTAGGTCACATACGTATTCGATAAACTCTCCATTGAAAAATATATTGACATGACATAATATCCATTTCATTTTCGGTTTCAATGTTCACCCCTGGGTTCGTTGTGAATGGTAAAACAGGCAGACAATAACTTGGGTGATAGACATCACTCACGACACAAGGTATCAGCGTATCAATTTCAGGAAGTGGAAGTTCATCTTCACTTTCACTTTGTGAATCTTCTAATTCAGGAATCAGTTCATCGCTTGAATCATCATTATACAAAATATTCACTAATTCTTCTTCAGTAAGATATTTTTCTTTTGCCATGGTTTCACTCATGCACAAACAACAGCGCGATAACGAGAAAGATATACAACTGCATTGGAGCCTGGAGGTAAGTTTGGGTAAACGAATTCCACGTGTTATTTGTTTTAAAAATAAAAGGGGATTCATCAAGGTTAAACGTGTCAAACGGGAATAGAAAATGTACATTTACATGCCATCTATGATCTCCAAGACATACTAAGCCAATACAAAATTTAGGTGCCGAATATAAATGCGGCTTGTTCGCGCCCGCTCTAAAATGAGTTAACTGACCGACGGCCGCATACACGATAGTCTCTTTAAACGCCTTAACTGGTTTACGGTACTGAATGTGTTAAGCTTTACCACTTAAAAGTAATATAAAATTCTCGTTAAAAATACTTTGAATAGAAATCATCTGATGGCGTTGTTAATAGTGAGAGCTATCTGCCTTCAGACATTAGAGAATTGTATAAGTGGAAAGAAATGTTAGCGTTTGTGCTATGTTTGGAATAGTGTAGTGGGCTGCACACCGACGTTCAGAGTCAGAGGTTCGCAGTTCAATTCCCAGTTCAAATATTAATTTTTATATTACAAAAATAAAATGAAGAAGGTGCCTAAATATAGAGTTTGTGGCATTGGAACACAGGAGAGAAGAATCTGATTACTCATTTGTTTTGTATTTTACTTCTAGTTTAGAATATCTGAATGCATCAAACACTGGCATCAGTGATATAAGCTTCCCTACCAGTCAACCAGAAAATAAAACAAAATTATTCCCAGTACTGAAACAACTTCACCTTTCAGAAAACAATATTCAAACAGTAAGTAAATATAGAAATTAGTTACAAATTTCTTAAGTGGTGATCAATTAAGTAGATTAATGTATACAGTTAGCTATTGTAATCAGTGATAAAGAGAAAAATTTTGCCTGAACCAAGAATCAAACCTCGAATCTTCAGCTTTATGTGCTGATGCTATGATCTCTGGGCTAATTCAATGTTCCTTCCCACTGAAGCACAAAATCTCCTCGCAAACTTCTCACTTGACCCCAACATCCAATGTAATGAATTGGTACAGTTAATCATAAAACATGTGGATGATATTTAATAATATAATCAACTTTTATAAGATTCATGATATGCTTCCATTGAGGTATTATTCAAAATTAAAATATAAAATAATGGAATATTCACCTCAACTTTATTAGTTATTTAACTGTAGCGCTTTTCCCATCATCGGCAAGTCCCAAAAGTGCTACAGTGAAATAACTAATAAAGTTGAGGAGACGGACCTTTCAGGTGAATATTCCATAATTTTAATTTTAAATAATATAAGTTAGAAAATGTATAACTCATATTTGAAGAGAAAAATTTTCGCCTAGACCGGGACTTGAACCCGGGACCCTTGGCTTTCCGGGCCAAGTGCTCTACCAACTGAGCTACCGAGGCGAGTTACGATCTAGATGCAAATTTTTCTCTTATATATGTTGTATTTCCCTATCGCCAAATGCTTTTGAAACCATTGCTTCTATCTTTGCAAATGGCGGCTTCTTAGTTAGGAAGATATTTATTGGGAATTTAACATTACTTTATAAAGCTAGTAAGGCTTCTAATGATGTTTTTATTATTCATTTAACATTTCTCAATGAAAGATAAATTATATTTGAAGAGAAAAGAGTCCCGGTCTAGGCGAAAATTTTTCTCTTCAAATATAATTTATCTTTCATTGAGAAATGTTAAATGAATAATAAAAACATCAATGTATAACTCACCTGATATTTCTAGAAACTACAAATATGAGGTGAGTCGTATTTTTTAAAATAAACCTCATACTGTCACTTCCTCTAAATATTAAATATGAATGATGCTTTGAAATTATTGAACATTCAAAGTCAATTCATATATTAGTGTTGGGAATTTTTACATTATGAGGTTTTCTTAATAAATATCAATTGAATTGTGAATTCTTCTTACCTCATACAGCTATGTTATTTAACACAGAAGCGCGGTATCGAGAGACATCACTCCCATCCTCAGCTGTTATCACAACTGCCGTAATAACAGCTGAGGATGGGAGTGATGTCTCTCGATACCGCACTTCTGTGTTAAATAACATAGTTGTATGAGGTAAGAAGAATTCATGATTCAATTAATTCAAAGTCAAATTATGAACTTCACTATGGGAACAGAAATTAATAGAGAATACCATTTTTACATCTAAATTTAATGAGAAATGAAGGAAATTAGATAGAATTTGGAATATGCAGAGAGAAGACACACAATATTAAAGCTTCAGGTTTTAATCATGTAGCTCACAGAGAAGCACTGTTCAATATTTTGATACATAGATTAGTTAACATACCCATGAACAGAGAAAATTATGAAAAGAAAAAGAACACATATTCAACATGACTACAAATAATGGATTTGAAGAAAACATGATACACAAAAAAATAAACAAGTTCAAAAGACAAAAATGTATTAGTCAAAGTCCACATCTAAAAAAAAGAAGAAGAAAACATAGAATTAGAGAAATTCACATATCATCCATTGAAGCACCATAAGTTAATTTTTTGTTTTAATTACAACATACATTGGCACTGAAAAACGACTTCAGCATCATTTACATTAATTAGATCCAACAAAAATGAGAAAATAGAAGAAGAAAACAGATCAGGGTTTTATCAGATTAAATGCGGGGAATGTGAGAAAGTCTACATAGGGAAAACGAAGAGAAATTTAAAAACCAGAAAGAACATCTCAGAAATGTCAAGAATGGGGAAGTAGAAAAATCTGCAATAGCTGCCCATGCATGGTCAGAAAAACATATAATCATAAGAACAGGCTAAATTTAAATTCATCAGAGATTTTTTTAAAACTCACCTCATAACTTTCATGCTTTTCATGAGACCACAGTTTCAGACAACATCTCGTCCATTATCAGTCACAACTCCGACTGATGACATTCTTCGGCCATCAACTATTCTATTGTCAACATCTTCTGTGCTGCCATCTATGGTTGAATTTATAAACTTTGACATTAAATTTTGTTTGTTAGGAATATAAAAGTTCATCAATCTATATTTATTTTTATTTATGGTTGATGCTGGTGAACTTGAAAAATTTAATATAACAAAATTGATAGTTCTTTGAATGAGAAATGCTTATTCAAAATATAATGAAGCAGATTTAGATTGAAAAAAATAAGTTGTCCAAAATATTAAAAGCCAAAGTTGAAGAAAAAAAGCTGAGATTTTTATAAAAGACCCGGAAGAAAAGAAAAAAACTTTACAAAATGGAGTAGGTAAAAAAATTGCTGTCATTGATGATAAAATCAAACGATTAAAATGTGAGATTGTTTTCAGTGTTTTATCGAAACATGGTTCATGTTCAGATAATGATTTTTACAAAATTATATTTACTATAATTAATTTAATATAACCCTCAAGAAACAGAGGAATTATTTTTTGATGCCATGAAAAAACCGGGGAATAGTTGGGTTAAGTTATGTAGATAGGAAATAACACTATGAGGTTTTTTAATATTGTTTATTTTTTATTTCACTCACCTCATACTTCATAACTCCTCGCAAACCCAGGGTTTCGTCACATCATTTGTGACATTCGCAATGCTGTGTCACGTTCACAACTGACGTCCAACGGCCTTCTATCCTGCAGACTGACCTCCGCGCCATCTGATGGCTGACCGAGAACTTCCAAATCAGTCCTCTCTCCTTATAACCGGGTATTTCAAAATTCATAGTTGTATTTTCATTCTTGCATATGTAAATTTTTTCCCAAATTGTGAGTTCCTTCGGTTTTTCCAATTGTTTCCATTCCACAAAGATTGTGAAAAGATATACATAGGAAAAACAAAAAGGAATCTAAATACAAGATTAAAGGAACACGTCAGAAATGTTAAAAATGGAGAAACCGAAAAATCTGCAATAGCTGCACATGCCTGGTCAGAAAAATATAGAATAGAAACCAAAACAAAATTACTTAAACAATTGGAAAAACCGAAGGAACTCACAATTTGGGAAAAAATTTACATATGCAAGAATGAAAACACAACTATGAATTTTGAAATACCCGGTTATAAGGAGAGAGGACTAATTTGGAAGTTTGTTGGTCAGCCATGAGATGGCGTGGAGGTCAGTCTGCAGGATAGAAAGCCGTTGGATGTCAGTTGTGAACATGACACAGCATTGAGAATGTGATGAAACCCTGGGTTTGTGAGGAGTTATGAAGTATGAGGCGAGTGAAATAAAAAATAAACAATAGTTGGGTTGACGATTTTTATTATTAATTTAACACTTCTCATAGAAGGATAAATTATATTTGAAGAGAAAATTTTTTTTTTTAAATTAATAATAAAAATCGTCAATAGAAGCCCTACTGGCTATAAAGTAGTGTTAAATTCCCAATAAATGTCTTCTTAACTAAGAAGCCGCCATTTGCAAAGATAGAAGCTATGGTTTCAAGCATTTGGCGCAAGGGAATTACAACGTACATAAGAGAAAAATTTACGTCTAGATCGTAACTCGCCTCGGTAGCTCAGTTGGTAGAGCACTTGGCCCGGAAAGCCAAGGGTCCCGGGTTCGAGTCCCGGTCTAGGCGAAAATTTTTCTCTTCAAATATAATAGTTGGGTTTTTATATCTGTAATTTGTTGGACACCCTGTAATGATAGAAATTAAATTTTGTTCCATCAATTCATGTGTAATTTCAGTATTTTTCCCCCTCTCTCCTGAAAAATTTGTTGAAATAGATTTAAGAGGTTTCCATTTCTTAGTGACAATGCATATTTATTTTTATATTTTGATTATAAACTATAAGTATAGTGGACTTGTTAGGAGTGTCTTAACTTCACAGTAAACATTATTATTTTCTCCATGATTTAAATAAAGTTTAATTTTGTACTAATGTTTTACATCTTATTATAGTGGGATTCCATAAATGAGCTAAATAAATTGGCAGTTTTGGAAGAACTGAGATTCCGTGAAAACCCTGTGCTTCAGCAAGAAAATGTAGAAACATCAAGACAGCTAGTAATAGCTAGGATTGCAGATCTCAAAGTAAGTAAACCTTTTATTTTTACTTTTAATTTTTAATGTGAATGTTTTATGGATATGAAATATGATCTCTTATATTAAGTAAGGGAATAAAACTAGCCAAATAAAAAATAGAATACTGATACAATTAAAGAAAAAAAATTCTGCCCAAACAAGATTTGAACCCAAGATCTCCTGCTTTAAATGCTGACACACTAACTCATTGTGCTGTTTAGGCAATTCAGGAGTTGACACAAATCTTTCTCTATTTGAAATCCCCATATACCCCTGTTAGTGAACTTATATTCACATTACAACAGAGTCTCATCTTCTAAGAAGACATTATGAAGTGATTTATTCAGTGTCATATCAGCTAATTACAAAACATAAACTTTGTTGCAATTTGTGCAACGCTGACGATGGGGCAACATCCTTGAAACATATGTCCAATTAAACAATCATATGAGGTAAGGATGTTAAAAAATACAAACTCAATTATTAAATTATACCTCATAATGTTACTGTCTAATGATTTTAAAATACAAACATAATATTGAAATATATGTACTCAGACTTGCTATTCACATTGCAGTAGTTAATACACCACAATTTGGTTAGTGCACCAGCATATAAAACTGGAGATCTTGGGTTCAAATCCTGGTTTAGTCAGAAATTTTTCTCTCTAGTTGTATTAATTATTGTTTGCGAACAGCAAGCCTGAGTATATTGAGACTAAAGTCAACCCATGAGGTTGCCAGACACAGTCTCTGACATTAGGGAGTTCTAAGCCTGACGATCACGGCCCAGAAGTTTTCTCCAGATCATGATATGTATTAGGTTGTTTATTTAATAGGTTATACTATCCAGTTACTCATCCACCACTGTGGTCTCGAGGTAGCGTGCTGCCTTGTCACGTAGCTGGCCCGGGTTCGATCCCCGCTCGGGACAGTTTTTCTGGGTGAGGTTTTTATCAGGGTTTTCCCTCACCTGTAAGACAAATGTGAGGAAAACTTTAAGGCCCAAACAGTCCCCGAAATCATATGGCCATCGCAATCATCATCATTCATATTCATCTTATCATCATCATCCTTCATCGGTGTGGAAAGCAACGGGAAGCTACCACACCTATAATTTCCTAGTAAAGCTGCAAAGAATAGCATGAAAATGCTATGATTGCAGTGAAAGACCTGCCTTCGGGCAGAATTACTATGGATGGATCCAGTTACTCAATCAGCATATTTATGTTAACATTGTGTATCAGTAATAGTGAGTGGAGTCATCATGACTGAAGAGGGACAAGATATTGTCTGAAACCGCCGGTATCAAAGAAATTTGAAATTATATGAGGTGAGTCATTAAAAATATGTTCTCCACTCACTATTAATTATATAACCTCATAATGTTTACTTCCCAATATTAATTTAAATTGTGTATCAGATTTATTTTTGAAGGGAAAAATGTTTGTCCAAACTGGGATTTGAACCCAAATTTTCTACCTGTATGTACTTGTGCATTAACTAACTATGCTATCCAGGCATCTCACTTCAGACAGAAATTTTTCTCTCTCTTATATAATCCTGCTTGCCCATAGCCATGAACTGTCATCCACAATGCTACCTAGGTGCTTCTTATTCAAGTAGACCTTGATAGGATTATCAACACTTATTATAGTGGTTATATATAGCTGCGGTGGACTAGTGGTTGTGTTCCTTGCCCCTGGTCCCGAGGGTTGCGGGTTCAAACCTGGCTGGGGTCAGTGGATTTTTAGGATGGAAAAATCCAATGAGCATGTCCACCGGGAGGGAATTTAAGCTGTGGATCCCGAGTCTGAAGATTTTCAGGCTCGTAAAAGATCCTTAACTGATCAAAGAGGCCTCTAAGCAAAATTTATTGATCTCCTTCATCCTAATAATACCTCAGTTGCCTGCTAAATGTCTCATTGAGTCGGTACATTGACTGCATACCATTCATGACATCTGTAGGGAAATGTGAGTAACTAATTTAAATTTTGTCTAGTACTTCCTACCAAAGCAGAGGCTAAGGCTCAATATTGGTTTGTTACGCCATTATAGTAGTAATAATAGTATTATAGCTTGTAATGATAATATTTGTGATGTTTTATGCTAATTTATACACTCATTCTGAATGATAAATTAATTTTTGAAGAGAAAATTTTTCGCCCAAACTGGGATTTGAACCAAAGATCTCTAGTTCTATATAATAGCACATTAACCAACTATGCTATCAGGCATCTCACCTCAGAAGAAAATTTTTCTCTCATATAATTTATTTTTCTTTAAAAAAATTAATTAATTGTTCAATATAACTATGAATTTACATAAAACTTCACAATATTAGTATTTAAGCTATAATACTTTAGCGTTAATAATCCCATCAAAGTTTTGTTGAGTAAGAAGCAGCCAGATATTGTTTATATTTTTCTTTCACTCACCTCATACTTCATAACTCCTCGCAGACCCGGGTTTTGTCACATCATTTGTGACATTCTCAATGCTGTGTCACGTTCACAACTGACATCCAACGGCCTTCTATCCTGCAGACCGACCTCAGCGCCATCTGATGGCTGACCGACGAACTTCCGAATCAATCCCCTCTCCTTATCACCAGGTATTTCAAAATTCATAGTTGTGTTTTCATTCTTGCATATGTAATTTTTTTCCCAAATTGTGAGTTCTTTTGGTTTTTCCAATTGTTTAAGTAATTTTGTTTTGGTTTCTATTCTATGTTTTTCTGACCAGGCATGTGCAGCTATTGCAGATTTTTCGGTTTCTCCATTTTTAACATTTCTGAGGTGTTCCTTTAATCTTGTATTTAATTCCTTTTTGTTTTTCCTATGTAAAAAATGTACATATGCAAGAATGAAAAACACAACTATGAATTTTGAAATACCCGGTTATAAGGAGAGGGGATTGATTCGGAAGTTCGTCAGTCAGCCAACAGATGGTGCTGAGGTTAGTCTGCAGGATAGAAGGCCGTTGGACATGAGTTGTGAACATGACACAGCATTGAGAATGTCACAAATGATGTGACGAAACCCGGGTCTGCAAGGAGTTAAGAAGTATGAGGTGAGTGAAAGAAAAATATAAACAATATTAAAAAACCTCATAGTGTTATTTCCTATCTACATAACTTAAGCAGCCAGATGCTGTTGTGGATGATGGTTCACTGCTATGGGGCATTCAAGATTATATGAGAGAGAAAAATTTGCAACTGGAGTGAGATGCCTGGATAGCATAGTATATAGATCTAGAAATCTTGGGTTCAAATCCTGGTCTGAGTAAAAATTTTCCCTTCAAAAATTAATTTATCATTCAGTATAAGTGTATAAATTTATATAAAACATCACATTTGTGTCAGATGTTTAGAGTAATTTAAATTTTAAAGTTTAAAACAAAATTCTAGTCGTACTTGAGAAAATAATGGAAATATTTTTTATAGGCATTATGCATTTCAATGCCTTATCTGCTTATTGGTTACACATTGCAACCAAATGGCACATGCTCTAGTGTAGTTGGTTAAAATACAAGCTGGAAGGTCATGGGTTCTAGTTCTAGTTCTCCTGGGATCAGGATGTTTAAACTACTTAAACCTTATGGTGGCCATGGAATTTTCTCAGCCTGTAATGGAAATGAATACCAGACTATGTTTTTGAGGTAAATGTGACAGTCACACAAGGCTGACAACCCACCTGGCATCTTGCGCCCAATTGTCTAGAAAGATGGGAGTCTTTAATCTCCTACCATCCCAAGATCCTTATTACAATCAAATGTTTGTTTTTTTAAGTCATCTCCAGATGAGATAATATATTTTTCATTTGAGAAAATGACCTCTCAGCCAAGTGAGATTATGGGACAAATCTAAAACAAAGCATTTCAGAAGGGTTCATCTTCACGGCAATAGAATATTGTCATCTTGCAAAAAATTTTAAACATTTCTAAGTTTTGTCTTAGGCTTTTACGACCGGAGTTCATATTATGACTGTAGAAGATTTATGGGCTGGTGGTCATGGTCTTTGAGGCTTCAAGTTCCCCGTTGTTTCGCCAGATACTACGTCCGGCATCCTCAAGGGCCATAGTCTCTGGCGGAACATCGGGGAATTTGAAGCCTCAAGACCAAGATTCATTTACTAGTTTCACAACGGTTGTGAAAATACTGAGGATGGAACCAAAGAAGGTTTTGAAACTAATCTAAGAAGAATATTATGAGGTGAGGTAATAAAATTTTATTTTTGAAGAGAAAAATTTTCACCCAAACTTAAATAAATAATACCTCACAATGCTAATTCCTAAAAAAGTAATTTTTAAGTTTGTCAAGATCAGAATTAAAAAAAAACACTTTATTACACATTTTCAATACTAAGCCCTTGTTTTTACAATCAATTGAGAGTACCTTGTTGTATCCATGCTGTGGATCATAAAAATTATTATATAGGGTGTATGTGGTAATTATTAATAACTGATTTAGCCTGTATTATGTTTAGAATCTGAATGGAGTTGTGATAACTAATGATGAGCGTAAAGGAGCTGAAATTGATTACTTGAAGAAATATGGAGTACTCTGGATTGGTGCAACAAAGACCACAGATGTCCAGTATCATAAACATATTATGGATACATTTGTTGATTCACATCCCAGATATCTTCAGCTTATTGAAAGTGAGTATACGTTCCAGATCGAGTTACTTAGTCCATATTTTTAAATTTAAAATAAAATTCTTTTTACCTCACCTCATATCCTGTCTTCTATTAAACCGATTTCAAAACCTAGGTGATTTTGTCATCAGTAATTTTACAACTGATGTTCTGTCGTCTAGAAGAACTGATGCTTACTCCATCTGTTGGTGGACCAATATAATCTCCGAATCAAATCATTTTCCCTGGGAATTCAAAATTCATATAATAAATTTGGGAATTTTTAACATTATGAGGTTTAATTCATAAGAATTAAATGAATCGTGATTTCTTCTTACCTCATACTTCTATGTTTTTTTAAACACAGCACTGCAGTATCAGCGACCATCGTCACCATCCTCAGCTGTTTTCACGACTGTCAATTTTTTCTTTTACTGGTAATTATCCAAACTGCCATCTGGTGTTCTTTTGAAGGAATTATTTTCTATTTATATATTAAATTTGGGAATTTTTAACATTATGAGGTTCAATTAATAATAATTAAATTAATTGTGATTTTTTCTTACCTCATACATCTATGTTTTTTTAAACATCTATGTTTAAAAAAACATAGATGTATGAGGTAAGAAAAAATCACGATTCATTTAATTATTATTAATTATTTTCTAAACTGCCATCTGGTGTTCTTTTGAAGGAATCATTTTCTAAACTGCCATCTGTTGTATTTCTACAAAGTTCTTAGAAAATACAACAGTTGGCAGTTTAGAAAATGATTCCTTCAAAAGAACACCAGATGGCAGTTTAGAAAATAATTCCTTCAAAGGAATACCAGATGGCAGTTTGGATAATTACCGGCAAAAGAAAAAATTGACAGTCGTGAAAACAGCTGAGGATGGTGACGATGGTCTCCGATACTGCAGTGCTGTGTTTAAAAAAAACATAGAAGTATGAGGTAAGAAGAAATCATGATTCATTTAATTCTTATATTTCAAAATTCGTTAATTTTTTCTTGTTTTTTTATGTGGATTTTTCCCCAAACCGTGAGCTATTTTGGTTTTTGTATTTGTTTATTAAACTAGCCATTATACTAGTCCTTCCATTCAATTATCTGTTTTACCACATCAAACAGATTTCTGCCATACTCAACAGAGTTGGTTGGTGGTGGTTAGGAAAAGAGATCAAGCTTGTAATGAGACACAGGATGAACTGTTTAAACTCACCACATTGTAAGCTGTCAGAAGATTCCTTTCAGTAAAATGTATTTTGTCTTAACCTTACATGTGAGCACATTAACCACTGTATTAAATGACAAATATTTCTTCCAGAATCTTGGAAACCTTAACCTCATATCACCAGGTCTGTGTGACAGATACATCTCCAAACCAATGTTCATTATATTGCTGTCTCTTACAAAACTGAGTCTTCATATAAGTTCTCATAGGGAGAAAATTGATAATGTTTGATTATAGGGGGTTCAGCTTCTTTTCCGTTGTCGGCTAAGCTCCTAATGAGGGTCATGTGCAATTTATGGCTACCTACTGGCCCATGGCTTTCAAGACTGGAAAAAGTATATGAGAATATGTATTATATTTTAAGAGAAAAATTTTCGCCTAGACCGAGACTCGAACTTGCCTCGGTAGCTCAGTTGGTAGAGCATTTGGCCCGGCAAGCCAAAGGTCCTGGGTTCGAGTCTCGGTCTAGGCGAAAATTTTTTTCTTCAAATATAATTTATCTTTCAGTGAGAAATGTTAAATCAATAATAAAAACATCATTAGAAGCCTTACTAGCTTTATAAAGTAATGTTAAATTCCCGATAAATGTCTTCTTAACTAAGAAGCCGCCATTTGCAAAGATAGAAGCAATGGTTTCAAAAGCATTTGGCAAGAGGGAATTACAACGTATATAAGAGAGAAATTTTCATCTAGATCGCAACTCGCCTCGGTAGCTCAGTTGGTAGAGCATTTTGGTCCGGCAAGCCAAAGGTCCCGGGTTCGAGTCTCGGTCTAGGCAAAAATTTGTCTCTTCAAATATAATTTATCTTTCAGTGAGAAATGTTAAATCAATAATAAAAACAGAATATGTATTGTTTAACAAAAAGCAATCCTCTCTGTATCTATCATTCCCCAAGAGTTTATTGGAGGAGTTTTGTAATACTTGTATATATTTATTTATTTTTTATAATTTAGTAAAATACTTCTATTATGAAAACAACATAACAGCTAATGTATTAATGATAAGATAATAATTCAAAATTTCATAGGTATAATATTGATTGATACATGTAATATTAATTAAATTATTTTTAGTCTGATCAACCTACCTCAATATTAATGTTGATTTGTTCTTGAACATGTCATGATCATCATCAGCATCATTATGATATAATCGAAACATGTTCAAGAACAAATCAACATTAATATTGAGGTAAGATGATCAGACTATAAATAATTTAATTAAAATAACCTCAAAATATCACTTCCTAAAATAAAATATGTAATATTAAATTCTTCAGCGAGATTGTAACAGGCCTATAGGCCTAAGACTTGGTTGGATGAAGGAGAAGACCTGTAATATTATTTCAATGTGTAAGGTTGGTACCACTAGGTTTAATCACATCATTACTTTCTGAAGACTAAATTAGAAAAAAATGTATTGTATTATCATGTTGTATTAGAGCTGGTGTTGAGCTGATTACACTTCTGGGAAGACCTTCCATCTCCTTGTGTGGCCAGAAAAGTATTTATCTGATCCAGATTTTAAAAGTATCTCTTGACAGGTTGTGTCCCTGTAAAGCCTGGGAGATGTGAGGCTTGTAAAAGTAATTACTAATGGAAATAAGAAAAATAACTAGTCTTCTTAAATTAGAATCAGATACCGTACTTTTAATTTTATTATGAGACACTTGAACATTATTTGGTCAATCTGCCACACTTGTTCAGGTAGTATACGCATACTTCTTGACTACTGAGTTTGGGTTTGATAATTAATAAATGGTAAGATTTTTATGACTCACCTCAAAAATAAAATTGTAGATTTCTTGAAGACTACGGTTTCAATATGCTACATATATTAACAATTCCATCTAACACATGGGTTTGATACTTGCAGAATTGGAAATTTTAATTGTAAAATTTTCAATCTTGGGACTGATGTTGGTGTAAATTTCAAATCATTAGATTGCGCACCAGATCCCTGGGTTGAATTCCAAGTACAGGGCTTCCAATATAAAACTGGACCGGCCTTACGGAGTCTCTTCCTCCCGCAATTCACCCTGCCTGCCACCCGTCCTTGAACTGTTTCTTACCTTATAGAAAATGCTGTAAATGTTGTCCTCCCACAGTTAAACAGGCATTATACCGAGTAAACACATTTAGATTGACACGCTGTAGTTCGTGCACTGTCAAGTTTCTGATTTCATTTCTTATGTTGTTCTTCAGTTCTTCCAATGTGTGCGGATTTGTTTTGTACACTTTGTCTTTCAGGCTACCTCACAAATAAAAATCACACACTGTTAGATCTGGGGAGCGAGTGTTTCTTATTTTGTACTGAACCAGTGGTCTCAAATTTAGTCACAAGATTGTGGATTGTCGATCTGGAAGGAGGTAATTGTCCAGAGAAGTTCCGAATAAATTCCTCGCGAACGCGACGAGCTGATTCGTATTTATAATAACATTTACACACACAAATGCGCTGCTCTAATGTCAGCTGACGTCTCATCTTGTCGAACGATAGTAAACTGACTAGTTCAAGGACGAGCGGCTAGCAGAGTGAAATGCGGACGAGGAGAGAGCGCTGCCTGATGGGTGAAACCCCGTGAGGCCGGTCCGGTTTTATATTGGAAGCCCTTTATATATGTTGAGAAACATGTTAATAGTGATTAATCTGTCAAGTGGTAACATTAACACATTGAGTCCTGCAGTGGTACTGGTACCATGGCATTTAAATGACACTGAGGCCGGAGAAAATTAAATTCCTTGGCATGCCTGTGCCAGCGGATTTACAGGAAACCCCTTGTAAATCTGCTGGGGGATTTAATTTTCTCCAGCTTCAGTGTCATTTAAATGCCGTGGTACTAGTACCACCGCCGGACTCAAAGTGTTAAGTCTAATACTTATTGCTTTTCATCAGGAGTAGCTATGTGAAAACACCAGTTTTCATCCAATTCTTAATTAAGGTCTGAAGTGCTCCTACTCCACCCCTATCTATAATGGCATAGTCCAATGTTGAGTCATAGCCTCTCCTTTGTTAGGAGTTACTAGACCATGTTAATTTAGTTACCTTATTTGCCCATATATGTCATGAATGGCATGTGGTCAACATACCAACTCAATGAGACATCTAGCAGGCAACTAAGTTATTACTAGGATGTTGAGATCAGTAAATTTTGCTTAGAGGCCTTTTTATTCAAACTTAAGGATCTTTTATGAGCCTGAAAATCTTCAGACACAGGACCCACAGCTTAAAGTGTCTCCCAGAGGACTCGCTCCTTAGATTTTTCCATCCTAAAAAAAAATCCATCAACCCCAGCCAGATTTGAACCCTCAACCATTGGGACCAGAGACAAGGAGCATAACCACTAGTCCATGGCAGCCGATACCCCATCCTATACCTCTTTTTAAATTTTATGCTGATTATGAGTACAATGTAATGATTAAAAATCATCGGAGAACATATTGTTTAAATAACTCACCTCATAGGATTCATGCTTCCATGATATCGCGATTTCAAACATAATCATGTTCATCGTCAGCCATAACTCCGACTGTTGAAATTCTTCGGCCGTCAACTATTCTATTGTCGCCATCTTCAGTGCTGCTATCTATGGTTGAATTTATGAACTTCGAAATCAATGTAATTTCGTTAGGGATATCAAAATTCATTGATCTATTTTTGTTTTTCTGAATGTATATTTTTTCCCAAACTGTCAATTCCAAAGGTTTCTCTACTTGTTTTAAAAGTTTAGCTTCTCTTCCAATTTTATGATGTTCTAATAAACTATGTGCAGCAATTGCAGATTTTTCAATTTCACAATTTTTAATATTTCTGAAATGTTCTTTTGTCCGAATTTCCAAATTCCTTTTTGTTTTTCCTATATAAACTTTATTGCAATCTTCACAATTTATTTGATAAATTCCAGATTTCTTACTGTCTGGAACTTTGACTTTTTTATTGGTACTTAGAAGATTACCCAGACTAAATTTATTTATTGGTGCCAAAAAAATGTTGTATTTGTCAAAAATTTTTTGAAATTTCCTATGCATTTCAGGATGGTAAGTAATTTTCTTGTATTTTTTCTTTTCTTTGCAATTTTGTAAAGTAGTATATTCATTAAGTCTTTTATTGTGTTTGAATTTCTTCAACTTATTTATAATTAATTCTTTATCATCAAAACCATTTAATCTAGCAGTGTTTAAGATATGTTTAAACTCTTTATTGAAATTTTCTTCATTTAATGGTACATTTGTCAATCTGTAAATTAAGCTATTGAATATTGCATGCTTATGAGCAATGTGATTGAAGCCTGATGATTTAATGTAATTATCTGTATGAGTTCCTTTTCTAAATATATCAAATTCAATTTTCAGTTATATTATTTTTGGTCTGGACATCTTACCTCAATATTAATGTTGATTTGTTCTTGGACATGTTTCAAAACAATTCTCTGTTTTATCTTCAGCTTTCCCAGACTGGTTTTATTTATGTTGCATTATGTTGCACCACCTGGATGTCGATGTCAGCTCCATCCTGTGGTTGGCCAAAGAACCTCCAAACAAGGTCACCCTCCATCGGAATATCAAAATTCATAACTCTGTTTCTGTTCTTCTGAATATAAATTTTTTCCCAAATAGTCAGCATTTAATAGTTTAACTCATAGATTGGTAAACTTACCCTTAAACGAAGAAGATTTCAAACATGAGAAAAAACACATAATCAAAGTAGCAAGAGAAAATGGGTTTGATGAAAAAATGGTACATAAAAGGATAGAAAAGTATAAAAAACAAAAAATGATAAACAGAAGTAATCTTGAAAAAGAAGAACCACCTATGAAAAAATATAGGAAATTCACATATCACCCCTGGGTACATAATAAATTTCAAAATATATTTGAGAAGTTTAATATTAAATTAGCACCAAAAAATAACTACAGTTTAAATAAACTAATAAAAACCAACAAAAATGAAAAAACTGATAAAAATAAAAAGTCAGGAATATATCAAATTGAATGCATGGGTTGTGAAAAGATATATATAGGGAAAACAAAAAGAAACCTAAAAATTAGAACCAAAGAACACATAAGAAATATTAAAATGGAGAAATTGAAAAATCTGCAGTTGCTGCTCATGTTTGGTCTGAAAAACATAATATAAATTCAGACACTAAATTATTAAAACAGTTAGAAAATACAAACGAGCTGACTATTTGGGAAAAAATTTATATTCAGAAGAACAGAAACAGAGTTATGAATTTTGATATTCCGATGGAGGGTGACCTTGTTTGGAGGTTCTTTGGCCAACCACAGGATGGAGCTGACATCGACATCCAGGTGGTGCAACATAATGCAACATAAATAAAACCAGTCTGGGAAAGCTGAAGATAAAACAGAGAATTGTTTTGAAACATGTCCAAGAACAAATCAACATTAATATTGAGGTAAGATGTCCAGACCAAAAATAATATAATTAAAATAACCTCAAAATATAACTTCCTAAAATTAAATATCAATTTTCAGTGTTTGATCATTCCTAATTATACATAAATCCAAAAAAGGAATTTTGTATTCTTTTTTTCCTTTTTTTTCTAATTCGAACCGGTAAAAATCTTTACTGATTCTCCCTGAAGGTTTAATAATTTAAGAGCATCTTCAATATCTTTAGAATTTATTATTGCAAAAATATCATCCACAATAAATAATAAATAATAAATTCTAAAGATATTGAAGATGCTCTTAAATTATTAAACCTTCAGGATGAATCAGTAAAGTTTACCGTCGAATTAGAAAAAGAATACAAAATTCCTTTTTTGGATTTATGTATAATTAGGAATGATCAAACACTGAAAATTGAATTTGATATATTTAGAAAAGGAACTCATACAGATAATTACATTAAATCATCAGGCTTCAATCACATTGCTCATAAGCATGCAATATTCAATAGCTTAATTTACAGATTGACAAATGTACCATTAAATGAAGAAAATTTCAATAAAGAGTTTAAACATATCTTAAACACTGCTAGATTAAATGGTTTTGATAAAGAATTAATTATAAATAAGTTGAAGAAATTCAAACACAATAAAAGACTTAATGAATATACTACTTTACAAAATTGCAAAGAAAAGAAAAAATACAAGAAAATTACTTACCATCCTGAAATGCATAGGAAATTTCAAAAAATTTTTGACAAATACAACATTTTTTTGGCACCAATAAATAAATTTAGTCTGGGTAATCTTCTAAGTACCAATAAAAAAGTCAAAGTTCCAGACAGTAAGAAATCTGGAATTTATCAAATAAATTGTGAAGATTGCAATAAAGTTTATATAGGAAAAACAAAAGGAATTTGGAAATTCGGACAAAAGAACATTTCAGAAATATTAAAAATTGTGAAATTGAAAAATCTGCAATTGCTGCACATAGTTTATTAGAACATCATAAAATTGGAAGAGAAGCTAAACTTTTAAAACAAGTAGAGAAACCTTTGGAATTGACAGTTTGGGAAAAAATATACATTCAGAAAAAACAAAAATAGATCAATGAATTTTGATATCCCTAACGAAATTACATTGATTTCGAAGTTCATAAATTCAACCATAGATAGCAGCACTGAAGATGGCGACAATAGAATAGTTGACGGCCGAAGAATTTCAACAGTCGGAGTTATGGCTGACGATGAACATGATTATGTTTGAAATCGCGATATCATGGAAGCATGAATCCTATGAGGTGAGTTATTTAAACAATATGTTCTCCGATGATTTTTAATGATTATACCTCATAATGTTTACTTCCCAACATTAATTAAATACAATGTAATGACTTTAACTGATAACTTAAATATTTTTTGCCTGAGGCCCTGGGTTCCCTCTACCAAATTACATGTCTGTAATTCCTTTATAACCAGGTAAATCTTCAGTTATATTCGAAGAAAAATCCTCAGTTTTATCCATATACCCTCTGTATAGAGCAAATAATAAAAAAATATTTTGTTGAGTTGTTTCTTGACTCCCTCGCAATCCGGATTTTGTCACTTTATTTGTGTTCACAACTGAACGTGAACAGCATTGAGAATGTCATAAATAAAGTGACGAAATCCGGATCGCGAGGGAGTCAAGAAGTATGAGGTGAGTCAAGAAACAACTCAACAAAATTAAAATAAACCTCATAGTGTTATTTCCTACCTACATAACTTAATAAAAGATATATATACATTTGCCATTTCCTTTCTTTATGTGATAAAAAATCAGTTATTATGTTTTGATTTGCAGAATATGGAGCTCCAGATGAAAATGAGTACAAGATACAGAAAAAAACCTTAAACACAGATTTAATAAGTATCCTTATAATAAATATTAATAAGCAAATATTTAGGTGTTTTTATTATTAATTTCATACATCTCAATGATGGATAAATCATATTTGAAGAGAAAAATTATACGCTCAGACCGGGTCCCGGGTTCAAGTCCCGGTCTGAGCGTATAATTTTTCTCTTCAAATATGATTTATCCATCATTGAGATGTATGAAATTAATAATAAAAACATTGAAAAAAGCCGTACTGGCATTTATAATGTAATGTATAATTCCCAAATATGTCTTCTTAATATAGGAGCCGCCATTTGCAAAGATAGAAGCAAATGGATTCATAGCATTTGGTGGGCAGGAATTACAAAGTATATAGAGAAAAATTTGCATTTAGATCGGTACTTGCTCAGGTAGCTCAGATGGTAGAGTACTTGGTCTAGAGAACCAAGGGTCCCGGGTTCAAGTCCCGGTCTGAGCGTATAATTTTTCTCTTCAAATATGAAATATTTAGGTACTTAAGAAATCAATGGAAGTGAAGGGAGATTACTGCATTAGTTTATGCAGCTTATTTGCTTTTATTTGAAGTGCCATTTGCCATTTAATTTTACAATATATTCAAAAAGTTATTTACATCTGATCTCAAAATGAGAGTAGCTAATATTACCATTTTTAATGCATTATTTTGAGCTGCTTGAACCTATCTTATCATATTTTATTTAGTTGTATAACAAGAGGTAGTGTATATCTACTGTGTGTTTTTGCAAATGTAACTACAGTATATATTTGAAGAGACTATTTAACTCATGCCCCAAATGGGACTAAATGTCCAATCACGTTTCAATTATTTCTGTTTTACAACCAATCAGAGTCGTGTTCCACGAAATATTTATCATATTAAAGAAAACTCCTCCTTTTTAATATTCTGAACAGGTCTGACCATTATTTTGCAGTGACTGAGCCTGTGAGAAATACGGCTACCAGATTGTATATATAGTGCATGAATGTCAACACATGCCGTATGTGGGAGTTAATATAAAAACATTTGTAGCAATTGATTATACCACCTAAAAAAGAAACCACTGTTTGCACTTTCTTAAATGTATTTTTTCCCAGGTAACAATCCAGAAAAATATAATTGTCACATTTACATCATACGACATCGGAAATGAATTAATATACAGTTTGATGTGTTTCATTTTTTCTCCACTAGAGAGCATTCTTATAATATTGCGTTCCTTTGGCAATAAATAGTATGATCTGGTTGCAGTGATAAACAAAAGAAGCAGATGAAGCAAAGCTATTGCTTCTCATTTGTTTTCAAACATCGCCGTTTACATTAAATATATAAATATTTTAAAATAACTATAGTTAAATAATGATTTGTGAGTAAACAGCTTAATTTTATTCATTAAATAGTCCTAACAAATGCCACTCTTGATTTCCAAATTCTCTAGATAAATTCACTCCTCACTTCGTGAGTCGTGAATTTATCGATAATTTGGAAATCACTCGTGGCAATACTTATGAAAAATTATATGCTCAGATTGGGATTTCAACCCAGGACCTTTGGCTTTCTTTGCCAATGTCTGAGCATATCATTTTTCTCTTCAAATATAATTTGTCTTTCAGTGAGAAGTATTAAATTAATAATAAAAACATCGTAACTACAGTATATTAATTTTAATGAATTATGAAATGATGATTAATGATTGAATGAACTATGGCAATGAAATTCAATTCGGCATTTACCTTGACAACTGAGGAAGATTTAAAAAAGCACCAAGATTTGAACTAAGGTCCTCCTAATATAAGGCCCAAAGGCTACCATAAGGATCAATCATTCAATAATTGTATCCTTGCTTAACCCCTTGGAAATTTTTTTCTAAATGCCCCAGGTTGTCATTTCGACATTTCTGGTGTTCTCTCCTGGCATGGCATACTATAGTTTGTCTGACTTAAATTTGCACGAAATTTGTAGAAAGAGACAGTTGTGCTCACCTCTCTCACTCACACCAGTGTTTCTTCACCAGATGTTAATAGGGGTAAGGGGGAAGACGAAAACTGACAATAGGGTGTATTCTTTCTTTTGTTATTGGACGAAAGCGGTCAAGGATCTACCCTTATATCTCCATCTCCCTGGAAGGTGGGGTTATGCTGCCCCGATGATATGAGAGTTGATGATAATGGTAATGATGTGCCAGGAGAGGCCTTAAACTAAATATAAGCTAATTAGGCAAATATGCTAATGATGGCCAGATGGTGTTCAGGGATCGTTTGGGCCTTAAAGTTTCCTGAAATTTATCTTACAGGTGAGGAAAAACCCTGAAAAAACCTCACCCAGGAAACTTGTCCCGACCAGGGATCAAACCCGGGCCTGCTGCATGACAAGGCAGCATGCTACCTTGACACCACAGCGGTGGACCCCCCTTGAGAATCTATTCTTTTAAATTTATTTTTAAAAATCATCAATTTATTTTACATGCAAAATTAGAATTTGAAATTGCATTTCTCAGTTTTTCAGAATTTACAAAATTTTTACACTTTTTGTGCCTCCAAGGATCATTTGTCCAGAGAGTATCAAAGTTATACTGTTTCTGGCTGAAAATGAGGGAAATGCTCTCTGAAACACATTGTTGGTGAGACAGCAAAATATGAGATGAGACGTGCATAATAACGACTCAATCTCCATATGAAACCAGATGGATATACACCAATTTTATTTCTCTAGGAAACAAATTTACCTCTCAATTTCAGTCATATTTTTAAATAAGCTATAACATAGGCAGTTATTCTTGCTAAAGGTGACTAAACTGTACATCTTGTTCCTGCCTAAATTCAGTTGCAAGAAAATATAATTTGCAACTTTGTTGTCTCAGCACCTTTCAACATTTAAAAACTATTTTGAATCAGAAACTTTACAGCTCATATCATGAAATAAACCCCTTTCACTTGTACATATTTCGGAGATCTTCATCCACATTCTCAATTAAGTGAAACAATGTGTGAGAATAAAACTACATGTGGTTCCAGAATGAAACAGAATTTTTAATAGTATTTTGAGAACAACAATTTTTTATATTTTGTTTATATATAGAAGTTAAAAAAGTGTGTGTGTTTTCCTTAGCACCTCTTTTCAGTCATTGAATTTTTCAGTCCAGAACACAGCTGTAAAACTTTCAAGAAAAAGCTTCCTAGAAGCATGCAGGTGCAGAGACTAATTGGTCTTGTACAAAAACTTTTTAACACAGGAAATCAAATTCCAAAGTTGGCTTGTGTTAGCTCTAAGGTACGTATATTATATTGTTATGTAACTTTAATTCTTAGAAAAAGTAGGTAAAGTGATAAATAACAAATTGAACTTTTATAGGAAAAATCACTGTAAGATTTAAATTTAAATTCTTTATACCTCACCTCATATCCAGTCTTCTAATTAAACTGGTTTCAGAACCTAGGCAATTTCATTTTCAGTAATATCTCGACTGATGTTCAGTGTAAATCTGAAAGTGATAACAAATTGAATTGCAAATTACAATCTTGGTAACAGAATTTGACCTTCCTCTTGGAATATTTTTGTAACATAAATTGATGCACTGATTTTTTTTCCCTTCAACACTTAATAAAATTATTTGTGTACATATTGCAACGAGTAACATTACATGCCACTCTAACTCATGTGTTAATATCCTCCCTTCTGGCCTGCAAGTTTGATTCTCGGCAAGATAGGAAATTGTAATTGTAAAATTTTCAAGAGGAGTGGTGTTGCACAATATTTAATCACTAGATTATGCAGTAGATGCTTGGATTAAATTCAAATCCCTTCACAGTACATATGTTGAGAAGGCAGGTGGTACCGTTTAAGGGTGATTCATCCACCCGATGGAACATTAAGCCTAGCAATTTTCTTGGTGCTTTGCAACAGAAGTAGATTATGTGCAGGTTTCACCTTCTTTCTTCCATTCATCATTATCCCTCACACAAACACTTAGGGTCGTATGCAAATACATTACTCTCTACTCAAATTACTTCCAATCACTGGTGAGCTGAGATCGAATTAACGGCCGCCTTAACCCGTCATGCATGAATGTTGACGTTTTCGTAATATTGGCAACGAATTACCCAGAATTCTCAGCGATAAAACCACTTCCGTTATTTTCGTCTGCTATAGAGGAATGCATTTATGCTTGCATCCCGCAAATAATACCGTATAAAAACACGTCTGCGACGCGCAATATTACGCCGATTCTCCTGTTCTTCTAGTTGAATTCTTTGGTAGACTCTATCAAATTCCTCTTCTCCGCGTATACCGAAAACATGATCGAAGTCTTCAAGGTCCGACATCTTGGATAAGTTTCAAACTACATCGGTTACCATCGGTTCCCTTCGGGATTTTCACATAAGTTTATATCTTGAGCTACGATCTTAAGGTACCTTGTCAGGTAGCTTACAATTATTATCGCGTGAATAGATTTCTGAGTAAGAAAAATGTGTTTGGATAAAACTTTATCAGCAGAGAACGCCTTTTACTGTCTAATGCGTTCAAACATTCGACCCATAAATATACACTCCTCTCTGTACACAATGCAAGCACAAACTATAATACAGTATGTAATGCAGGCAAGGTGCATAAATTGAAAATATTAATTCTTCTCTGCACCTAGTGCAGAACCCAAAGCATGAAAAATACAGTAAGTGCCATTGGAACACACATACATATAAAAAAACTTCTGTAATGAAAGGGGCTAACAATGTTTCTCAATATTCAATGAGAAATAAAAATGTATAGTTAGTTAATGCTCCTAATAAAATTGCTCTAAAAATGTTTTTCTTCCTTTTTTAATCTTTGCTCCATACATGATATGAATGTGATATTGAAATACCCTAGCATAAGTATGGATTCATGATCGAAATTACATTGAGGCAGCCATTTAACGTCTCATAAAAGTTTTCTCTTTCCTCCCGAGATTTGCAACCTTCTGGTGCATAGACACTTAGCTAATTGAAACAGTTTATATTTTATTTTATTTTCAGCTTTACTAATAGTTTCCTCTCTGTCATGAACTTGTAATCTATGTATTAGCATTCCTACCCTACTTTGCACTCTTTCATCTTGTAGAACTACACTAAAAATTAAAATAAAATTGTCAACTTTAAAATGCCTTTCTCTTTCTTTTTTGTTTCAGATAATATACAGATATCAATAAAATTTTCTAAAATTCTAAAAACAATTTTTCTTACAATATCTAGTTCTTTTTCTTGCTGAGGTTAATATTTTATCATTCTGGCTCACTTCATTAATTCTTTGATTACATCTTAAGTAGGTTGCTAGCCTGGCTCTTAGTGACAATAACCTCATTAGCCGAAATGTTCAGGGTTCCTGATGGGCTTTCTAGGCTACTATAGCAATTCAAAGGTACCCAATGTTCTCACCTTACATCTCCCCATCAGGCAGTCCGCTACTTGCCATTGCAAGATATAGTTTTTTAAATTAATTAATTGAATATGAATGCTAGGGGAGTGAGGCCCCTCAGTCCCACCTCATTAGCTGACCCTCATATTACTATTATTGTTATGTATGTTGTGTGAAGATTATATATATATACAGGGTGGACCGCTCGAATGGACCTAATTTCAATTGCTTGTTACTGGCAAACGGTTGAAGATAGAAACTTAAAACAACGTTCATAGTACAGAAAAACTCACCAAGTTTCGAATCCTGTCGGTAGATGGCACAAAGATACGTTTCTCGTTCTTAGATTTAATTGTTTGTGAAAATGGCGACTCCGCAGATGAAAGCGCAAGCTGTTTTGTGGTATGCGGAGTTTAAATCAATCATTAGAGTTCAAAGGGAGTTCCGGCGTGTGTTTTAACCGTGATGCTCCAACTGCTAGAAGCATAAAGAAGTGGCGTGATACATTATTAGCTACAGGATCTTTGTTGAAGAAGCATGGTGGTGGTCGCAGAGCATCCGATGAAATGGTAGCAAATGTTCAAGCCGCATTTGAGCGAAGCCCCCGGAAGTCATTAAGAAGAGCTTCGCGGGAACTTCAAATACCAAAATCGACATTACAACGGATTGTCCACAAACGCCTCAAACTGCACGCATATAAAGTGCAGTTAGTGCAACGTCTGGAGCCGAATGACATGCCGAAACGAGTGGAATTCGCCAATACGATGCTGGACCGTCTCGGCGCTGATCCTGACTTCATGACCAAGATTTTCTTCTCGGACGAAGCCACTTTCCATTTGTCAGGCAAGGTAAACCGGCATAATGTGCGGATCTGGAGATCGGAGAATCCTCACGCTATTCAAGAGCATGTTCGTGATAGTCCGAAGATGAATGTTTGGTGCAGTTTGTCACATAATAAGGTCATTGGACCGTTTTTCTTCGCCGAGAAAACTGTTCGTGGTACCACATATCTTGACATGCTGGATCAGTTCTTCTTTCCACAAATTGAACAACTGCAGCCTAACATCGTTTTCCAGCAAGATGGTGCTCCTCCCCACTGGTCCAATGAAGTTCGTACGACTTTGGACAACATTTTCCCTGGCCGTTGGATTGGTAGGGGAGGACCAATCGCGTGGCCCCCGAGATCTCCCGATTTAACACCACTGGATTTCTTTCTCTGGGGCTATGTCAAAGATAAAGTTTACACCACCCAGTCAAAGACCTTCGTGATCTTCGTGAGCGCATCATAGAGGCTATTGAGAACATTCCAGAAGACATACTCCAACGTACTTGGCAAGAAATTGTTCATCGCTTTGATATCGTCACAGTGACTGCTGGGGCTCATATAGAGATGTGGTGATCTGGATATCAAAACTTGGTGAGTTTTTCTGTAATATGAACGTTGTTTTAAGTTTCTATCTTCAACCGTTTGCCAGTAACAAGCAATTGAAATTAGGTCCATTCGAGCGGTCCACCCTGTATAATTCAGTATTTTTTTGTGTTGTTTCAGAATCCCAGTGTTGAATTTCCATTGGATAAGGAATTGAAAGAATTATCATTCTATTCTATTGAAGATGGTGACAGAATCAGTGTGCGATGGTAGTGTGCATCCAAAAATTGTCTGTCCGTCCGTCAGTAAGTTATTGTCCAAAGGCTGTGAATTAATGGTTAAATTTAAAACTAATATTTTAAAAAAATGCAGTAAATTAATTTTACCTAATTAATGTTCCAGGAACAGTGACAATACTTGTTATGCAGGTTGTACATATCACAACATTAGTGCTATTGTATCTGTTTATTTTAAATACAAGTGCCAATATTTATTTAGCTCATTAAATAATATTATTAAGAATTTTTTATAATAATTGCTGGTTTTATCATCAGCTACTATTGAAGCATAAAAAATCTTTCCTTCACAGTTTTTCCATCTTTGCATTCCTATCTCCTCTTTTTTTTTTTCACTTAATACTTATTTATATAATATAAGCTTTAACATTCAAGATGATATCATGTGTAGAATCTTTATTTGTTTCCAATAGGCTGTATGTGAATTCCACATAAAAGTGGACGTGGCAGATGAAAATTAAACCTAATTATCTACATACCTTAGTCAGATACATAATACATGTCATGTTTGGTATTTGGAAATCTGAATACAAAATTATAATACTGCCGCTACTATTGAAACATAAAAAAATCTTTCCTTCACAGTTTTTCCATCTTTGCATTCCAATCTCCTCTTTTTTTTTATTTTCACTTAATATTTATTTATATAGCTTTAACATTCAAGATGATATCATGTGTAGAATCTTTATATTTGAAGAGAAAAATTTTCGCCTAGACCGGGACTCGAACCCGGGACCCTTGGCTTTCCGGGCCAAGTGCTCTACCAACTGAGCTACCGAGGCGAGTTACGATCTAGACGCAAATTTTTCTCTTATATAAGTTGTAATTCTCTATCGCCAAATGCAAATTTTTCTCTTCAAATATAATTTATCTTTCATGGAGAAATGTTAAATCAATAATAAAAAAAAAACATCATTAGAAGCCTTACTAGCTTTATAAAGTAATGTTAAATTCCCAATAAATGTCTTCTTAACTAAGAAGCCGCCATTTGCAAAGATAGAAACAATGGTTTCAAAAGCATTTGGCGATAGGGAATTACAACTTATATAAGAGAAAAATTTGCGTCTAGATCGTAACTCGCCTCGGTAGCTCAGTTGGTAGAGCACTTGGCCCGGAAAGCCAAGGGTCCCGGGTTCGAGTCCCGGTCTAGGCGAAAATTTTTCTCTTCAAATATAATTTATCTTTCATGGAGAAATGTTAAATCAATAATAAAAAAAAAAACATCTGTAGAATCTTTATTTGTTTCCAATAGGCTGTATGTGAATTCCACATAAAAGTGGATGTGGCAGATAAAAATTAACCTAATTATCTACATACCTTAGTCAGATATATAATATATGTCATGTTTGGTGTTTGGAAATCTGAATACAAAATTATAAAACTGCCGCTACTATTGAAACATAAAAAAATCTTTCCTTCACAGTTTTTCCATCTTTGCATTCCAATCTCCTCTTTTTTTTTATTTTCACTTAATATTTATTTATATAGCTTTAACATTCAAGATGATATCATGTGTAGAATCTTTATTTGTTTCCAATAGGCTGTATGTGAATTCCACATAAAAGTGGACATGGCAGATGAAAATTAAACCTAATTATCTACTTACCTTAGTCGGATACATAATACATATCATGTTTGGTGTTTGGAAATCTGAATACAAAATTATAATACTGCCGCGATCTACTTAGAAGATTTATATGAGGAGAGGTAGGAAACATTTGATTTTACCATTATACTGCCATCTGGTGTTATCTCAGAAAGTTATCTAAACATGGACAATATCTAAAAAAAAGTATTTATATCTAAAGAAGCCTCACACCATAAATTATCTCTGTTATTCATTTACATACAGTACTTTTAAGAAGATGCAAGGAGCCACATCCAAATAGAAAGGGCACTAATGACCACCTTTGATGTTTAGGCACCAGGGCGAGCTATTAAGGGGGGGTTGGGGGTTGGACTGAGGTTAGTCGCCTCTCTCAGCATTTATTTTTACTAAATTTATTTATTTAGGAACTATATTTTAAATTTTTAATCAATTGAGTTAGTGTTTACTTGATGAAAATCCATATTTATTAATTAAATAAAACATAGTTTTATTTTTATTTAATTAATTTTAAATTTTTGTTAATATTTTTCTTAAATTTGTCGTGATTTCTTTGTTACTAATATTATATCATGATTTGAGTTTGTATTTTTTAACATTCTTACCTCATATGCTTGTTTAGTCGGACATATGTTTCAGGGCTGTTGCCCCATCTTCAGCGTTGCACAAACTGATTTTTTTCTTCTCTTCAAGTTGTCAGCCCTGGATCTGTGTTCCAAAGAACTTGGTAATGAGGCTCCTTTCTCCGGGAATTTCAAAGTTCATAATTTTCTCCTTGTTCTTCTGTATATAGTTTTTTTCCCATATCATGAGTTCATTGGTATTTTCTAACTGTTTTAATAATTTTGTATTCAGATCTATTTCACAAACTCAAATTAAATTAAACCTCAATGTTACTCCTTAATGATTTTAAAAATATATATATCATGATACTCATCATCATCATCATCTGCATTCATGGATTAGGTCTGTTGACCCGTTCCGACTTCAGCCCATCTCTTTCTAGGTCTGCCCACATCTCGGGTGCCTTTAGGTTTGTATTTTGTTATTTGTTTTGGATATCTATCTTCATTCATTCTGTCTGTGTTGCTTCCATTTTTGTCTATATGTATCTATTTTATCAGTTATTGCAAATATTTCAAGTTCCTGTCTTATTTCAGTGTTCTTGATTCTGTCTTCCTTAGTGCACCCTTTAACAGATCTCAAAAATTTCATTTCTGCCGCTGTTCTGTTATAAAAACTAGAAATGAAGTAAGTAAAAATAAAATTCATACTAATCAAGGAGTTAAACAAGGATGCAGTATCTCTCCAGTTTTGTTTAACCTATACATCAATGATATAATAAAAAAATGGAACAAAGAAACAAATAAAGGAATAAAATTAGATAAAACACACTACTTGAAAACATTATTATATGCTGATGACCAGGTAATAATAGCAAATACGGAAGACGAGCTTCAAAGGAATATTTTTAAATTACATAATATATGTGAACAATATAATCTCAAAATATCCATAGAAAAAACTAAGGTAATGGCATTCCAAGGGAAAAATCAAATCAGATCCAAAATAGTAATAGGAAACAAAATCATAGAACAGGTGAATCATCTCAGTTATCTAGGATGATAATGATATAACTAATAAAATAGCAAAATTCCAGGGAATATGTGGTACGATAAAACGATCACTAAATAATAAAACAACAAGAGAGACCCAATTGAAATTTTATAAAACATTGCAGTACCGGTATTGCTCTATGGATCAGAAGCCTGGATACATAAAAAACAAGATCTAAGTAGAATATCATGATACTTATTACAGGATTAAACACAACCAGTATGGTGCTTATAGAATTGGGTTTTACTATTTTGGAGGGCGTTGGGAACAAGTTACCAACCTACTCATTTCTAAAGGATGTGAAGCACATACAATTGCCATAAAATCATGTGCCTGCTGCCTGTGTAATTAGGGCTCTATGAACTCGGACACATGGAATAGAGTAACTGCACACAGAATAGAAATTTCCCATAGTGAGGTGTGAACATCATCTTTCTGGAATGAAGACAGCTATTGATAAAAAAAATGCTCAACTATAGAATAGCTCTCACTGTACAATATTCATATGACACTTTTGCGCTATTTACTTTTTTCCGTTTCTACTAACATTTCCTACTTTTTTAACAATTCTTAAAATATTTTTTACAATTTTTGAGTATTTATTTATGTAAGCAAAACTTCTCAATCTTCTAAGTTCTACATAATTGTAGTGTGTATCCTCATCAACTAATGGCAGTCTTGTATGTTCAACCTTCAAATAAGAAACTGCAGAAGTACTTTTTTATTTTGTTAGGTTAAGAAGGCATAAGTTAGTGTAGACCGAATTAGTTTACTGTTTATTGAAATAATATGTAATTGATTTACTTTGTTAGGTTATTAGTGTACATCCATGTTTAAAAGCACGTTTGGGAATTTATCGCAAAGGTTGGAAATAAAACTGCACTGATCATCCTGCCATCTATGGAGCTAGTTCATAATCCTTGCGCATGCACACAACTATTCTGCAGGACTTAAAAAATTCTGATGAGACTTAAACTGCGGTTTTTCCAAAAATAATATTTATTTTTATAATTTACAAAGTTTTTTTGAAACATTGTTAATATTAAAAAGAGTTTTATGAGTAATTGATGTTTTTATTATTTAACACTTCTCACTGAAGGATAAATAAATTTTTCTCTTCAAATATAATTAGTGAGTAATACTTAACAAAGCAATAAAATAATATGTAAATAGAAAATAAAATGTATTTAAAAGAAAGAGACAAGACCCTGTAGTGTAACCATCCTTGCTAACACTGACTCCATATCAGGGTGGCGAACATATCAAATCAACGGGTTTCAATCCTCTGGCACATAAACATGCAATATTTAATAGCCTCTTATATAGATTGATAAAGGTCCCATTAAAAGGAGAAAATTTTAAGAAAGAATACGAAAATATCCTAAATATAGCCAGATTAAATGGTTTTAATAAGAATATAATATCTAACAAATTAAGGAAATTCAGAAAGATAAAACAACTTAAAGAATGCTCTACCCTACAAATTGTTAGTAAAGAAAAGAAGAATTTCAAGAAAATTACTTACCATCCAATAGTACATTGGAAATTTCAAAAAAATATTTGACAAATACAACATTACTTTGGCACCAATAAATAAATTTAGTCTGGAAAAACTTCTAAATATCAATAAAAAAAATCAACATCCCAGACAGTAAGAAATCTGGAATTTATCAAATAAATTGTAATGATTGTAGCAAAGTATACATAGGAAAAACAAAAAGGAATTTGGAAACATGCACTAAAGAACATTTTAGAAATATTAAAAATTGTGAAATTGAAAAATCAGCAATTGCTGCACATAGTTTACTAGAACATCATAAAATTGAAAAAGAGGCGAAACTTTTGAAACAATGGATAAACCGTTGCAATTGACAATTTGGGAAATGATATTCATTCAAAAGAATAAATATTGATCTATGAATTTCGATATTCCGGTGGATAAAAATTTAATTACAAAGTTTATAATCCCAACGAAAGATGGCAGCACAAGAGGTGATGTCACTAAAGAAATCAACAATCACGGAATTTCATCAGTGGAAGCCATGACTGAAGAGGGACATGATATTGTCGAAACCGTCGGTATCAAAGAAATTTGAAAATATATGAGGTGAGTCGATAAAAATATGTTCTCCACTCACTATTAATTAATTGATGTTTGTATTATTAATTTAACACTTCTCACTGAAGGATAAATTAATTTTTCTCTTCAAATATAATTAGTGGGTAATACTTAACAAAGCAATAAAATAATATGTAAATATAAAATAAAATGTATTTAAAAGAAAGAGACAAGACCCTGTAGTGTCACTATCCTTGCTAACACTGACTCCATATCAGGGTGGCAAACCATTCCTGTTTTGATGGGAGTCTGGGCAAGTGAATGTGTCTACTCTTTCACCCGATATTAGAAACAACACATTTTCATATTTCATGTTTTAGGCTAATATCCATCCATAGTAATTCTGTCCGAGGGCAGGTTTTTCCCTGCAATCATAGCATTTTCATGCCATGCTTTGCACCTTTTCTAGGGAATTATAGGTGGGGTAGCTTCCCGTTGCTTTCCACACCAGTGAAGGAGGATGATGATGATAATGATAAGGAGGATGATGATGATCAGATGATTTTCGGGGACCTTTGGGCCCTAAGCATTCTGACATTTGTCTTACAGGTGAGGAAAAACTCCGAAAAAAACCTCACCTAGGAGCCTGTCCCGACTGGGAATCTTAACTCAGGCCCGCTGCGTGACAAGGCAGCATGCTACCTCGAGACCACAGCAGTGGACTTAGGCAAATATAAGTTACAGAAATGGAATGTTATATTGAAAAATATTTAATCATTCCATAAGATTCAAATGAGAAATACAAATGCCTACTTTTTTAATTACAGACAACAATGAATTTATTCACACAGTAATTGTCTGTTCTCTAGCAATATATTCAAATAAATATCAAAAGGGTTGAGAATTATGGTTACTTTGCCTATGTCACCTTCACATAGTGAAAGGTGTTTTCAACTTTAAAAAACTCAAAAAATTACTTGAGGATCTGCATAGGGAAGGCAGATTAAGTTGATATGTTGTCCATCTAAAAAAAAAAATGTTTTAGAAATTCCTGCATATTAATTAATATGCAAAAATAGAATAACAGTGTTTAATATTGAAGTGCTGAGTTTTTCGTTTATATATTAGTAAGATTAAAATAAAAATTATTGGAAATGGAGCACAGGAGAATGTATGTGCATTCTACTTAAGGTGAGTCTGTTATATTCATACTTAAATATGGGAAATAACATTATGAGGTTCTTAATTCATAAATTAATTAGTATTTTTTTAACATCTTACCTCATATTTTATGTTTCTTCAAAAACAGGAACTAGTTTTTGAGAGAAGGATCTCTCTCATTTTCTACCGACATTATGACTACCGGATTTTCATTGGAATCTCCATCAATAACGTTGCCATCTGGTGTTGATTTAATGAACTTTGAGATGAGGTCACGTTCATCAGGAATCTCGAAATTCATGGATCTAAATTTGTTGTTCTGAATATATATCTTCTCCCAAATTGTCAATTCTAAAGGTTTTTTCAAATGTTTTAAAAGTAGGGCTTCTTTTTCAATTTTATGATTCTCCAATAAACTATGTGCTGCAATAGCTGATTTTTAGATTTCACCATTTTTAATATTTCTGAAGTGTTCCTTAGTGCGAGTGTCCAAATTTCTTTTTGTTTTTCCTATGTATACTTTATTGCAGTCCTTACAATTAATTTGATAAATTCCAGATTTTTTGCTATTTGGGGTGTTCAATATCTTATTAGTTACCAATAGATTACTAAGGCTATATTTATTTATCGGTGCCAATGTAATATTGAATTTCTTGACAATTTTTTTTGAAATTTATGTATTTCGGGATGAAATGTATAATTTGTCCAGAAACTCAAAATTCATGGATGTAAGATGGTTTTTCTGAATGTATATCTTTTCTGAAATTGTTAATTTTAAAGGCTTAGATAGTTCAAAAGTTAACTTCTTTTTCAAGTCTAAGATTCTCTAACAAACTATGTGCGCTATTGGCGATTTTTCAATTTCACAATTTTTTATATTTCAGAATTGTTCTTTTGTGCGAGTGTCCAAATTCCTTTTTGTTTTTCCTATATATACTTTATTGCAATCTTTGCAATTAATCTGATAAATTCCAGATTTTTTATTATCTGGGATATTAACTTTTTTATTAGTTATCAAGAAGATTACTTATGTTGAATTTATTAATTGGAACTAATGTTATATTCTTTTTTTTAATTTTTCTGGGTTAACGAACATAGATATATGAGAGAATAATAATTCACTATTCAATATTGATTTTTATCAATATTTGAGTCTCCCTAAATTATTTATTTCAACGCCCAATCATGAAACCTAGCAAACCTCATAGTTTTATAGTCCTCAAAAGTTTTTTTTTTGTGAGGGTATATATAGAAATTCCAATACATATTTAGGCCCTTACCTGTATGTCCCAGATTTTTAACTTGTTTAATGATGCATCCTGCTTTTTTTAATTGTTCTAGTTGCAAAACCTAACTTGCTACCGCAATAGTAATGATAATGATATATTTAAACTGGCAGAGTTAAGGACATAGACCTTCTATTCCTAATAATTAAGTTTGGTCTGTGTTATTCTTACCTGATATAGTTGTTTCTATTAGACATATGTTTCAAGGCATGTTTGCTCCATCTTCAGTTGGTACAGACTGATTTTTTTTTTCTGTACCAACTGAAAATGGGGCAAACATGCCTTGAAACATATGTTTGATAGAAACAACTGTATGAGGTATAAATAACACAGACTAAACTTACTTATTAGTAAAACCTCATAATGTTATTTCCTATTGTATTTTCAAACCTTCTATTCCATTCAATCAACAAAAAATAATAAATACAGAAAATATTTACACAAGATCGTAGCATATACAATTATAAGTAAATATAAGGTGAGAGAATAATATTAACCATGATTTGTAGGAAATATATTATACAGGGGATTGAAAAACATTAGCTCAGGACAGGGATATATGGTGGCCATGAACCTTTGGATTTGATAGCACCAGTGAGTTAGTTAGTTATGACTATGAGTATTGTATGTTTACTAAACTTAGTCACTGACAGCCCCAAACATTCTCATCCACAGCAGCCATGTTTAGTCGCCCACTTTTAACATCAAAATAATATTGTGTATGAGAGAAATATAGTAAAGTTGTTTTTAAACATAATATGTCAAGCATAAGTGTTACATCAGTTACCTTTGCTTGTTATAGACATAATTTTTTTTTAATGCTAGCAGGTTGTCTTTTATGACATTTCTGGTTTTCTCCCCTGGCATTGACAGAATTGTAATCCATTTCTTAGGTTGGGGCACCTGGAAGGCAGAAATACATTGCCCAGATGATATGATGGGTGATAAATGATAATGAAGTGCCAGGAGAGTTATTAACCTACATTCCAGACCATGGACAACCACAGGAATAATTCCATTTAAGGAAAAATTCCTACAGTTTGACCGGGAATCGAACCCGGGACCTCATGAACTATAGTCAGAAATGCTGACCACTAGTCCATGAGGCTGGTCATATATAGACATGATATTGAAATTAATGTACTCAAGCTTGCTCTTCAATATGAAATAGTTAATACAACAAAAGAGAAAAATTTCCAGCTTTATGCACTGCCACACAAAACCAATGTGCTACTTAGGCAACCATAGTTGCAAGTCGTCATCACTCACATTTCGTTTAGCTGTTCTAGCTTCTGCCAAAATGTGAGTAGAATTTTTCATACAATATGGTTTTATGTTCTACCTGATTTAGTGACATGACAGACACAAAGTTGTCTCTCTATTAAGACAAAACAAAAGTTCCTCTGAACATTTTATAAAGAACATCACTTCTTACCACCTTAATTTGCCATAAATTAAGAGCTTTTTGTTTGTAAACAGTGTTTACATTAACATCAATTTTTTTCACAGAACTAGGAATGTAACAAGAATAAATGGATTTGCAAGGTGTCAGACTTGAATCAGTGACTCAACGTCCGAGGACTCGGAATGTTGTACTGAACTCATACTCGCAACACTATCTGTGATATGAGATACCGTTTCATGATCGGTATCACTGTAATCACTTTCATTGTCTTCATGTACTTCGAGAACTCTCTCTTGATAATGATCAACACTCAAGAAGTTCTATAATATATACCTACTGGCCCAGTACTTTTTTTTGTTTATATTCCCTATTAGAAGAAACATCTCTTCCGTGGAAATAATTTGACACAAACTCAATTATATGAATGGGATTAACAATCTCTCGCTCAGTGGAACACATTGTGACTGTTTCGTTTATCTCTGGAAATCCCTCACAAGTTGCGATCTGCTTTATTTTATGCCGCTAACAGAAAAGTCACTACTGGCATAAGTAACCAAGTTTGTATCACTCACTCCCCTGTCTCAAGTCCATGCGTGAGCAGACGGCAGATTGTTGGGGTTATCCAATCCACCAAGTCGGAGTTGTACTGCTTCCCTGTAGTTTAAATGAGAGATTTGATGCTGGATTTTAGTGTCATGCAGTTAAAAGTTGCAAATAATTTTTTTGGGCATGGCCTTGGCACAACATATTACTTCTCTGGGAGAAATTTCAAGGTAGGTTTCGGTATGTAATTGTTAAAATTTCTCGTGAGATCAATCAAATCCTAAAATCTATTACTACTCCTGATAAGAAATTGAAATATGTGTGTGTGTTCTAATGCCACCCACTGCAATTCACGTGCTTCAGGTTCCGCGCTGGATGGATAGAAGTCGTTAATGTGGTTTGTTTTCAATTCACACACCACTTTGACAGACCACTTTACGTAGATGTTGTATTGTGTACAGAGAGGAGTGTAGGATGAGTGTATGTTTTGTTAGTATAGTATAAAGTGCGTTGTATGAGGTATGATTATGATGAGGAGGGAGAATGTGAAACCCGATGCTGGCATGTAGCCTACTCCTATCGAAAGCACCAAGGGGGCCGCTGAGCTTAACGATCCCATCCGACGGACAAATCGCTATCAATACCATATGCCCTCTCAACATATGTACTGCGATTAAACAAAATGCTATTATATTTTTTATAACATGGGAAATTTATATTTCAAATACCTATAACTCCATCTTGCCTAATAATTTCAAACTTTGCATTATGCTAACATAAAATATGCAATTGTTTCCTGAAAATTTCAAGTGACAAGTTACAATTTAGGCCTAATTTAAATTATTTAACATTATGGATGAATATATATATAAGAAAAATAAATGCTCGGACGGGACTTGAACCCGGACCTCTGGATTGATACCCCACTGCGCTACCGATTACGCTACTGAGCAAGTCTAGTACAAACATTCATTTTTCTTATACATACATTATCTTACTTTAAGAGAGGAAAGGAGTTTACAAGTATTTGAGAATAAAGTACTTAGGAAAATTTTTGGACCAAAGAGAGATGAACAGACAGGTGAATGGAGAAGACTACATAACAGTGAACTACATGGTCTTTATAGGAAGCCAGATATAATAAGAACAGTTAAGTCTCACAGACTGTGATGGGCAGGACATGTTGCACGTATGGGGAATGGGAGACTTGCATGGAAGCTTCTTGTAGGAAAGCCAGAGGGAAAACGCCCAGTTGGTAGACCAAGAATGAGGTGGGAGAATAACATTAACTATGATTTGAGGGAAGTAGATTATACAGGGGATGATTGGAAAGCATTAGCTCAGGATAGGGATGTATGGAGAGTTTATGTCCGTGCGGCCATGAATCTACGGGTTCGATAGTGCCAGTGAGTAAGTAAGTATACATTATATATATACTCTTATTATGAGATGTAGCGGGAACATTTATTTAATTATAGCATATATATATATATATAATTTATTAACTCTTATGATGAAAAGGTCCCGACACGCCACTGCGATACCTTATATAATTATTTGACGAGATGACCTCGCAAAACTTCAGAGGTTGAAATAGATGCACGTAAGTTATAGTGCATTCATTTTTACACAGATGGCTCTTGTTTGCATATCTGTACTTAGTACAGGCACGTAGCGTCTGGATTCGGATTCCTTAATTGATATATTGCATCATGATTGAGATATAATTATTTATTTTTGTGAAAAAATAATTTCGTTAGTAGTAACGTAAGTGGCTTGCAGGCGTTATCATGATATATAGAGAGGAAAATTAAATAAAACTCGTAAAATTATAATTATTTATTTTTGTGAAAAATTAATTTCGTCAGTCAATGGCTTGCATGTGTTATCATGATATTTAGTGAGAAATATGAAATAAGAAAACTTGTAAAAGTGTTATGGACAGTAATGGTGAATTCAGCGATTTTTCAGATGCTAAGAGTGATACTGGTGTATCTTTAAGTGATAATGATGACGAATCAAGCACAGATATTCGTGATAATTGTGTGACGATGATGGACCGAGACCTGTAAAGCGCTAAAAATGGGATGAAAAAGAAGCAAAGTGACTAGAAATTGACAAAAAAATGAAAATAATCCTGTCGTTTTCCTTTTAGTGAATATAGTGGCGTTTCCCCAACATTAGTGGAAACGTATGAGTTAGAACTACCCTCTGAATTGGCCATATTCTTAGAATACATGAAGCCATTGTTCCCTACAGTTACTAGTTAAACAAATGAATATGCAATATGACAGCTCAATGACGCAAATAGGAAAAAAACGTGAAGCCGAATTAAAAGTGGTTTGACACCACAGTGAATGAGATAAAAAACTTATGTTGCTTTAATAACTTTGAAGTCACAAGTACGAAAACCTAGGATAGGCCTACAGTTGGAGCGAAAACTAATGTATAGAGACACCAATTTTCCGTGAAACAATTAGAAGGGAGAGGTTTAAACTGATTTCTAGATGTTTACATTTCACTAATGATGAAATTTTATATTTAAATTATGGAGTGAAGAAACTGAGCAGTGGTTGAACATTTTAGAGATACGTTTTCTGCATTGTATTTCCCGGCTCAGGATATTGGACGAGAGCTCGATGAAAGTTAGGGGACAGTGCAGTTATGTGCAATGTAACAGATCATAACATGCGCGCTTTGGAATAAAAATATACATTTCAGAATCAAATTCAATAAAAATCTAACTAAAAGGTGTGCAGTGTGCTACAGCGAGGGAAAATGTAGTTGCAATGCAAAAAATGTGTTCCTCTCCATCTACCAGACTGTTTTGAGGAGTTCACACAAAAGTGTCTTTCTGGCTCTTCATGATTGGTAAGTCAAAAGTTACAAGATAATGCATGCAAAATCTGAACGCAAAGTATATTTTTTTTTACGATTTTTTTAAGTTTTTGTGCACTACCAATCCCTCCCAAGTAATATAAATCTGATTTCTAGTGCAACTTTAAGATACTTAAACATGAGGTGAATATATATTTTGACCTTGATTTTCTGGCTTGTAATATTTTCTTTTCTTTTAAGATAAATGTATAAAAGTCTTCATAGGAAAACTGAAAATTAACTTTTATTTTAATCTCCGCCTTTACATGTTTTTAGCCTGTCAGTCCATGTTACAGTTACCCTTTCAGTCGGTACATTCGACACCGGCACAAAATTATAATATTCATTGACACCAGCATTGATGCCATAAACTGATATTACTTAGAAGGTTAGACAAGTCTTGAGTTTTGAAAATTTTATGGGATTTCTCGCTGTTTTTTTACTGTAATCGTCTACAACGGCTTATAAAACATTTTTTATTTTATAAATATCTTGATATAAAGGATCCATTTCGAAATCAACTGTAATATTTGGTTTTCTATAATTTGAACAACCGTTTTATAATTTAAAATATCGAATTATAATAGAGAGAATGTCTGAAATATATTAATTATAGGCCTATTGCTATCGCCAAAATCGAACTGTGCCTCTATATATTGCAACAAATTAAAAAAATAACAACATAGAATTTTGGTTTGATCTCGGATCTAGTTTCAGCAGAGATGTTTCTTAATAAATTGTATATTCTACAAATTGATCTTCCATTATTTTTCTTTCTTGAGATCAGTTAGTAAGTTAAATGCCTCAAAACAAACGAGATACGCTTCCATCTGTTCATAATTCAAGTAAGCCCAAAGTACAGATGGGCACTCATAATCTCCCAATGTAATGAAGCATGTTTTTAATATATCGTAGGATTTCACGTCACTCTATGGCCAGAAGAAAGGATACCTAACATATAGGAAAAAGTTAAACTAGCGCAAACTCAGAATCGTAAAATTAGAAAAAGAAAAATAAGGCCTGTACTCTCTTTGCATGATACAAGTAACTGTATACTTTAAGCACCATGTTTTCCACATTAACTTGAATTTTTCTCTTGAATGTTTCACGCCGTTGTGCAAGCCTGAAATATGAGCTGGACATCCTACAGCGGTTATATTGTTGTTACTATTGTTCTGTAACTGTTTAAAAACGTAATGGTTGTCCCTAAAGTTGAGATTTGTGTCGTCAGCAGAATAGCTCGTAAGATAAGTCAATGTTAAAATTTTGCAGTCTTGTCACAATATTAGTATGTATAGCAATCGCATTTTCATTCGAATAATCATTAAAGTCCAGTAGCCCATACATGTTCTGATGTCGGTTTACGGTGTATAAAACCGAAAAACCAATGAAAACATTTTGATTGACCCATGACTGGAGGCATCTGTAAAAATACTAAAATAGATTCCACTTCGGACATAGGGCCTATTTAACTGTACCTTTAACTGATGCTGGGCACAAATACATTATGTGCGATTGTACTAGAATTTGTACGGCCAAGGGAAAATAAGTTTTGCTTCACAATCTAATGAATTGAACGATACATTATGTTTAATATTGTGGAAAGTTTTAGCGATCTCGACTACCATCATTTTCTCATTGCTTGTTAATTGATAATTAAAAAAAACTTTTATAGAAGCAGCTCTACTATCATTCTTTCTTTTATTTTTTTTTTATTTTCAGCTCCATCTCGGTGTCGATTAACATCATTTTCCCCACCATTATTTATACTGAATTATCCCCGATACAAAATGAAAGAAGCTTTAACGTTTTATTTGGCATGTTTTAACCATGAATAACTTTTAAAAAATATCTTAAAAGAATACACTTGTTTAAGGGGGGGTAATGGATAAAATTTCTATTTTCTACATTTTTTGAGCTAGAGATTTGATTTTTTTGTACAAACATTCATTACATGATACACAATGACGTGTTTAAGTTTCATCATTGTGAGACATTTATTCTATGATTTATTAAATATTATATTTTTAAAAATTGCATATATTATAATTAAATGAGTTCCAAATTTGTTTAGCAAAATGTCTGATTTTTTTCACAAGACCCTAAAATATTAAGAAAAACATCATACATTATAATTATTATAATGTGAATACAAAGGGGGGGGAAGTTGTACCTCATGCGTGGAATTACAAAAAAAATTAATAATTGCATACATTTTATTTCTTAAAATACTACTTCAATCATGAAACCCATGCACTACTTTGTTACCCATTGTTTTTAGGACATGTAGTAAAAATTTGAACCTTCTAGGAAAAAAATTCTGAATTCCATTCAATTTTGAATGTACAAAAATGCAGTGGAAATAAAAGTGTAGAAAAACAAGTTTAAAGAGTTGCATGCAAGTAGTATTTAACTGGCGCAGCCTTTTAACTCTAACGTAATTTAGGGCACTTCAAGTGCAATAGGCCTCTGAAACTTTGCCAACATATACATTAAAGTACAGGCTATTTTTTAGTACAAAAAAAATGCCAATTTTTATTTCAAATGGTCAGTTTTTCACCCATCACTCACCTTAAATTTTTTAGGAGTTTTATGATCAGAATGAGTACCTATGTGGTAAGATTTTATATGTCAGAAGAATCCGTCAAACTCATTTTGTTACTTTTTAATCAAAACTCTTCACGGTATCTTTACCTTGTCGTGGTGGAGTGACTTGCGTTCTTAAATGACCCTGAGAGCTTTGCCGGCGGTAGCATTGCTGCCAAAATGTTTACCCATGCCGAACAATCGAAGACGATAAGCTAAACGAAAAAAGTACTTTGATCGAAAGAGTGACGATCTTTCTCCGTAAAAATAAAAAGTCTAGAAAACGCGGACATGGGTTCCACTGGGATAAACATTTCCGGAGGTAAAATAGTTCTCATTCGGTTCTCCGGACGCGGACTGCTTCAGGGAATCCATACCAAAGGCTCAAACGCTGGAATCCATACTAAAGGCTCAAACGCTGGAGCGCATTCCTAGGAACATGGAATGTTAAGACATTGTATAGAAATAGTGATGCACTAGAAATACTGGGCCTAACGCAGAAATTGGATAACTCACCCTTGGATATAGTCGCTTTACAAGAAGCAAGATGACCAGAATAAGGTAGTCAGGAATCAGAAAGCTGTGCATTATACTATGGGAGTGCAGCGATACCTGAATTTGAAACGGATTTTTTAGTCCAAAGGAGGATCATCTCCGCCATCCGAGATATTGAGTTTGTCAGTGATAGGATTTTATACATAATTCTAGAGGATAAACGGCATGCTTTTGTAATTGTAAATGTACATTGCCGCTCAAAAAGAATGAGCGCTTGAAATTTTCAGTTTTGCCTTCCGCACAGCTCATGTGGATCATTCATTGTTCATATGACTACGCAGTATTTAAGAAGCTTAAATTCACTTATTTCGTTCAGTAATCTGAAATAGATCAGATCGGATAGTAAATTCTGAGGCTCAAAAATTAATATATGCATAAATTCAACACAAATATGTAAAGTAAGAATAAAAACTTGCTCCTAATTTGTAGCCTATATGAACAAATAAGTAAGAAATGCATGCTGTCTTGTCGAGTTATGTAGCGTTGATGGTTAACGCAAGAATCATAAAAGACAATGCACTGCATTGGTCTTCAGTTCGAATCCTATGCAGTCCTTTTTTTATAAACAGACTTTTGAACATAGATCTATACAATTTTTTCTGCAAAAAACTATCCGCCTACACATTATAATTGGCATTAGAGAACGGATATAAAACAGTACACATGAAACGGGGATGGGGGGGGGGATCACTAGCGGAAAGTGGTTGGTTTAGCACCTATAGAGAAAAGGTAAAACTATGGCGTTTAATGTCATTCCTATTGTAATTATTAGGCTTATGACATGTTAAGCAATTTAAGATGTGTGAATAAATTGCACAGCCTATATATGCTCAATTTTAAATGTAGCATAATTGCGAAAAGTAAAGAAAACATAATCATGTTCCATATTCTGTTCTCGTAAATATTATTATACACACATTCTCGAAATAATGCTCCGACATTTCTCAGATGTTCATAAACAAATATAATCTAAAACTCTTTTCCTGTATTGATTACTTTCGTTTCGCCTAGGCGGAAAAGTAAGAAATCACGTAATTCCGGAAGGCCACGAATTTCTTCCCGGAGAGAGGACGCTAGTTTAATGAGGAATGTTAGACGTCATCCATTATAACTTCTCCTGAATTAATAATCAGGTCCTAATTTTCGGGCTCCGCAGAAATCGCTAGGAGACGCCTCAATAGACATGGTCTAAGATCCCGTCGAGCCGCCAGGAAGGTTAGGTTAGATGATGATCGAATCATGGACCGTCTAGCCTTCCCTACTACTCGAGAGGACTTCGATTAGAGCAATGTAATTTTCTCTGACGAAGAAACGACGATTCTGTCCGTTTATATCGCATGAATGGGTCCCGGTATGTGTATCCTGTTGCGAGGTCGAGTGGCATAAGCATATCATGTTGGGGATGGATGTCGTTCGATGGGGCAGGGGTTCTAAAACGTGTCCACCTGTGGTTCAACACAGCAGCCTATCTCCATAATTTGGAGAACGTATTAGTTCCTTCCACTCGGGATCGTTATCCTGAAGGAATGCTTATATTTCAACCATCCGGTCCACCATATTCTTTAGATTCAAAGATGATTTCGGAGGAGGGGTGATTTCCATCTGTTGGATCATCCTTTAATGTCACATGATATGAACACGATAGAACATGTGTGGATGCGAGTGAAGGCGACTTTTCGCTCCAAATGACCAGGATATACCGTAGCCAGGACGAATCCTGGAATAGATTTGTTGCTACATGCGAAGAGTTGGCATTGGATCAAGAACTTTTCCAGAATATTGTGGACACCATTCCGCGGCGAATGCGTGCTGCGATAGACGCAGGCGGTATGTTGACGAGTTATTAGCTATTATTATTTATTATTATTTATTATTATTATTTATTATTATTATTAATTATTATTAGTTTATTTATTTATTTATTTATTCCATGTATTAATATAATTCATTCCGTCTATTATTTGTGTACTATCTCCAAATATGACTTTTATTTTAAATTGACCAACTCCGGCCTTATAATAGCCCTCAGTAGTGGGGCAATAAACAATTCCACATAACTAACATTATGTTGTCTTTAAAAAGGGCAAACAAATACAAACAGGAAATACAAAAATAAATAAATAATCAAGGACTCTAGCACTGAGTTATATGTTAATCTATCATATTGTCACTAATGGGTTTATTTCACTGAAGTACCACGGCTGAACATTACGGTGATTTCTCAAACAATTCGTGCTCTTGTGAACCGGACACTAAAACTTGGGAATTTTAACGACCAGGAGTCCGCTCATTTTTTCTGAGCGCCAGTGTACCCATGATCCCACAGAAGGTAAGGTTGACAAATTCAAGGATGAGTTATATAAAGAGTTGGATATCGTATTTGATAATCTTTCACGATATCTTATGAAAATTATCTTAGGATATTTTAATGCAAGAGTGGGACGGGAAGATATATCAGGTAACAGTAGACAAATTCAGTCTTCATGAAAATAGTAACGACAATGGGGTTATATTCGTCACCTTTGTCACATTAAAGAATCTTATTGTTAAGAGCACAACATTCCAGCATAAGGATATTCATGAATACACCTGGGCGTATCCAGATGGTGAAACTCGTAACCAGATAGAACACGTATTAGTGAATAAACGCTGGCACAGTAGCATCATCAATATTAGATCAGTTAGAGGGACATATGGCATTTCGGATCATCATCTGGTCAGAGTGAAATTGAGAATGGTTTTCGCATGTGAGACAAACAAATGCTAAAAATGATTCTGAATAAAAAAAAAGTTAAGAAATGATGAACTGCGGCAATAATAAAACTCATAAAATCAAAGGAAGAAAAACGTATGGACAAAATACGGTAGTTGCTTAGAATGATTTGGGAAAAAGAGGCTCTTTCAAATAAATGAAAATAATCGATTGTCGTACAAATCTATAATAAAGGAGAAAAAACTGTTTGTAACAACTACAGGGGCTTCTCATTACTTTGAACTTCATACAGAATTCTAACAAATATATTAGTAAGTAGATAACTTCCTATAATGATGACATAATAGGAGATCATCAATGTGGATTTAGAAAGTCTACAACAGATCAAATTTTTAGCATAAGATAGATTTTTAGGAAAAAATGGGAATATAATGACACTGTGCATCAACTATACGTAGACTTCGAAAAAATATACAATTCAATTAAAGAGGGAGAAGTTATATAGTAACTAACTAACTCACTGGCACTATCTAACCCGTAGGTTCATGATCGCGCGGACACAAGCTCTCCATACATCCCCATCTTGAGATAATGTTTTCCAATCACCCCTGTATAATCTACTTCCCTAAAAAATTATTAATGTTCATTTTGGTCCACCAACTGGGAGTTTTCCCTCTGGTTTTCCTACAAGCTTCCATGTCCTTCTTTCATTCCCCCACTTGTGCCACATGACCTGTCCATCGCAGTCTACGAGACTTAACTGTTCTTATTATATATGATTTCCTGTAAACATTATATAGCTTACTTTTATTATGTCTTCTCCATTCGCCTGTCTGTTCATTTTACTTTGGTACAAACATTTTCCTAAGAAATTCATTCTCGGATATTCGTAATCTTTTCTTCTACCTTAAAGTAAGAGTCTGTGTTACGCATTCATATAATATAACTGGGAGAATAACAACGTTATATATTTTCAATTTAACGTTTTTTAGATAAATTGGGATGACAAAAGTTCCTGTAATGCATAATAGTATGCATTTACAAAGTTGAGTCTATGTTTAATTTCTTTGTGCATCTCATTCCTATTTGTAATTATTGTTCCTAGGTATTTGAATTCAGCCACTTCTTCAAACTTTCCCTCATTTTTCATTAACTGTCCATTGTGTAATGTATATTTATGTGTGAAACGTATATTTAGTTTTATTGATCTTTACTTCCATCCCAATTTCTTGGTGTTACTCAATAATGTGTGCATGTTGGTCCTTAGTATCTCCTCGCTATCGCCTAATAATATTACATCATCATTGTTAGTCTATGATCGGTCTATCGAGCGGGGCGGACCGCGAGATGTGTGCGCACCTCGTTTGTCATGCACTCATTTTTCATCGCTGACAGGCCTTTTAAAATTACTACGCCGATAATACTTATCTTAAATGAAACAGCGGGATTTTTATCGTCCCCCTCGGGATGTTGGCGGAACGCGTCATAAGAGAATTGAAAAACGGGAACTACCCGCCAAAAATGGGACGTGTGGCAACGCTATTCCATAGTATTTGGAATTTAATTTATTTACTTGTTATTTCACACTGATTTTAGTGGAATTCTTTTAAATTGCAGAGCTTTTTTCCCCGAACAATTAAATTGTTTCATTTTCAAAACATATGTCATTTCCTCTTACGGTATAGCCTTTACACTTCGATAAATAAAAATATAACGAATGCCATAGTTGCTGTGATCCAACATATTTCAGTTTACAATTTCGGATGTAAGAAGAGAAGTGATATTTCAGTTTAGTGTAGAGAGGAAGTTATTTTATAACTAGTTCAATATTTTTGTTTTTGAAATTTAAAATGAAAACCGCAAAATTTCGACAGTGGATTATTATTGATACTAACTTTTCAATTGGTGGTACGTTCTTTTTTGTCAAGTTTGTCAAATTCAATATTAAGTTGCGACAAAAAAATCACATTTTGAGCAACACAAGGAATTTATCACCCATAAGACAATGCAACTAAAAAATAAATTCAGCCTTTCATTTAATTTATGACTAGTTCTGTGGCGCATATTTAAATGACAGATTGAGTGAGGTTCTGTGTCAGCCAAGTCAGTCTGTGTCTGTGTCAATATATTGAAGAACACGGTTTTCCGCAGTTTTGTTGAATATTATAACAGTCGTAGAGTTTAAGATGAATCTATTTTGCGTCAGAACTATTTGAAGTCCCTTCATGATAAGACATTGTATATATAAGAGCAAACATAGGTGACATTCTTTTTTTGTTTTGTATTGACGAGCCACGGGTAGCTGCAGCCGTTATATTTCCAATAGCGTCTTCGGGAAACAGAATCCAGCAGAATTAGGAAATCACATCTTGCTCTATGTAAAGAATCCACGAAGTGCGCACTAGTGATTATTATCATTATTATTATTATTATTATTATTATTATTATTATTATTATCATCATTATCATCATATCATCATCATCATAATTAACAGAACAAAACAACTAATGCATAAATCCATACTAGAAAGTATAATGTTATATGGATCGGAAGTTTGGACAATGACACAACAACATGTCAACAGAATAACTTCAGTTGAAATGGATTTTTGGAGAAGAGCTGCCACAAAATCACGACTGGAAAAAATTAGAAATACAGAAAATTGATGAATGCAAAAATAAGTGTAATGGATGAACACAGAAGGCTAAAATGGTATGGACACGTAAGAAGAATGCAGGATGGAAGACTACCAAAGGCCGTCTTTGCATGGAAAATTGAAAGAAGGAACAGAAAAGGAAGACCAAGAACAACCTGGAAGAACTTACTCACTGGCACTATCGAACCGGTAGGTTCATGGCCGCGCAGACATAAGCTCTCCATACATCCCTATCCTGAGCTAATGATTTCCAATCATTTCCTGTATAATCTACTTCCCTCAAATCATAGTTAACATTATTCTCCCAACTCATTCTTGGTCTACCAACTGGGCGTTTTCCCTCTGGCTTTCCTACAAGAAGCTTCCATACGTGCAACATGTCCTGCCCATCGCAGTCTACGAGCCTTAACTGTTTTTATTATATCTGGCTTCCTATAAACACCATGTAATTCATTGTTGTGTAGTCTTCTCCATTCACCTGTCTGTTCATCTCTCTTTGGTCCAAACATTTTCCTAAGTACTTTATTCTCAAATACCTGTAACCTCCTTTCCTCCCTTAAAGTAAGAGTCCATGGTTCGCACCCATACAATATAACTGGTAGAATAATATTTTTGTATATTTTCAGTTTAACGTTTTTTGAAAGACATCAAGAGTCTCTGCAATGCATAATAGCACGCATTTCCAGAATTGAGTCTATGTTTAATTTCTTTGTGGCATCTCATTCCTATTTGTGATTATTGTTCCTAGGTATTTGAATTCAGCCACTTCCTCAAAATTTCCCTCATTTGTCATTAGCTCTCCATTTCCATTATATAATGTATTTCTACGTGTGACCATATATTTAGTTTTATTGATATTTACTTCCCAAAAGACTTTTGGATGGTGTTTCTCTTGAGGCCGAAACAGGCCAACAAATGGCCTAAATTCGTGAATGTACTATGATGATGATGATATTTACTTCCAGTCCTGATTTCTTAGTGTTACTCAATAGTGTGTGCGTGTTGTCCTTTAGTATCTCCTCGCTATCGGCCAATAGTACTACATCATCAGCATAAACTAACATCTTATTAATACCATTGAGTTGTAAGCCTTCCTCATTCTCTAAAGATTTAATGGCATGCTCTAGTACAAAATTAAATAGTAGAGGAGATAGTGCATCTCCTTGCTTCAACCCATTCTGGATTTCAAAAGTGTCCGAAAACTGTTTGCCTACACGCACCCTACTCTTTGTGCCATTTAGACACATTCGTATAAGTCTAACTAACTTTTTAGGAATTCCGAACTCCAGCAGGATACTATATAACTTCCCCCTCTTAATTGAATCATATGCTTTTTTTAAGTCTACGTATAGTTGATGTACAGTACCATTATATTCCCATTTTATTTTCTAAAATCTGTCTTATACTAAAAATCTGATCTGTTGTAGACCTGTTTCTTCTAAATGCACATTGATGATCTCCTCGAATGTCATCAATATAGGGAGTAAGTCTGCTTACTAATATATTTGTTAGAATTTTGTACGAAGTTGAAAGTAATGAGATGCCCCTGTAGTTGTTGCAATCAATTTTATCTCCCTTCTTATAAACTGGTACGATAATTGATTCTTTCCATTCATCTGGAAGAGCTTCTTTTTCCCAAATCATACTAAGCAACCAGCGTATTTTGTCCATCAATTTTTTCTCCCCCTGATTTTATCTGCTGGAAAATTCAATGAGGAAATTTGGTGTAACAGATGAAGTCACAGAGGGCAGAGAACGATGGAGAACTTTAATTAAGGAAAATTTGTGAATGTTTGTTGCAAACTGATAGTCTATAAGTCCGTAGTCATTTATATTTATTTATTTATTTATTTATTTATTTTTAATTCTTGTTAATTACTAAGATTAGTTGGAGAAAGCCTCAATGATGAGCAAAATTCTCAAAATGAATGAATGATCATTATCATCATCATCAGCAAAAGTCCACGGGTCAAATCCTTAATGTTTTTTTCCGGTCTCTTACTTACTTACTCACTGGCACTATCGAACCCGTAGGTTCATGGCCGCGCGGACATAAGTAATCCCTATCCTGAGCTAATGCTTTCTAATCATTCCCTGTATAATCTACTTCCCTCAAATCATAGTTAATGTTATTCTCCCACCTCATTCTTGGTCTACCAACTGGGCGTTTTCCCTCTGGCTTTCCTACAAGAAGCCTCCATGCAAGTCTTTCGTTCCCCATACGTGCAACATGTCCTGCCCATCGCAGTCTACGAGACTTAACTGTTATTACATCTGGCTTCCCATAAAGACCATGTAGTTCATTGTTATGAAGTCTTCTCCATTCACCTGTCTGTTCATCTCTCTTTGGTCCAAAACTTTTTCTAAGTACTTTATTCTCAAATACTTTTAATCTCCTTCCTCCCTTAAAGTAAGAGTCCATGTTTCGCACCCATACAATATGACTGGTAGAATAATAGTTTTATATATTTTCACTTTAACGTTTTTTGAAAGGAGTTGTGACAACAAGAGTCTCTGCAATGCATAATAGCACGCATTTCCAGAATTGAGCCTATGTTTAATTTCTTTGTGCATCTCATTCGTATTTGTGATTATTGTTTCTAGGTATTTGAATTCATGCACTTCCTCAAAATTTTCCTCACTTGTCATTAGCTGTCCATTTCCATTATATAATGTATTTCTACGTGAGACCATATATTTAGTTTTATTGATATTTACTTCCAGTCCTAGTTTCTTAGTGTTACTCAATAGTGTGTGCGTGTTGTCCTTTAGAGTCTCCTCGCTATCGGCCAATAATACTACAAAATCAGCATAAACTAACAGCTTATTAATACCATTGAGTTGTGAGCCTTCCTCATTCTCTAAAGATTTGATGGCATGCTCTAGTACAAAATTAAATAGTAGAGGAGATAGAGCATCTCCTTGCTTCAACCCATTCTGGATTTCAAAAGTGTCTGAAAACTGTTTGCCTACACGCACCCTACTCTTTGTGCCATTTAGACACATTCGTATAAGTCTAACTAACTTTTTAGGAATTCCGAACTCCAGCAGGATAATATATAACTTCTCCCTCTTAATTGAATCATATGCTTTTTGGAAGTCTACATATAGTTGATGTACAGTACCATTATATTCCCATTTATTTTCTAAAATCTGTCTTATACTAAAAATCTGATCTGTTGTAGACCTGTTTCTTCTAAATGCACATTGATGATCTCCAAGAATGTCATCAATATAGGGAGTAAGTCTGGTGACTAATATATTTGTTAGAATTTTATACGAAGTTGAAAGTAATGAGATGCCCCTGTAGTTGTTGCAATTAGTTTTATCTCCTTTCTTATAAATTGGTACGATAATTGATTCTTTCCATTCATCTGGAAGAGCTTCTTTTTCCCAAATCATACTAAGCAACCGGCGTATCTTGTCCATCAATTTTTCTCCCCCTGATTTTATCAGTTCTGCTGGGATCTCATCTGAACCTGATGCCTTATACATCTTCAATTTTTCAATCGCCATTTCAATCTCTAATGCACTTGGTTCTGCGACTAGCATTTCTGCTGTCTGTAAATTATCCTCCTCAATGTCCTGTTCTGTATGTACATTTAATAGCTGATTAAAGTAACTTTTCCATCTATTTAATATACTCTTGGAATCTGCTATCATATCCCCATTTTCATTCCGATTTATGTTTGTTCTAGCCTGAAACCCTTTCTTTTTCCGGTCTCATAGATTTTAATTGAAATGTTTGTTCCATCTCACTTCCGAGCTTCCGCGTTTCTTCTACAAAAAATTCACAAGTTTACAGCAATACAGGGACAGCAATTACCTAGTAGAACTTCAATTTAATTTATCATTTAGTAGGCCTATATTTTAATGATTTCTTAATTGTATCACATATAAAATTAAATTTACTCAGCTTAATTAAAAAGTGTTTGCTTCTTAAAATAGGAGATAGGTTATCACAACTTAGATAATAATCAAAACTATTCAGTTGCTCAAGAGGTTATTATTATTATTATTATTATTATTATTATTATTATTATTATTATTATTATTATTATTATATCTCCTTACCGGATGCTTCCGAGCTTCCGCGTTTCTTGTACAAAAATCCACAAGCTTACAGCAATATAGGGACAGTCATTACCTAGTAGAAGTTCAATTTAATTTCTCATTTAATAGGCCTATATTTTAATGATTTCTTAATTGTACCACATACAAAATTAAATTTACTCAGGTTAATTAAAAAGTTTTTCCTTCTTAAATATATTTGCTAACAGAGAAATCTTCATGCAGAGCAAATAATTAGTGCTGCACCACGCTCCTTCACAAAACATTTGATAGTACAAATTTGAAACCCCATTTGAATTTCTGGAATGAAACAATTTATAGCTTTGATGTTAGTTACTGGCATTATTCAAATACATGATCTAAAGCTTTATTGGTCAGCAGATCCCATCTTCCAAACATCTATTTTTTTAAAATCAATGTCCAATTAGAAAAACTCTGCAATAATTTTAATTGTACCACACATACAATTAAATTTACTCAACTTAATTAAAAATCGTTTCCTTCTTAAAATAGGACATAGGCTATCACAACTTAGACAATAATCAAAACTAGGTTCAGTTGCTCAAGAGATTATTATTATTATTATTATTATTATTATTATTATTAGTAGTAGTAGTAGTAGTAGTTGTAGTAGTAGGCCTAGTAGTAGTAGTAGTAGTAGTAGTAGTAGTAGTAGTAGTAGTAGTAGTAGTAGTATTATTATCATCTCATTGTCGGATGCCCTTTTTTGTCCTCTGTGCGGTCAAAAAAGTGCATAGGCCTATGGTATGTGATCTATTATTTAAATATAGGCCTACTCTCCCGACGTGTCACTGTAAGGCCGATGTAGCATGGGACACTAAAAATACAGAAAAAGGAGAGTTTAAAGTAAGAAAAGAAATAAATAAATAAGTATCTAAATGATAAATATGTTAGTCCATCGTTGTGGTATCGGGGCCAGAGTTCGATCTCCGGTCAGAACAAGTTTTTTGAGTGATAGTTTTTTTTCTGTTTTTTTTCCTCACCTGTAAGGCAAATATCGGGAAACTTTAAGGCCCAAATGGTCCCCAAACATAATCTGGCTGTACAATCATCCATATAATATTCACCTTGTTTAGTATGAACGAATGAGTGAATGGTGTGTCTTGTCTTGAATGTTCGTGTTGTATAGGCGGTAACCCTGGCATTAAGATGATCGCTCATTCAGAGAGACCCTCCAAGTGTGGAAAAAAATTGTGTGAGAGTTGAAAATTCTCTCCTGACAAGTCGTGTTCCTATAATGCCAGGACGTCATGGGGGATGTAAAAGTACCTTCGAAGAGAGATATTAAACTAAGGTAAAGAAATTATATATATATATATATATATATATATATATATATATATATATATATATATATCCATCCATCCATAGTAATTCTGCCCGAAGGCAGGTCCTTCATTGCAATCATAGCATTTTCATGCTATGCTTTGCAGCTTTACTGGGGGTGTGGTAGCTTCCCGTTGCTTTCCACACCGGTAAAGGATGATGAGATGATAATGATAAGGATGATGGCCATATGATTTCGGAGACCGTTTGGGCCTGAAAGTTTTCCTGACATTTGTCTTACAGGTGAGGAAAAATCCCGATAAAAACCTCACCCAGTAAAACTATCCCGACCGGGGATCGAACCCGGGCCCGCTGCGTGACAAGGCAGCACGCTACCTCGAGATCACAGCGATGGACTATAACGAATATATTATGTAATTATTTACTTTTTTATGTACTATACTTTACGTGATGTAACTGAAGCCACAAAGACTTATCTTCCACTTCATTAAGGACAAATACAATGTTTACGTTTAAAAGGTTTATCGTGCGCAATTCATTAATCAAAGTAAGAGTCGATGTAACTGGAATATTTAGTGATAATGTACACTGGTTTCGTTGAAATAAACAAAATAGACATTCTCTCTGCAGTTGCGGATTTTCATAATTCTACATGTTCACGGCTATAAATTACATAATATTATCTGCTTTCAAAGCATATCTAAAAAATAATTAAAAATCCTAAGTGTATTTCGTATATGAATGTCATGAAATTCTATGTAACATTGTTATTTATGTAATAGCGCTAGTTCTTTAATTGTGCATTTTTACAGTTCATAAATGGAAACAACTCACTTTTAAGACAACTTTTAAAGTTCCGTATCTGTTGTTCCTATTAATATTCGGTTTTAACTTACTAATACGTGTTATTGCTTTCTCTTATGTCTGCCTACCTTTACCCAAATAAACATTAATAAATGTTTTACATCATCATTACAGAATATTCTTTGAATTATATACATACGCGAAACTATTGTCCCGCGCCGTGACCGACGGTTTGGGCATCATGCCTTGGTGAAGAGCTAGGGGACTTCCGCTGGTACAAGTTCCATCAAGTTCCCCACGAAGCAAGAAATTTTCTCCTGGAATTTGGGCTTATATGGGACCGGCACCCACCCAACATCATGATCATTTTGTATAGCGAGAATAAATACCTACTCCAGGTTAAATAAATAAATTAATAAATAAATAAAGCTATAACGACTGCGAGTTGTGACATGGTGACCAGATGTCATCCCTATAATGTATAGATTAACACAGGTTGTGAGATCAGCAGCTGGATGTTGGGCCAAATGACTTCTAGGCCTATCGCGCCACGTGAGTTTTATGATACAGTACCGTTACTTTTTTATGCGACATAGAGAATTATGTTCGTGATATTGCATATGATTTTAAATTAGCCTATATTATTTTTTAATGCATTTATTATTTTTTTTTAAATTTCAATCCCATGTTATAGAATACCATAGAGTAAAACTGTTAAGAACTAAGGACCTAGTATTAATGGGAGCAATCGCATAAATGTTTCAAAGGTAAATGCCAGAAAGTAATGTTTTGTTAAAACAGATTATGAGTTATCGTTTAAACCACATCCCCCCTCAAAAAAAAAGTATGAATTTTCATGTCATTATGCCCATAAATGTCGGTTTTTTTTCTTTCCGTGTGAAGAAAGAAAAGAAAATATTTCTATAAAACAAAAATAACATGGAAAAAATAATATTGCTAATATTCCATGTGCTGTTAAGTCCCCATGATTTAATCCACATGAGGTATGGTCCTCTTCTAGCCCCACTTTTTCATGACACTCCAGTCGGCTATAATCCAGGTCTGCTCGTACAGAATTGAAGGATTCAGTGTAAGAACTGGGTAAGTCAATTTTTTGTCGAAATGAAATTTCTAATATAATCAGATTCTTCGTGGAAATAACTTTTAGAAGCCGAAACAGCAAAAGGAACATTTTAGTCATGGGTTTATTTACCTTCAAAGTTTGAGTAAGTTTCACGTAAAAGTGATTTATCTTTTTTCCCCCCCTTTAATTGACATTTAAACGCAGTAACTACATAAGAATATTATGGAGTTACTGCGTTTGTTTACCTTCATAGTTTGGCATAGGGCAAACAAATATGTACGTTGAATAATTAAAAGTATTTTTTCTAGGTTTAATGGAAAAGTGACTTATCTTTTTTTTCTCCCTGTAGTCTATACATTTCAATTGACATTTAAACACAGTTAAATCCACAATTGTATTTTTATAAAATATCAAAACTCGTGCCAACTATTAAGTGTGCCGGACCGCAGCGAAAATGAATTTATATATAACTAATATTTAATTTTAGGAAGTTATATTTTGAGGTTATTTTAATTATATTATTTTTGGTCTGGACATCTTACCTCAATATTAATGTTGATTTGTTCTTGGACATGTTTCAAAACAATTCTGTTTTATCGTCAGAGTCTGGGAAAGCTGACGATAAAACAGAATTGTTTTGAAACATGTCCAAGAACAAATCAACATTAATATTGAGGTAAGATGTCCAGACCAAAAATAATATAATTATATATAACTGTTATTATTATGCATATTGCGTAATTCGACACACATTTCTATTTAATTTTCTCACATTTATTTTCTTCTGTTTTATTAAAGATATTTAATAACAATTGATGTATCCTATAGGATACATTGCCAATTTAAGGGTTAATAAAATGTAACTTTAGATTTTTCTTAATTCTCGTTTAAAAAATAGTTTCGCCTCCACAATTTAGTTTTGTTTTATATATATTTGATATTTTACAAATACTTATTACTCATCTTTTCCTCCTCAAGGAGTAGAAACTCATGTTCTGGAGGCATTCAATAAAACAAAATAGATCCATATTTGGTTCGTCTTCCGGGCTTATAGGCCGTGGTCTGGTTGTCTTCTTACTCGAGTAAGAAGACAACCAGACCACGGCCTATAAGCCCGGAAGACGAACCAAATATGGATCAAGACGCCGGCCGTGAAAGCCTACAATTATATAAAAACAAAATAGGTCTACATATTTGAATAATAATTAATTACAAACACAAAAAACATAAATTCGCATGCAATAACAGTCTAATGGAATGTTTGATTGAAAAATGAACATAAAAAGAAAAACATTATTATAGGACTAATAATAAAAAGCAAAAATTCTATACTAGAATCAAAACATATTACATTAAATTAAATGTGACCAGCCTCATGGGCTAGTAGTGGTCAGCGTTTCTGACTACTGTTCATGAGGTCCCGGGTTCGATTCCCGGTCAAACCATAGGAAATTTTCCTTAAAGGGAATTATTCCTGTGGTTGTGACAAGGTGACCAGATACCATCCCTATAATGTATGGATTAACACATAGGTTGTGAGATCAGCAGCTGGATGTTGGGCAATGACTTCTAGGCCTGTCGCGCCACGGAGTTTAATGATACAGTATACGGACCGTTACTTTTTTATGCGACATAGAGAATTATTTTCGTGATATTGCATATGATTTTAAATTAGCCTATATTATTTTTAATGCATTTATTATTTTTTTAAATTGCAATCCCATGTTTATAGAATACCCTAGAGTAAAACTGTTAAGAACTAAAGGACCTAGTATTAATGGGAGCAATCTGGAATTTATGTTAAGAACTCTCCTGGCGCTTCATTATCATCATCCATCATATCATCGGGGTAACGTAACTCCGCCTTCTAGGCGCCCCAAACTTCAGAAGTGGGTTACAATATTAAGCCAATGCCAGGGCAGAAAACCAGAAATGTCGAAATGACAACCTGGAGCTTGGAAGAAAAAAATAAATAAATGTTGGATATTCTTTTAGTTCCTTTTAACGGATTCCGAAAGAACGAAGCTATTGAAGTTGTTCTCATGAAAACATTTAAAAAAATACAGATTCCACCGATCCTATCTACTAGACACCGAAAATGACCACGAACAAAGTGTATGTATGTATATATACATGTATATGTGTATGGGTGTGTGTGTGTGTATTAACGCTCTAGTGGCCGCAATTTTTTATTAATCATAACCAAACTTGGTATATAGCAATACATTAAAAAAAAGTAAGGTCGAGTTCGTTAACCTGCAAAATCGGACCATTAGGTGTAGTAATTCACCAGAAACTAAAATTTAGAAATCAGCGGTCGCAATTTTCAGTGTTTTGCAATGAAACTCAGTATACTGTATGCTATTATAATCAAACAAGGAAGGAATTCTCCAAAAATCAAGGAAAGCCGACCATTAAAAGTGAAACACGAAATTTAAAAAGTGCTATAGCAGCCGCCATGGTTGCTTCGGTATATAATACAATATAATTAACCCTTAAATTGGCAACATATCCTATACGATATATTTATTTAATTCATGTAATATTTTAACAAAGTAATCGAACAATTAATCAGTAGGAGTTATTGCAATTTCTGTTAAATAATTTTCAATATTCAAAAGGTAATAATCAGACTGCGGGGAAATAGCATGTTTACATGCTTACAAGTACTGCGAGACTTAACTGTAGACTGAAATATAGGAAGTACACGACCATAGTATCCACAGTTAATATATACAACCTATTCAGTATTCATTTCAGTGCTGAACGGGTGAATTAATACAGTTGTGAATATGTAACTTTCTAATATGTCCAGTTACATACCAGCAGATTATATCATATACACAGAGCAAACATCACTAGCTAACTCACTGGCATTATCGAACCCGCGCGGACATAAGCTCTCCTTACATTCCTATCCTGAGCTAATGTTTTCCAATCATCCCCTGTATGATTATACAGGGGATGATTGGAAAACATTAGCTCAGGATAGGAATGTAAGGAGAGCTTATGTCCGCGCGGGTTCGATAATGCCAGTGAGTTAGCTTCCTTCAAATCATGGTTAATATAATTATCCCACCTCATTATTGGTCTACCAACTGGAAATTTTCTCTCTAGTTTTCCTACAATAATCCTCCATGCACTTATTTCATTCCCCATTCGTGCCGTATGTTCTGCCCATCGCAGTCTACGAGACTAAAATGTTCTTATTGTATCTGGCTTCTTATAAAAACCATGTAGTTCATTGTTGTGTAAGTCTTCTCCATTCACCTGTCTGTTCATCTCTCTTTGGTCCAAAAATTTTCCTAAGAACTTTATTCTCAAATACTCGTAATCTTCTTTCCCCCCTTAAAGTAAGAGTCCATGGTTTGAATAACGTTTTATGAATGGAGTTGGGATGACAATAGTCCCTGTAATGCATAATAGCACGCATTTCCAGAATTGAGCCGATGTTTAATTTCTTTGTGCATCTCATTCCTATTTGTGATTATTGTTCCTAGGTATTTGAATTCAGCCATTTCTTCAAAATTTTCCTCATTTGTCATTAGCTGTCCATTTCCATTTTAAATTGTATTTCTACGTGTGACCATATATTTAGTTTAATTGATATTTACTTCCAGTCCCAATTTAGTGTTACCCAATAGAGTGTGCATGTTAGCCCTTCGTATTTCCTAGCTATCGCCCAATAGTACTATAGTACATCATAAGCATAAACTAACAGCTTATTCAGTCGTCTATATTAACATTGTCTGAGTCAGTCACTTGCACTTTCTAAACAAACTAAATTCGTAACTTCACATCTCGGTACTATTTCCCAGCAGTCTGGTAATAACTTAAGTTATGATATGTTTGTTTTGTCTGCAGTCCGACACTTTTAAATAAATTAACATAAGAAATTAAGTTTCTCCAATTTAACAAAATATATATTCCGTAAACCAACGAAATCGGACCAACTTCGATTTGCTGAGGAATTCGCTTAGTATACGCAGTTCCTGCGCGACAGACATTTTTTATGGAGTTTTTAAAACAAAATTAACTAAAATATGCAATTTCTGGGAATTTAAGTACACATTCATTGTACAGCTTATAGTAAAATTATTTTTTTGTGTATTTTACCACTATTTATAACAGAAACAAAACTTAGAAAAATGACCAATTTCACTCTTATTTTAGGATTAGAAATCCGTCACTAATATAACGTGAAAATTTCTAAACGTATTCGTAATAAAATTTCCCATTAGAATATTTCGTAATTCGATTTTTTTCCGGCTAAAGATTACTATTATTTGTAACACATAATATATTTTTTTCTATCTTTACTTGTAACACAAATCAAATGGTTAATATTAAAGTTTGCTGTTAATTTCTTTTGTCGGTTGAGAAAATTCACTGTTAAACATTTGAACAATGGTTAAACCAAGGATTATTTAATGGTGCTCTGTGGTTAGACTTGTAAAATTTGTTAGGTTGGTCAGCTTTTTGATCAGTCATAAATAGACGAGACAGACAGAGGCTCGTTTCAGAACGTGACGGGACCTCCAGAAGAAAGAAGCTTTGGTAAGAGCTGTAGGCTAGTTTCTTTCATGTACACCGTGTTAAATATATAACGGATCCTCCGAGTTTATGATTTGAATAATAAATACTTACGGTTAATCCCAATTTTCACAATATGATAATTAAGGAATCCCGCAGGGCCGTAATTAACGTAATGGGAATTCATTTTTTCAAAATAAAACTTTTTCATTCGTTGCAAACCACCGAATTGTAATCAGAGTTTACTTTTTTAAATTCTATCCGTATATCAAGATTTAACAATTTTAAGTTTAAATTATCCGGACCGTAAACTAAATACGCGAATTAATTTAATTTAAACAAAATAAGTCAATTATTTTTATCCTGGCGATTTTCATATAGAACTTGTAAATTTTTCATTTACACGATCAGAATTCGTAAAAAATTCATTTCCATTCATACGATGGAGACTTAATATTGTCTATTAATTACAGGAAATCAATTTGATATTGACTGTGGCCAGTAAAATTTATTTTATAAAGAAGTTGAAAAATATTCAGGATAGTAGCTAAAATTCAAATAAAATAATACCTGAAGCTACAGTCGTGCTTAATGATAAAATACGTTTCAGCATTACAATTATAAACGGTATTTTATTGTTAAGGACGACTGCGACTTCAGGTATTATTTTATATGAATTGTTTAAACTATATACACCATCCATGCAAGTATTAGGCCATGTGGCCTGTTACGGTCTCAAAGAGGAGTTTTCATCCAGCGCTTTTTTGGACGTCCCAGCGATCTTTTGCCTTAGAGGTAGTAACGAAGCATGGCTTCTGGAATTCGTTGAAGGTGGGATTTCCAGTTCTGGTAGTTTTGTGTGTGGTGATGAATGAGTTCTACATCCAACTCTTCCATCATTTCCTCATTTCTTTTATGGTCCCCCATTTTGTATTGCCTGCAGTACGGCGCATAAATCGCATCTCATTTGCGTTATTCGGCTTTCATCTCTTTTTCGCATTGTCCATGCTTCACTACCATATCTTAATACTGGTCTTGCGAGAACCTTATAAAGCCCTGATCTTGTGTTATTCTGTACTAAAGATGGTTTCATTATACTGTTAATTATCCCCGTTGTTTTTGTGAAATTTATTTTCTTTGATATATCAGCTTCATCTTGAAATGTTAAATTTAAAACCCAAATAATTAAATTAATTTACTCGTTCTAAAATTTCATCCAAAACAATTTTGCTAGATATAGGGTATTTCCCACAAAATGCCATCACTTTAGTTTTATTTGTATTAATTTCCATATTGTACCTTTTTGCAATTATATTAAAATTGTGTAGGATAGAATACTGGAAATCTGTTTGTTGGAGCTATTAATACCAAATCATCTGCAAAAAGCAAGGAGTCTATTTCTAGGTTTCTATTAATTTGGATAGAACCGTGTCTCCGAACTATATACATCAACAACCTTAACGGTGGTTCAATGTGAGTTTTATAAGCATTGACAATTCAGGATAACTTGTTTACGAAATTAATATTTACGCTTACGTTTTTAGTGTTTAGTTATCAGTATATTTGTGATTAGATCACCTTTCGAGCCAAGGGCGGATCCAGGACAGATTTTCGGGGGTGGCCATGATCCGTGTAAATTTTCGGGGGGGGGGGGAGGCATGGATCCGTGTAAATTAACAAATTTGTGAATTTTAGCGTGCTAATGTTTTTGAACTATTATGAGCAGTTTTAAGCAGTAATTAGTCATTTCAGATAATATCACAACTTTTATACTGTAAGTCGTAAGACCAATCAATAAAGAATAAACTAAGCATATGCTTTCTTCGCAACTTTCTGTATTTCTGTGACTGCACCGACAGCTTCAGAAGACATTACAGTACAACTGTCTGTACCAATTCCTACGTGTAGGAAGCTGTTTGTCTAGGGAGAGTTCTTTCAGTAAGTTTTCCCAAAGCCTCTCCAGTTGTTCATTATTTGGATCTTGATCTGTATTGACAGTTGTACGTAATACTCTCACAAGCGTCAGTAAATTTGACGGAATTTTCACAAATCTTATTTTGAACAAATATCTCAAGTTCAAAGAAAGCTGTTCCGTATTAGAAATATTTGCTGTATAACCGAATAATACTTCGCATTCCTTATTTGATTCAGTATTGTATACATGTTATTTCTTCACACAGCATGTTATTGTTTTGTGTTGTATTACCTATGTACGTGGCCTTGAAGAGGCTGTTGACAAGTGTCGCTTAAGATTGTCTCCTGTAGACGCTCTAAACCTTAATTATCTAAAATTACCCTCATTACGGAGCCCAGCCTCTTCGTCGAGACGGCCTCACAGAGGAATGTTTTGACACCCGCATATTATAGATTCTATTATTGGCCGAAGTCTCTTTGGTTTCTTTTACTTGTTAAAATCGTCTAGTATTTACCAGATTTTCAATCGACTTTTGCGGTAGCTTTACAGGAAGTTTAGACAAGCTAGAATGCATACTTTGTGGTAAGACGTGTCTTCATGTGATTGTAAGTGTCCATTTTTTCCAAAGCTTGGTGAATGAAGTCAACGGTTGGGTGACAAGGTTTTGCGCTATCATTCCTTTATTATGGTCATCGGCAAACAGCACACACAACTTACAAAACCATGTTTAGTATGGTGAAGAACTAGTAAATTCCTTTGTTCCAAGTTCTGATAACCCAAATAACATTTCAACTCCTTCCCAACTTTTCTTTTTTGTGAATGTGGGAGTTTGATTTTGGTGGTTCCCAAGGTCGTTCGAATAATTGACACTTTGTATATTCATCGGGATTTTTATTTTTATTTATAAAAATCCCTACATCTTGGCGACAGTACTGTTACTCTGCTTGTCGATTCCAATGAAGATGTCTTGTTTTCATTGTTAGTTGGCTCTCCAATGTTCATATTCAGGTTATCGTTAAGTCCAACTTCATTGAAAGAAAATGACAAAGTATTAGGCTATTAAAATTACCATCACAACGTAATGGTGATGTTTTATATATTTGTATAGGTGTTTCCCCGTGTTTCACTGCTGTTCTCTTCTCGCTACTTTCTTGAAGTATAAATTTATTGGGTTTGGATTCGAGCGTTTTCGGTCATTTAGAAATTCTTAAAACAATAAACGGGATATTAATAATTAATAGTCTGTTAACAGTTGCGTAACGTACAACTCCTTAGACCCTACTCTACCATAAGTTGGTACAGTATAAGCATTTTTAAATGTATGAGCTGAAAAAAACTAACGAAATGTTTAGTTGGATAGGAGATACACCGCTGAAATATCGTCAAAATAACTATATTTTATTTAACGTGGATAAATTTATATTATGAGTGCAGAGGCGTTTTCAGCAAACAGTTTGTTTTATGTCCATAAAACAGTTCATGGTAGTTAATATTTTTATTAAAAACAAGGAAACACACTCATATCAATAAATTGGGACCCGAGACACTTTTGTCTAAGGTCCAGCCGAAAAAGTTACGCCACTATCTATTAATAAAGCTTTGTTTTATATAAACCAATTAAGAGGGGTTGTCACTTTAATAAAGAGTTTAGATATTTGTTTCTATTGTTTTAATAATGTTTCTTTTTTCAATATTTGTTGTATATCATACACAATTCTATGCCATCACCTATATTTCATCTGGAAAACTTGTAAATAATACTAAAAAAAAACACAATAATTTCATACGATCGTATGGTGTAGTAAAATAGAATATTATCTAACAAGGTGCATTAGAGTTGTTTCGTTTAAGCATCTAAGAACGCAGGAATAGGATGTGACAAACCCCATTAAAATTAGATGTAATAGATAAATCAATGAAATCGTCATAATTTAACTACATTATACTAACTGGAGAGCGATGTACGAGTATCATAAAAAATATGTAACACGTCAAAACTTGACAATTTTTGGAACTCTGCTCCTTCCAGATCATATTGAAAAAAAAAAAAGTGGACGAAAAAAAAATAGCATTACTAATTTAGATACTAGTCTTCAAGACGCTATTTTTTTTATAATTTTTGCGAAGATACAGCCATTTAAAAATTACCTAGTTTTTCGAGAGTACGAAGCTGATCCTTTAATTTTGAGCAGCTGTGTAGTTCCATTTTTCATTTTTTTTTTAAACAGATTGAGCGTGAGCAAAATTTGGCTGAATTGCAAATTTGTAGGTACTAAGGAAATAAAAACCTTTAGGTTTGAAATGTGAGAGAATCTTGCCTGCACATTAACCTTATTTACACTAGTTAATGCTTTCGTACTCAGCCTTATTTTTCGTTCTTTTACTGGAGTGAAAAAAAACACTAAAAAAGACAAATTCCACATCATATATAACAAAACAATCATTGCCAGCATCTTTTTTACGGCGATAAACAAGCGATGAGGACTGAGAAAAACATTAGCTGCCGTACACGATACCAAGATAGACTGTTGCCAATCTTTTTTCGTTCAAAATTAACATTGTTGACCGGCAATTTTTTCTCAGAATCTCTTGTCATCGCTAATAAGAAAAAAAAAACAAAAAAAAAACGCATCGATCACGAGTTTACTCGTGGCCGGTCAGCAACGCTCTTTGCTAATTAATGCACCGAAGTTTATTTGATTTAAGTGCATGATAATAGTTCATTAATTAGTCTCATAATTTATCTTTAAAAAATTCTCGGGGGGGGGCCATGGCCCCCTCTCTGGAACCGCCATATTTTCGATCTAATATTAGGCTACTTGTTACATTACAGTCTACGTTTTAAGTTTATTTAAATGCTGGACTCATATTTTTTACGATCCAATGAGATAGTACTTTTTTCTGCCAGTTAATTTAACGTTTTATTAGAAGTTTGAAATAAATACAACTAATATTGCCAATTCAAAGCCGTGGTGCAACAAAGGTAATTATTTTGAATGAGCCCAATTAAGTTTAGAAATTATTTAACTCATCTCCCGATAACGCTGCTGCAGTCAGCATGCCGTGATAGAACTTAAAAAGTTCTATGAATCATGTAAGTCATACATATACAAACTCTTCATAAAGTGAAGTGAAGGTGTCGAGATTTCCTAGCAATGAATCTGTCGATAATTGATGGTTACTTTAATGTATTTATAAAATGTATTTCATCAATTTTGAAAATTATCTGTATCACTTTGTCCTTGGGACAATCCTCTAATGAAGAGAGTTTTATGAAATAAAAAAGACTCTAGACTTTTTCCCTATTGGTAGAATTGATAGATAACACCTTGTACCTGACATGGTGCAAGGTTTTATTCGCCATAGTGCAAAAAAGTCCATTCTGCATATGCAGCAGCAATGGAACAGACAAGTATTTATAAAATGTGGATTAGGTCCTGGAAAGACAAATTCATTCTCAATTTTTCGGTAGGACTAGACCAAATAATTTTTGAAATTTCAGAAACTATCTGAGATGTTTCCACAGTCACAGATATTCAGATAACGAATTTTACTGGTTGCAGATGCATGTGTTAGCTTACATGAGATTTGGTTGGATTTGGTTGACATGCCATAATGGAGTTGGATAAAACGGCTCAACTGCACTTCTACTAGCGCTTGATTTTTTAGTTATATTATTATAAACTATAGCTCTTCTTCTGTATTTACTAACATTATTTAATATTTTAAACTTTTTCAAACAATTTTTATAACATTGTTAGACAATTTTGAAGTATTTATTTAAATATGCAAATCACAATATTATGACACTGTTGGACAATATTGTGATGCTGATATTTTCTCCACAGAGTAGGCCTATATTACTTAGTCTGATTTTTCTATTGCTGTTCTGGGTTATTGCTGATTGGAAAAGCATTAGGTAGTGATAAGTAAGTGTACACCCATTTTTAATAAACGTTTTGCAATTTTAATATTATTATATTTTTTAACATAGATTAGGGGATTTATTGCAAATATTGGTCATTCAAATTTCATAGCGACGGAGAGTAATCGAGGATGATAATCGATATGTGGTTCGATTGAGGGTTATCGCTGGCTCTATAAACTTTGGTGCATGTGCATTGTTGTTCTATAGGACTTTGAAAATATTTCACACTAGTTTAAGTGCAGTTTTTCTGATAAAACAAAATCTGAAAATTGCAAGTTCTATTTCCCATGTGGTCAGGATTTTTAAATTGGCCTAAGTCTTGTATTGGCATCATGGGTATGAGATCGACTTGGCTTCTAACAGAAATAAGCATCATTTGTATGTTTTGGCTAGGCAAAGGCGGTCATCATGCAGGGTTGACAACCCAGCTGATGTATTGTGCCAATTGTAGTACGGGAACTGTAGTTTTACTTATATTTCATTATGGCCAATTGTTGAAATAATTCAGAAATTTTAACGTTAAATATTTACTTGATGGGAAGAATAATAATTTGGGGTTGGTGAGTTATTTTTGTTAGTTTATTTGAAACTTGAATATATAGAATAACAAGGTACTACTTTGTTAGTCTTACTAGTTATTTTTTTTATGATAAAATGTACATATTTTACCATCTGATTTGTCAATATATTCATTCATAGTGTTCTGCTCAAGAGCAGATCTTTCACTGCAAACTCAGCATTCTCCACTCTTTTCTTAACTCAGCTTTCCTTTTTGTATCTGCATCCAAACCATTTATTGTCAATATATGATGAACCAAAAAAAGAAGGGCAGGAGGGTTACCAGGTTCAGAAAAGGAAACATATATTTCTATAATTTTTTCATTTTTTTAATGTAAAATGAGGAGAATCTAATAAAATCAATATTTTAATAAAAATTTTGCACCTAGTATAAATTAAGTACATGATAATGGATTAAGGTATTAATATCTTCAATTAGATTGAATTATCTCATTAATATGATCCATCCATAGTAATTCTGCCCAAGGGCAGGTCTTTCACTGCAATCATAGCATGCTTTGCAGCTTTTCACACCGGTGAAGGATGATGGTGATGGCCATATGATTTTGGGGACCGTTTGGGCCTTAGTTTTCCTGATATTTGTCTTACAGGTGAGGAAAAACTCTGATAAAAACCTCACCCAGAAAAACTGTCCCGACCGGGGATCAAACCCAGGCCTGCTGCATGACAAGGCAGCATGCTACCTTGAGACCACAGCGGTGGACATTAATAGGTTAAGCCATTATAATTTTTTGTTGGTTGGAGTCACCTCATCACTTAGAATGAATCAAATTATATATTTAAATATGCTTAAATTTGCGATAACAAGCAAAAGGTGAAACCAATCAATAATTCATATCTGAAAAGCTAAAAGGCATATACCCATTTTCACTTTTCAGAATATTCAAAGAGCTATTTCTATGGTACAATAGTTTCATATTGTTCATGATATGAGAAAAAAACTTTTTTTTTTCCTTTTGGTAAAAAAATTGTGCAAAAAATGCATGAAATTTTTTAATCCCTACCAATAAAGCATCAAAGAATGTTTTGATTGCTTATGGCATGAACATTCTTGTTAAACAAGAGAACATTAAGATAATAAACTTGCAATATTATTTGTTTAAAATGTTGCATTGAATATTTTAAAGGGAGGATATCTGAGGCCTCACATATGCTAAGCAAAGTGCAACAACTCTCTAGAGTTAAGATTAAAAAAGACAATGTCTTACATATGCGCTGCACTGTACAGCAAATTGTTACAGGTTTGAAGTATTAGGAAAATGTCTCGAAAACAAAAATTTTCTTCTAAATGTTTCTGGACAACCAACATTGTTGAATGCAAAAGTAAAAGCAATTGCTTTTGTTATTCTATACTGTTTATTTGTTCAAGAAGTATTAAATAAAAATTAATTTAAAAAATGAACATGTATCATTTTGCTTCTCAGGTAATGAATTTGTTCAAAAAAATAGAAAATTTCACACTAGGAAAATATTTGGTATAATAATAAATGGTAAAGAAAATTTTTTTCTCAATTGATTACATTAGCTTACATGTCGTGTATAGGTATTTCCTTCTATAGTTGGTTATAGAATTTTGCTTTCTCATCTTCTGTTGGGGAATAAGCTGTAATTATTGTAACATTTCTAAAATGTCCTTTTAATCTAAGTTTACACATTCTTTCATTAATGGGTTGAAAACAAAACTTTTACTTATAGGTGCATCTATAATAAAACCAGTCCCATTTTTTCCTGTTTTAGTTTCTGGTCCACTAAAACAGTGTAAAATCCTTTTTCAGTTTTCCCCTGTCCCGATTTCTTGTAAAGCTAAATTATTTACATCATAATGTTTTGTCTTATTTGCAATTTCCATCATTTTACCAGGTTTTAACATAGTATTTACATTCCAGGTGGCTATATTTACTACTTGTTTATTCCTTTTTCGATTGTCAAGTCATTTACCATTTGATCCATCCAGCTTTTCCAATTGTGTAGGTTTCATGACAAGAGATTTTTTACAATATAAGGTCGTCAACTCTATGATCAACCCATTACCAGAGGGACTGGGAGCCTTTATTGCAGGGAGCTCGACCCCTAGATAGTTGCCTTCACCTCGGCTATAGAGAATCACCATCCCTTTTGCAGTAGGTCACTAACTAGACCTTAGATGCTGCCATTGTCCCATAAGGATTCTTCCGCCACCTGTCTAAATGTGGACCCTGCTGCCAATCCACGTTATCCTAGAAGACCTAAGCTCAGGTTATCCGCAAGCAGCTCTTCTAGGACCTCTGTCTCTCATTAATTTACTGACCCAGCATGCCAAGGGATTGGTTACCACAACCTTGTACTGGGTTACTCGGTTTAATGGGGTCCACCATATAAAGGTGAGAGCAGAGTTGGATAGGAGAGGCTAAATGATTTCACTTGATGAAATCCTGTATTGTGCATCACAATCCCTTGGTCCCCACTAAAGGCCTGTATACAAAGTATAAATTGTTCATGTCTTTTAGACTTATTAGAATCACACCATAAGCCACTTAAAAAAGATTCTTTTAAAATTAATTATTAAACCATACATTGAGCTGGAGGACACACCCAACTTGTGTTGGTTATATTTAATTTTTTTCTAGAACATTAGATATTTAGAAAAAAAAATATACACCTCAGCCAAGATTTCAACCCAAGATCTCCAGCTTTGTGTCCTATTTAGTCATACCTCCTGGAGAAAGCACAAATTCTCCCCTCTTCACTCCCCTGTAAGCAGTAGAACTTGTTCATAAGTGATTAATATTAATCAATATTAAGTCTTGATAATGGTAGTGTCACTACTGAAATGCGTTGATTCTAACTTTTTTAATTTGTGATTGGGTTTTTATTGACTTTGTATAACTGTTCACAAGACTTAAATTTAAAAGGTTTTATAATATTGGGATAATTTTATTATATTTTAGGCCAAAGTGTAGATATCTTATTTCAACATGGCATTTATTCAAAATTTGTCCTTTAACTAAATAAAGTATCTAACAAATTGAAATGGATAAGGGGTAATTTGGGGAAGAACCTACTCTTAACCCATCAGCATGGGAGGAGCTGCAGGAAGATTCCTTGGAATGGCATTTAAATTTGTAAGTTAGGAAACAAAATTACACAATTTGAAAATGAGTTACGTTAATAAAACGGTAATCTTTCCTCTACAAAATATTATTTAATCATTTATTTAGTGAACCTTTTCTGAAAAATAACTAGTTCCAGTAAAGAAATCATGCGGGCGGTGCACGTCACTCCTCGCTGATGGGTTAATGCAATAATTTAACAGCAGTGTTACTGATGTCAAGTGAGTACATTTAACCCTTAAATTGGCAAAACACTGTCTTGTGCCAGTTAATATGTTGGATCATATTGAAAACAAAATCATGTGTAACCAGTGCTTGAGGTGGAATAAATAAAGCTATGGGATCATTTTCTCCATTTAATTCATAAAATTACAAAAATATATGAATAGAGTTAGATTTGTAGTCCCATTGACTATAAACGTATTACATTAATTTAAAAATGACATACAATAGAATAGTCATACATGCATTATCGGTACATAGTTTCCAGTTTTTAGTTTTTATTACTTTTTGTTCATCTATCTATGGGGCTACATAGGACTACTTATCTGCCTGCAGATCAAAAATCTATGGTTTTCTTGTAAAAAAAAATATGCTCAGAAATTTGTGCATTACTTTTTATAATGATGGGCTGTGATCAAAATTATGTATTGGTGAGGGATTTTATTGCATTTACGTGGAATTCATATTTAAAATCTGCTCATATATAGGCCTACATTAATTGTGTGTTAGAAATATTGCCTCATGTCCATCCGTTTTGGTAAACATTATTGGTTTGCACAACAATGGTCATCGATATTAGTGATTATGATAACAGATAACCTGAGTAGGCTATATTTATTTCAATATAAAGAAAATATTTTTAAATCAATAAGTCTTTTGGAATGGTGTTAATAATGCTAAGAAGTAATGGGATATTTTGAACCATTTAAAAAAGTACTGGGATGCCATTCTGCACCACCTCAAGCACTGTATGTATAGTCAGCTCAGTCATTTAGTTTACAGGCAGCATCAAATGCTACTGTTTCTCTCTGGTTTAAAAAATACATTGTTACTGCCAGGTAGAGCCTGGGAGTTTTCATTAGAGACTTCTAAGACACTGCTCCAATCACCAAACACTGAATACAGTTCTCTGCCAATAATGTCTTGGCATTTTAAAATGTTTCTATGTCTAATCCATGTGGATAATAACTATCTCAACAGTGTTACAACTTTTGTCTTTTGCAATATCTTTAGTTGGTAAAAATTTATTCTAGTGAATAAAATGTCACAACACCGCTTGTTGTGCTAAATACTTATGCGTGCAAAATAAATGTATCAACTTTTATAAGATTCATGATGTGTTCCGTTGAGGTATTGTTCAAAATTAAAATATAAAATTATGGAATATTCACCTGAAAGGTCCATCTCAACTTAATTATTTAACTGTAGTCCTGTCGGGACTTGTCCCATCATTGGCAGGATTCAAAACTGATGTTTCACTGAAGATCTGGTAGAGGGGTTACATGTATTGGGTTTTTTTTCGTTTATCAGATTGTCGTTGTTGTGAGCTGCTTTCATGATTTCCATCTCTTTGAGTACGTTTATCTTTGCTGGATTATTTTCTCTGTGCATTACTGTTAGGGTGTTTTCAATATTTAACATGCGATGTCCTTCATGGATAACGTGTTTTGCATAGCCTGATTTCCCTTCAGTGTGAATAAAGTCTCGAAAATGATCAGATTTAAAGAACATTTTCAAGACTTTATTCATGCAGAAGGAAAATCAAGCTATGCAAAACATGTTATCCATGAAGGACATTGCATGTTGAATATTGAAAACACCCTAACAGTAATGCACAGAGAAAATAATCCAGCAAAGATAAACATACTCGAAGAGATGGAAATCATGAAAGCAGCTCACAACAATCTGATAAATGAAAACAAATCCAATACATGTAACCCCCTCTACCAGATCTTCAGTGAAACACCAGTTTTGAATCCTGCTGATGATGGGACAAGTCCCAAAAGTGCTACAGTTAAATAATTAAGTTGAGGAGATGGACCTTTCAGGTGAATATTCCATAATTTTATATTTTAATTTTAAAATAGATGTACCTAACCACAAAGCAAAATGCCTGTAAATTAAATGACTGAGCCAACTATAACTAAGTTATTGTATATTGTGTAATTTAACACATTATTTCTACTCATTTGTTTTTCTATTGCATTATTAAATTAAACCACTATATCTTATAGCATTCATTGTCAATTTCATACTAGAATGGCGAACTTTCAATTTTGTGTTAAATATGGAATTTTGTATTTGTATGTGATATGAAAAACCAATACATTTTTTCCACGATAAGCTTTAAATGTACCCATATGGTAGTAAGGGGTTAAGGCTCTGACCTTTGTAGATAATTGGTATGAAATCTTGGGGGGAGGGGCTGCCAACTCTGTGTGATGCCTGTTTCAACCCTAGAACATGTTGCTACTCAATTTAGTTAGAGGTTGAATTTATCCTATGGCCATAGTGCTGCTGGAAGGTTTAGGACAGTTTAAAAATCTTGACCCAATTGGGACTTAAGCATGTGAATTTGTGGCTTGTAAGTGAATGCCTTAACCATCTATGCTATGTTGTGTGCCATGTAAAAACTTTAATTTTTTTTAAAATTAGCCTCAAGGTCTTCTGATCAGAGCTTCTGACCACAGTTCATGAGGTCCTAGGTTTGATTCCTGGAGAGAAAATAATTCTAAAGCAATAAATTGAAAATATTTTTTTTAATTCAATTCCACCATGTCATTTTGACATTCTGGTACTCTCTCCTGGCATGGCATTATTGTAACCCACTTCTTAGGTTGGGGTGCCTGGAAGACAGTTGTGCTGCCCTGTTATGTGATGGTAATGATGCACCAGGAGAGACCTTAATCCTAAACTTAATGAATATATTAATGATGGTCAGATGATGTTTGGGGACTGTTTGGTCTGAAAGTTTCCTGATATTTGTCTCACAGGTGAGGAAAAACCCTGAAAAAAACATCACCTATGAAATTTGTCCTGACTGGGCATTGAACTCAGGCCTGCTGTATGACAAGGCAGCATGCTACTTTGAGAGCACAGCAGTGGACTAAAAAAAAAATTGTTTTTTGTTCCTACCACAGAATTTCATTGGCCTTGTTGGTATAGTAATTAAGTATCTTGCTACTTGTCCCAAGGATCTGGGTTCAATTCTGGATGGTGTCAATGGTTTTTTAGATGAATAAGCAAGGTATGAGTCCTCCAGGGGAACTGTAAGCCATGGACCCTGAGTCTGAAGATTTTGGACTTTTAAAATAACAAGCCAATGTAGAGCCTCTGAGAAAAATGTAATTAGCCTTTCCCATCTTATTTGCCTATTAGGTATCTCTCTGAGGGAATGATTTGTCATTTTTGACATCTGTAGGAAAATAAGTAAATTATTTTAGTTAAATAATTTGTGTAATGGAGTGATGTTGCTCCACATGGTGATTTAAGAGTAGATGTTATTTTCAAAATTTGATCAGATTTGGCTATTATCTTAATTGTTGCTAACTTGTGTGGGTGTTGAATTTTAATCTGAGAAGTTTTAGCAAGAAGTAATTTGATTTGTTGAAGTTGGCAATGCAATAAATCGTTGGTATTCAATATTTAAATGAAGTGATGCTATCAGGTTTATTTTAAATAATAGGAGTTAGATATGCATGACTTGCCTCATGTTTGTAGCTTTCTTGAAGACCTGGGTTTTAATGCTTTAGTATCATTATCAATTCTAATTCAAAGAAAGAATTGATAATGATGCTTAAACATTGAAACATAGGTCTTCAAGAAAGATACAAATGAGGTGAATTGTGCATATCTAATTCCTATTTTAATCTTTGTTGCATAAGTCAATATATTTTTTTTTCAAATCTGATACTCTTTGGATTCATCTAAATGGGTGAAGTTTTTGTGTAACATGAATATTTATTGTATTGCCAACTTCAAATGAATAGCTATTGGATTTTTATCTATGTGATATATAAATTGTATCTGTATACATTTTATCTGTATTTTCAGTGCTTTGTAATAAAGTAAGTTAAATTTTGAGTTTTGTTTTGAAATATAACCTTAACATATCCTTACAAAATTCCTTCTGGAGTCAATTCTACTCAAAATAAAAAATAAGCTAGACTGCTACTTTTGTTTATAGGTGTGGGACTTAGGGTGATTTTTTCATGCATTTTTTGCCCATTTCTTGGCTGAAATTGATATTTTTTGGTATTAATTTCTTTTAACTATTTTTACATTTGAATAATTGAAAAGTAATTAATGTTAAAAAAATGTTGATTAGAACCAAGAATGAATTTTTTAGTATCAGTTCTATACTAAATATTCATTTCAAATTTTGAAAATAGAGAAATAATGGTAAAAAATATGGATCTGAGCCAAGAAATTAGGAAAAATACATTAAAAAAAACACCCTAAGTCCAACACCTAAAAACAAAAGTAGCAGTCTAGCATTGAAAGGAATTTGTTAAACAGAGTGGTAGGTTCAGACAATAAAACATTCTTAAAAATCAAGCATATATATTTCACAGTAAGACAATTGAATTGATACAAATCTTTATCTTGTATAAATTTCTGAAGACATTCAAATGTGCTCCTGCCATTCAATCTGAAACATACCATAGACTTTAATCAGTATTTATTTACGTAAGTTACATCATGTAAATTATTTACTACATTATCAATAAAACTCAAATTACCAAAATATTAAAATGGTTAACACATTTCAATAGTCAGGCTATCATTTTTGAGAGTAATTATATAGGTTGGCCTGTTTTTATTCAATCAATAAACATTTGTTTATAAATTTTAGCTTGCTTTCATGTAATAACTAGTGTTAATAATGATAGCCTCAGTATCAAAATGCATTGACTATTTTAATACTTTCATGATTTGAGTTTTATTGATATATAATACATTTTTATCACCGAAAAGGTTCTGTTTATTAATATGTAATTTTTTTTTGTTATAATAATCATTTTTATCAACTTGAAATTAAGATGATTTGACTCAAAGAGTAGGAAATGTCAAAAAATATTTTTTGTCAACCAGTGTAATCTAGCTCTTTTTCCAAAATACCTCTATCCCTCACACCAACATAACACCCCATAAGCAGAAAGGATCCTTTTATGGAATTTCAGCAGAATATAGGGTTATTCTGTTCAACATTATAAGGAATTTGAGAAGGTACAGATACTAACCACCCTATGTTGACAAAACCCAACATTCTGATCATGTGTCATTCCTATATTCACTACACAATCATCTATCTGTGATTGACTTGTGAATACAAGATTCTTGCACAATTAATTTGTTTACATTCTACACTCTGCTGAAATTTTTTCTTTGTTTTATCCTTATTTGGGGTTAATCGATTGAGGCAATACACTACAGGCCAGGTTAAGGACCTAAACCTGGCACACCATGACTGGGATCATCTCAGCCTCTGGCAAGTACAAGATATTTGTTCTGAGGTAAAGGGAGCCATCACACAGGGCTGACAACCCAGCTGACATCTCATGCCAATTGTCTAGAAAGTTGGGAGTTTTCTACTATCTCAAGGGCATCCTAAGGCCTGAAGTCAGATCACTATTTTTCTCTTTTTATGGTTATTTATAGGTGCTTATTCAGAAAATTTAACAAAAATACGTTTACTAAAATAACTGCCAATTCTATATTAATTCAACAGAAATTTATTATCAACAAATATTTCACCGCTGTGGTCTCGAGGTAGCATGCTGCCTTGTCACGCCGCGGGCCCGGGTTCGATCCCCGGTCAGGGCAGTTTTTTCTGGGTGAGGTTTTTATCAGGGTTTTTCCTCACCTGTAAGACAAATGTCAGGAAAACTTTAAGGCCCAAACGGTCCCCAAAATCATTTGGCCATCATCTTTATCATCATCCTTATCATTATCATCATCATATCATCCTTCACCGGTGTGGAAAGCAACTGGAAGCTACCACACCTACACAATTCCCTAGTAAAGCTGCAAGCATAGCATGAAAATGCTATGATTCCAGTGAAGGACCTGCCTTCGGGCAGAATTACTATGGATGGATTTCAATCTCACTAATTTACTGTTGCCATCAAATGTGGAGGTTCATGACATCAGAGACGAGTTCTGAATAAATTTTTATTCTGAACTAATATTTTCCTATCATTCCTTGCATACTTTACATTTTTTTACCAGGTTATCTTTATAACATTTCTGGTATTCTGTCCTGGCATAGTGGAATTATAACCCATTTATTATGTTGGGGCACCTTTGAAAGGCAGAGTTACATTACCCCAATGATATGTGATGAATGATAATGAAGTAGCAGGAGAGTCCTTAAACCTGCTAAACAGACCATGGGCAGCCACAGGAAAATTCCTGTGGTCTGACTGCAAATCGAACCTGGCACTTCTTGAACTGTTTTCAGAAGCTCTGACCACTAGCCCATTCACCTCCCTTAAATGATAAATGTTACACTCCTACCTCATTCTAGTATTTGCATTCCCTCTAATTATCCCAAAAGTTTCTGTGCCCTTATTTCATTCCATTTTCAACATCATGTGTCCTATCTATTGCAATCTAAGAGACTTAACTGGTCTTATTACATCTGGTTTTCCATAAAGATCACATAGTTTCATCCACTTACCTGTCTGTTACAACACCGGAATTATAGCCTTTAAAAAGACAAGTAATTAATTAATATTATTTATTCAGCCCCTAATTAATAATGTTATAATCGAGAAATTATAGGTTTAAAAAGGCCATTATCATATTCTCCCTCTAATACTTTTTTAAGAATAAATAATTATATTTATTTAGTAAAAATCAATCTTCTCTCGAAAAATCAGTAAAAAGAAAAACTTTTATCCATCATAAGATACAGACTGCCATGTCTACATTTATCTCAAAATAATATTTCTGGTAATTTTTGTATACAGAAGACCTAGGAACACTTATAGATACAGTGCTGTTATACCATTGTAACCTATGGATTTGCTATTAATCTTAGTTCTGTAACTTTCAAGAATTTTATTCCCAAATTTTAACCTGACAGCTATACAAATTAGTATCTGCAAAATTTGCTAAGAGAATATTTTTATTGGATCTACACCCATTATTTTTGTCTCCACTGAAAATACCATATTAACTATTTTATATTCATCCTCCATTTGTACCCTCATTACTCAAATCTGTTAAAGCTAAAATTTGGCTGTTTTGAAAAAAATTTATAGCACTTGTCTCTCAAAAAATATATAAATGTTCTCATTCTGTATATAAATTTAAACATATTTAAATTTTCAAACCTTCTGACCCACTCAGTTTCCAGTCGATGTTTCTATTATTTATTGTAAATCTCAAGGTTGTATTTTTTAATGTTCTCTGCTTTCATATCCTTCATTGAATAAATAAATAAATAAATAAATAAATAAATGTATGTATATTTTATATATTTGTATATGTATATGTGTATGTAATGTGTGTATATATATATATATATATTTCAAGTTCTGGTGTAGATATGTGGATGACATAATTGCAATAGTTAATCATAAACAGATAGATGATGCATTAAAATTATTGGACATTCAAAGTCAAACTATAAGGTTCACTATGGAAAAGGAAATCAATGGAGAAATACCATTTTTAGATCTCAACTTAAAAAGGAATGAAGAAAATAAGATAGAATTTGGAATTTACAGAAAGAAGACACACATAGATAACTACATAAAAGCTTTAGGTTTCAATCACATAGCTCACAAAGAAGCAGTTTTCAATAGTTTGACACATAGATTAGTGAACATACCAATGAACAAAGAAAATTACGAAAAAGAAAAAGAACACAATCAACGTAGCCACGAAAAATGGTTTTGCAATAAAAATGATACTAAAAAAAATAAACAAGTTCAAAAGACAAAAATTTATTAATCAAAGCACTCTTCTAAAAGTTAAAGAAGATAATGTAAAATTTAGGAAATTCACATATCATCCATTAAAACACCACAAGTTTCAAAAAAATTTTAAAGATTTCAACATAAGGTTAGCACCCAAAAATGACTACAGCATCAGTAGACTGATTAGACCTAATAATATTGAGAAAATTAAAGAAGAAAAATCAGGGATTTATCAAATTAAATGTGAAGAATGTGAGAAATTCTACATAGGAAAAACTAAGAGAAATTTGAAAACTAGAGTGAAAGAACATCTCAGGAATGTCAAAAACGGGGAAGTAGAAAAATCTGCAGTGGCTGCCCATGCATGGTCTGAAAAACATCTTATCGAGAAAGAAGCTAAATTATTAAAACAAATAGAAAAACCAAAAGAACTTACTGTTTGGGAAAAGATCTACATTCAGAAGAGCGAAAAGAAGAAATGAATGAACTTTGAATTTCGTGGTGAGAATGACCTGGTTTCGAGGTTTTTCAGTCAGCCAATGGAAGGAGAGAAGGACAGCTCTTGAAGACGACAGAACAACGGTCATGACGATACTGAGGATGGAACAGAAACTATGTTCCGAAACTACACTGGTGTCCAAAAGTTTAGGATAATTTGTAAAACGGAAAATCAAAATGCTTAAAGAGGAGCAAGGAGTAAAAATTATTTATCAAAACGTTTCTCAGTACATTTAGTTTAGTTTACATACTAAATTATAATCTCTCTTCAACAATGAAAAAATTAATAGCAATTATAAATGAAAATTGCATTGTTGCAGTTAAGCCCTGTTCCATAAATCTTCATTTTTAAAGAGAGTTATGATATAATCAGATGTAGTGTAAGAACAGATTGCAGTAAAATGGCACAAAGACAACATCTGGACCCTCTGCTTCGGGGTAGAATTATTGGGCGGCTAGAAACAGGACAGACACAAACTGAGGTCTCCATAGCACTTAATGTGCCACAAAATGTTATATCTAGGTTATGGCGACGGTTCCAAGAGACCGGAGACGTTAGGCGAAGACCAGTGGGAGGTCGTCCAAGAGTTACAAATCCTCAGCAGGATCGATATCTTGCGTTAACTGCAAGAAGAAACCGAACAATGTCTGCCAGACAACTGAGTTCAGAACTTGCGGCCGCCTCAGGTATCAGAGTATCCAGACAAACTGTCTATAGAAGACTCAGAGCTGCTGGTCTGTATGCTAGACGGCCTGTAGTGTGCGTCCCACTCACCCTTGATAACAAGAGAGCACATTTACGGTGGAGTCAGGAACATCGCGACTGGACTCTAAATCAGTGGAGCAGCGTGCTATTTACAGACAAGTCCAGATTCAGCTTGAACTGTGATTCGCACCGCGTGACTATCTGGAGGGAGCAAGGAACTCGTTACAACCCCATGAACATCATGGAAAGACATCCATTTGGTGGCGGTGGTCTCCTGGTATGGGGAGGTATAATGATGAATGCACGCACAGAGCTTCACATCTTCGCAGGTGGCACTGTTAATGCTCAGCGGTATAGAGAAGAGATCCTGGAACCTCATGTAAGACTTTTCAGGGGAGCTGTGGGTCCAGAATTCATATTCATGGATGACAATGCCCGACCTCACAGGTCACAACTGGTGGATGAGTTTCTTCAGGAGGAAGATATCCAGCGTATGGAGTGGCCAGCGAGGTCTCCGGATATGAATCCTATAGAGCATGCATGGGATGCCTTAGGGAGACAAATTGCATCTCGTCAGCCTCCTCCGAGGACACTTCAAGACCTTCACATTGCTCTTCATGAGGAGTGGAATTTGCTGAGCATCGAACTCCTGAACAACCTCATCACTAGCATGCCACGTCGATGTGAGTCTTGTGTAGCTGTCAGGGGTAATCACACCCCATACTAATCATTTGAACCATTGTTGTTCAACTTTTATGTTCGAATTCTGAAATGCAGTTTTCGTTTGTTGTGAAAATGACAAGTGAATGACGTATTCATGCCATTGTTTCTTTCGTGCCATGTTTCTAATTATCTGTGACATACCCTTACCAAATTTTGCATTATTCTGACAAATGCTTTATAATAAGTCGGCAAATGAACTAATTATCCTTAACTTTTGGACACAAGTGTAGTTTATAATCAAATAAGAAGAACAATATGAGGTGAGTGATAAAAAATATTCTACCTTAATTAAATAATTATATATATATATATTATATATATATATGTGTGTGTGTGTGTGTGTGTGTGTGTGTGTGTGTCAGGGGCATATATTGCAGGTGTTTAATGTCTGTGCTGGACACCCAATAAATTAGGTAATTTTTTTAAGTTGTTCTATGCAATGCAATAAGATTTTAATTTATCACAAATTAAATGTGTGGTAATATCATTGGAAGGTGACATATATACACTTATACAGTAGTTCAAGACTTATTTTAATTATCATTTAAATATTTTAAATGTCTGCTGGTTGGATGTGCACAGGCACACCATACCTAGATCTTGGCTTCCATTTTATAATGCATGCTCTACCTGACAAAGTATAATGTGATATCTGGTCTCATTGTCCTGCCTGTATAAGAGAACATCCTGTTGTGAGTTATGCTATAATTCTCTATGTGTGCACAATGGGAGATTCTTGCTTCCCTCAAGCTGTCAGGTCATCCTGCATACAGGCAGCTCCACTTATCAATTGTATAAGGTTATAATTGTTATAAAATATTGTGTTTGACATTCGTTTGTGTGAATGAATTTACTGTGGTTAGGTTTCATTAGAGATCATAGTTGTGTGCCATGTACTAATGCAGGTGAACAATTTAAACTACTATGATAACTAATAGCATTTAGAATTGAATACTGTAAAATATATTTTACCAAAACCATTCTCTTCTTTGTCACTAGAAGAGAAATTACATATAGTGAATAAAGGTAGACCCACCCCACCCCTTCCAATTTAGTGCATCAATATAAAACAAAAAGTGAACAATACACTACACATTTTTTCTATCTCACAATATGAAAATGTAGAATAGTTGGCTGGTTGTGAAACTTCAGATTATTTTTGCTGGCCATACTTATTGTTTCCTAACAAAAATAAGGTTTTGAGTAAGCATGGATTTGCTGACTTAAATCGCTTGTCTAGTACAAAGCAAAAACATTGAAAATGTCAAACTCATGCAATGTTTTCTGAAATAAAAACTTTTCGGCAAACAGCTCCACTTATCAATTGTATAAGGTTATAATTGTTATAAAATATTGTGTTTGACATTCGTTTGTGTGAATGAATTTACTGTGGTTAGGTTTCATTAGAGATCATAGTTGTGTGCCATGTACTAATGCAGGTGAACAATTTAAACTACTATGATAACTAATAGCATTTAGAATTGAATACTGTAAAATATATTTTACCAAAACCATTCTCTTCTTTGTCACTAGAAGAGAAATTACATATAGTGAATAAAGGTAGACCCACCCCACCCCTTCCAATTTAGTGCATCAATATAAAACAAAAAGTGAACAATACACTACACATTTTTTCTATCTCACAATATGAAAATGTAGAATAGTTGGCTGGTTGTGAAACTTCAGATTATTTTTGCTGGCCATACTTATTGTTTCCTAACAAAAATAAGGTTTTGAGTAAGCATGGATTTGCTGACTTAAATCGCTTGTCTAGTACAAAGCAAAAACATTGAAAATGTCAAACTCATGCAATGTTTTCTGAAATAAAAACTTTTCGGCAAACAGTAAATTAGTATTTAATTTTAGGAAGTTATATTTTGAGGTTATTTTAATTATATTATTTTTAGTCTGGACATCTTACCTCAATATTAATATTGAGGTAAGATGTCCAGACTAAAAACAATATAAGCAAATTGGTACTTTACTTGATGATCAAGCAAAGAACTGATACAAATAAACATAACGAAGAGGTAAAGAAAAATAGAGCCACATTGATATGAATCATTGATGCTATTTGTCTTCTAGCTAACCACGAGCTCTCTCTATGGGGACACGATAAATTAGATGGTTATTAGAACAAAGGCATTTTTTTAGAATTTTTGCATCTGTTAAAAAAATATGATAGACTTTAAGAAAACTATCTAAATTTGTCCACAGTGTTTCAAGGAACAACCTCTCTATTTATTCAAAATTATACCATCAGAGCTATTACTGATATAGTAAAGAAGAAATAAAAATTAACTCAACTCTGTTTCAATTGTTGCTATAATGCTTGATGAAACTTCTGATATTGAAAACAAATCATAACTATCTACAGTTTTCCACTTTGTAAGTGTGATACTGTTATGAAAGATTCTTGGGCTTTGTAGATGTTAGAGCTGATAGAACAATAGATTTATTTACTCACTTGAAGTAGTTAATGAATTTTAAATTTCTACTAAACTCGTGGATCAGACATACGATGGGGCTTCTCTAATAAGTGATCATATGAATGGCTTAAATCTAAAGTCTTATCAGCATATCCAAATGCAATCTTCACCTACTGTTATGCCTATATTCTAAACATTTTTCTCCAGCAGAGCGTATCTGTCATTAGAGATTGTAAAATACTTTTCCAAACATTGAGTGGAGTCTCTGCTATCTTTTCAAAATCCTCTAAAAGGACATATAGAATTCATGAATTTGTGCAAAAGAAATAACCTACTATAGCACCAACCAGTTTAAATCAAGACTTTGCCATATTGTAGAAGGATACAGATATGAACTTTGCGAGTTCTTCAAGAATATTAAAAATGTTGGTTACTGGAATAGTCAGTCATAAAATGACGTGGTTTCCTAGCTTTCCATCAAGAATTTGAAACTATATTTCTATTGGAAATATTTTCAATATTGTTTACTTACACAAATATATTATACAATATTTTACAAATAGGTAGCGGATGAGAACCCTCTATGAGGCAGGTCTAGCATCCCTTCCCTCCAAGCTTCAGTCACACTGGCCAGGTACGTAGAACCTGATTGAAGGGTCCCTTGCACAGGGTAACGTGTGAAGACCTCAAAGTTCAGAATATCTGCAGAGGAGGCACCCTTTCTCCAGGAGAAAAATTTGGAGACCCATTCCCAGGGAACAAGGGAGAAGTCCTCAACGGTCCATAGGAGTGAAAGAGGCAGTCCTCCATTTGGGGTTCATACAACTGGGGACTATGATGTCTAGCCTTAAGATGGCAATCCCATCGTACATCTCACTCTGCAGAACACCCGTAATGTACCCAGAGGAAATATTATTATTCCTAAAAGTCTCATAGATAATAGAAACAGGACTGTCCCAATGTCAACCAAAAAAAAGAGGTAGATTCAACTTTTTGAATGAGAATCTATGAGACTGGAACAAGTCACATGGGCTTAATTCGTGACTGTTGACATTTTACAAACAGAATATTTTGATATTCTTTACTGCAGCAGAAAAGTAATTGACATAAAAGATAAGCTTCAATGTGATAAAGAAGATTCTTATTCATCAGTTTGGGACAATATAATTTCAAATAAGAATGAAACCTATCAGGTGAAAAAGCAGCACTGTTTAGACAAAGCAGAATAAGAAAATAATTATTGCTGCTGGATTAATTATTGATTGCCTAATTCATCAGATGAATTGCGATTTTCTCAACTTGATAAATTAGAATATTTTCCATTTGTTTCATTACCAAAAGTATTGTGAATATAGGAAAACATTTCCTGAACCACTCCTATAGAAACTTTTGACTAAGTACAGAAATTTTATTGAATTGAACTGAAGAATGAATTAAGTGTTCTCTACACTTCACCTGAATTTCAAAGAAAGGATGTTCACAAACTTGTTAGTGTTATACATGAAAATGTACCCTCTTCTGAGTTTTAGTTCATAACTTGCTAGGTTAATACTGACCATTCCTTGCACTACAAGCTCTGTGGAACGTTAGTTTTCTGCATTGAGATCAATTAAGAACTACTTAAGAAGTACTCAAATTCAAGAAAGACTGTGTAACTTATGTTTGTTATAAAAAAAAGGAGTTAGTGCACAAAATGAAGGACAAAAACTTATTTCATAATGTTGTGATTGAAAAGTTTGTATCACAAGAAACAAGAATATGGTTAATGTTTAAAAGAATGAGGTACGCCATTTGAATTACTAAATGCATGGAAGTGGTGTTAAATATAGACTATAGTATATTATATATTGAAAATGTCAATTAATGTAGACCTGTTACTTCACTTATAAGAATTGTGTGACTAGAGACCAACTATATATTTTTAACTGATCATCCATACTCGGTTCAGCATATGCCACTCATATATATGTATATGTATATATATATATATATATATAGGGTTTCCAGTATAAAACCGGACACTCTGCGGCTGGCAGAGTGAAATGCAGACGGGGAGAGAGCGCTGCCTGACAGGTGAAACCCCGTGAGGCGTGTCCGGTTTTATATTGGAAGCCCTGTATATATGTGTGTGTGTGTGCTTAAGTAAGAAAAATACAAAATTACTTTGTCGGCTGCAGTGGACTAGTGGTTATGCTCCTTGCCTCTGGTCCCAAGGGTTGTTGGTTCAAATCTGGCCAGGGTCAATAGATTTTTTAGGATGGAAAATTCCTAGGAGCAAGTCCTCTGGGAGGAACTTCAGGCTGTGGGTCCCAAGTCTGAAGATTTTCAGGCTCGTAAAATATCTTTATGCCTGAATAAAAAGGTCTCGAAGCAAAATTTACTGATCTCAACATCCTAGTAATACCTTATTGCCTGCTAGATGTCTCATTGAGTCAGTATGTTGACTGCATGCCGTTCATGACATCTATGGGAAAATAAAATAACTAAATTAACTTGGACTTGTAATTCCTAACAAAGGAGAGGCTATGACTTGACATCAGTGGCAGAGAGTGGTATTCCAACAAATGTTACCCTCTTTTATTTACTGTAATATGGATATAATATCATGTTTATTATATTATTTCTAATAAGTTAATGAGCTTCTGAAAAGAATGGCATGCAATGTTAGGAGTATCAAATATAATAAACTACTATGGGTATAGGACAAAGGAAATCAAAGGGGGTAATTGAACATATTAATAGTTTATTAAATATATAAATTCACGTTTTTAAAACATATTCGTCTTCAATTCCAGCTGGTTTCTAGAGCTTATAACTGAGCTCTGTACGTCGGTAGCCTTGTCTTCTATCAAAGAAACTAAGGGTGAGATCTCTTGTTTTATATTATGGAATAAAGTAGCAGATATAGTACATATTAAGTCTTTTGAACAACATGTAATATGACAACGAATACAGTAGAGATTTCTAAATCGTTTAATTTCTCATCTGCAGTGCAACAATTGAATATAATTAGGCTCCACTTATTTTGTTAGATTTGGAGTTTACTACATGATCCCTAAATTGCAGCTTTTGATCAGCTAGGAAACACACAGCATCTATTAGGGAGCTAACAATATTTGCTTTAACATTTACATTATGTTTATTAATTTTGATAGCATGGCTTCGGGACTCTTCAATTCTAGTGTTTCCAAACTTATGTGGTGCTATTTTACAGTTAACATGGACTTCAGATAGTTCATGACTTTTTCATCACATGAAAACTATTTACATCAGAAACCCCTTTTGTTGTCCAAACATTTTTCTCTGTTGAAAATAGAAGGCTGGACTGATAGTAAAGAGAACATGACTTCCTGCAGTCATATGTCAAGTTCATACCAACCTTCATGTCCTTCATTAAACGACACTTTTTTTTTAATACAATGCTATTTAAATTAGGAGTTCGTTTATAACTTTTTTTTCTTTTCAACAAAGCTTCGGCAGGAAAAGGTTGACTTATGTCTTCAATAACTCAACCACATTCCTCTCCCATAATAATATTTATTTATTGGTTTAATTATAGTATTTGATCCTTCCGGGAAATTCTCGTATAAAGGCAGGGAAGTGGACTTTCACCGGTACTTTTCATTATATATATGAATAAATTAAAAAATGAATGGAGGAAAACAACGAGGATATATACCCATCAATAGGAACCTCAAACTCAATGCTATTCTTTTTGCAGACGATTTAGCTCTTCTGGCACTTTCCAAAAATGATTTTCAACGATCAATTTGTAATTTACAAAAAATAGGTGCCAAATTTAATATGGAAATATCAATTAACAAAACTAAAATTATGGCATTTCATGGGAAGGACCCCATACAAAGTCAAATCTGTCTCCAGAATAAAATTTTAGAGAGATCTAATCAATTTAAATATCTTGGATATTATCTCTCTATCTGGGATGAAAAGGATATCCTTGAAAAAATTACTAGTTATAATAAAAGTTTGGGAATTATTAATCAAGTTATGAAACCATCCCTTGTACAAAAAAACACCAGATTACGTTTATATAACACTTTGGCTAGACCAGTGTTGACCTATGGTAGTAAAGCATGGGCGCTAAAAAGACAACATGAAAGCAGAATAATGGCTTGTGAAATGAGATTCATGCACAGACGGGATCGGAAAAGGAACACCGATATCTTAAAAGAATTGAAGACTACGCCAATTTTGGAGTATATTAAACAGTACCAACTAAATTGGAAACACCATCTGGAAAGAATGCGTTCAAATCAGATCCCCAAAGCTGTTTATAATTATATACCAAGAGGATGAAGATCACTGGGCCGTCCTATGAAATGGTGGAGGGAAAATTTTCTATAGGATCGTAACAGGCCTTGGCCTAATACTTGGAAGGAAGAAGAAGATAGTATTTGATACGCTAAGAAGTACTACGTGTACACAGGACTTACTCGGAGAACTGAAATCTCTCTGTTTGCCCTTTCTGGAGTGCTAATAGGACAGCTAGAGAGTAGCATTGGGCAAATCTGCTACTTGCTTGAAATGCAGCACAATATACTACCGATCAGCTTCAATGCGCCTGCACAACTAATTGTCAAGGTATTGTTCCATGTAAGCCTTGGGAAGCTAAGTGGTGCAAGGGCGAAAAGTGAGTTTCCGACGCTTGAAAATCGGGACTGGCCAACTAAGGGAGACAACCCTGACAGAAAACATCGGTCCTCCAGGATAGCTGGGGGTTGGGCATAGGGTTGACACCCCTATACCATTAAAATATAACTGTCCCGAAACCACAAGAACAATATGCCGGACAGAACTTTCTACGACGACATAGCAAATACATAAAGGATATGAGAATTGGAACATGGAATGTTTTATCTTTATATAGACCTGGTGCCTTGAAAGTGCTACTGGAACAATTAGATTTATATAAACTAGATTTACTAGCATTGCAAGAAGTGAGGTGGATAGGGAATGGAATTTTAGAAAAGAAAAGCCACACCATTTTTTATAGTTGTCACAAAAAAGACCATGCTTTTGGAATAGGATTTGTAGTTCATAAGAGGATAAAGCATCTAATAATGGATTTTAAGGCAAAGTCACCTAGAAGCTGTGTCCTAAGGATTAAAGGACATTTCTTTAACTATAGTTTTATATGTGTACATGCACCTACAAATGAGAAGAACGAAGAGGAGAAAGAAAGATTTTATGATGAGCTTGACAAAATCTATGACGGATGTCCTAAAAGAGACATTAAAATTATTCTAGGTGATTTGAATGCACAAATAGGCAAGGAAGGCATGTATAAACCTACAATAGGAACAAATAGTCTACATGCAGTATCTAATGACAATGGCATTAGATTAATTAATTTTGCCTCATCTAGAAGTATGGTGATTGCTAGTACGGTATTTCCGCATAAGGATATCCACAAGAGAACTTGGAAGTCACCCGATGGAAAAACTTTTAATCAAATTGACCATGTAGTCATAGATACTAGACATTTTTCAAATTTTACTGATATTAGGACCTATCGGGGGGCAAATGTGGACTCGGATCATTACTTAGTCATTGCATGTATAAGAAGCCGCATCTCAAATGCAAAAAGGATCCAGGGAGAACAGATGAGAAAATTTAACTGTGGAAAACTAGTAGATACCGACATTAAATCTAGATATATACAAAGAATTGATGAGAGCCTAAAGGACATCACTGATAGTGAGAGTGTTAGTGAATGCTGGAAGGCTTTGGAAAGGATAGTAACAGAAACGGCAACTGAGTTGTTGGGCAAAGCTGAGACAATCAAATACAATCATTGGTTTGATGCTGACTGTGAAAATGTGACTAATATTAAAAATGTGGCTTACAAGAAAATGCTGCAAAAAAGAAATACTCGCAAAGCCATTGATGAATATCGTCTTGCAAGACATGAAGAAAAAAGAATTCACAAGAAGAAGAAACGAGAGTTCTTTGATAAGGAATTGAAAGAGATGGAAGAGCTGCGAAATAAAAATGAAAGCAGAGCATTTTATAGGAAACTAAATAAAAACAAGAATATCTTTCAGCCAAGATCCACACTATGTAGAGATAAAGCAGGCAATATTTTGAGTGATGATAGAGGAATTTTAAAAAGATGGACTGAATATTTTAATGAGCTTCTGAATGAAGAAGTACCTGGCCAGTATATATCAACAATCTCTACGGCCTCTACAGCTTCAACAACTAACTGTGAAATGAACGAAATTGTAGAATATCCTCCAACTCTTGAAGAGGTTGAATATGCCATTAGTAGGTTGAAGAATAATAAAGCACCAGGAAAGGATCTGATACAGGCAGAATTGATTAAACAGTCAGGGACAAAGTATGTAGAAAAACTATATCAACTATTCGTTAAAATATGGAATGAGGAGAGTCTACCAGAAGATTGGAATTTGAGCATAATATGCCCTATACTGAAGAAAGGTGATATATTGACTTGTTCCAATTATAGGGGAATCAGCCTTTTGTGTATTGCTTATAAAGTATTCTCGAACATCTTATTTAAAAGGATGGTACCGTATGTAGAAAATGTGGTTGGTGATTATCAATGTGGTTTCCGGCAGGGACGGTCCACCGTGGATCAAATCCATAACCTTCGCAGAATGCTTGAAAAATGCAATGAATATGGAATAGAAACACACCACCTCTTCATAGATTTTAAGGCGGCATATGATAGTATAGACAGGGCACAATTATTTGCAGCAATGCAAGAATTTAAAATACCTATGAAACTTATTGCATTGGTTAAAATAACAATGAATAATACTAAATGTCAGATTAAGATTAATAATGCATTAACTGAGCCTATTGATACAAAAAATGGAGTACGACAAGGAGATTCTCTTGCATGTCTACTTTTTAATATTGCCCTTGAAAAGTGGTAAGAGATGCAGGTCTTAATATAAGGGAAACCATCTTTCATAAATCTGTGCAAATTCTTGCATATGCCGACGATATAGATATAATAGGAAGAAGTGAATTAGCCATGAAGGATGCATTTATTAGCCTAGAGAAGGCAGCAAAAAGAATGAATCTTAAAATTAACCAGGCCAAGACAAAATATATGCCTGTGATTAAAGGTAAATGTGAAGCGTGCCCATCTAGTTTGGAAGTTGGCACATATAAATTTGAACTGGTTCATAGCTTTATTTATCTGGGATCTGAGGTAAATTGTAGAAATGATATTTCGGCTGAAATACATCTACGGATCATGGCTGCAAACAAATGCTTTTTTTGGACTCAGGAAAATGTTTAGATCTCAGTTTATATCTAGAAAGACAAAAATACTCATGTATAAAGTTCTCCTTAGACCAGTGTTAACTTACGCATCAGAAACTTGGACCATGTTGAAATCTGATGAGGAATTATTGGGGCGTTTTGAAAGGAAGATACTGAGATCCATTTTTGGTGTCGCGAAAGAAAATAATGCATGGAGAAAGAGATACAATAATGAATTGTATAAATTGTACAATCAGCCAGATATTTTGAATTTTGTTAAAGTTAATAGATTGGCATGGGCTGGACACATTATTCGCATGGACAACAAAAGGATTACAAAAAGAATTTACAATGAACAACCACTATTGGCCAGAAAAGTTGGAAGACCTAAATTAAGATGGGAGGATGGTATAATTCAAGACATCAAAATTTTAAAAATAAAAAACTGGAAGAATGAAGCGCAGAACAGGGAAGTCTGGCACAGGTTTCTGAAGGCGGCCAAGGCCCACATAGGGCTGTCGAGCCAATTATGATGATGATGAAGCCTTGGGAATCTGGCTACAGTGTGCAAATTAAAAAATTTAAAACAGATTGTATAGTATTGGAATGCTACAGTATATACGCAATGCATACAACATTTAAGACTACTATTAATGCATTGTTGTATCTCATTCCAGTATTATGTTTAGTTTTAATTAAATATCAAAGAGTTTAATTCTAAATTTTGAAAGTGTTAGCTGGGCTAACAATGCTAACATGGACTCTCTGCCACTGCTTAACATTGGGCTATGCCATTAAATCTCTGAAATGTCTGGAGCAATTTCAACCAGACTCGATACATAACTAACAATGTCGAAAATATACTGCAGGGATTACCTTTAGAATCCCTAGGAGGAGACAAGATGGAATAGAAATAATTGAAAATGACCGATATTAGTGTCAAATCCAAACTTTTGTGAATCATTAATCTGATTTGTGACAGTCCCAATAACAGTTACACCCAAGTTTGATCTTCAGCACCCATAAACAGCGACCAAGATTATAGTGAATTTACAGTTTTCCGGATATAAAAGAGTTATACTTTTGATGCTATTTCTTCTTCTTCTTCTTAAACTTAATTTGTAGGATTTTCATCCTGTTTATTTCCAAAATTACTCCTTGGAGGAAGACATATAGGATGTGCATTCACTGTCTATCCATTTCCATCTTTTATCGGAGGTTTGATCCTTGGGACTGCGAGCAATGTATAAGATATACCTTGAAGTGGTTGCTAGCCCGTTTTCATGGCAGGTTTATTATTCAGGGTTTCCTCCCTAGGCTGATTGCCTTTACCCAGCTCCAGAGCTCAGTCTGCCCCATTTTATTTCGGAGTAGTCTCTCCTAAATGGGTTGTCTTGCAGGACTAACAAACCCCATCCGCCTGTTTGTCAATCTACCAAAATTAACTCGTCAGCATAGAGGTGAGAATGGTGGAAAATAAGTCCAAATTGGCCGTGATTAGTGTCTAAACAATAGTTTTCAGGGTTGCTAAGGTGATTGGTGACAGTTTCAATGGTATTTAAGAAAATTTCATTTTGGGTGTAAAAAATAAAATGTTCATATTCACTCAGATTAGTGTCTAATCAATAGTTTTTGGGATCACCAAGCTGATTGGTAACATTCCTGATCTATCTGTATCTCTAATGGCATACTCCATAGCCTCTCCGATCAATTGCAATTGCATAATTTCGTCTTGAAACTGGTCATCTACATAAAATTAAGCTACTAGACTCTCCAACTGCATAGTATGCAAGGACACAAATACAATAATGAACAAGGATCACTTGATGTTCTGCGCTGATCTTCAGAAAATAGTTTGAACACCATTCCAAATTGCTGAATATTATTGGGAAGCCCACAAGTAAATGATGACAAATCAAGAGCTTCAGAACATTTGAATACTACTACTACTTGTAAGGAGTTACTAGACCAAGTTAATTTTTAGTTACCTTATTTGCTCATAGATGTCATGGATGGCATGCAATCAGCACACCGACCCAATAAAACATCTAACAGGCAACTAAGTTATTACTTGGACGCTGATGTCGGTAAATTTTGCTTAGAGACCTCTTTATTCAGGCTTAAAGATCTTTTATGAGCCTGAAAATCTTCAAACTTGGGACCCACGGCTTAAAGTCCCTCCCGGAGGACTTGCTCCTTCATTTTTCTGTCCTAAAACATCCATCAACCCCGGCTGGGTTAGAACATGCGACCCTCGGAACTAGAAGCAAGGAACATAAGCACTAGTCCACCGCCGCCAACAACATTCCTGATATTTAACCCATATTAAACTTTTAGCATCCCCTGGGAATGATTTGTAAAAATTATTGAAAATGACTAATATTAGAATCAAATCCATAATTTCTTATGTACAATAGAGACACTCCTGATGCAAAGTTCAGTCCTCATTGCCATCAGAGATGAAATGGTGCAAAAAATAAAATATTACCAATATTACTATCGAATCCAATTATTCAGGATAGCTAAGCTGATTGGTCATTGGTGACAAGAAGATCAGGATATAAATACTTGGGCAACTCTGGGTATTCAACTAGTTTCTTTGTAAAATATTCAATAACCTAGCATTTTGAACAATTGTTAATCTTGAAACTAAGTTGCATAAAGGTTATTATAAGTAGCCATAGCTACTTAAGTGGTTAAGGCAAGACGCTTGGCACAGAGCTACGGGACTTGTGCTGGTTTGAGTCCACATGGAGGAAGAAATTTTCTCATGGAATTTCGGCCAGCGTGTGTGGGACCGGTGCCTACCCAGCATCGTGAGGCATTTGGGTAGCTACAATAAGTAGTGATTCCAGGTTGAGAAGACCAGCTATAACTGCTGGAGGACCCGACATTCTGACCACATGTCACCCCTACACTGGCTTTTGATCGTCTACCTCTGTGATTAACACATGTGGACGTGAGGCCAGCAGCCAGCTGGTAGGCCAAGGGCCTTCTGTGCCTGTCGCACTTGGAAAACGATGTTATTTTTTCAAGTACTTACCGGAATGTCTTCCAATTTCCGTTTTGGTTTGCTGATGTCACTCGAGTTGAACCATAGAGGGTGCCGTCAAACTGCAGCCCGGAGACATTGTGGTAGGGACAGCAGTAATACAGAGTCTTCGGTTTATGATGCACCATGTATCCCTCCTACAACTGATGTTTGGTCATCCCAGAATGCCAAACAATTTGTGCCTATAAAGAAAAAACAAGTATTTAGAGGAGTAGTTAATTTTACACTTACACAAACTATCACTTACATTACTATGTTTTAGGGATACTAGCCAGGCTGCTACATCTTCAGGTGGTGATCTCATCTTAGGCCAACCAACAGCCCTTTTATTCTTTTGCTAATACCTAAGTAGGCATATTTTTAGAGAATTGCAGAGGATTATAGCTAATGTACATTTAGCGACAAAAAGAATGGGTCACTCTTGATCTCGAATATTTAAGTTCCAAAGCGCGATTCACATGAGTAAATTAATTGCTCAGTAGACCTACAATATGTTTCCTTTCTTTCTTTGAAGAGTATTCTTTCAAGCACAATAAGTTAGCATACACTTAGCTCAGTGCTTAGCTGCTTGATTCGTATGCAAAAGGTCATAGGTTCGATTCTCGATGAGGTTAAATTTTTTAATTGTTAAAATGCTTTCTATTTTATTCTGAATGTCCTTTCTTAAAGAAAAAACATACTATTTTGAAGTATTGCTATTTTGTATTATTTATTTATATATTTATTTGTTTATAAACAGGTTTACAATGTAATAAAACATCTTCCTGCACCCAAAGTTTTTTTAATTTTTATCTTCTTTCTCCATTCTTCTCTATCTTCACATTCCAATTCTTCCAGATCTAGTTCCCTCATACCTCTCCTTACATTATTTATCCACTTAAATCTAGGTGGACCTCTCTTTCCTTTCCCAAGTGGAATCCATTCCAAAGCTTGTCTGGGCAATCTTTTCTTTGGCATCCTACGTGTATGACCATACCATTCTAGTGTCTGTATCTCACAAAATCTAATATTGACTTTTGGACTTTCATTTGTAATGATGATTGTATTTCTGATTTTTTCCAATTTAGAATGTCTAGTTGAGCGTCTAGAACAATCAATTTCAGTAGACATAAGCTTTAAACTCAAATTTTTACTGAACTGCCAAGTTTCTGCACCATATGTTAGCATGCTTCGAATTATAGATTTATAAATTTCTAATTTGGCATCCATTCATATGTTCTTATCCCACAAAACTCCATTTAACATTATTATTACTGATCTGCCTTTTTGAATTCTATGTCATTTTCTTGGACACATTTTGAGTTAATTTTGATCCCCAGTTAATTACATTATCATCATTATTATTATTACTATTATTATTATTATTATTACTATTACTATTACTATTACTATGGATGATGGACAATAAAAATAAATAATATTTTTTATTATTGTCCGTCATCTATGGGCTCTTATTATGCTGGACTTGATATATACAAACTAAAATTTTTAAATTGAAAGGTGAAACTTTCCTCACTAATACATAATAATAAATAAATTAAGCTATTGTAAATCAATGGTAAAGAGAAAAATTTTTGCCTGAACCGGGAATCGAACCCCGAACCTTTAGCTTTCCGTGCTAATGCTCAGACCACCGAGCTAATCCAGGCTTCATTCCCATCCAAGCAAGAATCCTTCCTTTACCTTTACTCTACTGGCCCCACATTCAATTGCAATGAATCATCATTCACAAATACACAATGAATGGCTTCTACCTGAAGAAGACAATATTACAATAATTTAATTGTGTTTATTAATTTACTTATTTCTATCATAGTAATAGCTTTAGCTTCCCAATATCAATTTAATAAATAATGCTATAGCTGTGTGGAGTCCCTTTATGTCTTCTTCAGGTAGAAGCCATTCATTGGGGGCATTCAGTAGCCAAAGCGCTGCAAAAGCGCTTTAGCGCTTTATCTGCAGCATACCATTCAGCGGGCAATAAAGCGCTCTAGCGGACTTGCAGCTACTGCAGCGAAGTAAAAGTAGGCTGCAGATAGAAGAAACCGCTGCATACATTGTGATTGGCTGGTTCATTCAGTTTAAACATGGCGTCTTTCTCCATAAACAATTTATATTTGATGTACAAATTTTGTGTTATTTATGTCTGGACATTAATATACGAGTTATTCGAGGTGGCTAACCGTTTTAGACGAACATAAGTGATATATTAAGTAAAACTAAAGACAGTGATAATCTTAAGATTGTTATCAAGATCAAGAATTTACGATTATAACCTCTTTTCATGCAAATCATTGTGTTATTGACGAGTGAATGTTTTTATTATGAAAATTGTATCCGCAGATGATTCATTCGCTAATACCTGGTGCCAAGTTAATTATAATTTTTGTTTTCAAGATATATGAAATACATTAGAATAGTATGATTGTGTTCATGGGGTCATTTCTGGAAGTGCTACAGTGGTTGTCGAACCAATTTTCTCTACAGATAAAACGAACATTTGTACTATTCTTTAAATGTGCAACACAATAAGAAAATTGTGTAATGGACAAAGAGATGAACTGTGTATCTTATGTTTGTAATCTTTTCTGAATAAAGAGTTTTGTGAAGTATCGGCCATAACTTGAATTCAAATATTACAATATTCTAGATTTCTTATCTAAATTTGAACAGTGAAGATACAAATACTCAGTGTGATGTGCATAAATAAAATTAAATTACAGCTAGAGTTGGTTAATGTATTAACAAAAAATTTTGCACTCTGCATAGGATTTTAATCACAGCTGATCCATTATTATTTAATCTCCAACTTTATATACTATGTCCTATCATTGAGATACTGAGAGCCATTTCTTGAACCAGGTATGAATAACTTTCACTTTAATTCCCAATTTATCGCAAAATGAAATGTGGTCTTATGTCTTTTAATTCAAATGCATGTAGTCTCTCTTATGGGATATTGCTATTCACTGTATACTACCATTAATCTTGGTGGTAAATGTTTTTCATATTATTATAAATGATTCAGTGATATACTATTTAGTGTAGCACTTAACTTTACTAAGAAAGTGGCATTGCTAATGTTAGAATTATATTAAATAATGTCTTTAAGTATGGTGAGTGAGAGGTTATCTATAATTAACTGCTGTTATGACAGAATTTCACATATATGGTTGGAAATTGCATATAATGTTTTGGTTTTATTTTAGCCATAAATATTATGGTAGTTACTCTTATAAGTAATTAATATTATCAGATGATGCAAAAAAAGTTAATTAATTATTAAGAATTATATTATTTTTGGTCTGGACATCTTACCTCAATATTAATGTTGATTTGTTCTTGGACATGTTTCAAAACAATTCTCTGTTTTATCTTCAGCTTTCCCAGACTTTTTTCTGGGAAAGCTGAAGATAAAACAGAGAATTGTTTTGAAACATGTCCAAGAACAAATCAACATTAATATTGAGGTAAGATGTCCAGACCAAAAATAATATAATTAAAATAACCTCAAAATATAACTTCCTAAAATTAAATATTAATTATTAAGAAAACTATTTAAATTATTATAAATTAAATATTCTTCTTTGTTTTCATTCCTATTCCTTGACAAATTTAAAATAAAGATGAAGTATGTTTGAGGTTGAAAAAATACAATGATGCCTTCCTTTATACAATTGTTTGGTTGCTGTACTTAGGTCATGTCTTGCACCACATACATTAATTTTGCACATATGCCTGTACTTCCTGCATTTTCTAGTGTAACCCCTATTCCTCATAGATTTAAATATAGACCTAAAAGTGTCAAATATTATGTAAGAAATCACATGAATAAAAGGCTGAACAATTGAATAAAATTTACCCTACAGCCCACCTGGCAATACTTTTAGTGTGGTTATTAAATATATGTGTTATGTGATGATGAAGGAGCAAGATATGCATCACATAGGGAATTCGCAGGAGTGATGTTTAAATATAATAAAATAATATCAAGTTGTGTCCAAATCAGGGTCAGATCAAGTGATTAGATTAAGCCACTATATTTATAGAGGTCTGTAATTACTAGGGTGCAGGCTGACTACATCTGATGAACGAAATGGATGTTATGAAAATGGGGAAAGGTGGAATAAAATTGTGGTAGGGGAAAATGGGAGAAACCCTGAAAGAACATGCCATAGATCCGTTTCCTCCACTACAAAATCTACTTATAATGACCGAGACTACCAAGTTAAAAAAGCTACTCTTACTAAAAACACAAATTAATATGATTAAACTAATAATAAACATTATAAATAAAGTTCTCGAGAAGCCAGCGGTGAGAGGCGAGCGTCTAATCGCTTGCGTCACGGAGCCGCCTGATATATTAATAATTAAAAAAATACAAATTTTCTCGTTATAATATTTTATTTTAAACGATCTATTCGTCGATTTCATAAATTACATACATTAAAATAAATCGTAAATTCTGTATAACCCTATTAGTATTATGATTAATTTCAATATCATCGCGTAGTAATATGAGTAATGAGCCAATGAACAAATTTAAATTTGGCGGTATAGCTGCATGCAGCGGTCCATTCAACAGACTCCTTAAATTTTCGCTGCAAATGGCAGCCATTTTTGCTAAAGCGCTAAAGCGCTTTACTGCCCGCTGAATGCGCCCATTATGTATTTGTGAATGATGATTCATTGCAATTGAATGTAATGACGCTATACAATGAACCTATAACAACAGTCAACAAATTCAGATATCTAGGCGTAACCCTACAAACAACAGGGAACTCATTCAGATACCACATACAAGAAAGGACAGCAGAAGCCACGAAAGCGATGTATAGAATAAAGAACATTGCATCCTTATCACTAACGTCAGCCACTACACTTTTCAACACGACAATATCCCCAATAATCACGTATGGGCTCAAATTAATATGGGAAAAATTAACAATCAGTGACTTAGAACGCAATGAGAAAGTCAAGGCACGGTTCCTAAAGAGTGCCCTCAGAGTGGGAAAATATGCTCCATCAAGGCTGGCATATGAGCTGGCCAAGGAAACTTTTTACATAGAAGATCTGAGACTCAGCCTACAATCTACCGGAGCCAGCAACAAGCTACTAGAACGGAGAAGAATGAAAAGAGCGGAGATAGATATCGACTTCTATGGGACAACTGCAATGATCGATCGCAACTGGACCAAGGAGAATCAGGAGCAGAGACACACCATTACAAGACTAGCCATTCACGGCTTCCACCACAAATTATGCAAGAACAAGACATTCCACATCCCGAATGACCAATGTGTGTGTGAATTGTGCGGACAGAGATGTAACCAATATCATATCACCGAGTGCCGTGAAAGAACAAAATCGATCTCAGAATATAGCAAAGAATAATACCCATTCGGGTGAACCTTCCATATTTATTATTATTGCAATTGAATGTGGGGCCAGTAGAGTAAAGGTAAAGGAAGGATTCTTGCTTGGATGGGAATGAAGCCTGGATTAGCTCGGTGGTCTGAGCATTAGCATGGAAAGCTAAAGGTTCGGGGTTCGATTCCCGGTTCAGGCAAAAATTTTTCTCTTTACCATTGATTTACAATAATTTAATTGTGTTTATTAATTTACTTATTTCTATCATAGTAATAGCTTTAGCTTCCCAATATTAATTTAATAAATTAAGCTATATTATCTTTTTATTACATAAATTTATAGCATTATTATTAAAATGTGGTACTGCACATACAATATATACCGGTAGCTATATAGTGTTAGAGAGTTTATGAAGGCAGGGATATCACTTAATATAGTGTAAAGTGGACTTAGATTACATGGCAGGAATTAAATGTTATAGCACTTATAGGATGTATTCTGCAAAAATACAAATGAATAAAGGAAAAAATTGTTGAAGGATTCGAACCCTGACTTTCATACATATTTCATCTCTTGGTAAGTGGTTTAATGATCTACGCTACTCGAACGTCGGGTACCAGTTGTCTAAATATTGGTTGTCTTGTACTTTTACACTACGAATGAGAGTTTAACTTTATTTGAAATGTCGCAATTTGAGTAATATTGCATGTGTCAAATACTCGTAAATATCTAGAAACATGTCTTCTTCACTGTTCTTTAACTATTTAAGATGATTAAAAGCAAATACAGCGTATTTAAAACATTTAACAGTGTGTTATCTCATGAATCACAGCTTTAGCTTTTTGAGCATGCACAGTCGGCCATAACAGGGACTCTTTTTGAAGCAGCTCATTCTTTTTGTCAATAAGTATACTTTAAATATTTTGAATTTTTTACAAATCTTCATCCTGTTCTGCACCATAACCAAGTGGTTAAGGCACAGAGCTACAGGACTTGCACTGGTTCGAGTCTTCTTGGAGGAAGAAATTTTCTCATGGAATTATCGGCCAGTATGGAACTGGTGCCCATCCAGCATCCTGAGGAATTAGGGTAGTTACAATAAGTAGTGACTCCAGGTTGAGAAAACCAGCTATAACGGCTGGGGGACCTGACATGCTGACCACATGTCACCCTTACACTGGCTTTTGATCGTCTACCTCTGTGGTTAACACATGTGGATGTGAGTGCCAGTAGCCGGCTGGTAGGCCAAGGGCCTTCTATGCCTGTCACACTTGGAAAACAATGTTATTTTTTCAAGTACTTACCGGAATGTCTTCCAATTTCTGTTTTGGTTCGCTGATGTCACTCGAGTTGAACCATAGAGGGTGCCGTCAAGCTGCAGCCCGGAGACATTGTGGTAGGGACAGCAGTAACACAGAGTCTTCGGTTTGTGATGCACCATGTATCCCTCCTACAACTGATGTTTGGTCATCCCAGAATGCCAAACAATTTGTGCCTATAAAGACAAAACAAGTATTTAGAGGTATAGTTAATTTTATACTTATATAGGCTATCACTAACATTACCATGTTTTAGGGATACTAGCCAGGCTGCTACATCTTCAGATGATCATTTCATCTTAGGCCAACCAACAGCCCTTTTATCCTTTTGCTAATACCTAAGTAGGCATATTTTTAGAGAATTGCAGAGGATTGTAGCTAATGTACTTAAAATATTTTGAATTTTTTTTACAAATCTTCATCCTGTTCCGTACCATAGCCGAGTGGTTAAGGCACAGAGCTATGGGACTTGGACTGGTTCGAGTCTCCATGGGGAAAGAAATTTTCTCATGGAATTATCGGCCAGTATAGAACTGGTGCCCACCCAGCATCCGGAGGAATTAGGGCAGTTACAATAAGTAGTGGCTCCCAGTTGGGAAAACCAGCCATAATGGCTGGGGGACCTGACAGCTAACCACATGTCACTCCTACACAGATTGGATGATCATCTACCTCTTTAATTAGCACATGTGGATGTGAAGCCAGCAGCCTGTTTGGTAGGCCAAGGGCCTTCTAGGCCTGTTGTGCCATGGAGTTAGTTTTTCATTCATCCTACCTACTAGATACCCAAATTGGCAAAACTATATATGCAGAGTGATTCATGAATTACGTTTTGCCTCACTATATCAAAACTATTGAACTTAGCATGAACTGGATTATGCAATAATGTAAATGATTATTTAAACGGAGATTGTTTTCACTTCTTTGTATTTATTAACTTGAGATGCGATGCTCAATAGTTTTTTTATGGAGCATACTCATTTTAATGTAATAGATTGAATATAGGTGGACTAGCGGATAAGCTCCTTGCCTCTGGTCCCGAAGGTCGCAGGTTCAAATCGGCCGGGCTCGGTGGATTTTTTAAGACGAAAAAATCCAAGGAGCAAGTCCTAGGGGAGGGACTTTAAGCCGTGGGTCCCGAGCCTAAAGATTTTTAGGCTCGTAAAAGTTCCTTAAGCCTGAATAAAAAGGTCTCTAAGCAAAATTTATCTACTTCAACGTCTAATACTACCTTAGTTGCCTGTTTAGACGTCTCATTATTGAATCGGTGAGTTGACCGTATGTCATTCAAACATCTATGAGCAAATAAGGTAACTAAAAATTAACTTGGTCTAGCAACAAGGATAATATAATCTTTAATCTATGGTCTAGCAACTTTCTCTCTCTATAATTGCGTAGCCCATTGTTGAGCCATAGCCTCTCCTTTGTTAGTAGTTACGGGATCGATTCATTTTTACGATGAAATATGCTATTTCTAAATCTGACACGTAGCCACATGCAATGTTTTCCAACGTCTACCAAAACGTCTGTTTACAGGATTCTTTAGCTTACTCTTTTTTAGGCGGACTCTTAGGATGGAATCCCTTTATCATGGGTGTCCCAATAAGAACGCCGGATTTAATAATGCACAAAATAAACTATATTTGAAAGAAATGACATATATTTATACATGAGCACAAAGGGTAGACCTATATGTTCCGATTTAAGTATGGAAAATGACATCTGACATATGTCCACCACGAGACGCTCTACAGCTAATGACTGTCTATGAAATTTGTGATTACTTTTGCACAGTCTTGCGCTGACACGTCGAATTTCCTGCTTCAGGTTTTGTATGGTTCGGGATTGTGTTCATAACCCTATGATTTGATAAACCCCCAAAGAAAGAAGTCACATGACCTTGGTGGCCAGTTTTGGTCACCTCTGCGCGATTCCGGCCTAAGAGCACGAACCCTTCGAACAGTTTGAACATACACACCATTCTGGTAATGAGTTTTCACAATTAAAACTCATTGTTCAACAGTATAACACTCCATATCCAGTAATTGCAACAAATATAGAAAACAAAAAATGTAGGTAGAGTGCTGCCAACCTCGTAGTAAAAAAAATTGCTGCCAATTCAAATCCGGCGTTTTTATTGGGACACACTATATGTGAGCAAACATGTTAATTGGTTCTAGCGAGAACATGTTATCAAACTGGCCAATACGACGCTAAAAGTCACTTTTTTACCGATCGATAATTCACTGGTGGAACGGTGGCATAGATTAGTCATTTTGTTTTTCAAAATTACTATAATAATTACCTGCTCTTTTTGTAAGTTTCGTAAATTATAATAACGAAGCCACGTATTTCTGAAACCTGAAGGTTTTGTATTTATGTTGAATTCCTATCATTGCTACCCATAGATCGTCGTTCGCGAGCTGTTAGCTTCGATCGTTTTGAAAATGTCAGTCCTACTTTGTATTATCAAAAATTATGTTTCATAGTTATTTAGACGACTAGTTACAAAAACAGAGGTTTTAGTAACGAGATGTTCGGGAGTGTTCTAAGAACGAGTTACTAAACTAATTTTGTAACGTGTTATCTACAATATAGGCCTATGTATTTTATCTACGTTCAGAGTATTTTAGTATATGTTGTATATTTAATCAAATTTATTTATTGCAGAAACGATATGTTAAAAGAGGAAGAGTAATGTGGGCTATGTGGAGAGAGAGAGAGAGAGAGAGAGAGAGAGAGAGAGAGAGAGAGAAAAGATGGGGAGAGAGAGAGAGAGAGGAAGAGAGGGTGATGGACAGGGGAGAGGGGGAAGGGAGGAAGGGTGAGAGGGGAGGGTGGAAGGAGAGAGAGAAGGGTAAGAGGGGGTGAGGGGGAGGGGGAGAGAGGGGTGTAGATAGATAGATAGAGAGAGAGAGAGAGAGAGAGAGAGAGAGAGAGAGCGAGAGAGAGAGAGGGAGGGAGAGGGAGAGGGAGAGGGAGAGAGAGAGGGAGAGAGAGAGAGAGAGAGAGAGAGAGAGAAGTGCGGGAAGTAAAACCACTGTCCTTTATGTGTACTACGTACAATGTACATACAAAAATATATCCAAAAGGTAGTGTTAATATACATTATATACACGAAACAAATCACTGCATATTAAATGAACTGATCTTTTCGAAACAATGTAAAACAAATACGTACTTGCCGCCATTTTATGACTGACTGGTGTCACGGCCTGCTGTAGTCTCAACTAATAAACATTGCCCACGCTATTAACGTTAGTCAGTTGTTTATAATGAACGCAAATATTTCCAACATATATGATATTTACTATTATTTTGAAAACACCATCGCGCAAAAAAAAAAAATGTACAACGCACGTTTGTGAAGTGTTTTACAGAATCTATAAAATTAAAAATCTCGCTATCGCTCGGTTTTTAAACATTTCCTCCCTTCTGTAAAAACCACTTCCCAACCTCGCATCATAATATACTATTACGTTTTGTTAAACCTGTATTTTATGTTTTGATAGCGTGTTTTGTTAGAATATAAAGTACAGGTTTTATTGCCTAGCAACTACGAACTAAAGCGTCACTGTTATAATTAGAGCGAGGAATTATATGAAGAAAATTATACAAAAATATGAAATCATAAAATGTGAAAATTAGGACACAAAAATATTATGAAGCTACCATTTTATTAACTTTACATAACCTATTATTTATACAGACAGTCGTGCATAATTTATGTATGCACGTAACAGCACAAATGAGACAAGCAGGCCTTTTGTACGTCATGAAATCAAGATTTTCACTATTTCCATTTTAATTAATTCTGACCCCAATAGAAAATATCAAGTTCATGATTTGGGACAATTTTATTGACCATGTTGTAGCATAGTTGTTTGAGGAATCATGCTACAAGTCGGAAAGTCCTGGGTTCGAGTCTCGATGGGGTTAGGATGTTTAGCTGGTCCAAACTTTCTGCCGGCATCATGACCCAAGGGTTAACTCAGCTCCTAACGGAAATGAGTACTAGTCACAGGTTCTGGATGCAAAGGCGCACGTCATCCAGGGCTGACAACCCAGCTGACATATTTTGGAGTTTGTGTATAAATATGGGAGCCTCAACATCCACTATGCCAATGACACGTACCTAAATGAATCAATCCTTGGAGAACTAAAGTCACCTCAAAAATGTTTTAACGAATTCCTAGAACTTTATTAAAGAAAATAGAGTTGAAAAATATGAAGGAATATGAAATTTTCAATACATATTAACATTTTGCCAAAATATTATAAAATGTGAAACTTTTTGGCCTTATTTGATTCTATACACAGTAAAATGTAAAAATACTTTGTCTCAGTGCTCTCTGATTAAGTTTAAAACATGAAATTTCATATAATTATTCCTCGTTCTAGTTACTTAGGCCTACTCCAGGACTGCTAGAAAAGCAAAGATGGAGTAGCCCCTACGCAAGGTGGAAGCAAAAAATACAGGTCGATCTTGAAAGAGATGGAGCAATAAATTTAATGACGAAAAGCCTAGACCTAGATGCCATTTCTTTTTTCGATTCTTTTTCTATAAACTGTACCCTTAAAATAAGTTTAATCAGAATAATAGGAATAATAGGAATACGATAAAATAAATTTTCAAATTTAGAATTATGGAAGATAAATAAAAAATTACAATTACAAATAAAAAAAAAGTGGTATTGGATAGGACACACATTAAGAAATTAAGATAAAGCAGTGGAAATAATGGATTTTGGAATGGAATCCCAGGGCAATAGGCAATAAGAAACACATGGAAAAGAACAGACGAAGAAATTACTAAGGAGAGGAAAACATGGAATGAAGTAAAGAAGGTAAGAAATAAGGTCCGATGGAAATACTTTGCGAATGCTCCATGCTCCTCATAGGGAGATAGGTACAGGAGAATGATTGTACCTTAAATTGAAAAGGTAGCCTATCCTTAAGATACGTCGATTTCATTAATTTTAATATTTAAAAAATGAGAAAAAATATTTTTTCAGTCACTTTTCTAGTGCTTAATTTCAAAATAACCGTAATTATGTTTTAAAATTATATTTTTCGAATTAAAAAAAATATATATATCCAAATTTTAAAAACGATTTTGCTTTCGAAATTTCAGAAAATATTTTTTAAAGATAAAGTTAATTTCGTTAAAAAAATATTAAAGACATATTCGTATGACAAATAGACTAGTAGAAAGGAAATGACAGAGTTCAAACGAAGATGGAAGAAAACTTACACATAGACCTTCAGATTCATAACGGAATAAGTCCTTGATATATAATTTGCAATTCATATTTACAAAAAAATATATAGGCCCCTATTATTCCTGTAGGCCTATCCTTCAAATGACAATGTGTTCTGTAAAATGCGTCAAATTATTTTAGTATGTATGAAAACAATAGAAAAACGAAACTTTACAAAATGGTTAAATAACCAGAATAAAACTCACTATTAACAGCATGGCTACTTACTCAGGCAATTATAAAGTACTAAGTGGAATTTCAAGGAATATTAAAGTCCCTGCTCTGCGAATTACTCTATTTATCAGAATAATATGCATTATGGTCTTATTTCCGCCGTTTAAATAAAAGTACATATAAAATAATCCATAGAAAGAAAAACAAATTTAATTCAAAATAATGAAAAAAATAGTTAAAAATTAATTTGCATAGCTACGTACCAGCATACTTCTTATGACGTTTCGATTCTGGTGTCGACTAAACTAATGGCATGCACGTACAATTTGTAAGTGCGCAATGGACTTCCATGTTACCAACTACTAACTGAAATTAAAACGCTAACAACTCATGAAATTTAAAAGTGGTCCTACGAAATCAATTTTTACCACGCTAAATAACATCACATTACACAACTCTGATAATATTATTTTATAATTACTGTATTATATTTCTTAAATTCTAAAATAAGACGATTGGCCATAATCAGATCACTCTATTCAGATTTTTTAGTAGTAAAATTATAAACGGGTTTAATACGATTTTTAGAACGCACCCTAGAAATACACTGGAATTATAATTTAATTGTATTTGATCACTATAATTATTGACTTTTGACAAATTTAAATTATAGGCTACATTTGTATGAAATAAATTAATTAAAAAAAATCTTTCTTTTGAATAAAATTAATGTTCCGATATAGCCTAATCATTCTATAAGTTTATTTAAAGAAAAAATCAGTCGCGTAGGAACTGTATAAACTAAGCAAATTTCTCAGTAAGTCGAATTTATAGTCCGATTTTGCTAGTTTGCGGAATAGCCTATATATTTATTTTAATATCTCTTATAGTTTACGGAATATATACATTTATTTTGTATAGAGGGGAGCGGAACGGTTCATACCTCGAAGAAGATGATGGTATACATAGTGTTCTGCCCAAGAGCAGGCCTTTCACTTCAAACTCAGCTTTTCTTTTTACATCCGCATACAAACCATTTATTTTAATATTGTCTATCGTCTGATGTCTTTTCTGCTTCTTTCTTTCCGTTGACCATTCATGGCGCGCAGACATAAGCTTTCCATATATTCTTATCCTGAGCTAATGTTTTCCAATCATCCCCTGCATAACCTACTTCCCTCAAACCATGATTAATATTATTCTCCCACCTCATTCTTGGTCTACCAACTGGGCGCTTTCCCTTTGATGTTCCTACAATAAGCTTCCATGGCCCTCTTTCATTCCCCATTGGTGTCATATGTGCGCCCATCGCAGTCTAAGATACTTAACGCTTCTTATTATATCTGGTTTCCTATACAAAAATATTCTGAAAACCAATCTCCATCAAATCACCGAAATGTTCGGTTTGAATATTTTTTTTTTGTTCATGCAAGACTACGACCCCAAATCTACAGCACTGGATATTAGTTTTGGTTTCTTTACAATATACCATAATACATGAAAGCCCCATCTCATGACATTAATGCAATTGGGCACGTGTGGGATTATTTGAAATGGAAAATTCGGAAAAGGTCTGTAAGCAGGAATTGAAAATAGCTCTAATAAAATAATGACAACAAATCCTTCCTAATTTTGCTGCTAAATTTGCGAGTTCCGTGCCCCACAAAATAGAAACAGTGATGGCATCAAAGGGATTCCCTACCAAATATTTAGGCCTTTTTTTTTGTAAGAAGTTCGTCAAATATTATTATTGTTAATTTTGTATAAAATGTGTTTATGTTGTTTAAAATAAGTTAACAATGAATATAATTTTTATTTTCTGTAACATGTATTACAGAAACAAATAAAATAATAAAATAAATATATATTATTTTCAAATGGAATCATTAAGTGTATTATCACTTTCGACATTCACTGTATAATTTCTTGATTATGGATTACTTTAACCTCTCTTAATAGTAGTATCCCCTTAAAATTAAAATACTGGTTAAAAATCAATATGTTGCCATTTACAATTGTATTCACTAGGACCGGGGGGTTTAGCAAAATGTTCAAGTTGAACGGTGAACAAGACATACGACGATGTCTTGAGTTATCTTTGTAATAGTAAACAACTTGGCTTTTGTAATTTACATAGCAATGAGTGCGATAGACAGGCAGAGTAAAATCAAAACATCATGTTTATATAATTTGTTGTTACTTTTAAAATTCATGACGAAACACTATTGAGGTTACTATGTAATATTTGTAATATAAAAATAGAATTCTCAAAGAATTACAAACAAAATCGGTCATGGAATATGTACAAAAATACAGAAACGACTGGAAATCTCATGTAAGAAGAATGAGCAGAACAAGAATACCACGTCAGATCTTAAATTACCAGACACCAGGCAAGAGATCTTTGGGCAGACCCTTCAAACGTTGGATTGAGACCGTAACAGACCACTAGGTCTATCACATGAAAGGAAGAAGAAGAAGAAGAAAATATAATACCTATAATAATTTATTGTATGGTACCATTGCACTATATTAGCTAGGCTGATTTTACGTCAATCTCCTTCCTTATGTTTACCAGATACAGGTGACGACTTCAGCACTAACCTGTTGTTTTTTTTAACCTATAGCGGGCCCTAGTGTTAAGTGACCAGGTTCTCTCCTCTTTTTACATAAACGTGTGCTTGCAATTTGCAGTAGGAGAAATAAAGACTGCTTGCGTCACAGCATATGGTACAGGGAGTATACTCGTAATGCACCCTTACTTACTTACTCACTGGCACTATCGAACCCGTAGGTTCATGGCCGCGCGTATATAAGCTCTCCATACATCCCTATCCTGAGCTAATGCTTTCCAATCATTCCCTGTACAATCCACTTCCCTCAAATCATAGTTAATGTTACTCTCCCACCTCATTCTTGGTCTACCAACTGGGCGTTTTCCCTCTGGCTTTCCTACAAGAAGTTTCTATGCACGTCTTTCATTCCCCATACGTGCAACATGTCCTGCCCATCGCAGTCTACGAGACTTAACTGTTCTTATTATATCTGGCTTCCTATAAAGACCATGTAGTTCATTGTTATGTAGTCTTCTCCATTCACCTGTCTGTTCATCTCTCTTTGGTCCAAAAATGTTCCTAAGAAATTTATTCTCAAATACTCGTAATCTCCCCTCCTCCCTTAAAGTAAGAGTCCATGTTTCGACACTCATATAATATAACTGGTAGAATAATAGTTTTATATATTTTCAGCTTAACGTTTTTTTTGAAAGGAGTTGGGACATCAAAAGTCTCTGCAATTCATAATAGCATGCCATTTCCAGAATTGAGCCTATGTTTAATTTCTTTGTGCATCTCATTCCTATTTGTGATTATTGTTCCTAGGTATTTGAATTCAGCCACTTCCTCAAAATTTCCCTCATTTGTCCTTAGCTGTCCATTTCCATTATATACTGAATTTCTACGTGTGACCATATATTTAGTTTTACTGATATTTAATTCCAAACCTAATTTCTTAATGTTACTCAATAGTGTGTGCGTGTTGGCCTTTAGTATCCCATCGCTATCGGCCAGTAGTACTACATCATCAGCATAAACTAACAGCTTATTAATACCATTGAGTTGTAAGCCTTCCTCATTCTCTAAAGATTTAATGGCATGCTCTAGTACAAAATTAAATAGTAGAGGAGATAGTGCATCTCCTTGCTTCAACCCATTCTGGATTTCAAAAGTGTCTGAAAACTGTTTGCCTACACGCACCCTACTCTTTGAGCCATTTAGACACATTCGTATAAGTCTAACTAACTTTTTAGGAATTCCGAACTCCAGCAGGATACTATATAACATCTCCCTCTTAATTGAATCATATGCTTTTTTGAAGTCTACATATAGTTGATGTACAGTACCATTATATTCCCATTTCTTTTCTAAAATCTGTCTTATACTAAAAATCTGATCTGTTGTAGACCTGTTTCTTCTAAATGCACATTGATGATCTCTCTAGAATGTCATCAATATAGGGAGTAAGCCTGCTTACTGATATATTTGTTAGAATTTTGTACGAAGTTGAAAGTAATGAGATGCCCCTGTAGGTGTTGCAATCAGTTTTATCTCCTTTCTTATAAATTGGTAAGATAATTGATTCCTTCCATTCGTCTGGAAGAGCTTCTTTTCCCAAATCATACTAAGCAACCAGCGTATCATGCCCATCAATTTTTCTCCCCCTGATTTTATCAGTTCTGCTGGGATCTCATCTGAACCTGATGATTTATACATCTTCAATTTTTCAATTGCCATTTCAACCTCTAATGCACTTGGCTCTGCGACTAGCATTTCTGCTGTCTGTAACTTATCCTCCTCAATGTCTTGTTCAGTATGTACACTTAATAGCTGATTAAAGTAACTTTTCCGTCTATTTAATATACTCTTAGAATCTGCAATCATATCCCCATTTTCATTCCGAATTATGTTTGTTATAGCCTGAAACCCTTTCTTCTCTATACTAATTCCCTGATATAATTCTCTGATGTTCCTATTTTTTGCATTCATTTCAAGATCATTAATCTTCTCTCTCAAATATTCCCTCTTTTTACTCTTTAGTAACTTGGTGGTTTCCCGTCTAATACTACCCAATTGCTCTAAATTTACCTCATTTGGCTCATGTAACCATTTAATTTTTGCTAGCTTTCTTTTCTTTACAATGTCGACACATTCCTCATCAAACCATTTCTTGTTTTGCCTCTTTTTTAAACAATCAATGCTTTCTGATGCTGACAATTTAATAGTATATCTTATAGCCTCCCATTCTTTATTTATATCAGTTTCTTCTTCGTTTGCCACATTGTCATCTGAAGATTCCAATACTTCAAATTTTACAGAATCATCTTTAGCGTTTGTTCCTCTCATAAGCGATAGCCGTTTTCTGATTTTCACTCTGACCAGATGATGATCCGAATTGCAGTCTGTCCCTCTAACTGATCTAACATCGATGATGCTACTGTGCCAGCGTTTATCCACTAATACATGTTCTATCTGGTTCCGAGTTTCTCCATCTGGGGACATCCAGGTGTATTTTTGAATATCCTTATGCTGAAATGTTGTGCTCTTAACAATGAGGTTCTTTGATGTGGCAAATGTGACTAATGTCACCCCGTTGTCGTTACTATCTTCACGAAGACTGAATTTGCCTATTGTTGGTTTGAATATATCTTCCCGCCCCACTTTTGCATTAAAATTTCCTAAGACAATTTTCAAATGATATCGTGAAAGGCTATCAAATAAGCATTCTAATTCTTCATAGAACTCATCCTTGATCTTGTCATCTTTATCTTCTGTGGGGGCATGTATATTTACAATTATAAAATCATGTCGTTTACCCTTTAGAATTATGTATGATATCCTATCACTAACGAACTTAATATCTCGGATAGCGGATAGGATCCTCCTTCTGACTAAAAATCCGTTCCAAATGCAGGTCTTTCTGAACCCCCGTAGTATAATGCAAAGCTTCCTGATTCCTGACTACCTTCTCCTGGCCACCTAACTTCCTGTAAAGCGACTATATCCAAGGGCGATTTATCTAATTCCCGCGTTAATATCTCTAGTGCCCCACTATTGTATAAAGTCCTAACATGCCATGTTCCTAGGAATATGTCCCTGTGTTTGAGCCTTTGGCATGGGTTCCCTGAAGTAGTCCCCGCCCGGAGAACCGAATGGGGGACTATTTGACCTCCGGAAAATTTTACCCCAGTTGAACCCATGTCCGCATTTCTTGACGGTTGTATTTTTACGGTGAAAGATCGTCACTATTTCGACCAAGGTACTTTTTTCGTCTGGCTTATCACTTTCGACCTGCCCAGCATGGGTAACCCTATCGGTAGCAATGCTACCGCCGGCATAGCTCTCAGGATCATTTAAGCACGCAAGCCACTCCACCACGACAAGGTAAAGATACCATGGAGGGAATGCACCCTTACAAATGTTTTTATCCATTGACACTAGGTTGCATTACGATATTTCTGACATTTTTTTTTCCCCCTGGCATTGGCGGAATTTTAACCCACTTCTGAGGTTGGGACACCTGAAAGGCAATGAAACACCTGGAGAGTCATTAAACCTAAACAAATTAACCAGTTTTTTTTTTCGTTTGTCCAATGCCACCTAGTTGTCTTAAGACATTTCTGACATTCTCTCATGGCATTGGTGAAATTGTAACACTTCTGAAGTTAGGGCGCATGGGAGACGAAGTTTTGTTATTCCGATGATATGAAATAACTAATTCGCTGGCACTATCGAACTGGGGGGGGGGGGGTTCATGGCCGCGCGGATATAATCTCCATATACGCCTCTAAAAAAACTCCATGGCGCGATAAGCCTAGAAGGCCCTTGGTCTACTAGCCTGCTGGTGCCTTCATATCCACATGTGGATGTCGAACCATCAAGTCCTGCACTTAACATATGGTTCTTTACCGTCGCGTCGGATACGGTGCAGGACCCATACATTCCTATCCTGAATTAATATTTTCTAATCGTTCCCTGTATAATTCAATTCCCTCAAATTATAATTAACGTTATTATTCAATCTCATTCTCGGGCCACCTACTGGGCGCTTTCTCCCGGCATTACTTGTTGTTATTACATCTGATTTTTTCCATAAAAAAATCATATAGCTCACTGTTATGCAGTCTTTTCCATTCATATGTCTGTCTGTCTTTGGTCCAAAATGTTACGGCGCAAAATGTGGACGTCCGAATTTCGAGATGATTTTGGTTTTAAGTAAGGCTTATACATGCCAACAATAAAACATTCGTGGAAGTGAATTTTTTTAAATTTCAATTTCTTTGCTATATCATTTTGGAAAAATAGCACATCAATTTTATTACAATAAAACATTTATTCTATTTCGCCTCTCTACTGAAAAAAAAAAAAAATCTAACCGTGTTTCCATTCTGGACTAATATTTGAATATTGGGAACTGACGTCATAACCACAATAGCTGGTACGTTCTTCTGGTAACATAGGAAACAGCACTTTATAAATTGTTCTTTTCCTATTTTGTGGATGGTCCGCATTTTTTTTTTTTTTTTTACGTTTTCATCTTAGGCGTTCCTAAGCTTCATTTTAAAAACAAAACCATCTCGAAATTCGAATATCCACTTTTTGCGCCGTACGAATATGTAAAAATATTAGGCCTTAAACCCCCTCGCTCCAAGTATGTACCTAGTAGAAAATAGCGTGTTTCTCTCCATTAATCATACTATTATTAATCATTAGGGCAAGGCTTTTAATGCACAATAAAATACAAGAAAATCTATTATAAAAAATGCATAATGCACTAACAATTACAAAAAATGTACTAAAATTAAAAAGATGCAACGATATTTATAAAATTCACATTTTCATGTAAATACAAGGTGTTCACTTTTTTAATCTTGCGTTACAAAGCACAATAAACCATTTCTGTTAATTGTCAAAAGAGAAAGATTGTCGATGGTCTCTTAACTACGACTTGTACATCAAATAGTCCTTTACACTTCTACCGATACTAAAAAGTGAATATTTAAAATAAACTATATCACTGGATTGTAAGTCCCCTGGTAGTTCTCCTATAGATAAAACTCAGCTGGCAAAACATCAGCTTTTGAACACAGACATCAAATCCTTTATTTTTACACAAAACCATTATCATTTTCTTGAATACAGCCTTTCCCATTTCTCCGCTCACTTTTTCTAGATCACTTACTACAGTTTTCACTTATATTCCTTTGATGTACTAATTGAACTCCTGATTTCTCTAAACGAGTTATAGTACTAGATAGGATTCCAAAATTTGATTTTAAATACAAGTCTGATACATGCCGCATCACTGCTGTTAAACGTGTCAATATTTTTCACAATCTTTATGTGCTCGCTGTAATAGTTGCATTCTTCTAAACCAAGTCCCCCCCCCACCTTGTTAAAACTGAAGAAGGTGGCAAAGAAACTTCAGGAGCTACAGACTTGAAATCTGCTACTTGTGAAGGCGCTTTGAGGAAGATCTTTCCACATCCTATAAGCTGGTCGATTTCAGGAAACAGATTCCGAACTTCCACTGCCAATCTATGTAAAGCATATGTTAGAGACACGTTTACATGCACCATATTGGAGTAAAGACTTTGCTGAGAACTTTTACCATGTACGGTACAGCATCGGTCAGGAAGAGTGGTACGTTCTCATGTTGAATTCCACTGGGGTGTAATAGACTCAAAGAACTATCAAACATATGAAAATCACATAAAACTTTAAGTTTTGTTTAATTAAATAAATTATGGATTTTCATCAAGTAAATGCCAATTCAATTGATTACTTGATAACTATCAAACAGTTTACTAATTTTTAAGAATTCTCTTTTTCCAGTTGTTGACAATTTATTAAGGTAACTTCACCGTAAAAATTTACTTACATTGTGTCTATCATAATGTTAGCGACGTAGCGTCCTTGAGAATCTATTGTTTCGTCTATGCATGCTTTTCTTCCCTATTCACTTTTGCCCTAACATCCTGTATTGTTTTTTCGTAGCATTCTCCCACATAATTTTTTCTTAGTGCAGAACAGTCGGGTATAGTTTTTCCAGTATGTTTTCTCTAGGGACTCTCGGAATTTTGGATTACTCACTTTCGTCAGTGGAATATTAGCAGAAATCAAAGCTTCGAAGAGTTCTGTGAAAAAAGCAGAACCTGTAAGGACGTGGTTAATCAAGTGTATTTATTGAATCACATATTTTATTATAAACCTCTTTTATATTTTTTTCTAGTCACGTATCGATCTACAGAATTTTTTTCAGCTCCAAATCTGATGTCGCATATTTTGCAAAACAATATTTTACCATCCGCGCTGAACACTTCTTCCCCATGCTGCCAAACATAATGTTTTAATTTAAATGTCATATTTTTTCATTTCCACATGGATTCACTATACTACTGAATATTTGCTATACTAATGAGATGCAATTACAATGAACAGATGTTACGAGATCTGCCGTGATAGGTTATAATCAGGGTTATAATAACGAATGCACCAATCGGCTAAAAATAAAAAGTAGGCCTAACATATAATACCTGGAGACATTAATGACAAAAAGTATCGGCTTTACATAACTGCACATTTTACGAGTCCACCGCTGTCGTCTAGAGGTAGCGTACTGCCTTGTCACGCAGAGGTCCCGGGTTCGATCCCCGATCGGGGCAGTTTTTCTGGGTGAGGTTTTTCCTCACCTGTAAGACAAATGTCAGGAAAACATTAAGGCCCAAACGGTCCCCGAAATCATATGGCCATCATCATCCTTCACCGGTGTGGAAAGCAACGAGAAGCTACCACACCTACAATTCCCTAGTAAAGCTGCAAGCATAGCATGATAATGCTATGATTGCAGTGAAGGACCTGCCTTCGGGCAGAATTACTATGGATGGATGTGTACTCTATGTTGGCTGCACTGGAACAAGTCTCTGTTGTTGCATAGAATATTTGTTAAAATCAATATGGCTGCCACGTCTTCATGCTACGCACGTAGTTAAATAAAGAAAAATATATTGAAACATGAAACCCTAAGAATAAAATTTCACAGGAGTTTATGAAGGAATTAAAAAAGTCGCGTCACAGGTTGTAAAGTTTAGTTTTTTTTTTTTTTTGCTCCCATCCTACATGAGTGTGAAGTCGTTCCGGTATACGCGTAACTAGTGCGTGCATGCGGCTGTCCCGACTAGGATCCCAGGTTCGAATCCTGGCGGTTCCAGAGGCGTAATGGTGGGAGCCCATATCGGAAAGTAAAATGAGATTAGACTATGTGTAAGGTATTTTAAAATGTGCGATAGATGTTGGAAACTTGAGCCAAACGTTAAAATGCCTAGCAGTGTCTTCGAATCCTGGCGGTTCCAGAAAGATAATGTTGAGCTTTAGCCTAGCTCCTTTGTTAGGAGTAACTAGACTAAGTTAATTTAGTTACACGGATTAATTTTTAAACACATTTCACATAATTTGCAAATAGTCCCATCCGGATTAATTTTTTAAATATCAACTATCACTTAAAACTTATGTGAAACATTTTCTAAATATTTTTCCATTACATTACAATAGCTCAGACGATAATTTAAATTCATAGTGTTTTAATTCTTAATGTTATGTAAATGTAAGGTAAAGGATCCCACTTTTCTGGACAATCGGCACTTGATGTCAGCCCTGCGTGACGGCAGTCTTTATCCCCAGAACAAGCGTCTGGTGCTCATTTCCGTTAGAGGCTGAGTCGACCCCAGGGTCATAGTACCACCAGAAGGTTTGGGTCAGTTTAAAAATCCTGACCCCACTGGGACTCGAACCCTCGACCTTCCGGCTTGTAGCGCAGTGCCCCCTGTAATGTTATGTACATTTATCAAATATAGATATGAATTTCTCGAGGGGACATTTTTTATTTCCGAGGGATTTCCCCCCCCCCCTGGGTCATCCATCATCTCCTGACAGGTCTCACAGTAATGCCTGGGTAGCATGAGATAAGTAAAAACACTAAAAGAATAGTATGAATAACAAATAAAGAAAGATACACTACTATTTTTATGTAATAAAATATGTACCGCAAATATTAAAAACTGCAGTACAATCGAGAATATTGTGGTCTTGAGGTAGCGTGCTGCTTGTCACGCAGCGGGCCCGGGTTCAATCTCCGGTCGGGACAAGTTTCCTGGGTGATGGTTTCTTTTTTCAGGGTTTTTCCTCACCTGTAAGACAAATGTCAGGAAACTTTAAGGCCCAAACGGTCCCCGAACATTATCTGGCCATCATTATCATTGTTAACATTAATTAAATTTAGGATTAAGGCCTCTCCTGGCACATCATCATCACCTATTATATATCATCAGGGTAGCTTAACTCTGCCTTCCAGGCGCCCCAACCTCAGAAGTGGGTTACAATAATGCCATGCCAGGAGAGAATACCAGAATGTCAAAATGACAATATGGTGGCATTGAATAAAAAAATATCTTGCAAAGGAGTGTGTTTAAAAATGTCACACGTCTCCACTGTACTACATTGACACCACTTGTTGAACCATAGAGGAAGCCAAATCTGAGTAGCCATCAAGCTGCAGCCATAGAGGTACATACTGTAGCAGTAATGTAATACAGAAACTTCAGTTTATGTTGAAATCTGGTCATATCCTTATGATAATCAATTATTTATTAAGATCGTCTCAGAGTTTACCATGCTTGCCTCGCAAATTCCAAGGTTCGTGAAGTTGGAATTGATGGGTTTTTAAGTACATAAGAATCCTGACTATGGCTTCCAAAGTAAAGTCATAGGTTCCATGTAAAAGAAACTCAACCTGAAATAAGTGTTCTCTGAACAAAATTTGTTATTTCAAACTCATATTTTGGCTAAACTTTCCAACATGTGACAAAGACTTTTTAAGTACCCTAACAAATTCCCGGGTTGTAAGGGGTAGTGACGTGTGTATAACCTCTCCTACCCAATTCTCATCCTCACCTTCTCGTGGTACAACCTGTTTTCACAAACGAGGCTCTGAGGACCGAGTCACGGCGGTATAACCGTTCCATCAGGTACTGAGTAAATGCGGTATCCTAATGTCTGTCCAGAGACTAAAAGGTAGCAGCCCTACCACTGGACTACTTAGCGTCGGGCCAGTAACCTGTCCTAAGGAACTTCAAAACTACTTTCAAGTCTCAACACGAAAAAAGCCAGAAGGAATTGAAATATGACGACCCACAGCAAAGAAATATGGTTAAAAGAAAACGGCACAATGATATTGTAAGATATGCAACCTGGAATGTCCGAAGCATCCATGAAAAAGAAGAGGAACTAGACAGTATATTTAAAAATAGAAACATTGATATTGCAGTAACTACAGAGACTAAGAAGAAACTTAAAGGAACGAAAGAAACACAAAATTATGTACAAATATATAGCGGTGTCGACAGGAAAACCCATGGACAAGCTGGAGTAATGATTTGGATTAATAAAACCATAAGAAATAAAATTCAACACTACACTTACTGGAATGAAAGAATATTAGAGCTTCGACTGAAAATAAATAGAGGTAATTTGACAGTTCTTGGTGTATATGCACCAGAGGAAGGCCGTGAAGAAGACAATGAAGAATTTTATAAAATATTACAAGAAATTTATAGCAAAATTAATAGAAATGATTACATTCTCATAATAGGAGATTTAAATGCCAGAGTGGGCAATGCTCAAGTCAACAATAATATTGGAACATTTGGCGAACCAACCAGCAATAGGAATGGGACAAGATTAACAGATTTTGCTATCTACAATGAACTGAAAATAACGAATACCTTTTACAATCATAGAAACATACATAAATATACCTGGCATCGTCAGGACTCAAAATCAATCATTGATTATTTCATTGCAAATAATAAGATTTTTAAATTGTTTCTCGATGTCAGAGCCTACAGAGGATATGATATTGGTTCAGATCACTACCTAGTAGAAGCAAGAATAAGATTTCCACCAAGATGGTTAAAAAAGAAGAAACAACAACAGAGCATAGAACAAAAGTACAAGGTAAAATTATTTTATGATGACAGCATTAAATGGTTATATTCGAGAAGAATTCAGCAATATATGGCTACAACTCCAGAAAGTAATGATGTCGAAGAAGAATGGAAAAACATTAAAATGATAATTCAAAATGCAGCTAATGAAACTTTAGGAAAAGTAAATATACAACAAAGAAGAAATAGAACTCTAAAAATCTGGGATGATCAAATAAAACAATTGATTGAAGAAAAAAATGCAGCTTATAAAAAATATTTGAACACAAAGAAAGTAGAAAATGAAATAGAATTCAAACGCTGTAGAGCTATTGTTAAGAGGGAAATAAGAAAGAGACATAGGAAAACATGGTTAAATTTTGTTACACATTTAGAATCAGATTTGCATAAACTCCAACCTAATGCCTTCAAAATATTAAAACATTTGAATAAAGATATTAAAGAATCTACCAAAATTAATTGCGGAGTAACAAAAGAAGATTTTTTCAATTATTATAAAAGTCTTTGGACTGACAATAGCTATGAAGATACAATTTTCCGAAATAATAATGAGACAGATTCCATAATATCATTGGAAGAATTGAACAATAGTTTAAAGAAATTAAAAAATGGGAAGGCAACTGGCACAGATGGCTTGAATTCTGAATTGTACAAATATGCAGGCAAACAGTTCCATGAAAGACTGTTGTCCTTCTTTAATAATGTATTCAAAAATGCAGATATACCACAAGAATGGAAGACAAGCATTGTTATACCCCTGTTCAAGAAAGGAGACAAGAGGAAAATGGACAACTATAGGGGAATCAGTTTGTTAAACACATGCTACAAAATTTATGCAGACATTTTAAATGGAAAATTGAAAAGTTTCAGTGAAAAATTCCTTATGGAATGTCAAAATGGATTTAGGAAAGGACGATCTTGTATTGATTCAGCATTTTCTGTTAAACTATTGCTTGAAAAAAGAAGAGAATTCAACTTAGAAACACATTTTGCTTTCATAGATTTTGAAAAAGCATTCGACACAGTCAAGAGATCAAAACTCTTAAATATATTGGAAGACAGAAATATACCAAATTTACTTCGGCAGAACATACAAAATATTTACAAAGACAACACCATAAAGATTAAATTAAATAACAGATTTTCTGAAGAAGGAATTATAAATCGTGGTGTGAGACAAGGCTGCCCCCTATCCCCAACACTCTTTGCAATTTATATCAATGAAGTAATATGTTGCTGGAACAAAACATATAAATTTGGAATAAGAATATCAGAAAATAGAAAATTAAACACCCTATTGTTTGCAGATGACCAAATAATAATAGCAAATTCCGAAGATAATCTACAGAAAGGTCTGTATGAACTTAACAAAATTACAGAAGAATATGGATTAAAGATATCTACAGAAAAAACAAAAATTATGGCATTTCAAGGTGTAGATCCTGTCAGAAGTAAAATTGTACTGGACAATAAAATTTTGGAGCAAGTGAATAATTTTACATATCTAGGATGCAATATCTCATATGAAGAAGAAAAGGATGTAAATGCAAAAATATCTAAATTTTTAAGAATTTTAGGGTTAATAAATTCTATCTTCAAGCCACAGTTAGTCCAAAAGCATTCAAGACTGAAAGTGTATAAAACACTGGCTCTTCCAACTCTTTTGTATGGTAGCGAAGTATGGACGTTGAAACAGAAGGATATACAGAGACTTAGATCTGCTGAAATGAGATATCTTCGGAGGACTGCAGGATACACACTACTAGATCACAAAAAAAATGAAGACATCTTAGAAGAATTACACATGGAATCTTTAGAAAACAAAATTTCTGATTATAAGTCAAGATGGATACAACATGTTCATCGAATGGAAGATCACAGAATACCCAAACTAATGTTAAGATATCAACCTGCAGGAAGAAGAAGACCAGGACGTCCACTCAAAAGACTTCTGGATGGTGTTTCTCTTGAGGCCGAAACAGGTCAACAAATGGCCTAAATTCGTGAATGTACTATGATGATGATGATGATGATGATGAACAAATTCCCGTCAAATTTTATTCTTAGGGTTTCATTTTTCAAGTTATTTACTATCATTTACAATGATTTTTACATGTTTTCTAATGATTATTTGAATATATATTGGATATTACGATATTAAACTACATACATACCATGAAGGCGTGGCAGCCATATTGATTTTAATGAATATTCTATGCAGCCAACAAAGACTATGCACATTTTCCAGTGCAGCCGACATAGAGTATGTACTAATTAACTTTACACAAATATTTCAGAATTTTAGAAGTTACTAATTACACTACCTATTTTTGGGCATTGCATTCTTTCACAGGTTAGAGTACTTATATTGCATCAGGTTAACTTTTTAGGTTGGTTGGCAATGAGAGTTCAAATCGTGTATGTTGGCTGCATCCCATGATTCCATAGTGTAAATCGCTTTGTGTCAGCTGGCGCATGCTCATTGTGTATGATTGGGATTTGGGGAAACATTTTTCATGTCACATATTGGAAAGTATTTCCCATATTTTATCTACTCGTATGATGCTAATGATTTAAGCTATTACAGAATGTTGTTAAATAAAGATAAATAATAATGATCCAGTTAACAATAATTAAATCTATCATATTTATTTGAACATAAGACAACTTATTTTTGGAATCTTAAACCCAAAAGTTATGATTCGTTTTAAAATTGCCATCTATGAAATAAATCCAGTAGAGGTCAATGTTTTCACGTTGCATAATAGGCTACATAGCTGCAGGCTGATGATGTTTTTATGATGCATAGTACACAGTTGTTGGCTCGGAAATTATTAAATTAGCCCTCCCCAAGTTAGATCAGTTACATGACAACTCAAGACATCTGGGCAATAGGAGTACCATGCTCATATTGGCCTGTGTGCTTATTTCTCATATGGTAACCATAAAGATATGAATTTAAGGTTATGGACTAATCAACAGCCTGCAGCTATTAGTCAAGTTGTTCAGTTTTGAACTTAAGCCTTCCCAGTTAAAAGTGTCACTTGCTACCATTTGAGCCAATTTACTTGAATGGATTATAATTCTATCAAATTTTTCTCTCTGCTTGTATTAACTATTATGGCTTGCCTAGCACATTAATTTCAATAATATTCATAATTAGCTGATATGACATGGAATAAATCCAATCATAATATCTTCTTAGTAGAAGCAAATACAGTATGTCATAATGTGAACAGAATTTCACTGCTACAGATATATGGGAATTTCAAATTGATAAATTTGTGTCTGCTCCTGGATTGTATGAATAGCACAATGGTTAATGTGATAGCATGTAAAGCTGGAGACTTTGGGTTCAAGTCCTAGTTCAGGCAAAAATGTTTCTCTTTAATTGTATCAATAGTTAGTATTATCTAAAAATCAGAAATTATGAATGCTTACCTGCTATAACTGCATCAAACGTGAAGATGTGCTTCAGGAAGGTAGTATAAATGCTGCTTTGTTATCTGTAAAATTTAATACTTAATTATTTATTACCTACATATACCGTCACATTTCAACAAAAACGAAAGTGAAATTGGTAAATAAATCAATTTTTATATTTTTATTAAGTTCCTCTTGAAAAACTTTCTTCCCTTATTTCATATTGTAAACATATTATGAGCGTAATTTTTAAAAATTTCTTGATACTTTAGTAGAATTATAATATATTTTCTCCCACAAAAATCCTTAATTTTTGGTGATCAGAAGTGTATATTAGGGAAACAAAGAAAGCATCATTGAATTAATTAATTAGTGATATTGTAATAATAACTATGCTATTTAGGGATAGAATACTATAAGTTATTACCAGACTGATTGTTTTGTAATTTGTAATATTTTCATTGAAGCTTCTTCAGTATAGAGTTTTAAACTGCAATCCATTAGAAAAATAACATTTCATGATAGCTTTAGAAAAACTAATATAAACGATGCTTAACTTTTCATAATCCAATGCACAAGTTAAATAAAAATATTTAAAAATTATCAGGATATCTATTGTAATGAGATTGACCACTATTCTAATATGTGTGAGAGTAGATACACTTTGAAATAACGAATAAAATATACCGGTACATATAAATAATTCATTAAGCAATTATCATATTAAAATAAAACATTATACACCTCTTTCTATCAAGAAAAACACTGGGTATTTAGTATATAAAACCTTCTCCAGTATTTCATTCCTCTAAAAAAAATTAGGGATTATATAAATATTAAACACTTATAAAAGGATGTGATTCTGGTAATAAAAATATAATGAAGCAAGCATTTACAGAGGACAAAACCAACTTTAACAGTGTCCAATCCACTATATCCAAGTGACGTTTTCTATTCTCATTGAATTGATTACAGAAAATACATAACAATGTATATAACAAAATTTTTAAACTCTTTTTAAACCAATTTCCGGTATTAATTATTTAGATACTTTTAAAATGAAGTTCCAATACAGTATTAAAAAAACATCCCTTCAACTGTAAAGCAGAGCAATAATTTTATACTGAGGCATATTTTTGTTTTATAAACATGTTTGATAAAAATCATGAAATTATATCATAAAACATAAAAATGTTATAGGAAAAAGATTGTAAAATTAAATAACACATTTCAGTACTGATTTCTTAACTATATTCCTGTCATCATTTCACCCCTGTTGGTATATCAAATGACAATAAATATCATAGAAAATTTTTCTCAATAAATTCTTATCTATCTTTATCTGTGATTTAGAATTAAAATGTTTCAAGTCCATTAAAAAAAAAATTCTGGGCAAATTTCTCCCAAATTATTATTTAACTTCTATTGAACTTTTTAGGGAAAAAATCACAATGAATTTTAATTTAAGATTAAATTTAAATGTTTCATACCTCATTTTATATCCTGTCTTCTAACTAGACCAATTTCAAAACTTGGGTAGCTTCATCTTCAGTAATTTCTCGTCGATTGATGTTATGTCAATCAGAAGAACTGCTTCTTTTGAAATTCCCATGGATTCTGAGTTGATCCAGAGGTTTATCGGTCCACCAACAAAAGGAGGAAGAAATGGTTGTTCTAATCGACATAAGATCAGTCGACGAACGAGAAAGTACTGAAGATGAAGCTGCCCAGGCTTTGAAACCGGTCTAGTTAGAAGACTGGATATGAGGTGAGGTATGAAACATTTTAATTTAATCTTAATATCATTTAACTGTTTTATGAATCGCAGAGAAATGCTTAGTATGTTAAAAGAAAGAACAGAAAACAAAAAATAAAATTGATTAAATAGGACTCTAAGAACAATTTTAACATTCATTTTTCATATTGAATTCAAACAATTAAGAGATCCTATATGAAAAATCTGTACTGTAGAAAGTGAATTCTTTCGTCTTTTAGGATAGACCAACCTAGTCTGCATAAAATAATTTTTAAGATGTAATGATATTTTGATAAAAATTAATAATATAAAGTATTTAAAATAGAATATACCATAATCATTTTTGTTCATTTAACATTCTTACATTGACTAAACCCATTTCTCATAGAAGACAAGATTTACATTAATGTATTAGATGAGCTAAATTTGCTCAACTCATATTTTAATATATTTTATATTTTTTACAGGATGTTCTTTTGTTAATATATACCAATATGTAACTAATAGAGGACATGGCTTAATTATTACTCTCTTCTTTATGTCCTTTTAGCGAATTTCGAGCAAATGAAGCTATTGAAAAGATTTTTGAAAAAAAAAACATTGCAGGTCTTTACCGATCTAGTAGACACCAAATATGACCATAACAAAAATTTATATATATATAGGAGACATGAAAAGAAAAAATTAATGCCTGAACCAGGATTTCTAACTATATACGTTAGCACGATACTAATTTTGCTTTCCAGGCATTCCAGTGCAAACATTAATTTTCTTTGTTTTTATTATTCATTTCATACATCTCAATGATGGATAAATCAAATTTGAAGAGAAAAATTATACGCTCAGACTGGGGCTTGAATCAGGACCTTTTGCACTTTCTCTCATTTGCCTAGAGTGCAAAAGGTCCTGGGCTCAAGCCCCAGCCTGAGCATATAATTTTTCTCTTCAAATATTAATTTTCTTTCTTTATATACAATTCTCAAACATAAGAGGCAGTGCGATGCACCCGAGGTGCCATTTTATGGCTTATATAATAAGTAAGCAATTTTATAATGAGATGTTTTATTTTATGGCTGTAACACTTTTTTATTATATATATATATATATATATATATATATATATATATATATATGCATGTCTGTAAATGACACAACTTTTGTTTTATCAAAATCAAAATTAGCATATATCAATGAATTAAAAAAAGTAAGGCCAAGTTCGTTAATCAGCAAAATTGGACCAATAGGAGTAGGATTCGCCTGAAACGAAAATATAAGATTGCTCTAGCAGTAACAATTTTCTCATTTTTTGTAATGGAATTTCGTATATGCTGACATATAGAAACTAGAGGTTCTGGGTTCGAACCACAGTCTAGGCTTTCATTTTTCTCTTCAAGTATTGTTATATGCTATTGAAATAAAATGAGGAAGGTATTCTCAAAATATCAATGAAATCTGACTAATAGAAGTGGAGGTTTACCTAAAATCCAAAATTTAAAAATTGGTGTAACACCCACCATGTTTTACTTTGTCGCAATATGTATGTATACGATACAATTTAATTAACCGTAAAATTGGCAATGTATTTATAGTTAGTAAGTTTATAAAATTTATTATGGATCCGTACTTTCATTGTGTTTATAATGTTTTCTTTTAGACCCTATAAGATACATCAGTTAATTATATTTAATATATTTAATAAAATAATTGAAAAAATGAATAAGAAATTATTTAAATTTGTGTCAAATTATCCAATAATATGCAATTTTTAGTTTGTTTTCATTGCAGTCTGACATGTTTAAATAAGTTGATATAAGAAATTCAGTTTCTTCAGTTTAACGGTTAACAGAAGAAGGATTTATTCTGTAAAGCAACAAAATCGGAACGTAATATCAAATTGTTGAGGATTCGGTTAGTTTACAAAGTTCCTGTGTGACAGACTTTTATTCATTTAAGCATTTGAAAGTAGAAAAAATTCTATTGATCTTGTCTTTCTATTTTCTGAAAGAAAACATTGGTATTTAAATTTGAGACATGTGGGTTAAAGTTAATTAGTCAATGGATTGATACAATATTTCAATTCAAAGTTGTTTGCATTTGTGACAAAGTCACACAAAGATATAGACATGTTTGCTCAAAGTATTGAAACAAAAATATGCCACAGGTTAATAAAATGGTAACAATTTGCATTTACAGTACTCTGCATGTGTGTCCATTAAATAAAGATGGACTTGTGTGACACATCTTCAGTCATGTATTATAACAATCTATACAATATTAATGATAGGAGAGTGATGCAATGAACACCAGTTAAGTAACTATATCTAATAGTGTTCACTACTAGAATCACGTGTTCTATAAATTTCTCTATGTATAATTCAATAGGGATGATATACAATAAAGTTATTTTTATAAGTAACAATAAAAATGTATTAGCATTCAACATTCATTGCATCTACAGCAAAGTCCCAGTTATGCACGTGTACCTTACATTAGTTCGTTTTCACATACTCTTTGCATCATCATTTATGAACAAATAAAGGGAATAAGTAAAAGAAAATATAAAAAAATCCAAAGGACTTTTATAAAAAGAACCTATGTTTTCTTTTTAATCCCTCTCTTCACTTCCTGTCCTCATGTATAGTCATAGCATCTTCTCGCTAAAATCCCAGAGTTAGTAAGAAAGTTGTACAAAATGAGGAATGCAGTTGTGAAATATGGCCCATTATAATAAATAAGGTAAATCAGGAGCATATTATCTCATAAATATTTGTGTTTCATTTGACATGCTTTGATATGTTGTCCATACTATCGTCAGCTTATCCAGACTGGACTCTAGACAAGCTGATGAACAACATTTTGAAATATGTCAAATGAAACACAAATATTTATGAGGTATTATTTATTAAGAAAAGACTCCAATTGTAATTTATTAATAAGACCCATTATGCCTTAAACATGGTAAATAAATATGCTTATGTACTGGTACAACATTTTAATGGGGAATGCCATAGTATATTTGGTTAGAGCAATATGCTATAAGCCAATATGGGTTCAAGTACCAATGGAATAAAGATGTTTAAAGTGACTTAAATTTTGTGGTAGTACTATGGCACTGGGGCAACTTAATCTCTAACTTAATGAGTAGTCATATATTCTGGGAGTAAAGGAGGTCGTCATGCAGGGCTGACATCTTGTGCCGATTGTCAAGAAAAGTGGGAGCCTTAACCTACTAATTACCCTAAGGCCCATCTAAGGTCTGTAGTAGGACTTTATTTTTACAACATGGTGCAAGAATCTGGAATAGAAGTTTTTATTAATGGGTGCCATCACAATCTCATCACAAACTTTATCTTAATTGTGGTTTATAAAATTGGTAAGCTATTTATGTATGTTTTAATTGCTTTTATAAAGGTAAAGAAATGTTAATAGGACAGAAGGTCCATGGGGGACACAGAAGCAAAATCCACATATTCTCACCCAATGGCACAAGGAGATAAGGGTGGCTAATATTATGCTCTGGCCAATTTTATGCCCTATATGGATACAAATCAGCGAAATATCTCCAAATCTCTTCTACCTTAGTCTAACTTAGCATCCAGTCTGTATAGGTACCTTTTCGCCTGAGTTTCTTGGCCTACATCTTGGTATTAAATATTATATCTCCTTCCTGACCTGGTCAGACAATATAATGGAAGTGCAGTCTAGTAGAACTTGGGAATTTTTTATTTATAACTAGGATTGCAATTTAGATATATTACAATTCAAATTCTACCTCCCTCAAAAATAAAACTAGCCTATCTTATTGAGAACCACATGGACAACTCATTCTTATGGAAAACCTTGTGATAGTGACAAGGCAGCACCTATGTTTCTGCCTACTGCATCTTCATGCAATTTTCTGATCAAGATGTGAAGTGGACTCACATTTATTAGAAATAACATACATGAAAATCTAAATTGTTATTATATCTCTCTCCATAAAGTACCAGAATATTTTTCACAGTTCTTAAACTTCTCATATCTGTCAAGGCTCTTCTTTTACTGAGCTACTAATTTTTAAAAAATATATTAATTATTTGATATCGTCATTATCATCCTTCTCTTACCATGTCCTCCTTTCAAAAGTTCTTCATAAGTATGTCTCCATTCATCTCAATCCTCCCATGAATTTCTTCCTCTCAATTCTTCCCATTTGTGTTCCCTTTCTCATGCTATTTGTATTCCCTTTCTCGTAAGTTTTTCTTTATTTGGTTAATCCATCTTCCCCATGGTCGTTTTCATTGTACCTTGAGATTTAACATTCTCTGTAGTAGGCTTCTCTTTACCAATCAAATAGAACCAAATTCAGAAGATAGATGGATGTTATTCAGCAATGCAATTCCTCATTTTGATTTCCTTCTAAGAGTGGTTACGTGTTATCAATTATCATATAAAATTTATTTCAAATGTTCCATGTCTTCAAAATAAAAACCTCAATATAAGATAAGGTACTTGAGGGTGTTATGGCCCATTGTTTAATGTGAACGTATTACATGAAGCAGCCAGTAGATGGAAGTGGTTGGCACTTCAGGACGTTCTGAAAAGTCGATTAGGATGAATGGAGGAAAGTTAGTCCAAGTAGTCTTGACCGGAAGCCGCCATTTGCTACATGAACGCGAAGCAAGAATCTCAGTTGTCATACTTGCTCCTGGTATGTGATATATATTTTCATAGCTAATCACCATATTAAATTGATTTGATTGTTGATATTGTATCACTTAGTAACGTACAATCTAACAATGGAGTAATTTGTTGTGTAAAGTAAAAATGGCGGTGGTTATTACGTATTGTTTATAAAACTACTCTGTTCGTTGTTATGGCCCAGGCATTGCCTGGTGGGCCATATCACCAACATATTTATAATAGATCAAAATAACTGCAATATTATACAGTTTTGTTCTTTTTGATATTCAATAATGAGAAAGAAAATACATCTGATGACAGTCAGTTGAACAAAAGGGGTAAATGGACACAGGAGTCATTATCCAAGGTCATCCGAGAGGTAAAAGAAAACACGGTTTCCGTACGTCAGACAAGTGAAAAATGTTCATCAGGGCAGAGCTCATTTAGTGACTTCTTCCCCACACCTAAGAGGGTGAAGAATACAATCACTAACAGAAAACCAGCTATCAACTCGTATGACCCCATTTGAGGAAACGATTATTTTCAGAGAGCAACACCAAGAAAACAACAGCTAAGCTCACCAATATCAGCAAGAAGAATAAATCCCAAAGAGCTAAAGGAAATCCCAAAAATCTACCAATCCGAAATCTCAGATGGTATTGTACAGTTTGCAAAGAAGACGAGGTTAAGGACATGAGCCTGTGTAAGTGTATAATAATTATGTTGATAAAGAATGCGTGGGGCTGTCCAAAGAAGATCACGAACCTTTCGTTTATACCACTTGGTAATGAATCTTTGTTTTCCATAATTTGACATAAATAATTTTGAGTTAATTATTTGTAAACTGACTTCATTGATACTGCTGTAAACTGTTATTCATATTATACATTATATTGTTTTTCTTGCATATTAATTATATTCCTGAGTAAAATTTAACCAGTGTTTTAAATGGGGAAATAAGTGGGCCATACCACATACATATGTTGGTGTCATGGCCCAAAGGTAAGCTTTTGGGAAACGACCAGTTTAGCAAATTTAACACGCAAGTACAATAATTACTTTTTTTTGTAAAAAAGTAAACATATACAAGAATATAATACAAAGAAACCCAAACAAATTTGGGCCAAAATGGCGGCTGTAAAAATTCTCAAACGTTAAGTGGGCCATAACACCCTCAGTTACCTTAAATAAAATTTGTTTCTTGTTTATCTGGAAGTCTAAAGTTCAAACATTAAACTAGATAATCAAGAATGTGCTGTAGTAATATTATATTATAGATTTTATTTAAAAACAACAGTCCCTACAACAAATTTTAAAAGAAAATGTTGTACCTAATTCAAAATTTGAATCACAGGCTCAACTTTGAATGCAGTTGCTGTCAGTTACCATTCAGTTCAGCATCTACATTAAAAATATATGGAAATTGTTTTTAGTGGTCAATTATTTATATATGGACAAGAATGTATATTTCAGTAACTCAGTTTGGTGGAACGTCAGAACTAAAAGTTGAAAGTCTGTGGTTCAAAGTCAGGGTCTAAATTAGGTATAATTTATTTTCTTAAAATATATCAAAGTCCCTATAGACTTCTTATGAAGTAGCAATAAATGCAATAAGAGAAAATTCTTGATTGTAATCACCCAAATTTTTTTTTTGTAATTTACATTAAATTCTTCACAATAGATCATAACATTTTAAAATCCATATGAGGACAATGAAGATTATATATTTTTGTTAGGTTACATTTCAGAGGATATTTCTGGGAGAATATAAGATCTGATTTTTGTAAGATGTTTCATATAATTTAAAACAAATGATTAGTTTTCTGTAAATATTTCTACCAGTTCACTTTTTTACACATCCTCATTTCTCAGTTGCTTTGTTACAATAATGATGAAACATATGAAAGGCCAGAAAAAAAATTGATAAGTTTAAATGAATCTTTAATCAGGTATCTTACTATACTAGATGTTAGGACATGTTTGTATGCACTAATGGTATTGTAGATTAAATAAATCAGATCAGTTTTTAACATCTCATGTCATATTAACCATCTTTAGCAAATAAACAAATCAGAAAGAACTCCACATGAAATGAAAGCAGCTGCCATTGAAACAATCAAGATCTTACACCCTGACAAAGAATGGCTACATGTGTTCACAGATGGGTCTTTAATTAGAGAAGAAGGTGCAGGAGCTGGAATTCACTGTAGACTGTTCAATTCTATAGGGCATTGCAGACTAACACTACCCATTTTAATGGAGAGATATTAGCTATCATAAGGACACTGTCACAACTATTAAAAAAATACAGAAATTTCAAAAGGCTGTCATACTGATGGCTCTTTAACAGCTATCCAAGCTAAATAGTTTCTTCCAGTAACATCTCTAACCAAAAGCAAAGGATATACAAAATTATCTTAGAACACTTACTGCAATAAATAAAATTATAATTCTACAGTGGATCCCTGTCCACTGTGGTGTACATGGAAATTAAATAGCAGACAATCTAGCAAAGAAATGTACTACAATACTGCAACGACCACAAGGAAATGTACCATTCTACTCAGAAAAAAAAAATAAATAGGCTAATAAGATCACAAATTAGAGAAAAATAGATTGCTGACAGTATGAATAAATCAGTCAACTATAATTAAAAATTCTGTGCCTGATTCACCAAGACATGAAGTAGTGACTTTGTTCTGCCTAAACTGATAATGAATGTTTGGCAGCCCAACCTTTACCAAAATTATACTGGGAAGCAAGAAGGAGAACTGGGCATTAGACTTCTACTATATTAACTATCTTTCTTGGGACTGGTTTTAAAAGAAAGATAGTTAATATGAGGTGAGGTGTTAAGAACTGATTGAATTTATTTGATAAAATACCCCATACTATGAATTCCTATCAATTTTATAGTAGGTTACTGAAGATATTCACAGTAGCAGAGAAATAATGAAACAAATATTGACAATATAACAATATGGGAAGAGTAATACATTAATAAAAAAAGTAAACTACACATATATACCATGCTCAATATCCAATTTTAGTCAATCTAAATTTTCAGCTGATGGCAGGAATTAGAAGATAGCACAGATGACCATACATCCTGGATCCTGGTTTTTTGGACTTTCTTGGAGAAAATATTTTGAGATGTTACATATCCTGATTTTTTTACATAAGCATTAACCTTTAATATTTTTTTAATATATAGTTTGATCATCTGAAAATTATTGTACTGTAAACGTGATGGATTGAGACACAGTGCATGAACAGAGAGAGAGAGAGAGAGAGAAAATTTAAGATAAAATGAACTGTATTTTTTTTTCCTTTTGTCCTTATTCACCCAAGTCAACAATATTTAATTATATTGTTAAATGCTCTTCATTTTCTGTATGTTTAACAAATGAATACTGGGTATAATTTTTAATTTACATTATCATTGTAATACAGTGTAAAGTATCAGAAGCATTCATTCAGCTATTTAATTATTTGCAAATAAGTGGTTTAGAGAGTGTAGGGTTCCTTCAACGTATGCATGAAGTGACAGTTATTGTAGAGGGACATCATATATATAAATTTGTTTCTTTTAGAGACAAAAAGATTGACTTAAGACATAAGAAATATTTGAGTCTCACATAATCATTAATATAAAGTTATTATATTTCTAACTATATTATTGAACTTTTAATCCATTTATCCCTCTATGTACTTTCTAAGTCACAACTGCCATTGGATTTTTATTAGTCAAATGAAACAAGTATTCATGGAAATTTTATAAACAATGACTACAAAAACACATAATGTGGTATCATAAAATGTGATATTTTTTAAATATATTTATAAAGACTACAGAATTTCTAAATGTAAATTATCAGTGACAGGTGCTAAGGGAATTGTTTCAGGTACTCAAGTTATTTCATACGTCAATTTAACATCTGAATACCCTGGAGTGATATTAAATACCACACACACAGATGAAGAATAGGCTACTAGATTTAAATACAACTTAAGATGTCTCCCAATGATTGATTCATAACAAAGTAAGCCATAACAATGATTTTGTGGCTTGCACCAAACCAGAGGTATGTATTTAAGTTTAAAATATTAAAAGCACAAATTGTAAACAAAGGTATTAACATTTATTTTCTGTTTTGTAAGCATATAATGACAGAAAGTACTGGGACCATTAATAACCCTCTTTGCACACAAACAGATCATAGGCTGAAAGGGAATACAATTAATTACTAGATTAGCAATCATGATGACGATGATATTTTTTTCAGAACATAAAATATATATAGATATTTTTTTGTATTTCTTTGCCATTGAAGGACAGTTAAATGTAAAATGAAGTGGTCTCACAAGAAAAGAACTTGGTAATTTTCTTCAATTTTATTGTTAACAGCATAAAATTTAATCAAAGTTGATTAGCAATCAGTTATAGATAAAGAAGGATGTGTTACTTTGATGTGTAACTTTGAAAAGTTAACTCATATTTGATACAGTCTGAAATTTAGATTTGTGCAAAATTTGTGTTACCAAAATTTAAATAAATGAGACCCAGATTAACTTATAGCATAAACTGCAGTATCATTATAAACTTATGTAATCGTAAAGAGTACCTGTATATTTACTTATTTCAAAGTAATTTCATTTTTGAAAATCAGTTTCCAGATAATTTTTATATAATGAGAAAGATGTATTTTATATTTAAGAATTAATGGAAATTAAACTAATTTGTGTAAGATCCCAGCATAAAACAGATTGTATAATTTCATCTATAAAGGCATGTTCACATGTAGCCAGTAGATGAAAATTTAGTCAATTATATAACACCTAATCAATATAAATATATACATTTTAGTTGAGTGAACTTGAAAGTTTAATGTATGAAATACATTCAATAAAAAAATAGGACGTTGAAAAGGTCTAATATTTGAGCCCAAATAGTTTAAATCCAGATTTTCATATCAATATTTGTTTAATTTATTTGGTAGGTTTAACAATGAGTAATTCTGTCTGCTGTGAGGGCTAATTGCAGTACTAGAGAATGAGTTACAATGCCTGAAAATTTTTCTAGTGATATATATTACATATCTGAGTTTCTTTTATGTTTCCTCAGAGCAACACAGGTTTTAATCTCCTCCCACAGGAAAGCTGTATACCCAATTTATTCTTACCCAATAATTTTTCTGAACTTAGTTTGAACTGATCTCAACAAACATCAGAACCAGAGGTAAATGTGCTTAAAACTGACAGCAATGGATAAACCAAAAAAATAATATAGTCAAGTAGCCTTTTCACACAATCTTTCCAATAGACAGGCTTGTTTTATTTAATTAATATTAAATTTAATTTAATTGTTTTATTTATTTATTTTTCTGATTTGCTTTCAGAAACTTAACTGCAATGTTAGCTTTTTGTTCCTTTCACTACAACATTCTACTAGACCCTAAACTACTGGCTACTTGTAAACCAGCCTAAAGGGGAAATCTTTATTTTTTTATGTTAGAAAGAAAGGGATCTACTCTGTATTTATAATATTATATATCTACTAAGTTATCAAAAAGAATTAGTTTAATTCTAGTTACCAATTATGTTTCTGTGTGTTCAGCGAGTGATTCAAGTCCTTATTAAGCATTGGAAGGCAGATCAAATTTTGCATTCCACTTATTTTCTAATGCCTACGATAAGCACTCAATTATGCAAAGTAGTTAATAACAACTTGTAATTGCCATCAATCAGTTACATGAACGATTGTCATCTTTAACCATATTTACATTGGCTGACATGAATGCTAGGAGGACATTTATCGTAATTTTAATTTTTATCTACCTATATCACGCCTTTACTGCTTTGTTACTAGATTTCTTTTCAATGTTCAAATCATCATTCAAACAGTGATTCTTGTGATATAATTTATTTTCATCTAATTATTGTTAAGTAACTTATTTATATAACTTCAATAACTTGTTTATTTTCTTAAGAGCTTTTACTTTTGATCAACATTTGTCATTGAACTGATAAAATATTAATCATATTCAATTACTGATATATCATTTCATCTAAAAACTTAACAAAATAACCATTTATAGTGAGATACATACTAGCAAAGCTATACATTTAATATTGAAGGAAAAAATAAATTTTGAACAAAAATATATGGGTGATTATATTATTTTTAGTCTGGACATGTCTGGATAAAACAGAATTGTTTTGAAACATGTCCAAGAACAAATCAACATTAATATTGAGGTAAGATGTCCAGACTAAAAATAATATAATTAAAATAACCTCAAAATATAACTTCCTAAAATTAAATATTATATATGGGTGATTTCACTTTATGTATATATGATAGATTTTAATAGTTTAAATCCAGATTTTCATATCAATATTAATACCTTAGTTATTTCCTACTATTTTTAAAAATGAAAATTGCCTTGTCGGTATTTCATGTCGAGCATGAATGCTAGGCCATTAACTATGATGCCATTAACTCCCTTGTATTCCAGTAAGTCAGTAATAATCATTAGTAAAAGAAAAGGTAATAAAGCATATTGTATTTAATAATATTTAAATGAATTATTTTCATCAGATGAATGTGCAACATACTGTAGGCCTATATGTAAAGTAGTCTTTGTGACAGAAAGAATATTTGGTCAGGATTTTCTGAAATTGCTATTTTCTAATTTCACTTCTTGATCTATGAACAATTTTACTAAATTGTTTTTGTTTAATAATAGACAAGTTTGGTCTGCCTTCATCTTACCTCATAATTTATTGTTTCTTGTAAGACGTGTTCCAAAGCTTCTTTGGTTCATCTTCAGTTGGTACAGACTGATCTTCTTTAAGTTGTCGACCCTGAATCATGACTCCTGCTCCCTCTTTTTGTGGTCCAAAGAACTTGCTTATTAATTTTCTTTCACTGGGAATTTCAAAATTCAAGATTTTCTCCTTGTTCTTCTGTATGTAATTTTTTTTCCATATGGTGAGTTTGAGTTTTCTAAATGTTCTGTTTTAATAATTTTATGTTTATATCTATTTTTTTTCTGACCAAGCGTGAGCAGCTACTGCAGATTTTTCTACTTCTCCTTTTTTCACATTTTTTATATGTTCGTTGGTTCTAATGGTTAAATTTCTCTTTGTTTTCCGTATGTGTATCTTAGGGAAAACAAAGAGAAATTTAACCATTAGAACCAACAAACATATAAGAAATGTAACAAAAAGGAGAAGTAAAAAAATCTGCAGTAGCTGCTCACATTTGGTCAGAAAAACATAAAATAGATGTAAACACAAAATTATTAAAACAGTTACTAAACATAAACAAACTTGGCTTATGGGAAAAAAAATCTATGTACAGAAGAACAAGGAGAGAATCATCAATTTTAAAATTCCCAGGGAGAGAAACTTAATAAGCAAGTTCTTTGGACCACAAAAAAGAGGGAGCAAGAGTTGAGATCCAGGGCTGGCAACTTAAAGATCAGTCTGAACCAACTGAAGATGAAGCTAAGAAGCTTTGAAACATGTCTTATAAGAAACAATGAAATATGCGGTAAGATGAAGGCAGACCAAACTTATTTATTAAGTAGAACCTCATAATGTTACTTCCTAATGTATTTTCATAATTACTTCTATTTGGTTAAAAATTATTATATAAATAAATTATTACATCATCTGCATTATACTCTCATTGTCTCCTCTACTTTGTTCAGATTGATAATAAGTTTGCCTCCATGTTTCACTGTTATTTCATCTTTACATTACATATTCACATCTTCTCCTGATTTTTTGTTACTACTTTACATTATTTATTTGCATCTTCTCCTATCTTACTGAAGAATTAGGATTTCCAACAGAACCATTTCATATTTCTTTATATAATATTTCCTCCCATTCATAACCTATTGTTAATCATCATTTAGTTATTCAAGCCAAGTTGATTTGAGCCTTTTCCTAGGTTGTCTGCCTTTCATAAACCATTCGTTTAAAGTATTAAATTTAAAAATCTAAATATTTACAAATTTAACATATTTATAATATAGTTCAGATTAAAATTGTATACAAAATAAAACATGTGTAAGAAATGTAATTAAATTCCTTTGATAAAATAATTTGATAATTGTCCTTTTAGCATTCTGTCAGTATTCTTCTTAACTACATTCATAAAATTAGGATTGCACATTTACAACACGTTTGGTGGCAGGGATGGTCCCTATTCGATTCCCTGACATTTGACACACTGCATTCCACCTAAAGGCCTTTGACACATTTTGCATACATAATCATGTGACTTTAAAGTAACTATTCCTGTAATTAAAAAACAAGGGCGGATTTTATTGTCATGAATATTTACTACCTACTCATCCTAAATTTCTTTGACTATAAAAAAAGATTATGCATCTCCAGAAACTAGAATCTTTTTATATTCCAAAATACTAATAAAATTCATTGTTAAAACCATTGAGGTGGAGAGTCATAAAATAAAATAAGTTAAAATACCTTCTTAGGTAAAATCCGTCGTCCTCAACTTTTAAAATATGTGATCTTTATGCCTGTAGGCCTTTCAGGACATCCACCCCATCTTCAGCAGTTCATTTTTCGCTACAGCATCCAGGTTGATGTTTGATGCTGCTGGTCCTAATGTGGCTTTGTCGTGACAAAGCCACAAAGCCACATTAGGACCAGCAGCATCAAACATCAACCTGGATGCTGTAGCAAAAAATGAACTGCTGAAGATGGGGTGGATGTCCTGAAAGGCCTACAGGCATAAAGATCACATATTTTAAAAGTTGAGGACGACGGATTTTACCTAAGAAGGTATTTTAACTTATTTTATTTTATATCCCAAAATGTATTATTACAAAATATGATATACACAAAAAATTTATTTGCAATTAAAAAATTAATATAGTTTTTTCTACTATTAATAAATGACCAAACATTTCACTGAATTTTGCTGCATCTTAGTTATATCCCCATAAAAGTCAAGTGAAAGTTATAAATGAAGCTTTGGAATTCGGAATCTAAAACATGTTAATATGGAGCATAGAATTATTAGATTCAATTGATCTAATCCTGATCAGAGTTTTGTTTGCTTTCTTCCAGTGGATCATCATATTGGCAATGTTTGGAAAAAAAAAAGAAAAAAACTCATAAAATATTATCTTCTCACCAGGATATCATAATATTTTATGAGGTGAGGTGTAAAGTTTCCAATTCATATTTGTATTCTATTGATATTTACCTCACAGTGTCTTTTCTCACAAATTTTTGATAGATATGATAGTCTTCCTATTTTATTTATTTTATTAGCAACATCCTTTTGACAATATATAATAAAATTTAACATAAAGAGCAACAGATGAAATATTATTATTTTAATTTAAGGAATAAAAATTAACGTTCAAACTGGGGCTTGAACCCTTGAACAATTATTTTACTTTTCAATAGTTTATTTTTATATTTGAAACAACAACAATTTTTTTTTTTCATATTCAAGATAATTTTATTTTAAAATTTAGATCAATGTACAATATCTACTTGCTCTCTGAAGAAACTCCGAAAAAATGTGCACTAGATGAAGTAATGGATAATCTACATCTACTGTTCAACGCTAAACCAACGCACATTGTATAACAACCTAACTGGGAAGCTAGAGAGAAGATGAACTGTCATCAGTCTCTACTATTGGATAAATAAGTACATAAATGTAAAGAAATACTTAACATTTAATGCAAACATTAACATAAATATCAATATCAACTGAAATAATATATATATATATTTAAGGATATCAATCAAATTATTTTTATTTGAAATTACACAGCAGGGGAAGCTAATATTATCTTAATGACACAATTTTGACTTAATTTTTTTTTTAATTCATGGCAGTAACAGGCATTTTAATGGAATTTCATTGAATGCTTGTTCTAAAAAAAACCCATGTCTTTCCTAAACTAATGCATGTATTTCATCTATTTGAGGTAGGCATATATAAAGCACACATACATATTTTCATATTATTGTGTATTAGAAAACAATCATTACTGATACAATGATTCACTGGTGATAAGTTTTCAAGTAAAATATCATTTTTTTAATATGATGAATTTAGATAATATAGAATAAGACAAACCTTGCAGATGTATTAAAGTTATATCTCCTTAATGCTATTTAGAGAAAAAGCAGGAAATTGATAATGGCATTCAAATTGAATGGTTTGGGTGTTTATAACAATAATTGCATAAGAGTTCTCTAATTATAGGATTGGTGTCTAGTTGCATCGCATTGAGAAAGGAAAATATTGATGATAATGTTTATCAGACTGTGACAAGTTTAAGTTTAAACCAATTTATTTATCAGTTCATTTCTGTTCTGTAATTAATTTTTTAGCAATCATTTCTATAAATGTTATGTTTTTGAGTTCTGCTTAATATTTTTTCATTCAATTCTCCTGATAAGTCTATTTTTTATAAAGAGTTTCTCTTCCTTTTACTGCTGAGTTTAAATAATATTAGTAATTAAATGTAAGTAATAAAATATAGTTACCGATACCGATATATTATTTCAAATTAAATAAACCTATGAGCATACTATGAAACTGGTCATATACTCCAAATATTAAATCAATTTTAAATAGGTTATAATGTCAATGATTTAAAAATGATTCAAATATCCAATTTTTTTTCTTTCATTAAGATTTAGCAAAGTGTAATAAGACAAGACTGGGTGTAATGCCACATTGATACACTCACTACACCATCTGTAACTTTGGCATATAATATTTGATAGCATTCTCTTGAAAATAGTTCAGTTGATACAAATGGTTTAGAATTAATTATTTATCTTACTTAATATATATCATAAATTACAGTGAATTTTTCAATTAAGCAAAATAGACTTTTTTAAATAAGGATTTTTCTTTTAAACTTTCTAATATTTATATTTCCAGTATCTCTATACTTAAGAAGAGTTTTTAAATAAATAACTGAATGTTGTGAGAGTCTGAGTGAGTTTGTTCATCACTGTATTCAAGGAGAGCTATGCTTTTATATTTAACTGATGCCTGGGTACACAAGACAGAGCATTTTACTGAGTGAAACTTGTTTTGGCAGTATAAAAATATATCCATCCATAGTAATTCTGCCCAAGGGCAGGTATTTCACTGCAATCATAGCATTTTCATGCTATGCTTTGCAGCTTTACTAGGGAATTGTAGGTGTGGTAGCTTCCCGTTGCTTTCCACACCGATGAAGGATGATGATGATGATAATGATAAGGATGATGATGAAGATGGCCATATGATTTCAGGGACCGTTTTGGCCTTAAAGTTTTCCTGACATTTGTCTTACAGGTAAGAAAAAACCCTGATAAAAACCTCATCCAAAAAAACTGCCCCGACCGGGGATCGAACCCGGGCCCGCTGCTTGACAAGGCAGCATGCTACCTCAAGACCACAGCAGTGGGCATAAAAAATATATAGGGCACACAAAAGTGACAACTATAGTGATATTGACTTTAAAAAAAGTGGTAACAAGAATTGAGTAAGGGGAGATTTCTATTAAGAAAGCATAGCAATTTTTTGTATGCCAGAGAAGACTGTCCACAGATATATGGTCTAAGGAAATGTGGGAAATCCTTTACTAGATTTGAAGGTATTTATGTTTTCTACCAAAAAGAGAGAAAACAAAAAGAAAATATGAAGATAAGTCTTTTTCCAGGATTGAAGATTTTTATGAACCTGAGGTCTATTTAGGTAAGTGACAAAATTTTCCTTGAGTGCCTCAAAACTATTACTTAGAATACCTAAGAAAACACAGAAACAAATATATTAATTTTTGGATAGACATGAAAACACAGAAATATTTTAGTTTCTCAAGTTAGCCATGAATAATAATATTATACACTTTATTTTTCAGCACATTATACTAAGCCTCTGAACCACATATTTTCTGGTCCATTTAAGAATTATTTTTAACAAGTTATGGATTTAAATACAAGATTGAAAGAACACCTTACAAATGTTAAAAATGGAGAAATAGAAAGATCTGTAATAGATGCAAATGCATGGTCAGAAAAACACAGAATTGAACTAAGGCAAAATTACTTAAACAGTTAGAAAAATCTTCTTCAAGAAAAATCTAAGGAACTCACAATTTGGGAGAAGATTTACATGTGCAAGAATAAGAAGAAAACCATGAATTTTGAAATTCCTGGTGAAAGGGGAAAAAAAAAAAAAAATGATTTGGAAGTTCATCAGTCAGCCAACAGAGGGTGCAGAAATCAATTTGCAGGAGGGACAACTGCAAGTCAACAGTTGCGAAGCATCGAGAATTTGCACAGTTAGCGACGAAACTAGTCTGCATAAAAATCAAGTAATATGAGGTGAGTCAAAATACACAACTCGGATATAATTAAGTTATGGATTGTTATATTTGTGGTAATCATATCATAAAAATTACAAGATATAAAATTGGATCACTGATTGGAATTTTCCAATCAACTCAAGGGTACTTCCAGACTATTTGTTTTGTTATTGTCAACAATATTTCATGAAAACTGGAAAAATAAGTTCAAAGCCCTCTACTACTCCAAGAAAAAACACATCTCAAAATCTCAGACATCTGCACATGGATAACCATTAAAAAATCTTTACAAAATTAGACCAATTCTTATCCTTGAGAGATATTGCCTTAAAAGATGAATTTGATCAAAATTCTTGCACATGTCAAGAGAAAGGCAAAAATTAGCCCCCCCCCCAAAAAAAAAAGAAAGGAGGATTCAAATAAATTTAGAACCAGGAATGAGATGAATAAAGATAAAAGTCTTAGAAAATGCAGGACCCAAACAAAATCAAAATAGTGTCTGTGAAGAAAAATCCAATTCTGGTAATGACTCTAAAAATAAATGTACAAATATATATATATGCAGATTGGCTTCAACACATAAATATTCAAACACTAGTTTTCAATAAACTTGCATGAAATGTATATATATATATATATATATATATATATATATATAATTATTTATATATTTTATTTAATTTTTAATGTTTCACATTATGTGTCAGCCTCCCACATGGTAAGGAGTCCCACCCAGCTTTCCTATTCATTTAAAAAATCATCATCACAGATTGTTATAGGTTTTGTCATCTCTCTGTCCCCAGTCACCATCTTTTTCTGATCTGGTATTCTTTGATATTAAAAAAAAGTTTTCAAAATAACCTTTTAAAATTTGATATAAAATATACAACGGTATACTTGTACATGATATAAGCAGATATTGAATAAAATTTTCATTAAAAATTGACAGAGGCAATTATTTAAAAAAAATGTGGCACATCACCCTATCTTGCCTTTACATTACTGTACATAATCTTTTCACAACGCATAAATAAATTATTGAAAATTGCAATTATATTAAAGCTGTGATAATATTACAATAATCTTCCAGTTTTTCTTTTAGTTCTGATTTTAGTAAATAAAGAACTTTAAAATATTTCTGATATATCAGACACAGTTTCTGAAACAAACTGTTTTGTTGATAATAATGTTTGTAAATATTGATAATAAATAAAATTATAGAAAATTATTAAAGCATAGTTCGAGATAAAGAAATTAGGTAGATAACACATTACTATTAGTGTTTCTTTAATAAAGCCAAGACAAAATTAACAAATTATTAATTAATAAAAGCTTATGGCACATTGTTTTCATATTAACTTTAGAGATTTATATATGTCAAATGACTTATAGGTGATTTATAATATGCCACATGTCTGGGCACCCCAATTAACAAATTATTCAACATAATTTTCTACTTTCTACGAAAATCTTGTACTTTAGAACAGCCCACGGTAATTGTGGTAGTTTCATAAACTACTATCAAAATTGTTTTATAGATTTTGTATATATATAATATATGTGTGTTTATTTTTACCTGAAAAAAGTGAAAATGACAATGATTATGGAAGAATCAATTCCTTCAACATTCCACAACAATATAACTTAACTAAAAATGTGTCACACTAAGTCCTTTTCCCTACAACAATATCACTTACAATAAGCTAGATCTATATATTTAAAAAAATTACTGAAATCCAATGCTGTAAAAAATTTGAAATTGAGACAGAAAATCATTGCATGTAAATAGGATAACTGTAACTTTGGGTTGTTAGCTAAATCTATTTTGAAATTTTTATTTTTTATTTATTTTTTTTGTTGTTTTTCCCACATTATTAAATGGGTACATTGCTGTTTGAATCCCCATGTTTTTAGTTACTTTGCAGTGAAAGTTGGTAATAAATATTATTATTAATATCATTATGTATAGAAAATGTGAATATAATTATGTACAGAACAGTACAATAAGGGAATCATGTTTGGCATGCACGTCTCACAAAGACAGAATTTGGTTCCAGAATTAACAAACAATTTTAGGGACAATGCCAGCGCCACTCGTATATTTTTAGTCACATTTGTGGCGTATATTCTCCTCCAAATTCACTTATTTTTCTTTTAAATATGAAATTTGCATAAAAATTGAAATAATTAATTTGGATTTGTTTAAGTATGAACTTTGTGTTATAATTATTTCTTTCAGTTTGTGGCACAGCATTCTTTTTTTTTTCCTATGTATATACACAACTATTTAAATTTCTTAATATTTGAAGCAGATTTGAAACCAATTTTTTTTTCCTGTGCATGCAAAGAATGGGAGGGATACAAGATACCTGAAACTCGCTCGCTCTGATACATTCACACATGCGCACTATGCCATACAATATATTAATAATTAGCGATATATAAAATGTTTTGATTCTGTACCAACTTGAAATGAATAAACACACAATCAATCAATTCATATTGTTAAGGCAACTTTGTCACACTTTTTTTAATTATAATTATAGTGGAAAGTGTTATGAAACCAAGATTAGCTAACAGCAACAAGTACTCTTGAAAAACAGAACAAGGTGAACAAAGTCCAACTTGGCTCCATGTTTATAATATAAAGCAGAACCAAAGCTAAAAGACTTCTTCAGTCTCGAGAACTATCAATGAAAATGTCAATAACCACGTAGTCATGGACCTGGCTTTTTATGCACTCCTAAAGTTTTAGGCCCTAAATGCTCAGTCACTTTGTTCCAGCGTGGAGCTTCATTCCGAAACGTTGATTTGCTTTGTAACAGTTCCCTACTGCTGAATGTCAACTACTCGTAATATTGTTTTCATGAGTTATTTTCTCTCGGTTGGCAGAACTGAGCACCAATAAGATTTTATTTCATATAATTACATTTTTTCACTTGTCTTTATAGTATTTTGTTATATCACAGAAAAAACGTAAATGTAACTTTTTAATGAACAAAACACAATCACTTATAAAGCACTTGAGGGGGAAGTTAAGAGATTGCGTAGTTGAAAAGAGTTTTGGACAAAAATTCTTATGTTTCGCAGCGTTTATTTTAAAAGTTGGCAGTAATTATCTTGCTAACATGCAAGAATCCATAGTGTTCTGGCCACATTATCAGTCAACCTTGTCTGTCACAGATGGCTGGCTCTAGGAGGGACTGCCACTATATATTGTGCAAAGTTGGACACTATCCTAACCTAACCTAACTTAGTATCGACTTTGTACCTAAGGTTAGGAGAAAGGTTGTCCAACTTGAGGTCATGTCATTCACTAAGAAGCTACTCTGTAATGGCTGATGAGTCAAAAAATTGTTACTGACCTAACCTACTTCATTTTACAGTCAGTCATTTTTGTTCTTGTCGAGGAGGGGAAGGTTAGGTTGGGTTAGGTTGGTTTGGAACTAAGTGGCCACCATATCTGCTACAAGGTTTTAGGTTAGGTTAGCACCAGTCATCGTCATCAGAGTCGCTGTGTCGACTCCTCCGTTGCTGGCCTGGTTTGTATCCGTTTGGAACGGGAGAAGGTAGCATGCGTCCCCCACGACCAATCGCCACTGCTTGTTCGAAGCTCAGAGGACACTGTTGATGTTGGGGCACAGGACAGTGGGTGGGTGACGCATTCAGCTTGGGAAAGTTGATGGACGCTGGCCGCAGCTGAAGTGTAGAAGGCTTGCTGGGAGTATCTGGAAGTCTTCGACCTTGACCCCTCCGAGAGACCAGCACTGGATAGCTCTGCTGTTGTATTGGATGTGACATGAGCTGCTGGTGCCGGTGCTGGTGATAATGGCGTACATGGGGCCGAGGCTGACCTCCTGTTCCCAGGGGTGAGGGCGAGCGCGAACGCTGTTCCAAGCTCGTTGTATTGTACCGTCCTGACGGTCTGGATGGGTGGTAGTAGCGTTGACTGGGACTGGGAGTCCTCGCTGGGCTCGTCGAAGCTGACCACGATCCTGAAACATAACATTACTATTCACTAGACAGTTCACCTATATTCCTGCCAGACTTTCCATTTTTTAATAACACTACATTACCAGCAATCCACTAACTAGGAGAATTTGCATATTCACATAACATGAAGTAGATTTCATTGTAACTTTGTATCTGAAGACTAGCATCTTATATGCTAATAGGAAACCTTAAAAATAATTGAAAGCAGAACTGTACTCTGCTAAATTATATAACACTTTGTGATTGATCCTTTAACATCACTGGTTTAAATTCCAGATTGAATCTAATTTCATAACAATTGAAACTGGTAGAGTTTCTTATGGGTGTCAAATAGTTTTTTTTAACTAATAGTTTGCACCCTTTAACTAATACCCCAATAAAAAAGAATGTTGTAATTAATATTTTAGTTGAAACAGTTTCCATACAGGCTTTAATAGATAACTTAGAGCTACAATAACTTATTAAAATCTTAGAGGCTATTATTATTTGAAGAGCTCATTTTCATCTGCATATGCTTAATAAATTTTAGTAAAACTTAGCATCTGGAAATAAGGCTTTCTCAGAGTAGATTATCACCATCATCTACCAGTAGGGCATGTAATATGTTACATCTTTTATTTGGACATCTGATTGTTTCTTGTAGCCTGTGCCAATTAATAGCTTTTTGAGATTCTTTCTCTGCTCATTCTTTTGATGATTTATTTTTCTAATCAGATTATATTATGCTAAATTTCTATTAAAAACAACTGAAGAAAGGTATTGGCAGGCCTGGAAGTGTCAAATAGTTTTCCATTCTTATGCCCTATTACCCCCAAAACTAAGCTTATAATAACAAAAAATCCTATATATTTTTAATACAGTTCTTCTTAAAATTAATAGACATATATATATGAAGGTGCTGTTCCTTAAAATTAAAAATTACAAGGTTATTACCAATATTTAAGTGTATGCATGACTTAACTGATTTTAACAAAACTTCTTCTTCCTTTTCTTGTGATAGAACTAGGGGTCTGTTATGGTCTCAATCCAACGTTTGAAGGGTCTGTCCATAGATCTCTTGCCTGGTGGCTGGTAATTTAAGATTGGACGTGGTATTCTTGTTCCACTCATTCTTTTCTTACTTGAAATTTCCAGTTGTTTCTATATATTTGTACATTGTAATTCTTTGAGAATCTAAGAATTCCTTTTATGATCTCTGTTCTTGAGTAACCTGCAGTACGTCTCATAAATTTTATTTCAGCCACAGTTAGTTTTAACAAAACTTAATATATTTAATCTTAATGTTTTGGAAATATATATACCCTCCAAGGTATCTGTCATGGTGGAGTTGCTAGCATGCTTATATGACCTCAAGAGCTGTGACAGTGGTAACAATGCTGTCGAAAGGGTACCCATCCCAAATGGTAAAAGGCAATAAGGCAGATGAAAAAAAGTAATTTGGTCAAAAGAATGATCTATCATCGTAAAAATACAACTGTCAAGAAACGAGGACATAGGTTCCACTGAGGTAAAATTTTCCGGAGATATAATAGTCCTCCATTCAGATCTTAGGGCAGGAACTACTTCAGGGAACCCATGGTAAAGGCTCAAATATGGGAATATATTCCTAGGAACATGGAATATTAGGACATTATATGGCAGTGGGTTACTAGAAATATTAATATGGAAATTAGATAAATCTCCCTTGGATATAGTCATTTAATAGGAAATTAGGTGGCCAGGAGAAGATAGTCAGAAATCAGGAAGCTTTACATTATACTATGGAGGTGCAGTGAGATCAGAATTCAGAATGGTTTTTTACTCTGAAGGAGGATTCTCTCAGTTATCTGAGATGATAAGTTTGTTAGCGATAGGATATCATACATAATTCTAAAGAGTAAACGACATGATATAAATGTACATGGTTCCACAGTACATGCGGATGAGTTCTATGAAGAATTAGAATGCATATTTGATAGTTTTTCACGATATATGAAAAATGTATTACGAGATTTTAATGTAAAAGTGGATTGGGAAGATATATTCAGGCCAATAATAGACAAATTCAGTCTTCATGAAGGTAATAAGACAATGTGATTACATTAATCATCTTTGGCATATCAAAAAATCTTATTGTTAAGAGCACAACATTCCAGAATAAGGATATTCATAATTACACCTGGACATCTCCAGAAATGGCGAAATGCAAAATCAGATAGAGCATGTATTTGTAGATAAATGCTAGAACAGTAGTATCATCGGTGTTATGTCAGCGAGGGGTGGAGACTGCAATTCAGATCATCATCTGGTCAGGGTGAAAATTGGAGAAAGGAGAGGACCAAAAACTGAGAATAATCCCGAAAAATGTGAATTAAGAAACTTGAGATGATGAACTGTGGCAGGAATACTAGATCAAAATTGCTAATAAAACTGAAATATGGGAATGATCGGATGAAAATGTAGCAACTGAAGAAGAAACTGATATAAACAGAGAATGGGAGACTATAAGAGATACTATTAAATTGTCAACATCCAAAAGCATAGGTTATTTAAATAAGAGGCAAAATAAGAAATGGTTTGATGAGGTATTGTAAAGAGAAAGCTAGCAAAAAATGAATTGGTTACATGAGCAAAATGAATTTAATTTAGAACATTTGGGAAATCACAAGATATTTAAAGATTAAAAGGGGGAATATTTGAGAGAAAAGATTACTGATCTGAAATAAATGCAAAAATAGAAGATCAGAGAATTATATTAGGAAATTGGGATAGAAAGGAAAGGGTTTCAGGCTAGAACAGACATAATCAGGAATGAGAATGGGAATATGATTGAATAATCCAGGAGTATATTAAATAGGCGGAAAAATTACTTTAATAAGCTATTAAATGTAAATACAGGATACTGAAGAGGATGGTTTACATACAGCAGAATTATTAGTCACAGAGCCAAGTGCATAAGAGGATGAAATGGTGATTGAAAAATGAAAGATGTATAAAGCATGAGGTTCAGGTGGGATCCCAACAGAAATGATAAAATCAGGGGGAGAAAAATAATGGTCAAGATATATCAGTTGCTTCGTATGATTTGGGAAAAAGAGGCTCTTCCAAATGAATGGAATGAATCAATCTATAAGAAATGAGATAAAATGACTAACAACTAGAGGAGCATCTCATTATTTTCAACTTTGTACAAAATTCTAACGAACAACTTACACAATGTAATAAGTGATCTCAATATGGATTTGGAAGAAATAGGTCTAGAATAGATCTGATTTTTAGTATACGACAGATTTTAGAAAAGAAATGGGAATATAACAGCACTGTAAACCCTACTTCAAATATATGTAGATTTCAAAAAGGCATATGATTCAATTAAGAGGGAGAAGTTGTATAGTATCCTGCTGAACTTCGGAATTCCTAAAAAGTTAGTTCAGTTTATTTGAATATGACTAAATGGCACAAAGAGTAGGTTGCGAGTAGGCAAACAGTTTTTAGATACTTTTGAAATTCACAATGGGTTAAAGCAAGGAGATGCACTATCTCCACTATTCAAATTTTTACTAGAAAATTCCATCAAAACATTAGAGGATAAAAAATGCATACAATTCAATGATATTAATAAGCTGTTGGTATATGCTGATGATGTAATTAGGCGATAGTGAGGAGATACTAAGTGCCAACATGCACACTCTATTGACTAATATTAAGAAATTGGGGCTGAAAAATATTTGGTCAAACATATAAATACATTATATAATGGAAATGGACAATTAATGACAAATGAGGGAAATTTTTGAAGAAGGGTTGAATTCAAGTACCTAGGAACTATTATTACAACAGAAATGAAATGCAGTAAGAAATTAAACATAGGCTCAATTCTGGAAACACATGCTATTATGCATTGCATAGACTCTTGTAAACCCAACTTCTCTAAAAAAATGTTAAACTGAAAATATATAAAACTTAAATATGCATTCTCCCAGTAATATTATAAGGATGTGAACTTTAGACTCTTATTTAAGTGAGGAGAAAAGATTGCACAATATTTGAGAATATAGTTCTTAGGAAATTTTTGGACCAAAGAGAGAAGAAGAGACAGGGTAGACTGATATGACTATATAACATTGAACTACATGATATTTATGGGAAACCATATACAATAAGGTCAGTTAAATCCTGCAGTCTGCAATGGGTAGGATATGTAGGATTGTGCACAAATTGGGAGTGAGGTGGGAGAATAACATTAACATCGATTTGTGGGGATAATTGGAAAACATTACCTTAGAATAGGTATATATGGAAATCTATGTCTGCATGGCCATTAACCTATGGGTTTGATAATGTCAGTGAGTTAGTTATTTATATGTGAGTGTGTATTCTAATGCCACCCACTACACTTTATGTGCTTCGGGTCTGATGCTAGATGGATAGATGGCATTAATGTGATCTATTTTAATTTCTGTACCAATTTGGCAGACCACTTTATGTATTGTGTACAGAGAGGAGTGGAGGATGAGTGTTATGTTTATGTGTTTGAGTATTGTACAGTTGTTGTATGAAGCATGATGATGAAGAGAAGGGAGAAGGCAAAACCTGGTGCCGCATGTAGCCCACTCCTATTGAAAAGCACCAAGGGGGCCACTAGGCTTAATGTCCCCATCCGATGGATGAATCACTAACAATAGTACCACATCCATTCTCAACATATATACTGTGGAGAGGTTTTTAATTTAATGTAGGAATCTGGTGCACAATCTAGTGATTAAAAATTGTATACCACCACTTCTCCTGCCTAAAAATTAAAAAAAAAATATATGTATATATATTATATGATATTTTAGAGGAAAGAGGATACGACTGGGAAGAACTAAAAAGAAGAAAAGCATGGGAAGATAGAGATGGTTGGAGGCATATTTGGAATCGACCTTCCGATAGGAGGAGGCGATAAGAGGATGATGATGATAATGGCATTTAATGTTTCTTTGTTTTACATTTAAGGGATAAGTTGCAGTAATATGCCACATTTTCTAATGATGCAGAGTGTGACAGTATTTGGAAGCAAATACTGAAGTGGGTAAAATGTAAAACTTTATAATCATCACATTTATTTTTATTTTCTATTTAGCAAGTTTCACATTATTTCACATTTACCTGTGCACAATTAACCTACTGTCATTCTCCTCCATGTTTCTCTGCCATTCAAAAAATGTGGAATGCTTTATTACTTTGTAATCATCATCATCATCACACCCCATAGGCCAATGTTGACCCGTTTCAGTCTCAACTAGACAGGGTCTAAAAGTTGTTTTTGTGGACATCCAGGTTATTGTTGTCCTCGTGGGCAATGCCAAAGAACTGCATTCGGGATCCTAGTTGGCGACATTTGGGATACATTATATTTGAAGAGAAAAATTTTTGCCCAGACCGAGACTCGAACCCAGGACCTTTGGCTTGCCGGGCCAAATGCTCTACCAACTGAGCTACTGGGACGAGTTCTGATCTAGATGCAAATTTCTCTCTTATATACTTTGTAATTCCCAGCACCAAATGCTATGAAGCCTATGCTTCTATGCTGCAATTAATTAAGAATATATTTATTGGGAATTTTAACACTACTTTATAAAGCCAGTGAGAAAATTAATAATAAACAATTTGGGAAACATGTTGCAGCCATCTGTCTCCGTAGGTGGATATCTTTTCTTCTAAAGGTTGCATGTAGACTTCTTTTAAAATATCTATCTCCTCTTATGGTCAAGTAGAGTATATCTAGCAGTTCGGCGCATGAATCTCATTTTTCTGCAGCTCTTAATCTGGTGATGTCTTTCTTTTTTAGAACCCAGATTTCACTTCCATTGAGGAAGGTTGGGAGGGTGAGAGTTTTATATAATTTGAGCATTGAATGTTTTTGTACAAGATGTGGTTTTAAAATATTATTTATTAAGCCTAATATTTGTAAAAAGGTTGTGAGTTTTATATTAAGATAGTTCTCGCCTTGATAGGAGTTGTATTTATAATGACTCAAGATTGAAACCTAATAATTTAATAATAATAATAATAATAATAATAATAATAATAATAATAATAATAATAAATACAATTTCCTTAGAATTTCATGGTCATTTAAAATATTTACAAATGTGGAAGTTGTAAACAAAAATTAAATTTCTATTGCGACATTTATTGCAAGAGGTAGATAATAATAAAATGTTCTGGGCAGTTTCCTTGTAATGTGCTTACCAATAAATGTTATGTTCATGGGTTCAAATCCAGTCCTGGTCAGTGGATTTTAAGTCTTTAAATTCATAGTACATGACAGATAATCTACAATTAATCATAGACTAACTGTTCAAAATATATGATACAAATTTTACAATTAAAGGGATTGTAAATTACAGCAATTTAAAAAAAAAGACAAGCCCTCAGTTTGCTGAAAAGTGCCTTATTTTTACTCTTTATACATATTATGTCCTTATTTTATCGAATGCAGATATTCTAACATAAAGAGTCAACACTATGTTGTAACATTAATACACTTGACTGGAAAATCTGGCAAGATTAATTAAGACATAAAATTATATTAAAAGAAACATTCAGGAAAATACAAATAAAACATCAAAGGCAAAAGAATACTGTAATACATCTTACATATAGTTGTGGTAATTTACAAACATGGAAAATAGAAAATATTTTCAGTTGTTAGAACCTGTTAAATGAGTGAATTTCTATCTCCTTATTAATTTAATGTAATGTAACATTAAAAATTACAAATGTATACAGTTTACTGTTTGCAAAAACTATACAATACATAGATATACGAATTATTTTCATATTATCACTTCTCATGAATTTTTTATAAATATAGTATTAATTTTTTTTAAAGTAATGTGCGACATCACTTGAATAATGTAAATAATTTTGCAAATGTTTAGAAAATGATGTTTGAAAAAAATATGTACCTAACACACTGACATCACTGATATCAAGATGATGCATTTTGAGTTTAGGCGGCTTTGATTTTTACATATTATGAAACATATGTTTTATTTATCTGAATCATTTGTTCATTTGAATGATTCAGATTGAACAAAATTGTTGATTGACGACACGTAAATAATTACATTTTTTTTCATCATTTCTACAATTCAATTAATAATTAATGTAATTATTTCCTAAAATCATAAAAATGTATTAAAGGCTAAAAAATTAAAAATAGAAAAAGATATCAGGTCTCAAAGGGATGAGTTTGATATAGGTGAACAATTCAGATATCATCTAAGCTGAAAGCGGGGGGGGGGGGGAAATACTGTATAATTTTTGCAAACATTAAAATGTGTAAGTGTATTTCAATTTTAATGTTGAGTGAAATTTTCAAATATATATGTTATTTGTTCCTTAAATAATGAATAGCAGTAAAATTGTGCAGCCACTTTGAAGTCAAAATTATACAGCTGCCGGTCTGTTAATTTTGTCTATTAAATAAAAAAAAGTCATAAAGAAGGAATTGGTAACTGATTTCTCTAGAATACTTGAAAAAAAAAAAACCTTCTGCTATTAGATCATATTGAACACAGAAGAATGACGGAAAGTTTATACAACTGGAGTTAGAAAATTATAGTTATGATAAATGTATTCCTATGGAGTACCTCCAATAGAAAATCTTCCTCTCGCTTTCAACACTGATCTTGTGTAACATTTTTCATTCTCCAGTACACAAGATAATCAATTGGAAGGTAATAAAATGTCACTAAAAACATACATATTGATTGAAGTTTTTCAGAAATGCCACATGGTGCTATGGAGTTAATGTTTCTCATAAGTGGAGCAACTTAATTATTAAAAATAAAATTTATCAAGTTATTATATAGGCATATATTTAAAAGTCTTAGAATTCAATTTAACCTAGATACTATATATTTTAATATAATTTTAATTTCCATCTTATTATTTCTAGAAAACAAAGCAGAGATTAAATCCTGCTAATTTCCTTTTGGCTACTTAATTTTCAATGCAAATTTATTAAATCAGATTTTTTTCTTCTTTTTGCTTTAACTTTTGACAGATATTTGCAAGATAGTTTTATTACACATAAATAATAACTAAAATATTTATGGTATATAATGAAAATTGAGTATTCTTTATATTGTAAATTACCAGTAGTTAAAAAGTAAATATAAAAAATTATCCATGTTTGTACTTTTTAATTACCTTGTTTTACAGATTTTTTTCAAGTTTGTTCTTTTACTTGACAGAGAATAACAACATAATTATGAATTCCCAAGGAAAAAAATAATTGAAACAAGTGTCAATAAAGCTATAAATAAATGAACAACAATAATAACAATTTATGAAAAGAAATTTGCCATAAAATTATACTCAAGAAAATTTTAAGCATAACTCCCAATTGTTTTGTATTTGGATGAGGAGATTATCTGCAACAATATTTAGTTCATGTTTAAATTATGAATACACAACTTATCAGCTCTAGTTTTACTATAAGACTGATAAATCAAAAGTCAATAATCGCATGGACTATGGAAGCCCATCATATCATAGTCATTCTCATAATGACATGGTATAGGCCTACAAGCTGTATTCTTATTTCATTTTTTTTGTGTGTTTGTCAGATATGGTAGTAATAAATCATTAACAAAAGTTTTTTCCTCTTACATTTTTATGTGTGATAAAACTAAATCCCACAAATATTAGTTATAGTTATAGATAATTCAGCACATATCTTCAAAAATTGTAAGATTATACATATTTTGGACATTAATAATATACTGTATGGTACTATATATTGATAGGACATATTACACAGATAATATTGCTAGTATATGCATGCCAAACAATTTATTATAGAATGGCTTGGTAACTTTCAATACATAAGATAGGTAAGGAAAATGCAATTTGTGAAGAATAAAATATTTCCAAAGATTTCTATCTGATAAATTAACATTTTTTTATTGAAATCTTAAGGGTGTTTATAGGCTTACTTAATTTAGACTATTTAAAATATACATTCAAATATCTTTAAAAAGCAACCATTTGTTCAATAATTTTTATAAATATATAAAAAGACCTCTTAATTTCACTTTTTTAAGTAAAACATAAGTTATTTTCCCCTACATAAAAAACAGTGTACCACAGATCTACTGAATCAAATATATTTAAGATGGGAATTCCAGACCGAGTTATTGAGATAGAGAGCAAATGGTCCAAAGTGCCTACTTCTAGCTCCACATGATTAATAAATGGGAAGAACATTAACAAATTTACCAAATATTAGTCTCCATTTGTTTTTTGTTCTTCAGATATTTAGCCCTAAAATTTGATATGACAGATTTTGTTAGGCACTTTGATCCATGCTGGTGACTCTTAAAGTGGACTTCATTTCACCGGACTACATTTTTTGGATTTAGGGTAAAAAGTTGTGCAAGACATAGAAATAAGAGGTACCTACTTGCATTTGCCTTGTAGTAACAAAGAGTTGAAAATTGAATGTTGTTTGGTTTCTTGATGGATTCATCAAACAGGCCTCCATATGAAATGTCATAGTTTCCCAAACACTTGATATTATGATTTGAAATTTTGCAGAGGTTCATTTCTAAAGAGTTCCCATACCTACACCAAGTTTCAGCGAAATTGAACATGTTGAGCATGGGGCACTAGACCACTTGACATGGAATGACCCCAGTTCTTCCTCCCATGGCTTCTTCTTGTTATGTTTGGGCACCAGCCCAACATTGGGAACATGAATTGAGGACTCCATACAAAAGCATAAAGTACCATTGCTTGGAAATTCCCGTTGAAATTTGAGTTCAATTCTGTCTATAGTATTGTGTTAAACTGAAATTCTATAACACGTTAATTTTAAAAAAAGTATGGTAATTTTCTTCCCTCAGTCTGGAATGTGGCTTATTTTTGTGTCAAATCTTTATTCCCCCCCCTTTAATCCTTGAATTTCAAGGATGTAATTTATTCATGGAAACAGTTTATTATCAAGCCAACAATGCCATATTGAGAGTGCCTATAGAGATATACGGCATAAAACATAAGTTTAGTTTTAATCTGGCCCCACCAAGCCTAGAAGTCTTGAGCTGCCACAGCCACTATGGATATTTGAGAGTGCAAAAAAAAAAAAAGAAAAAGTAAAAAAAAAGAGAGAGAGAAATGCCAGGGATCTATGTACTGCATGTATTAAGGTTAATGGCCACAAAGTTGTAAGTTTTTATATATATATATATATATATATATATATATATATATATATATATATTTTAACCTATAAGATGTTGTGGAGCTGAAGTAGATTTTTCCACCAGTTGTCTCCTATCTACAATATTCAGTTGATTTCTCTACATCTGTGTTTATTTGATGAAAAACACCTGGGATATTTTATATTTATAAAAATATTGCAAAAAAAGTTGCTTTTTGAAGGTATTTATTATGTTTTTAATATACAAAGAACTTATTAAAATTACATAAATGTCAATTGTAAAAACTCACAATATCAAGAAAATCCATCTTAAGAGCCTGTATGTTAGAAAATCGGTTAACCAAACTATTTAACAATCCTATATATATATATATATATAAAAAACTCCTGGCGCGACAGGCCTACAAGGCCCTTAGCCTACCAGCCGGCTGCTGGCCTCACATCTACATGTGTCAATCACAGAGGTAGATGATCAACAGCCAGTGTAGGGGTGACATGTCAGCATGTCGAGTCCCCCAGCCATTATAGCTGGTTTCCTCAACCTGGAGCCGCTACTTATTGTAGCTACCCAATTGCCTCACGATGCTGGGTGGGCACCGGTCCCATACTGGCCGAAATACCATGAGAAAATTTCTTCCCCGTGGAGACTCGAACCAGCGCAAGTCCCGTAGCTCTGCGCCAAGGCTTCCTACCTTAACCGCTCGGCTACGGCGCGGGACGTATATATATATATATAGATTCTATACTACACTACATATCATGGTTATAGGGTAAATTGACATTTAATTTCCATTTGGGAAGTCTAAACTTTCATTTTACTCATGCAAAAATTCTAATAAACTTGACCAGAGGTGAATAAATCATATCCAGAATACCAGAGCCAAATTAATATGAAACTTAAATGTGTACAATGTGTCACTCAAAAAAATTAGAGATCCCATGTGAGTCGTAGAATCATAATCTGTTTGAAACCAGATTTAATAATAATAATCCTTTCACAATATCACTTTAGGTTTATATTTAATAAAATTAAATTTTTCTCAGTTATCCTTCATAAAATATACTAACTACATTTAATGATAGTTAAGTAATACTTTAACTGAAAGATATAATTGAATATAATAGAGTAACTACATAGACATTTATTCTTGTAATACATTACTATATTTTCTAAAATAAATTTTAAATGTAGAAGAAATCAAATGGTCTAAATTCTGAAATGTTTAAGTCATAATGGAAGTAACAAACATTTCCAAGTTATTTAATTTGACACTGTAGGCCTATACATTACATTTTAAAAATTGTTTCTACAAGAAAGAAATACTTTCCTACCATAGCAGTTGTCAATTATAAAGTACAGCACAAAATTATTGAGATCTATTTAATTATATATTTTTTTATAATTTCTGGAAAAATATTTTGTCATTTAACAAGTTATGTTATTACACTTACAAAACTATGTGATAAACTATTATTTGGAAGGAAACATATTAAGTATTATAAACAATTTATGAGGTGTTGCAGTAAAGAAACTGGATTGATTTTATTACTCATTTCTGACTACTTTGATGATGAAAGGTAGGGTGAACTTTCCTCTACCATTACAGAAAGTTTCATGCATGACAGTTAGTCTGACCGCGACCAGTGTTAAAAGCAGATCATGTAATTGAGCTCCATCAGAATAATGCTTGAATGTTAAATTGGAACAATGAGATAAGATCAAATTCCTCTTAAAACTTGAAAAATCTCTAACAGAAACTTACAGTTGGTTGGCTGAAATTTATGATGATTGTGTCTTGCACACATTTTTGAGTGGTTAAGAGTTTAGACAAGATGCCAGGCAGATCCAAAATCAGACCACCCTTACATTGTGAAAACTCAAGAAATGTGGAGAAGGTAGCTAAAATTGTTCAAGGAGGCCATTAACTCTTTTGAGCAATTTCTGAACTTACTGACATCAATATGGGAAGTGTCAGATTTTGCACAGTGACCTGGGCATGAAAAAGGGATGTATTAAAGTGGTGTCAAGAATTCTCATACCCGAGTAAAAGGAACATGTTTTAACACACTCTTGAAATCACTGAAAATGATTCTGATTTCTTCCAAAACATAATTACATGTGATGAAACTTGGATTTTTCTATATGATTCAGAAACTAAGTGAAAATCTGCACATTTGAAGAGCTCCCGCTAGGAAGAAAAGAATATACATGAGCAAGTTAAAATTCAAAACAATGATGATTTTTTTACATATATGTCATCAACATTAATTGGGCACTTGAAGATAAGATTGATAATTACGTTTTATTATAAAAATGTTTTGAAGATGCTCCATGAACCTGGGTGATGAGGGAAACCAGACTTGTGGAAGAATTTCTCATGGATTTCTATTTGTGAAGCAATATTTGACAAAAACAGCATTCTAGTGATGGAACATCCAATTTCTTTCTCTTCCCAAAAGTCCATGCTCAAGACAATCAGGTTCAAGTTCATAGTAAAAGTAAAAGCAATACAACTCTTGAACAACATAACACAAGATGACTTGCAGCATTGCTTCCAACAGTGGAAAATTTGCATAGAGCAATATGGGAATCAGGGAGAGGACTATATTGAAATGGATAACATTCTGATTGTCTTATTTTTGTTCAATAAAGGGTTACAGCATGCATTCAGTTTCTTATTGCCTCAGATCTTATACTTTTACCTAGCATATATGGTAGTTCTTCCATTGCAGAAATGAAATATTCACCTCTATACCTATATTGGGCTAACCAGAATGCAGTTTAGTTAAATTAATATTCTAGAATCCAGAAGGTCATAGATTCAATTCTCTGTGCTGTCAGAATTTTTAACTGACTCTGTTCAGCTTAAACTGAAGTGAGTACTTGGAGTACTTGTCATATGTTCTGGAGATAAAGCTGGCTGTTTTAACCATGCTGATTATCTGCATAAGTGGAAAAGTGGAAACCTCAACCTCTTACTGTCCCAAGGATCTATTAAGGTCTGTAGAGGGATCATTTTACCTTTCTAGGTTGCAAAGTGAAAAAAAAAATCGCATAAAGCTAATTACTAATATGCTAACTTTTACATTGGTTAACCAGAAATGTAGACTTCAATAATATGTTACATGTTTTAAGTTAGTTTAATTATTGAAATTTGAATTATGAAAAAAATAAATATGGGTGTTGAGATGAATATACAGGGTGTAACAGGAGCATTATATTGGGTGAACATGTTGGCCATACAGGTCCTGCTCTTCCAATCCTATGTTTCCAGAGTCGATGGTTAGTTGTGCTCTGGAAATTAGACTAAGGTGTGCTGGAGCTCCATCATGCTGGAAACAGAGATTGTAGCACACAGCAAATGATGCAATGTCCAGCAGGTCCAGAAATGTGATTTGCTACCTCAGTAAACCCTGTTGTTATATTTATAGGTCCCACCAGATGATCACCAACAATTGTATGTGGGTTATCATAATCCCAGATGTAACTATTATTATTGTTGAAGTATCTGTCACACATAAATAGGGCTCATTTAAGAATAACATATGTGTGGGAAAGGCAACATTCATTAATACTCTGATGCAGAAACCATGTACAAATTACATACAAGGAACAAAATCTTGTGGTCTTAATGTCTACATCTTCTGAAGGCGGTAAATATGTTGATTGTACTCCCTCAATACCCTCCAAATGGATTGTGACTTATGTGCATAGCACAAGCCACAGCATGCATGCTGGCTGGCTGAAGGTTCTTCACTAAATTACTTGACCACAGCATCCTCAAAATCCAGTGTCCTCACATCACACCTCCCACCGCCATAGACTAAGAATGAAGATTCTCTATTTCTCCCAAGTTATGGGTAGATAGAAGCAAAGGTAATGTAGTGTAGTTGCCTCCTGCCAGGAAACTGCTGCTCATAGATGCAACAATCCTCTCTTCCATTTTCCCTCACCTCACCATAATATGTAATCCTATCTCTGATTTCAGATAACTCGTATTACATGTTAAATGACGCAAATCAACTTTGAAGGATGGTTATGGTGTGTGGTATCCACACCTTGATAAATGCACATAAACAGGATTGATTTTTACAGACATAAAATAACCCCCATCTAGCAAGTTACTTATCTTGAAAGGGTGAAGTTGCTACCCTCCCTCTCAGATAGTTATGAACTGATCGGGAATTAACAATGCATAAGAGAGAAATTTGTATTTAGATTTGAGTGGTCAGGTAGCTAAGGGGAAGATCATTGACCTAGAAAACCAAAAATCCTGGGTTCAAACCCCAGTCTGAGCATATAATTTTTCTCTTCAAATATATTTATGAACTGATTCAATCTTGTCTGAGTTCAGCAAGAGGAGATGAGTGAAGAGGTACCAATCAGTGTGGAACAACACATTATAAAATTTCTTATTAAGGAAGAGATCCAGTCATCAGAAATTCTACAGAGACTGAATACACAGTTTGGAGAAGCATGTCTCTTGAGAACTTTCAGGGAGGGAAGAGAAAGAGTCGAGAACACACCACATAATCATCGACTGGAAAATTTTGATCACCAAAAACAATACTGACTGTTCTAGGTGTTTATGATGGAAAACAGGTGAAAGAACTTGCTTCAATATTAGATATAAGTATTGGTAGTGTAGAAACTATAATACAGAAATATTTGTACTACAGGAAAGTAGGTCTCAGGCATGCTTACTGTGAAATAGCATGCATGTAGATGGGATGACTGAAGCACAAGGAGAACAATTTCTTAAGTCCATAGTTACTACTGATGAGATCTGGATCCACAATTTCAATTAAGGAATCTCAAAAGTCAATGAGAGAATGGCTTCATAGTAATTCTCAAAAACTCAAGAAATCAAGGACAATCTTAACTGGTAAGGTAATGGCAACATTCTTTTGGGATTGGAAGGGAGTTATTTATGTTGATTTTATTCAGAAACACACATGACCGTCAATGTAGAATATTATTTCAACAATCTCTCAGAAGAAGTGAAGAATAAGATCTGATCCAAGAGGAAATCAGGAGGAAATAGGATTTCCTTCCTTCATGGCAATGCTGCTAAGCCTCACACTGCCAGAAAAACCACTGAAACTACCAGAAAATTAAACTTCCACATCCACCTTACCGTCCAGATATAGCTCCAAGTGATTTTTATTTGGGTCAAAGATTTGAAACTGAAATGGAAGGATTGTTGTTTAAGGATTACAATGCAATGATTTCACATGTTCTTGAATGGGTAAGAACTCAAATAAAATACTTTTGGTAAAGGGAATAAAACAATAGTCAGAATGTTGGAAAAAAGATAGCAATAATTGGGGATTGCTTTGAAGGATAACGTGTCTAAGAGGTCTGTTTCTAGTAAAGTATTAAAAAAATTCAGTCCTGTTTATATTTAAACCACCTTGTATGTTCCTTAGCAAAAGAATGATCCTCTCAATCCCTATCAATTTGTTGGTGAGATCCTGTTACACCCTGTTTACTTACTATAAACTGAATCCTTTTGAGATGTTAAGGATAAGGCTCATGTTTTAACCAGAATATTTCAAATATCCATAATTCATGACATTTCAGTTCTGTACTGAAAAAAATTACAATATGCTATATATAAAAATAAAAATTGTTTATAAATACTTGTTTTTTTTTTGTTATACACACCCAAGAACTGATTTTACAGTTAGCTCAAATGAACATAAATTTCAATTTTACATATTGGAAAACAAATAAGAGTAAAATTTATTTTATTCATCAATTATAATTTTTCTCTCTTCTTAAACGAATGTTCTCTTTTATTAAATGTGGCGTTATGCATTGAACTATACCAAGCACAACACAGAAGAAAGATGGAAAGTCAAATTTTAAGAAGAAAGAACAGAACGAAGCTTAAATATGCAAGGCTAGAGTCATCCAATGGTTACAGACAAATGCAGGGCCAACACACAATGAAGCAGTGTTGCCAACCAGGTGATCAAATATTTTTACTACTTTATTTAAAATATAAAATTTAAAAAATGAATCAACACTGCAGTATTCAATGAAAACTTATATATAGTATATATGACTGATACAAGTCAAAACCTTCTGATTTAATTTTCCTAATTCATGGCAGGATCCAACTGAATTTCAGTTATATATATATAGAGATAGAGATAGAGAGAGAGAGAGAGAGAGAGAGAGAGAGAGAGAGAGAGAGAGAGAGAGAGAGAGAGAGAGAGAGAGAGAGAGAGAGAGAGAGAGAGAGAGAGAGAGAGAGGATGGCAATATTTCAATGAATATAAAGGTTGATATATATGATTGATATCCCAGGAGGCTGGGTTTGATTCCTGGCTATACCACAGAACTTCTTCTTTGATTATTATAGTCTTTTGAGGATAACTGAGTAACTATTTGATGCAAAAAGTCACAAAATCAGATTTAGAAAACTGAAAATATGGTTGAGGAATTACGTCACACTAACCATGTGATTCTTTGTGTTGTCATCTGCTAGTTAATGACATCAACCAATTGACACACCCTTGGCTCTTCTGAGCTTCATATGACAGATTTATTTATTTTAATGTTTTACTGTGTCATAATTCTGCTTGAAAAATGTTAAATATTTTGTAATATGTTTTTAATTTAGTAATAAAAATCATTGGCTTTGACAATGCAAAAATATTTTTAATATACTTAACTGACTCAAAAAAAAAAATACATAGAGTGTTCCAATTATTTATATGTAAGTTTTCATTGGCAGTATTCAATTTTTATAAAGATCTATAACAATATAAAAATTATTCTGCATAATTGAGAAAACTGTTGAACCTTCAATGCACACGATTTGTGCTGTTAGCAAAATTGTGCAAGTAACACAAGTAATGTGCACTGTGTATTATTTAATAAACTTTTAATTTACAAATTTATAATATATATATATATTTTTTTTTTAATGAGTTGTCTGCTTATTTACTCAGTGGCCCAGTTTAAATTTTACACAAAATTCTCACTACTATGAAGTGACTTCCAACAATAGTAAAATTCTTTATTTCCTTACACACGCATATATACAGGGTGCTCACCAAAGATAATTAAAAGTTATGGAAGTATATAAAAACACTGAAATAAGGAATTGTAGAGACTGAATTGATAATATACACTACAACACATTTTTTTTTCACCTGTAACACGTTTCAGTGAACATTACCATTCTCAGTCAAAAACTGACTCTATCCACCAAAAACATGATCCAGGTGAGAAAAACAAAATATGAGGTGAGATATATAATGCAGAGTTAAATGTGGGAAATAACATTATGAGGTTCTTAATTCGTAAATTAATCAGTCATTTTTTAACATCTTACCTCATATTTTATGTTTCTTCAAACATGGGAACTAGTTATATTATTTTTGGTCTGGACATCTTACCTCTATATTAATGTTGATTTGTTCTTGAACAAATCAAGAACAAATCAATATTAATATAGAGGTAAGATGTCCAGACCAAAAATAATATAATTAAAATAACCTCAAAATATAACTTCCTAAAATGAAATATTATGGGAACTAGTTCTTAAGAGAAAGATCTTTCTCATTTTCAACTGACATTATAACTACCGGATTTTCGTTGGAATCGTTGGATGGAGATTCCAACGAAAATCCGAGTCATAATGTCGGTTGAAAATGAGAGAGATCCTTCTCTTGAAAACTAGTTCCCGTGTTTGAAGAAACATAAAATATCAGGTAAGATGTTAAAAAATGACTAATTAATTTACAATATAATGCAGATTCAATCTCTTAATAAAATACCTAGTTGTTATATTAAATTAATGTTGGGAAGTAAACATTATGAGGTATAATCATTGAAATTCATCGGAGAACATTTTTTTTGACAATTCACCTCATAAATTTTGTGAAAAACACGAAATTTATGAAGCGAGTTATCAAAAAAAAAAATGTTCTCCAATGAATTTCAACAAATACCTAGTTGTTACTTCCTGTCAATTTTTGAGAAGGCAATTGTAGTCTACAAAGTCAGATTTCAGGGTTATCTGAGATTTTTAAAACTTGGATTTGGCATTCACAAGTTAACATTATAATATTATTTATTTACAACTCAGAATGATTCATTTCTCATCCAATAATGGGGAGAATATCAGATTAATCATCATTTATAAATATTTTTAACATTAATAAATTAAATTAGATTATTTTATTTACCAATAGGATTTAAGGCCATCAAGCCTTCTCATTCTCCCTACAAATGAATTTAGCTTCATTGTACAGCTTTAGACACAGAATTAGACTTATATCCTGGTAGATAAATTGTTCTAAGTTTTGATCAAGTGAGTGCCTTACACAAGAGTACTAAAGGAAACATGTGAAAAGTATTCACTACATGCCAAATCTATCCATGTGTGAATACAGCTCTATGAAACTAGCATAAAGAGGGACTTGGCTTTTGACGGCCAGTCAAATCCATGTCTAATGCTTTACAATATTTTATAGAGCCCATGAGTGGATTGCACAAACTGACGTATAAACTACAACCCTAGTTTTCCAATTTTTTAATGTTTTCATAACAACCATAAAAAAAACTGAAACATCTATGGCTGTTAATTCCAAAACAAATGTCTGAATTATGACCATGGCTTCATATAATTTTTGTGGATTTTTAGTTATTTTTATAATTGGTATAGAAACAGTAAGAATTGAAAAACTGGGTTGGGTTTAGACTTCAATTGTGTAATCCTCCTACTGTTTTTTTTTTCAATTTTATATAATATGTGAGTCCAGATTAGTGATATAAATAAGTGATTCTTCTTAAATTAATCCTCCCTCCTTTTGAAGAACTTACACTTCCTCCAAGCAACTTATAAGCCAATGCTTTGGGTGAGTCACCTATAAGAAAGGAGCAAGAACTTTGAACTATACAAATGGTAGATACAGTGTGGTGGATCATCCAAGATATATGGTTAGCAATACTACCAAAGATAGCACAGGAAAAGGGAAACATGCAGACCCAAGATGGAAATATAAAATGTACCTCACCAGGAATCAAAACCAGACTGCCAGAATGGAAGGTAGGGTTTCTATTAGACATGCCACAGTGGCAGAAGATAAGAATATGTATGTATGTATGTGTGTGTGTGTGTATATATATATATATATATATATATATATATATATATATATAAAGAATGAATATTAATAAATTATTCAAAGGCATTGGTACTAAATTAAAAGTTTTAGACAGATATATAATACAATGAAGTGGATTTCTAGAGAAAGTGGCTGGAAATTAAAAAGGGACTGAAAAAAAGTGATAGAATAGTGGAACAAAATAATTCAAAGTTAAAATTGGGAAACAAATTATGAGGTTGAAAATGAATGACAAGATCATTTGAAAACTATAGTTACCGTGTTTGAAAAACATGAAATATGAGGTAAGATGTTAAAATGACTCATTAATTTATGAACAAAATAATATTTAGAAATAATACAAGAAATTCACTTGGATATGGTAGAATAGAGATGTTAAGAGTGATACAAGATAAATACATATTGAAAAAAAAAATGCAATTGAATTCCATAAAGAAGAAACAAGATGGAAAAATCAAAATTCAGTTAAAGAGATGAGTTATATCATCATCATCATCATTTTCTTCTTCTTTTTCTTCCATACAAGTATAAAGTCTGATGGTCTGTCACAATCTCAACACCGAATTTTCAATCTAAATCTTCTTCGAATGGGAATATATTTTTTTCCATGTGGACATTCTATTCAAGGACATGCATTGTACATGAGTTTTCCAATTGTATTGGTACTCGTTTATAAAATGGATAACTGATTCTAACTGAAGTTCTTGCAGTACCTACTCATTACATTTGTGATCTCATTGGGAATAACATGCTGTTGATCCCATGAATTTCATCTTGTTGGCTGTGAATCAATGGATATTGTTATTTTTTAATGTCCATGTCTCAATTGCTTAACATAGCACTGGTCTTGCTATATTTCATACAGGCATAGTCTTATGTGCCTTTGCATTATGGAAGTTTTCGTAATTTTGTTAATTATTGCCATTGTTTTATTGTACTCATGGATTTATCTGTGATATTTAATTAATTGAAAAAGGACAATTTGTATCCAAGGCAAGAAATATCATTTACTCCTTCACAAAAATTTTACTTAAGACAGGGTATTTCCCAAGAAAGACCATTACTTTTCTTTTTTTCTATATTGATCTCCACATCTGTTTTTTGTCTACAGTGTTTAAATTATGTATTGAATATTAAAGATCATCTTCATTAGTTGCTACACAAACTGTCATCTGCAAAAAGTAATGCATCAATTTTTAAAATATGATAGAGTGGGATGGTCCATGGTGTAACTGTCTCCACTCCTTGTTAATTCTGTTCATGCATGTAATGTACAGCAATGGTGAAAGGGCACAATCTTGTCTTACATCACTGTAAATCTCTCACTACTGTGATATTTTATTCTCACATCTGACTACAATTGAAGTTGTTTTATATATGTTGAAGATATTTTGTACCAGTATAAGTAATGGTAAGGTTTAATCATGTGCTAAAATCTGCGTTAGTTTGTTATGGTTACTGTGTCAAATGCTTTTATAAAATCAACAAAGGCAATATGAGTCTCAGAATGAAGTATGTTTTGTTTAATCAATAGTTTCAGGCTAATATAGCCATCACAATAGGATCTTCCTTGGTGAAACCTATTATGTTCATCCCCTAAGATTTCCATAATATGCATAAAATTTATTTTCAATGATATTTGGAAAAAAAAAAATATTATGCCCAGAATTTAATAGGCTTATTCCTCTAAAATTATCAAGTGAATCTCCTTGTTTGTGTATAGGGGCGATAATTTATTTTGTCCAACTTCTTGGAATATCTTGTTCTCCTCATATCAGATTTAAGAACTTAAAAAACAAATTGAATAAATTTTATGCTAGAGCATTTAAGAGATGAGATAAAGAAGCATAACAAGAGAAGAAGAGAGGTAATAGCATCAACATGAGATTTGGAAAATATCACAATTATAGTTTGAGGAAAATTATAATGGAAAATTACTTTAAAAAAGGTTCTTCTTTCAATACAATTGTATGAAAATATTATGTAAATTTACACATTAAAGGAGAAGGAATGAACCATAGTGAAAAAAAAATCATAACATACTTTGCTACAACAATTAATATGCAATTTAAAAAAAAAAACTTTGTAAATTTGAAATTTGGTTACAAAAACATAGGTAATCCTTAATCAAAAGGGAATTCTAATTCTCTATAGGCTCCTAAGAAATAACTGAATTAATATTTTGTGAAAAATTATACAAAAATTCAACATAAATAGTTGTGATACAATTGTCTACTAGATGATATAACATTCACTTGGAATTTTATACCTCATGATAGATTTTTGCACAAATTTAGAGGGGAAACTCCCCAAGTTGGCAACACTGGCTATGCCTCTTGTTAATAATGCTACATTTTAAAACTGCACATTTTATTTTAATTGAAATTGAACTATAAAAATAAATAATAAAGTAAATCTAAATGACATATAATTATTATAATGTATTGCAGAGATCTAAGGGCAATTCATAAGCATCTCTGTAAGTTGTTCCATAGTGATCAGGACAGATGCAGAGGGATGAAGCATATTGAAAAAAATGTGTCTCTGTCAGTATATAGAGTAATTCTACCACCAACTCTCAAAGGTTATTCAAAAATATTGGCTGAGTGTTTGATGTCTCTGTTGATTTATTACAGAGTAATGAGTTGTTAATATGTTAGATTTGTAACAAAGCTTTTGGATCACGATAAGAAAAATTCTTGCAAATTATAAATTAAACAATCATGACCTGAAGTAGGTACTATAAAAATCTAAAACTATCTAAACACATATTTTTGTCATCTCAAAAAATAATAAACAATAGCATGCTACATGTCTAAATCAACAACACATAAGTCACTCGATACCGTAACTTTCTCATATCAAAACATTCAGCCAATGTATCTGAACAATATTTAATTTTAGGCAGTGATATTTTGAGGTTATTTTAATTAAATTATTTTCAGTCTGATCATCTTACCTCAATATTAATGTTGATTTGTTCTTGACAAGCTGACGATAAAACAGAATTGTTTTGAAACAAGTTCAAGAACAAATCAACATTAATATTGAGGTAAGATGATCAGACTGAAAATAATTTAATATCTGAGCAAGTTGTGAAAGTTTGTCCAAATAGTTCTGTTCTACTCTTCATGTACACAATGTCTGCTGAAATATTGTATCCAAGTTCTTAAAGTAATTTTGGAACAACACTGAGGTAGTTATTTAAGATAAATTGTATGAATACACCTGAGTGACCTAATTGTCCTCAATTATAATTTTAAATTGCAGAGACATTTTGGACCATCTTCAGAAAGGCCTCTGGAATTTAGAATTGTAGTTGATGATGATCAGGCTATTCAAGTACATTTGTACAATTGAACTTAAACACCCATTATAGTTATATAAAAAAACATTTGTTTGAAATAAGTTACATCTAGCACGTAAAAGATAATTTAGTCGAATAAAATAAATTGGCATTCTGTATTGTGCAATTTAATTCTTACATCATGGCATCTACATTCATCTGATTTAACAAATCTAGTTAACATATAGTTAAACCATTTACAATGTGATGCATTTCATTTAAGAATCTCAGATGTGTAATAAAGTTAATACACATCAGAGTCTCTAAAGGATACATCATGCCAATATCTTCAAAACTTAAGTTTTTTAACATGTGCAAACTTTAAATTAGATCATAGCCTTTTTAGAAGTAATTGTATTTGAACATTATTATATATCCATCTGATTTAACAAGCTATAACTTTTAACAAAATATAAGTACATGGTCCTTATACTTCAAGATTTGCTGTTAGTTGACAAAGAACTGTGGGAGCTGTTATAGTAGGATGAATGTGCATTATATTATCTGATGACTTGTTCCACTCTGCCCGTCCTGCCCTGATCAATGATTAGAAACTCAGTAGAAACTTATCAATTACTTTATGCTAAAACTTTAGTTACTAATTAATACAAATTTAAAATGTAATTTATGGACAACAATATGTTTAAAATTCTATTCTAATTAAATTCTAAGATGATTCTAATTTACTTTAAACTGCTATTTTAAGCACTCAATACAATTTGCATAAATGAAAGAAAATCTATGAATTGCATTTTTGAAATTATAATTATAGTTTTATTTATAATATAATTTTAAGGTGGCTTCTCAAAGTATATTGTATTGTATTGTATTGTAAGCCTATGTTTTCCCTTTACAGAGATTTAGGCGCTCTCCCCCTACAGGGAAGAATTTGAACCATACTAATTTAGTTACACTTGTTTTCGTATAGATGTCATTTTGAGTGGTACGTGGTCAGCGTTCCACCTCATACTGACATCTAGGAAACCAAGGTAGTACTAGGACGGGAAAATTCGGTAAATTTTGCTTAGAGGCCTCTTCATTCAGGCTTAAGGATTTTTTACAAGCCTGAAAATCTTCAGACTCGGGACCCACGGCTTAAAGTCCCTCCCGGAGGACTTGCTCCTTGGATTTTTCTGTCCTAAAAAATCCATCGACCCCGGCCGGGTTTGAACCCGCAACCCTTGGGACCAGAGGCAAGGAGCATAACCACTAGTCCACCGCAAATAATAGAATAACCTAAGAGAGAACTCTAATAAATGAGATAGAACTTTTTTTCTTTTTGCATTAGAGTTAAAGTAATCTCAGTTTAAGGAAAATAATAGATTTGATAACATATGGAAAAAGATTTACCTTGACAAAACACATTTTATGAAATGAGCAATTAAATAGTCAAAATACTCTCAGCTAAGACATTTTGTCTTGCATTAAAAATAACAATGACAATAATAGAATTTTGTTCTTTAACAACTCATTAGTATTGCAATACAACTTTTTTCAGAGGCCTCTTATTTATGTTTGAGTATCTTTTAATGCTGTAAATCTACAATGGATCGTGAGTTTACTTCCCTTTCAAAGGAAGCCATACTCAGGATTTTTATGACCTGAGAAAATCAATTGACTCTAGTTGGGTTTGGACCCGCAAACTTCAGAACCAGAAGTGAGTAATAATACTGATATCATATTGCCTGACAAATAATTTGATATAAAATTGCTAAATGAACTTGAAATTTATATTCCATATTATCTTGTAAGCAGATATTTAGCTAATAATGTAAATGCCTATACACACACAAATTTACATTTTGTTTTCCCTTTATGTCAAATGTTTCAACGTCTAATATGTAATCAGTGGTAATTAATAATGCATATTAACTTTCAAGATTTTAAGCATGAGTGATAACTAAATAATACATTTTAAGGTAAGACATATATCTTTCAAAAGAAAAGCTGTATGCATGTGTGTGTGTACTACACATTTCCTACTTTAGATTCCATACTCAGTGGTAAAAAAAGTTATCCCACTATAGGCCTTAAGAGAGCCTTGGAGTAATAGCATGTTAAAACTTCCACCTTTCTAGACAAGCGAAATAAGATGTCAGCTGGGTTGTGAGCCTGAGAGACATTCACTTTTAGGCTGGTATTGAGAAACCAATCTTTACGCAAAGAGCGACTCTTTCTCCCTCTCTACATCATAGAGAGGGGGAAAGAGTCGCTCTTTGCATAAAGATTGGTTTCTGAATACCGGCCTTACTCTTAGAACATAAGTCCAGTTCTCATTTTTGCTACAGGCTGGATCAACTTCAGGGCCAAGGAGCCATCAAAAGGTTAGGCTAGATTAAAAACCAGAAACCACGGGACTTATACCCCAATTTTCCAGCTTGCACTATATTGCCTTAATCAACTATGCTACAACATGCCCTCATACTCAGTGATTAGGAAGAATTCAAGTAGTCAACACTTCAATAAGATGATATGTATTTGTATTATGTACAAGAAGGACTTTGAGTTAGGATGTATATAAGTGGGTCTTCAAGTATTAGTTTAATGTACGTAGTGAGTGGAGATGATGATAAGAAGGGAAACCTAGTACTGACATATATAGCTTACTCTTGATGGTAAACATTAAACAGGACTGCTAGGGCAAACATTCCATCTAACCAATGGAACCTCAATCATTTTATATATATATATATATATATATATATAAAAGTAAAGTGATCCCACAACAGGCACGGAGGCCCTTGGGGTAGTAGGAGGTTAAGGCTCCCACTTTTTCTAGACAATCGGCACTTTATATCAGCTGGGTTGTCAGCCCTGCGTGACAGCCGCCTTTACCCCCAGAACAAGCGTCTGGTACTCATTTCAGTTAGAGGCTGAGTCGACCCCAGGGCCATAGTGCCGCCAGAGGATTTGGGTCAGTTTAAAAATCCTGACCCCAACGGGACTTGAACTCTCTACCCTCCGGCTTGTAGCTCAGTACCTTAACCACTACGCTACGGCGTGCCCCATATATATATATATATATATATATGTATATGATATGAAAAGAAAAATCAATGCTTGAGTCGGGATTTGAACCCGAGTCTCTAAACTCTGTACGTTTAGCGCTTTAACCAACTGAGCTACTCAAGAATTCCAACACAAACATACATTTTTCTTATATATGTAGTATTCTCAATTCACACAAGAGGTAGTGGAAATTCGTTCCAACACCATATATATATATATATATATATATATATATATATATATAAAGTGTTTTAATGCATACATTTTAATCTCGGTTTTGTATTTTTAAATTCACATTTATGGCAGACAATATTTTTTTTTTTTGCTATAATAATTATTCTTCATAACAAAAATTTGTCATATATGTCACCATCATTTTGATGTACTTAAGATTTAAAGATCAGTGAATTGTAAAGCTATTGCTGGCCAATCATTATATCCATCCATAGTAATTCTGCCCGAGGGCAGGTCTTTCACTGCAGTCATTTTCATGCTATGCTTTGCAGTTTTACTAGGGAACTATAGGTATGGTAGCTTCCTGTTGCTTTCCACAATCATTATATATATATATATATATATATATATATGCTATGATTAGAGTAATTAATCAGATATTATGTATAATCACTAGTCACTATGTATAATTATCATGTCAAATTTGGTAAATATTATACATAATGGCTAGATTAATTACTCTGGCAGTAACATATATAATATAAAGATTTAAGGATACCAGTAGTCATGACATTTATGGTAAAGCTTATTTTTCTTGTTTGGGAACAATTTTTCAATATTTTTGAAGAATTAATGTTTGTAATTCAAAAGCATTGTAAAACTGTTTTAAAACATATAAGAAATTAAGGTACTGTGCACTATAGATATTCCAAGTACCCTTAAGTCCAAATATACCGAGTTACTGTATGTATATTAAGATACACCTGTGATATTCTGTGCAGTTTTAGAAGCCACCTTAAGTAGAATAAATAACTTATTTAAAAATGAAATAATGTAAGTTATAAAAGGCCAAGTTTAGAAAAATATGTTTAAATATAAATGTAGCATCATTTATAGTAAAAGAAATGTACCTATCTAGGCAAACAATTCAACATGCTACATGGCTTTATCTTATCATTCATATCAAAAAAGAAACACAGAAGAACTAGTAAAATAAAAAAGAGAAAAAGTATTTAAATTTACGATACACACATAAAATTGTAGGTATAGATACTTTATCATACCATCTTCTTCGGGATATTCTTGAAGTAAAAAGTGATAAAATTTGCATTAATTGTGCTGAAGGGACAATAATAAAAAATAAAGCTTATAACTATTTTATAATAATAAATATAATAAACTCATCTAAATTAATGTGCATATAAAAATAAAAAAATATTTTATTTTAATGTGCAGTTAGATAAATGTGGTACAAGATAATTTCATTATCTGTAGATATTTGCTTTGTTGCAATAAACAAACACTATAATGAAATCTAATTTTAGTGTCCATATTTTCATTAGTAGACTCCATTGCAAGTCTCAAGTTTTTTAATATCAGGTGACAAGAGTCATAATTCTCATTAAATTTCTTATAATTAAATATAATAGTAACTGGCACTAATGAACTTGGAGATTCATGGCCATATAGACATAAGCTCTCCATACATTCTGACCTTAGCAAATGTTTTCCAATCATTCCCTGCATAATTCATCTCTCTCAAATCATGGTTAATGTTATTATCCCATCTCATTCTTGGCTTACCTATTGGCTGCTTTACCTCTGGCTTTTCTAAAATATGTTTCAATTCCCCCTGCTCAGCACAGTCTATGAGATTTAACTGTTCTTATAATATCTGGTTTCCCATAAAGATAATTAGTTCACTGTTATGTAGCTTTCACTATTCACCTGTATGTTCATTTCTCTTTGGTTCAAACATTTTCTTAAGCATTTTATTCTCAAATATTTATAATCTTTTCTCCTCCCTTAAAGTAAGAGGGTTTATTACAATAGTTTAGTTGTTTACATTAATTTACCTATTTTAATCATACACTCAGATTCAACCCAGGAAGGTTATTGTGTGTTTGGAATAGGGAACTGGGTTGCCATTTTAACAGTATTTTCTTGAGAGAAATCCTTAAATAAAACAGAAGTGTGCAAGAAGCAGGTACAGTGTTGTAAGATGTAGCTGTCCAAGCCACTCCCTCTTAAAGTAAAAACAGTTACCACTTGTCACTGAGCTCTTGCGGACCTGTACTATCCTGTGTAAAAGTGTCGACTCTCTTGTGTCTTCTGCTTTTAAATATTTTTTAATAGATAGTTTTATTTTATTCTACAATAGTAAATCTGTAACAAGATTTTATCCTTCGTTATAGTTTATTGTTGGCTGAAACAATGGAAAAGTCCCCGGAATGCTACAAAAATTTGAGTAACCGGAAAAGAATTTTGACTTCCGATGAAAGAACAATAGTTTTGAATGTGTATTTGTATTTTCAAAGTGTACTTGCATTCAGTGTGACTGAAGCTGCTAAGCATACCATAGCGGCCACTATATTTTCTTATAAGCTAGTGTTGACAATAAGGAAAGAACGTAAAGTGAATGGGAAAGTTTCAATACCCATAAAGAAGAAGAGTCCTGGAATACAGAAGACAAGACTGCAAAAATACAATTCTCATACTCAGGCTGCAATAAAGCATCGTATTTATATGTTTTATAAACGAAACACTCTACTGACGTTGAAAAATGTGAAATCAGTCCTTGATGAAGACCCTGATATATCTATTTCAACATTAAGAAGGATACTATTGAATTTAGGCATCCAATTCACGAAAAAAAATAATAACTCTATGCTAATTGATATAGAGATGACATTATTGCTTGGAGGCATCGGTACTTAAGGGCTTAAGGGCTATAAGATGCCACAGAGCAAACAGTAGAAGCATTGTTTATACTGATGAAACCTGGATAAATGCACCTGCACCACCTCTAAATCTTGGGTGGACACAACAATTACCTCTGCATCGCAAGCCCGGAAGGAAAATCTGACAACAAGAAATAAAATGCCAGGTGGATGTATAATATTAGTCCATGCAGGCAATGAAAATGGGTTTTATTTGTCAAGCTAAGCTGATTTATCATGGAAAGAAAAATGGCGACTACCATAATGAAATGACTGGACCATTGTATGAAAAATATTTTTCAGAAAAACTCAACACATCAGCAAACAGCTTAATTGTACTATACAATGCTTCTATTCATTCCAGGAATGGCTAATCTCCAAAGGTATCCCTATCGATAATGAAATGCATAAGACAGAGCTTGTGGAGATATTGGAATCAGTTTGGGCTCGATACAAACCTAAATGCATGTCAACAACATGGACATGAAGTATTGCGGCTCCCACCTTATCACTGTGAATTAAATCCAATTGAAGAGGTGTGGAGTCAAATTAAGAGGAAAGTGTCACATGAAAACACTATGTTTAATATAAATAACAGTGGACTAATTACGTTCGACATATACAAGATGTTGAACAACATATGTGGGAAACTGATGGCCTCCTGGATAGGACACACGATTATGTTGTCATCAATCTTGAAGAATCTGATGACAGTTGTTCTAGCAGTGATGAAAGCAGTAACGAATATGATGATCTAGGAGTAGCTCCTTTAGCTAATTAATGGTGAGTTTTTCATCTACTTAAATGTCTTGTTTTATTTGCATTTCCTCATATTTACTATAAAACTAGTTTGCATGCCATAAAAGAAAAAAACTATGTTTTTTAAATGTATAGTACATAGATTTGGAGAAAGTACTATTAATCTTGCCCCTCCACAAACAAACAAATACCATTATTTGAGTTTGGAAACATCTATCCCAATGATGTAGGGGGACACTGGTGCAGCCTGTAAGGTCTGTAGTAACTTTCTGGGTTGAATTAGAGTGTAGTATTATCTGTCCAATGGATCTGCGCTCCTGTAAGATATGCAAACTAAAGCTTACTTCCTTTCCTGCCTCAGCAAATCATTTCCCTCCCTGCATTCCTATCTCTCTCTTTTTTTTCCTCTCTCTTGCACTTGCACTCCAGTGTCAACTCGACTCCAACCTTGCATTATTCAATGTTCAAGAGCCATGACACTGGGGAAGTTTGGCAACATCCCTACTCGGTAAGTTAGCGTGGCTGTTGTTTGACGTAAGAGAGGAGAGTGCAGTGAAATGGTGTGAGTATAGACATGTACTTTTCTAAGAATGATGCCAGTGCTATAGGGGCACAGATCCGTTGGTCCGAGTATAATAGCTGTAGCTTCTTAATATTAATTTAAGAAATCATGTTTTACAACTATTTTTAAAGAAGTAAGGATGACAAGAGTCCCTATAAATATTATGTTAATCATCAAATGTTTCATGATGTAATGTAACTTTTGGTCATCCAATTCCGTTGTAGGCACTAAAAAACAGACTTTCTTCATAGACATATTATGTAATAGTTCATTTTAAAATACTAAATATAAACATGTCATGCATTTTTTCCCATTATATCACATACAACACATTTGTTCATTAATATTTTTTTCTAAAATTGTGCTAATATAACAAGAATACTAATTCATTTGAATTAAATTTAAATAACTTCCAAGTTGATAATTAATAACCTGTGTGTAGAGATAGTAGATTTTAACAATTACAAATTGAAAATTTAGTATTTTAAAAGTGTAAGTTTGCATTTTATAGAAATACATTAGTTCCATACTTAGAATTTTAATAGCATTTTATGAAAAAAAACCATAACAGCTTAAAAAGCAATCAGAACCCTATTATTACAATACTGAATTTTTATCCATGTAACATTTACTTTCTAATTTATATTAATACTTTTTATTTGCTTTTTAAATATTTTTTATCAATGCCAGTAGGTTGTCTTTATGACATTTCTGGTATTCTCTCCTGGCATTGACATAATTGTAACCCAATTCTTAAGTTGGAGCATCTGTAAGGCAGAGTTACATTGCCCCAATGATATGATAGATGATAATAGATAATGAAGCACCAGGAGAGTCCTTATACCTAAACTTAACTTAAATCCAAACCTGGGAATATATAGGAATAATTCCTTTAAGAAAAAATTCCTGGCGGTCTAACAGAGTTAAACCAAGAACCCCATGATCTGTAGACAGAAGCTCTGACCACTAGTTCATGAAGATGGTCTTGCTTTTCAAATAAGTCTCAGTCAATTTCTTATTGCAAAACTTGAACAATAGAATATTTGAATAACTAACATAAAAATGTTAATTTTTATAATTTTCCACTCTTTTTTTTTTATTTTATCCCTATCCAACTTGGTATTCAACTTTCTGCAACGAACACACTTTACTATGTATTAGGGATTATTTATTTTGTGAGATGGCCATTTAACACAAAAAATGACATTCTCTTCTCACCTATGACACTTAAAAATGGAAATAATGACATCTTGAGGCACAGGAAATTCATTAAAAAAATATTTCACTATTATTTTGCATGAACATAGTTCTTTGTATTTTATGTAGAATTTCTTGTGGATTTTCTACAGGATAGGGTTGTCAACTATGACAAACCTCCAACATGGAGGACCAGATCTATTAAGAAATGTCCTTAGATATGGTAATGAGTGTTGAACACTCTTTAAAAGTAACAAAGAACAACTCGGATTTTGAGAGGAAAGTCCTCAGGAGGATATTTGGATCAATGAATGAAGATGGAAGGTACCAAATAAGATATAAATATAAATTATACTTCTTGTTCACTGACAGTGTTAACTTTATAAAGAAAGCTAGATTACATTGGGTTGGCCATATTATCAGGATGACAGAGGACAATCCTATAAAAAATCACACTACTTAAACCCTGAAGGAAGTAAAAGAATAGGCAGATAAAAATCGGAATGGGGCAGAAGAAAATCTTAAGAAGCTTGGTTTTGAAGGATGGAGAAGGAAGGCATTGGATAGGGATGAATGGAGGAAAATCTTATCAGTACCCATGGTTCAAAATGGGTTGTAGAGGAATCTATGATGATGATGTCAAATTTAACATTTTATCATGAATTTGAAAACTGTAATAATAAACAAAGTTGGTTTGAAACATAAAATTACGATTTTGATAGCATTTGGAAAAATTTTTCAATTTAGTTTTTTGTTTTGTTTGTATATAGCCCAGACATCCCACATGAAGACACGGGCACTCCCTAGTGGGAGCTTCTTAAGCAATCTGATGTAGTTATATTGAACTTTATAGGAAAAAATCAACATGAGGTTTAATTTAAGATTAAATTAAAATACTTCATACCTCACCTCATATCCAGTCTTCTAATTATACTGCAGTTTCAAAGCCTTGGTAGCTTCATCTTCAGTAATATCTCGTTGAGTGATGTTATGTAGATCAGAAGAACTACTTCTTCTTCCCTCTGTTGATGGACAGATAAACCTCCGGATGCATTCAGAAGTTCCTAGTTGTGATTCATCTTGTCGCAAGTCCTCATCTTAGTCTTTCTTTCTTGTTTTTTTGAATGTGGATTTTTTTCCAAACCTTGAGTTCTTTTTGTTTTTCTATTTGTTTAATTAGACTGGCTTTTGATTCAATTAGATGTTTTTCAGACCAAGCTTGGTCAAACTGAATCAAAACAAAAGCCAGTCTAATTAAACAAATAGGAAAACAAAAAGAACTCAAGGTTTAGAAAAAATCATCCACATTAAAAAAAAACAAGAAAGAAAAACTTACAAACTTCAAAATTCCTGCAGATTCTGATTGGATCTGGAGGTTTATTGGTCCACCAACAGAGGGAAGAAGTAGTTCTTCTGATTGACATAACATCAGTCGACGAGATATTACTGAAGATGAAGCTGCCAAGGCTTTGAAACTGGAGTATAATTAGAAGACTGGATATGAGGTGAGGTATGAAGTATTTAAATTTAATCTTTAATTTAGTTATGCTTATTTACCAACATACATCAATGATTGTAACTGTGAAAAACTACTATCTCTACCAATAAGGCTATTTTATAATAAACTGAAACAAACTTTACAAGCGAACTCCTTTCATCCTGCTCGGGACATAGGTGCTCCCCTAGTAATGAGTTTCTTAACCAGACTAATTTAGTTACACTTATTTCCCTACATAAGTCAGTGAGTGATGTGTGGTTAGTACATCACCTCAAGGAGTCATAATAGGAAACTAAGATATTAATTGGAGTGATTTTGCATTCCTAAAAATCCATTGATTCCAGCCGGGTTTGAACCTGCGAATCTTGATAATATAGGCAGGAAACATAACCACTAGACCACTGAGATTGGCATTCTCCGAGTGTCTCTAAGATTTGTCTGCTAGTGTACTTGTTTGTTATAAGATAATTTTTGTAAATCTTATGCATTTTTAAATGAAATTTGATCTACACATATTTTGAATTTTCTGAACCGTTGTTACTGCTTAGGAAGAAAATAATTTTATCCAAACATGTGCCTTAATATCTCAAATAGAGTTTTTTTGCATGCAAAAGTCAAAGATATATTGCAGTTCAAATCCCTGGCTCAGTTTTAAATTTGCTCATAAGGTAATTTATATTAATAAATCTATACTTTAATGAAACTAAATTTATAAACCCAAATAAGTTTAAAGGTTTATTAAATATATTTCTGTTTGTTGTATTTGTAATTAAAATAAATAGTAAAATTGAAATAAAAATATCCTAACCATTATACACAATCACTTGAGTTTAACAGAACTTGAGTTCTTGCAGTGGCGACATCTCTAGTGTGAATAAAAGTTACTGTACTATCACTACCATTTTAGTAAGTTTGCATCTCTTTTCAATAAACCAAAGCACAACATTACACTTATAGCATTGATTCTTACACTAGTTTGTATATATTTTTAGAACTAGGGAGGGTCTGTATTAACTAATATTAATATTAACTATAAGTTATTTAAAACATTCTTGTAGGTGTGAAATATTGAATTTGGGAGATTATTATTTTTATTTAATTCTTATTTATAAGTGCTTTAACATAAAATATATATCAAAGGAAAATCATAGGGAAGTCATTCAACAATTGACTGAGAAAATATGCTGTACTTAATTTTAGACTGAGTGTGGGTATGCTTGTTGTGTACACCCTGTTCAAAGGCAAAACATGTGTTCGATCAATTTGGGTATGTTTTTAGTCTTTTTTTATCGCTTTTACTGTATCTGTGATTTTAATTTGGCCAATCTGGGTTCCAGATTGATTGCTGACTTTCTCAGCAGAATTATTACCAGGTACATTGTTTTATTTTGTATACTGTGTTTTAATCATTCCATTTTCATGATACTACCAAATGGTCTTCTTAATGAAATTCCAAATCAGAATTTGTCTTGATGGCTGAAAGAAATCAAGAAAAACCACAAACAGGTGGGCTAATTACAAGATTTGAACCTGAAACCTTCTTGAATATGAGTCTCAATTCTACCATGTATGAAAAGTTGCTCAGTTTTGGGGGAAAAATCTGTACAAATTGCCATTATTTTCTTAAATAAACTACATAAAAGGTTATATTGCAATTGACCTGTATTTGAAAACTAGTTTTACTGGATTGTACCAGATGTTATCAGTATCAACATGTGTAATGTCTAGAATAGGATTTTCATAAAATTTTAAATACATTAATTCATTTTGTAAAATATGAATACCATAACAGCTTTAAGAGTGATACACCAGATTAGTTTGGCAGCATAAGATTAATTTGATTTAAGTCAAGAAGTCGGCTACAAAATATTTTAAAGAATTTTAATTTAATGTTTTTATTATTCATTTAATACATCTCAATGAAGGGTACATTATATTTGAAGAGAAAAATATACGCTCAGACTGGGCTCATTTATTTTAATGTTCAATGGAGGAAAAAAAAAGTCTGATAAATTTGTTTAAGAATCAATGCTTTTGTAATGCACATTAAAAATAATGGATTAAATTTGTGTTATTTCTTAATTAATATTCACATATTTTAAGACATTATATTGTTTTAAATAAATAAAATTTCATGTAAAGTATTTAAAACTATAATTTACATAGTGAAGAGATTATGAGCAGGAATTCTTGGAGCAAAAGTTTTAATGAGATTAAAATTGTTTAAGTTGGGCCCTATATGTAATACAGACCTCTTCTATTCGATCTTATACAGTAATTAAATAGAATACTCTTAAGTTAATCGTGCCATATATGTCCTGTGATTCTGTAATCTGTAAAACTTCAAAAAAAAACTTTAACTTTAACAAAATAAATTTTATAATATAGTTCTAAGCGAATTATAAACAAGTTGTTTACAAAAAGTATAGCACTCATAATGATTTTTGTTAATACCGTAGACTGGGGTTACTTTATTGTTGTATGTATTTATGTATGAAGGTTACAGGGAAAGAACCAGTTAAATCAATTTTTCCTTAAACATACTTTTAGTTTATAAACAAGTTGGATAAAATGTTTTCATCTCACATCTTAAAGTTCCATGTTTTCATAATATCGGTTTCAAACGACATTTGCCTTCATCTTCAGCCAAACTTCAACTGTTGAAATTTTGCAGCTACTACAATCTTCTGAACTGCCATCTGGTGCCAATTTTATGAACTTGGAGATTTTGCTCACCGAGGACTTAAAAATTCATGGTTCTATATATTTGTTCTTTTGAATGTATATCTTTTTCCCAAACTCTTAATTCCAAAAACTTCGCTAAATATTTTAAAAGTTTAGTTTCTCTTCCAATTTTGTAATGCAAACCAAGAGCTATAATTGCTGATTTTTCAATGTCATAATTTTTAATATTTCCAAAGCGTTCTTTTGTAAGAGTTTCTAAATTTATTTTAGTTTCCCTATATATACTTTCTTGCAGTCATTGCAACTAATTTTATAAATTTCAGATTTCTTACTATCTGGGTCATTTAACCTTTCCTGGCACACAGGAAATTTCGAAAAAGTATTTAACAAATTCAATATTACATTGGCACCGATTAACAAATTTAGTCTGGATAATCTACTAATAACTAATAAAAAGGTTAAAGTCCCAGATAGTAAGAAATCTTGAATTTATCAAATTAGTTGCAATGAGTGCAAGAAAGTATATATAGGGAAAACTAAAAGGAATTTAGAAACTCATACCAAAGAACACTTTAGAAATATTAAAAATGGTGAAATTGAAAAATAGGCGATTATAGTTAATAGTTTGCCACAAAATTGGAAGAGAAACTAAACTTTTAAAATGTTTAGAGAATCCTTTGGAATTAACAGTTTGGAAAAGATATACATTCAGAAGAACAAATATAGAACCATGAATTTTGAAGTTCCCATGAACAAAATTTAATCTTTAAGGTCATACAATTGGCACCAAATGGCAGTTCAGAGGATGATGGCAATGGCAAAAATTCAACACTTGGGTTTGACTGAAAATGAAGGCAAATGGCCTTTGAAACCAGTATTGTGAAAACATGGAACTTTATGAGGTGAGATGCAAAACCTATCCATTTAACTTTCACAGGAAAAAAAAAAAAATGTAATATAACATATTTAACATTTATATATATATATTTAAATTAATATTGGGAAGTAAACATTATGAGGTTATATTATTAATAGTGAGTGGAGAACATATTTTTATCGTCTCACCTCATATGATTTCAAATTTCTTTGATACCGACGGTTTCAGACAATATCATGTCCTTCTTCAGTCATGGCTGAAGAAGGACATGATATTGTCTGAAACCGTCGGTATCAAAGAAATTTGAAATCATATGAGGTAAGTCAATAAAAATATGTTCTCCACTCACTATTAATTTATATATATTTTTTTCTAAAGTTAATATCCAGTAATAAAATAACCCCATCTTAAAGTAATTTAAACAATATTGTGATGCACTGCTGGATTAGCTTTTGAATTTTGTGGACAGTGGCGAAGAGTCAGGGTCTTGCCTTGTATGGTAAAAAAAAAAAAAAAAAGGATTCATAAGCTGTTGACTTAAGAATTGGAGGACCCATGGAGAAAGTTCTACACACGTCTATCTCTTTATGTCTGGAAAGTTTGATTCCTGAGACTCTAATCTGGTAAAGTCTTCAATTGGGGCTGAGAATATTCCTATCCTTGCACTGTGAGAGTCAGAAAGTCTAGTCATGTGTAGACTGTGGACCAGTAATGCAACATCAAGAGTCAAGGCAAGAAACTGTGTTATGTGAACCTGTCAGCGATTATAGAAGACTTTGTTAAACGTAAAGTAGTGAAGAAGAATCATTATTAACAGCAAGTTGTGTATAATAAGGGAAATTTGGTGAAGCAAATAAAGTGTATTTGGAAATTTTCTGTGAACATTTTTTTGTTCATTAAAAGACATTTCAATTGAGTGTGACCTACAGTTAGACAGGACAATATTATATGAAAAAACATATTCCTCTATAAGTTTATCTTTCGTATGCTACAAAAATTCCTGTTTCAGTTTCTCTTTTATGTCTAAACTTACTGTTTGTGTATATTTTCAAAGCATATTATCAAAATATGAAGTAGCATAACTAATTTAAGATAAAAATTAATGCTCAAACTGGGGTTTGAACCCTGGAGTGTTAATTTTTTTTCTTAAATTACATTCTACCCAGTATTGGAAAATGTTCATTTAAATAAAAACATAAAAAAAGCATAAATAATGTTTAAAATAATTATTTGACCAGTAAAACACAAAACAATGTGAACTCTACTTTGCTATTAACTTAATGAATGATTTGATTTATGAAGATAAATTAACATCCATAACATAACAAATTAAGAGAGTATCTGAAAATAATAAACACAAGATTCTTAAGACTTACCTAATATCCTTCTTCTATTTTGTCCATGGCCGTGCGAGTGACCATGTTCATGTTTCACAATCTCCACAACATTAGAAACTGTGTCTATTAATCTAGGGTCATGATGAGGTCCGCCCGGACTTCTTCGTATTGGTGTTGGTGATCGCCCTCGTCTACTGTAATTAAATATCACATAATAGATTATTACCGGTGTCTCATCCACAAAACTTATTGAAATAATGAATGAAAAACTGGATATTGATATACAAACAAGTTAATGAATCAAACTAAGAAAATTAACGTAAAACTAATAACAAGAAAACTAATTTCAATATTCCTGGAGACAAAGATTTGATCATGAGATTTGTCTGCCCAACACCAGAGGAAGAGAATAAATAAGGTTTCCAATGGTCATTTGAACAGTTAAGTGTATGATGGTGACTTTTGAAATGTGTGCCAGATGAAAGAGCAAAATATGAGGTCAGGTGTAAATAACTAATTCATTTCCTTTGATAAAATATCTAATAGTGTTACATTCTACCAATTATATGTTTAAAATAAAACTAATTAATTTGAGAAACACTCAAAGAAAATTAATACATCAGAGATATAATTGTATTAGGATGACAGAAGTAACTATCATGATAATGTGAAATTCTGCCATTAGATGACCATGACAATAACATCCCCTATTGGAAATGAAGCAAAATAAAACAATAAGTTTTACCTAAAATTTGTAGCCAGTTATCAGATATGAATTACTTATCAAAGAAATAAGTTCATTACACCTCACCTCTCATATTAGCTCTCTATTTTTGATCGGTTTCAAGGGAGTTAGTTTCTACGTTGGTTATTGACTGGGGATGGAGGTGATTTCTTTGAAATCAGTCCAAGAAAGAGAGCTATTATGAGATTAGGTGTAAAGTACCAATTGAATTTATTTGATAAAATACTTCACAATGTGAACTCCTATCAATTTTTATATTAAATACATTACAGCAAACTCCCGATTATCTGTGTTAATTGGGACCGAGATATGCACAGAAAATCGAAAAACATGGATAATTCAACTAAGTTATTTTAACAATAAACATGCAATACAATATTTATTACAGTACTGTAATTCAAAAACTGTTGTAATTACAATTAATTTAAGCAAAATTTATGTCTAGGAATCACAAATCTCTGTTCAAACCACGTGTTTTACACCAAGAAGTCCAATATTTTCCTCTGCTTAAATTTATTATTTACACTCTTTATGATTACAGTTCTTATTTTCCTAACGACATCAACATAATCAAATTAATTTTACCCCATATTATTTTAATAAGACGTCTATACATTTTAATGCTTCTTTGTGGCTAATTTTGTTTTCAATCGTCAATGAATTTTTTCCTCACTTTCTCCTTCCCCTCCCAACCCCGCACTTTGTTGACAATAGCCTGTCATTCAATGTTTTGAAGCCGGGTTCCCCGACATTTTTTTTTTCATAAACTGCTGCACACTGTTCTCGTGGACTACACTATCCTACACAATACAAATACAGTTCTATAACAACAAACTTTCAGTGTTTTTTTTTTTAACTTTTACAGGAATTAATCACTATGAGGTTTAATTTATGGTAAAATTAAATGTTTCTTACCTCTCCTCATATAAATCTTCTAAGTAGATCGCGATTTCAAGACCATAACGGTCTCATCTTCAGTACTTTTTTGGCGACTGATGTTATGTCGATCGGAAGAAACTCTTCTTCTTCCCTCTGTTGGTGGACCGATGAACCTCTGGATCAGGTCAAAATTTGCGGGAATTTCAAAGTTCATAAGTTTTCCTTTGTTTTTCTGAATGTGGATCTTTCCCCAAACCGTGAGTTCCTTTTGTTTGTCTAATTGTTTAATTAGGCTGGCTTTTGATTCAATTAAATGTTTTTTGGACCAAACATGAGCAGCTACTGCTGACTTTTCCACTTCTCCATTTTTGATGTTTCTAAGATGTTCTTTCACCCTTGTTTTCAAATTTCTTTTCGTTTTTTCAATATAAATTTTGTCACAATCACTGCATTTGATCTGATAAATTCCTGATTTGTTTTCATCTTCAATTCTTTAATTTTTATTGGTTTTAATTATCCTATTAAGGCTGTATTCGTTCTTCGATGCTAATCTTATATTAAACTTTTTCGAAATTTATGGTGTTTCAATGGATTCAACCATTTTGCTCACAAAGAGGCAGTATTCAATAGTTTGACACATAGATTGGTAAATATACCTATGAGCAAAGAAAACTATGAAAAAGAAAAAGAACATATAATTAATGCTGCAATAGATAACGGTTATGAAGTAAATATGGTACACAAGAAAATAAATAAATTTAAAAGACAAAAATTAATTAATGAAAGCACACTTATAAAAGAAACAGGAAAAATAAAATTCAAGAAATTCACTTACCATCCATTGAAACACCATAAATTCCAAAAAGTTTAATATAAGATCAGCACTGAAGAACGAATACAGCCTTAATAGGATAATTAAAACCAATAAAAATTAAAGAATTGAAGATGAAAACAAATCAGGAATTTATCAGATCAAATGCAGGGATTGTGACAAAATTTATATTGGAAAAACGAAAAGAAATTTGAAAACAACGGTGAAAGAACATCTTAGAAACATCAAAAATGGAGAAGTGGAAAAGTCAGCAGTAGCGGCTCATGTTTGGTCCGAAAAACATTTAACTGAATCAAAAGCCAGCCTAATTAAACAAATAGACAAACAAAAGGAACTCACAATTTGGGAAAAAATTTACATATGCAAGAATGAAAATACAACTATGAATTTTGAAATACCCGGTTATAAAGAAAGAGGCCTGATTTGGAAATTCTTCGGTCGGCCACCAGATGGCGCGGAGGTCAGTCTGCAGGATAGAAGGCCGTTGGACGTCAGTTGTGAACATGACGCAGCATTGACAATGTCACGAATTACGTGAAGAAACCCTGGGTCTGCTATAAATTATGAAGTATGAGGTGAGTGAAATGATAAAAAATAAACAAAACAAAAGGAACTCACAGTTTGGGAAAAGATCCACATTTAGAAAAACAAAGGAAAACTTATGAACTTCGAAATTCCCGCAAATTTTGACCTGATCCAGAGGTTCATCGGTCCACCAACAGAGGGAAGAAGAAGAGTTTCTTCCGATCGACATAAGATCAGTCGCCAAAAAAGTACTGAATATGAGACCGTTATGGTCTTGAAATCGCGATCTATATGAGGAGAGGTAAGAAACATTTAATTTTACCATAAACTTTCAGTGACTCACACAACGGAAATTTCCGAAATTGTACTGTATTCTCAGAATCTTGGTTGGTACCGTTAAACACAAGGGAGGAGGTTGCGAGTGAAGGTTATCCTATTGTGCTAGTTTCTAAGTGAAGTTCACAGTAGCACATTTAAAAATAAAGAATTTTTTCATAACAATACAAAATACAGTACAGAATTTTATCTTCATTTTTAAAAAAATACAGAAAAAAGAGCCATGCCCGGATAATCTGCATACCGGAGAATATGTGCATGGATAATTGGGAGTTTGGTGTACTTACAATTAGAGAAGATATAAAAATAATATGTTTTTTTGGAATATTTTCAATAGTTAATTGAAGACCTCCTTCAAATAATGATGTAACCAATAATTTTGTGTGATAGTCTTTTTATGTGGAACCCTCTCTTATAGCAAGCTCAATAGAGAAGTAAATGAGGCCATGTACTTAACAGTATGCCAATTACTAAGTAATTTGGGAATAATTACATTAATAACAGTGAATTTTGCATTCATGTTAATACTTAAAATCACCCTTTGGAGAAAGTAATAGTTACATTCTTTTTCAAGAGTTTGTTGATTCCTAGTGAAGTAACAGTTGGCACAAGCAAGATTGGGCTTTTACATACAAAACAATCTTTCTTACTGTCTTTATTTTTTGTTTCACTTATATATTTTCTGAAAGGCTTATATTCAATTAAAATTCAGGAAAGTTGCATCATCATTCACAATATTTGAAAATAATTGCAATTTCTAATAAAAAGAAGACAGGTTAAAACTAGATGGACACGGAGATAAAATTTGTGAGTGTTTATTCAAAAAATTAAGAAAACCGGGATCATTTTGATGCATTATTTTATTAATTTATTTTTCTCACATGGCTAATCAAGCCTGAAATTTTGTAATCTATATTTTGATAAAATCTGCATAGGAAAGACTATTTTTTAATGAAATTTGTCTATCCATAGGTGGATTATTGAATGATTTGCTTTGGAAAATCCATGAGCACTACTTTTGGCAGCGAGAAAAAAAATGTACTGTATATTCAATGTTTTTATTATTTATATTTCATACATCTCAATGATGGATAAATCATATTTGAAGAGAAAAATTACATGCTCAGACTGGGGCTTGAACCCAGCCGCAGCCTGAGCAAATAATTTTTCTCTTCAAATACATACTGTATATTATTTTTTTGCAATGTATAAATCATACTCAATGAAAAGAATTTTAAGTACAGAAATGGATGTTTTAAGAAGATCAGCTGGAAAATCTAGAATGGATAGAATACGAAGTAAAGAAATAAGGGAAATTATGGGTATACAAGAGGAGCTGGACATCATAGACATGATAGAAAACAAAAGATTACAGTGGTATGGCCATGTCAAAAGAATGCCAGAGCAAAGATTGCCAAAAATTGTTATGGAATGGATCCCAATGGAAAGGAGGAAAACCGAAGAAAACTTGGATAGAAGGGGTACAAGCAGCTATGAATATCAGAGAAATGGAGGAAGATCAATGGATGGACAGAGAGGAATGGCACTTGGTTTCTGGAAGACGGCGGCAGCTGCCATGATACCGGATGATGATGATGATAAATCATACTCAACCACAATAACTATGATGGAAACAATAAGGTCTTTAGGGAATATATCTATTGAGAGATTTACTATTTTATATTCTTTCTTTTTGGCATTTTGATTAAGCAAGGTTATGGTTATGTGAAGTTGAGTTAAGCAGTTTTACTGTATTATCAGAAAGGCATACTTTCATTACCTTGGACTAGGTGATCTTGACCTCGATCTTGTCATGTGCCCTGGGTAGCCTGGCGGATGGAGCCGTTGGTCTGGGAGGGAATCGGGAGACGGGTGGCGTGAACTGATAACTACATCCTCCATCACCTAACAATAAAAGATAATTATTGTTATTGACATTAAAATAACATAAATGAACATCCACACACACTCGTTTTAATCATAAATAAAATAAATGTGTGAAAACAAATTCTTAAAAAATCACCATAAATTAATTGGAAGCTAATAATGTGCTCTCTCAAGATTTTAGAATCTATAGTTGTATTTACAATCATATTGGCATATACTCTCACAATGATGTTTGATATTTGTTAGAATTTTGACCAGGCTGCTATAGTATGCATGCATCAAGCTTTATGTCAAATGAGACAGTTTTGTAGTAAAATGTGGCTGCCATTTAAAAAAATATTAAGCGATTATTAGTAAATAATTTTCCTGTGGAGCAGTTTGTGGGTATCTTGATAACAATAAACAATTGCTAACAATATATTAAATTATAATCAAATGAAAGCATTATATCTTATTTTTGCTGTATACCAAAAATGCCTTAGTGTATGTAGATAATTATCTATATTATAATTAATTATCACTTATATCAGGTGTCCTTTCATATAAGAGCTGAAGTAGTGGCGTGCATTCAAACCCAGCACTGCTGGGGTAATTAGTATATTCATTATTTTGGATTAAAATAAAATAAATTTCATTCAAATCCATTATGCATGAATATTAAGATTTAAATTTCCTGCTGCACAACACACATGCTGAAATTTATTGCATTCAGCTTGACAGAGCATTCTGCATTCACATCATCCTTACAAACACCAGTTCTTTGTGAGAGATGAGTTCACACATGTGCAGATAATATATTTTGATGTGTAGTTGCTAGATGAAGCTAATGTTTAAAGGTCTTATTATTCACTGTTTAAAAAAGCCTAAAGTAGACTTCACGGCCAGTCTGCATACAAAAGCAGTGGAGAAAAATCTCCATCCCACCATTGCCTGAATTCTTCAATCCAAAATCAGACCCACTGAAAATTGATGAAGTTATTATTTTATTTTATCTATATACTGTCAAGCTGAAATAACAGTAGCAGTGTTGGATAAATTAAAATGTATACTTTTCTAATTTTACAAGATATTAAACTGAAACTAACAAATTATGATGAGATTCAACATTCCATTTGCACAAAAAAACTGGTCTAATCTGTATAACTACTATTTAAGCTATGGATTGGATTAAATTGGATTTTGGCATTTTATGAAAAGCATAGTGAAACTTATCTGATCTTATATGTATAAATTTTATGGTAAAAATATCAGATAATAAAGTTGAAGTGACAAAAAGTGCCAATATAATTTTAAAAACAATTATGCATTTTCAACCAAGAAAATATACCATACTACTATGAGAACAAAATTTATATACTTTTTCAATCTGAAAAACAAATTGAATAAATTATAATAGTTTTTCATCAGTAACATAATAACAATAATAGAAAAATTAACTATTTTTAAATAAATGCTCAGACAAATCAAATTTAATATTTTAAGAGAAATATTTACAAAAAAACAAACAAAATTTTCAGTTTAATTATTACATTAATATTAAGAAACTAAAACTATTGTAATCAATGGCAATGAGAAACATTTTTGCCTGAACTAGAAATCGAACTCCAGTTCAGGCAAAATGTTTCTCTTAACCATTGATTACAACATTTTCAGCCATTATTCTACAAGGTGTGATATTGTCAACAAAATTTTTAAAATGGTAATATATTTTTCTTCTTTTTCTGAAAGATTTGTTTGGTTGTTATGGGAACAGTAGAGACTTTTAGGTAGAATTTTTTATCACTCACCTCATGTTGTTCTTCTTATTTGAAATAATGAATATGCCTCATAGTGTGAATTCCTAAAATAAGTAAGTAAAGACTTTGTTACACAGGTTATTCATATGATAGGAAACAATTCACCTGCAGTATTGAAAACATTTGAAAGGAATTCACACTTATATTCAGTCAATACCAGATTATAAAAGGGGAGGATTTGAACATAATAATTTGAAATTTATTTGTTGTAATAGTTGTATAAATTATGATGAAATCTATTATAAGACTTGAACAAATGAAATTAAAAAAAAATGCATGTAAATAAAGTCTACAACTATATTACCTTTCAGAAAAAGAAGAAAAAAATTATAATTTAAAAATATTGTCAATATAACACCAAGTAGAATAATAGCTGAAATTTCTCCTTTTTTTGTAAAAAAATTCTTAAACTATTAGATTTGATGTTTCTGAGAATTAAAAAAAAAAGTCAATTTTTATTTGATTGGTATTATATGTTACTTATAAAATACTCAAAGCCCTTAAAAAGTTATGAATTAATATCACGCAATGTAAGTGCAAAACTATGAAAAAAGTGCAACATGTTTTATTGAATAAACATGCAAAACACATGCAGACTAACTAGAGAGCAGTAAATACTGGTTACCATGGACTATATCTTTGTAATAATAAATTCAGTTAAAAATATCTGTACACTCAACTCTTAATTGTTCTATTACTTAAGAAAAACCATAATATATAACTTTTCAAACATGAATGTATTATATTTTAGTACTATTCCCATTATATAGTTTTGCCCATAACACATTAAAACAATTTAGAAGTTTGCAGAAAATATAAAAAATAATGTTTTTAAAGACATAAACAAGATATTAGCTGTGTAGGATTGTATAGTCAAGATGTTAGCTGTTAATAATTATTATTATTATTGTTGCACCTACTTTAAATTTATCATCACTGTGAACATTATTTATTTTTATCTAATGATCTCGAGTTTGACTCTAATTGGGTTATTTTTCCAGCCATTTTTTTTTCTCTCAGCAACAAAATAGATAAATTTTGTTTTTGCATGCCATTTGACCATCATAATCAGAGAACTCCAATTTCATCATTTTGTAGATCATGACTTTCTTGACATTATACAGTACAAAACCTTTAAAGGACAAATCTCATATATATGTGAAGGCAGGCCCATGCCCTCTACCTCCATATATCTGATGCATTGTAGCTGCAACTTTAAATTAATATGAGAGTTTTATGAGATATTATAAAGCTGTATAAAAAAATCTGGACCTTTGTAAATGAATGAGACTTCCCTTTCCTGTAGCCAAGATAGGTCATTTTTCTTTTGGTATTTGTTTTCTTTTAATACTTGGAGAGGGGTTATTTTTCTCAAAAATAAAACAGATATTCATATAGGTGTACATTAATCACATGAGACCTACTATTACAGTAAAACTTGTTTAATCTGGAATGTGAATAATGTGGAAATCTGTCCAAAGTGAACAAATTTATTGGTCCTAGCAAAATAATAGTAATTTTACATGTAATGACGATTTTATTATTAATTTAACACTTCTCATTGAAGGATAAATTATATTTGAAGAGAAAAATTTTGCCTAGACCGGGACTCGAACCCGGGACCCTTGGCTTTCCGGGCCAAGTGCTCTACCAACTGAGCTACCGAGGCGAGTTACGGTCTAGACGCAAATTTTTCTCTTATGTACGTTGTAATTCCCTTGTGCCAAATGCTTGAAACCTATAGCTTCTATCTTTGCAAATGGCGGCTTCTTAGTTAAGAAGACATTTATTGGGAATTTAACACTACTTTATAGCCAGTAGGGCTTCTATTGACGATTTTATTATTAATTTAACACTTCTCATTGAAGGATAAATTATATTTGAAGAGAAAAATTTTCGCCTAGACCGGGACTCGAACCCGGGACCCTTGGCTTTCCGGGCCAAGTGCTCTACCAACTGAGCTACCAAGGCGAGTTACGATCTACGGGTTCGTGTCCCGGTCTAGGCGAAAATTTTTCTCTTCAAATATAATTTATCCTTCAATGAGAAGTGTTAAATTAATAATAAAATCGTCAATAGAAGCCCTACTGGCTATAAAGTAGTGTTAAATTCCCAATAAATGTCTTCTTAACTAAGAAGCCGCCATTTGCAAAGATAGAAGCTATAGGTTTCAAGCATTTGGCGCGAGGGAATTACAACGTACATAAGAGAAAAATTTGCGTCTAGATCGTAACTCGCCTCGGTAGCTCAGTTGGTAGAGCACTTGGCCCGGAAAGCCAAGGGTTCCGGGTTCGAGTCCCGGTCTAGGCGAAAATTTTTCTCTTCAAATATAATTTTACATGTATTTATTTTGTATAAAACGGAATCTGTCCAACGTGTAAACGGAAAATGTTTATAAGGCGGAAAGATAAAAAGAGAAATAAATTAGTTTCCACTTCATTGAATTCCAGATAGGCAAATTAACAATAAGTGATAATTCCTGTTACCGGGTGAAGTAGAGTTTGTATCTGTATCTGGAATTTTCTTTCGGCCTCACTGCACACCTGTTTTGCGAAATACAGATTCATTTATCAAATACAGTATTTGGCATGTGACATCTGTCTTATAACCAGTGCACTATAAAATCTTAAATTAGTTTAAGATCTGAGACTGATTGTGTACATATCTTTCGCAGGTAGCATTCTGAATTTCCAGAATAAAGATGGCTAAATCGTATGTATCATTGTCATTAAACGAAAATGTGAACATGATTGAAGATAAAGGAAAACAAACTCTCAGACTAAATTTAAATGTGGAAAAACCCAAGTTTATGAGATTTTAAAACACAAAGAAAAAATAATTAATGAATGGATACACGGAAATGTTCAAATGAAGAAGAAAAAAAGTAAATGATGAAATCAATGAGGTATGGGAGTGTTTTACAAGTGCACGATAAAAAAATCTCTAAATTTCCGGACCGATGCTCCAAAGTCAAGCTCTAGCTGTTGCTATAGCCTATCCCTAGAGAATAACGATTTCATAGCATCTTCAGGTTGGTTGTGGACAGTTTTAAAAGACGACACAATATAGTGTGGAATGAAATTTGCGGGGAATCAAAGGATATGGACGAAAATGTAGTTAGTGAGTGGAAACCGAAACTGCATACATTAATATCAGGATATGCGCCTAAGAGACATCTCTAACACTGATGAAACAGGACTGTTTTTTTGCGCATTACCGTCCAAGTCACTCGAACATACTATACTTCACTTTCCGACGGCAGTGGAACTGCAATTAATCCAGGGTACATAAAAAGACATATATAGTGCCCTATAATCTAAGATTGGTTAATAATTTTTGTTTTTTATAATGCGGAATGTTGTTTAATGTGCAAAAAAAAATTGGTCCCATGCGATTCTGCTTTGAACAAGTTTTACTGTATATTGTTTTTCTTCCATATAAGACTGAAGAAGATAGGTTTCGTAAATTTAAAAAAAGGTCAGAATAGATTACATTGTTTAAACAAATATGAAAATTTTAATGGAGCATGAATTCTGAAATATTTATATCATTTGACACCAGAACAAGATTATTTAACAGTGGAATAGCAGGCCTACAAAGTCTAACAATATAGGTAAAAATGCTTGAAAAATTGTACAAGGTAGATTTTAAGTAAGAAACAAGTGAGAGTTGTGTGAAATAAAGATTCATCAGAGGAAGGTAAAATGAAAACTACAAAAGCAAATTCAATACAGTAAATCCATACAGGTAATATACCTGCTTTGAACAGTTATATGCTTTTATTTCCCATATGATTGGTCTTAAATCTGTTGTGATACAATTATATATGTCTAACTGTTTTAATAAAATGCTAACACAAAGTTGGATAGAATAATCATTATATGAAAGCTTCTATGAAAGTGAAAATTGCATACACCTTTCCTCAAATAAATAAATTTGGAGGTAATATGGCTCCAATATTATATATTTTTCTTTCATAGTACAAGAGTCAATACTGCATGTAATAATTTCCACTGAATCTATTTAGCTTTTCTTCTTTCTGCAATGAAACCATATACGGATAATGAAATCTTATTTATACAGGGTCTTAATGAATTATGTCCAGTGTCATAGCTGAGAGGTTTAAGGCATGATGCCTTGGTACAGAGCTTGCACTTGTTCGAATCCCCATGGGGAAAGAAATTTTCTCATGGAATTTTGGCCAGTATGGGACTGATACCCACCCAAGATCGTGAAGAATTTGATTGATTGATCACCATTTGTCCCCCATCAGGACATGAGTGCTTCCCTAGTGGGAAGTTTCTTAACCAGGAGACAAATTTGATTATGCTTAACTTTTACAGGAATTAATCACTATGAGATTTAATTTATGATAAAATCAAAAGTTTCCTACCTCTCCTCATATAAATCTTCTAAGTAGATCGTGATTTTGAGACCATAACGGTCTCATCTTCAATACAATCTTGGCGACTGATGTTATGTTGATTGGAAGAAACATTTCTTCTTCCCTCTGTTTGGTGGACCGATGAACCTCTGGATTAGGTCAGGATTTGTGGGAATTTCAAAGTTCATAACTTTTCCTTTGTTTTTCTGAATGTGGATTTTTTCCCAAACTGTGAGGTCCTTTTGTTTATCTATTTGTTTCATTAGACTGGCTTTTGGTTCAATTAAAGGTTTTTCGGACCAAGCATGAGCAGCTACTGCTGACTTTTCCACTTCTCCATTTTTGACATTTCTAAGATGTTCTTTTACCCTTGTTGTCAAATTTCTTTTTGTTTTTCCAATATAAATTTTGTCACAATCCCTGCATTTGATATGATAAATTCCTGATTTGTTTTCTTCTTCAATTCTTTCATTTTTATTGGTTTTAATTATCCTATTAAGTTAATTAATGTTCCAATAGATAACGGTTATGAAGAAAATATGATATACAAGAAAATAAATAAATTTAAAAGACAAAAATTAATTTATGAAAGCACACTTATATGAGAAACAGAAAAAATAAAATTCAAGAAATTCATTTACCATCCATTGAAACACCATAAGTTTCAAAAAATTTTCAAAAAGCTTAATATAAGATTGGCACCGAAGAATGAATACAGCCTTAATAAGATAATTAAAAGTAATAAAAATGAAAGAATTGAAGAAGAAAAATCAGAAATTTAACAGATCAGATGCAGGGATGTGACAAAATTTATATTGGAAAAACAAAAAGAAATTTGAAAACAACGGTGAAATGTCAAAAATGGAGAAGTGGAAAAGTCAGCAGTAGCTTCTCATGCTTGGTCCGAAAAACATTTATTTAAATCAAAAGCCAGTCTAATTAAACAAATGGATAAACAAAAGAAACTCACGGTTTGGGAAAAAATCCACATTCATAAAAAGAAAGGAAAACTTATGAACTTCGAAATTCCTGCAAATCCTGACCTGATCCAGAGGTTCATCAGTCCACCAATGGAGGGAAGAAGAAGTGTTTCTTCCGATCGACATAACATCAGTCGCCAAGATTGTACTGAAGATGAGACTGTTATGGTCTCGAAATCGCGATCTACTTAGAAGATTTATATGAGGAGAGGTAGGAAACATTTGATTTTATCTTGATTATGCTTATTACCCTACAGATGTCAGCAAGGGAGATGTGGTTAGTACATTCCCTTGAGGAGATATCTAATAGGCAACTAAGAAATTACTCGGTTAAATTTTGCTCAGAGGTCTTTTTATTCAAACTTGAGGTTCTTTTTGAGCCTAAAAACTTCAGATTTGGAACCCACAGCTTTAAAGTCTCTGCTGGAAGACTTGTCCCTTGGATTTTTCCATCCTAAAAATCCAATGACTCTGAAATTATTGTGATGTAATTCATTAAAAAAGTTCATGGTGCTTCAAGCCTAGAAGGCCCTGGTCTACAAGCAAGCTGCTGACCTCACATCCACATGTGTAAATCACAGAGGTGGACGATTATCCAACTAGTATAGGGATGACTTGTGATCAGCATGTTGGGTCCTCCAGCCGTTATACCTGGTTTTCTTAACCTGGAGCCACTACTTATATTAGCTATCCTAATTCTTCATACCGGCTGCAGTGGTCTGGTGGTTAGGTTCTTGCCTCTAGTCCCAAGGGTCATGGGTTCAAACCTGGTTGGTGTGGAAATCTTTTAAGATGGAAAAATGCTAGGGACAAATTCTCTGGGAGGGACTTTAAGCCATGGGTCCTGAGTCTGAAGATTTTCAGGCTCATAAAAGAATCGCAAGCCTGAATAAACAGGCTTCTATGCAAAATTTAACCGACCTTCAAACCATCCAAATAATACTTTAGTTCCTACTGATGTCTCATTGAGATGATGTGGTTAACATGTCACTAGTTGACATCTGTAGGTAAATAAGCATAACTAAATTACCTTGGTTAAGAAACTCCCACTAGGGAGCACCCATGTATCCATCCAGAACGTATGGGGTAAATAGATAGATTGAGTCTATGGTATATAAAAACCTGTCGTCACAGAAGAGGAATTAATTTCTCATATAATTGCTCAGGCTATAACTTTTTCATAACACACCAGAATTATTAGATCAAGTTCTATGATCTTTCCTACATTGATGTTGACACTGCTGTGATTATGGAGGTCGGCATTCATTCTCTAAGGGTTGAATGTTTAAACGCATTAGACAGTAAAATGCGTTCTCTGCTGAGAAAGTTTTATCCAAATACATTTTGCTTACTCAGAACTCTATTCATGTGATAATAATTGTAAGCTACCTGACAAGGTACCTTAAGATCATAGCTCAAGATAGAAACTTATCGTGAAAATCCCGAAGGGAACCGATGTAGTTTGAAAACTTTGCAGCTTTATCCAAGATGTCGGACCTTGAAGACTATGATTATGTTTTCGGTATACGCGGAGAAGAGGAATTTGATAGAGTCTACCAAAGAATTCAACTGGAAGAACAGGAGAATCGGAGTAATATTGCATGACGCAGACGTCATTGTATTCGGTATTATTTGTGGGATGCAAGCGTAAATGCATTCCTCTATAGCAGATGAAAATAACGGAAGTGGTTTTATCGCTGAGAATTCTGGGTAATTCGTTGCCAATATTACGAAAACGTCAACTTTCATGCATGACCGGTAAGTCGGCCATTAATTCGATCTCAGCAATTGCTCACGGTGAGTCAGCTCACCAGTGATTGGAAGTAATTTGAGTAGAGACTAATGTCTAGTCAATGTGAGAACATTTTTATTTCCGTATTAATTTACTTTATTAATTTTAATATGAAGATAATACCCTGTAAGCAAGTGTGTTAAATATCCTAATTTAATGTTTCTATTATAGAATTTAACATTTCTCACAGAAGGACAAATTATATTTGAAGAACACCAGCCTAGGCGTAACATTTTTCTCTTCAAATTTAATTTGTTCTTCAGTGAGAAATGTTAAAATCTTCTTCTTCTTCTTCCTTCCAAGTATTAGGCCAAGGCCTGTTACGATCCTATAGAAAATTTTCCCCTCCAGCGTTTCATAGGCCCAGTGATCTTCGTCCTCTTGGTATATAATTATAAACAGCTTTGGGGATCCAATTTGAACTCATTCTTTTAAGATGGTGTTTCCAATTTAGTTGGTACCGTTTAATATATTCCAAAATTGGCATACTCTTCAATCCTTTTAAGATATCGGTGTTCCTTTTCTGATCCCATCTGGTGTAACCCGCTGTTCTGCGCATTAATCTCATTTCACAAGCCGTTATTCTGCTTTCATGTTGTCTTTTTAGTGTCCATGCTTCACTACCATAGGTCAACACTGGTCTAGCCAAAGTGTTATATAAACGTAATCTGGTGTTTTTTTTGTACAAGGGATGGTTTCATAACTTGATTAATAATTCCTAAACTTTTATTATAACTAGTAATTTTTTCAGGGATATCTTTTTCATCCCAGATAGAGAGATAATATCCAAGGTATTTAAATTGATTAGATCTCTCTAAAATTTTATTCTGGAGACAGATTTTACTTTGTATGGGGTCCTTCCCATGAAATGCCATAATTTTAGTTTTGTTAATTGATATTTCCATATTAAATTTGGCACCTATTTTTTGTAAATTATAAATTGATCGTTGCAAATCATTTTCGGAAAGTGCCGGAAGAGCTAAATCGTCTGCAAAAAGAATAGCATCGAGTTTGAGGTTCCTATTGATGGGTATATATCCTCGTTGTGTTTTCCTCCATTTGTTTATTAATTTATTCATATATATAATGAAAAGCACCGGTGAAAGTCCACATCCCTGTCTTATTCCAGTGCTGATCTTTTCCCAAGAAGATAATTTGCCATATGTTAAAATTATAATAAAATATCAAAAGAAGTTCTACAGGTTTCATAAAATAATATTAAAATTCCCATTCAAAGTCTTCTTGAATAAGAAACTGCCATTTGGCATGTCAATCGGCAGTTCGTAGCTCTTGGGAATTCTATAAGAAAAAGAAAAAACTGTTTAGATTGGAGGCCTAGGATAGCTCAGTGGCAAAGTGCTAGTGTATAAAACTAAAGGTCCTGGGTTCGAATCCCAGTCTAAGAATAAAATTTTTCTCTTCAAATATAATCCTAATTTAAGTTACTTTCATTTCCCGGTGCATCCTTTAATCCACATCACTGTTCAGTGTTCTTCAGTACATTATTTAAATAGTAAAGCATTTCATCAATATGAATGATTGTGATTTTTACATTTAAAACTTACTTGCATGATAATTATTAAAACTATGAAAAATAACAGAACTATTTTAAAGAATAAAAAAATGCAGGTATCTTAACTTGTATTTAACATGCACAGTGATCTCAATCACTGGTGGCGAGTAATTTATCCACTGAGCTAAGATACTTAGTTCAGAAACTTTCACAATTTATTGAATGATATAATTTCAAATGGATCTTCATTAGTCAGTGGCAGACTAGTCCATTAGAAATTTCATATCATATCTCTGATATCTGAACCAACAGACCATATAATTCCCTATCTCAAATTGCTTGTCTTAAAAATTCTCTATAATCTCTGAAATTATTTTGGTGTAATTCATTAACATCCTGTATATAAATTCATGTTATTAGATTGATCTGCATTATCAAAAAATTATTTTTCATCTAATTTTACTTCCTGAGTCGTAAAAATGCAAGAACAGCTTTCTAGTTTTAATTCTCTGAATAATGAAATAGTTTCGAATAATAAATTTTCCTATATAGGCTTTCAGACTGATTCATAATATTTAATATAAAGTTTTTATATTTTATTTTAAATCATCAAAATCTTTCTCTGATAATTCTTATTCTGAATATTTAAAAACTGATTTTATTATTATTATTATTACAGTATATAATATTAATTCATCCGAAATCTGATAACTACTTTACAATCATGAAAAATATGTATATATGGTACCCTATGGTTTTGAAAGTATGACACATTGGAATTTAACACTGTCATTAAGAACTTATATAAATATGATTGATAAAAACAAGCCCTTCTAACTTAACAAGCATGATACACTAAGCAAAATTATAAATATAAGTTTTTAATTGCAGTATGAAATCCTTAAGTATTATACTTTCAAATTCAACAAGTATGTAAATATATTAAAGCATGAAACATAAGCATAATTAAATTGTTTGAGAACCATACTTTCTAACAATGTTACAATGACATGAAATACTAAAAACTAGAACTATGAGCCTCAATCATTTAAATAAATTGTAACAACCACTACATTTCAATAATTTCTATTTAATTTTAAATATTTAGAAGACAATGAAATTTTATATCCAATGTTCAGATTCTATCATATCTCACAACGCAAGTAAACTATATAGAGGATATTACTCAAGTCTATTGAAAGAATGAAACAATTTAAATTAAATTTATAATTTTACAGTTCAGATAAAACAAGATATTGAAATTGGTTCTTGTTGAACAATAGGCAATTATAACTAAGTTTTTAATATTTATAACAATTAAGAACATAAGTCAGAAAATTTAAAAAGCCATAGGCATTTTTACAAACATTAAAAAATGATTAAGCAAAATATTTAATCAATAGAATATTATATATTTCAATAAAATACCGGTAATTATAATAATGTGCTGCATTGTTGATCCATTGCTCAAAAGATCACCATTGAATTCTGGGGACGCGGCAGGATTTGGATCTTGCCTTATAAGGCAATATTAGATTCAAATTGTGTGCAATTGTAAACAACCTTTTCAGACATGCTTTGTGGAGGGATCATTTTCCAGATGCATCTCTTTCTGGAAAAAATCAGCCTCTCGAGCTTTTTATTCGAGAAGGGTCTAGAATAGCTTCCACATAGTTGCAATATTCTTGCATATATATAAAGGGGTGCAAATGGTTCTGGCAAGTCAATTGCGAATAAGTCATAAGAGTGAGTCATTGGGTCAGAAGACTGTCACCACTTGTTGTGATCTCCAAGCAAAAAACATTTTTAAGTGAAAAAATTAAGTGTAAATAACTAAACTATAAAATAACTGTGTTTGTAATAGATTTTTTTAGCAGAAAATTATATCTGTATAAAGAGGAGCACTGGAATAAATAAATAAAAATACATAAAATTTGGAAATTTTATGTAAACATCTGTGAAGTTAAATTAGAAATTGAATTTTTTCCATCACTACCATCATCCCTGACAATACAATACTCAGTAAGAGGAGATACATAAAAAATGCTGTATTAGGCCTAACATTTGAAATAAACCAAGATGTCAGATATTGCAGATGAAATATACACAAATGGACATACTGTAACAATGATGGTTGTGGAGGATTGCTAGCAATTGGAGAAATGTTCTAATAGAAAAAAACTAAATTTTCTTTTTTACATGTTATATACAGTAAAAGCTCCTTATTCACAGGGGATATATTCCACAAATATGCCGCAAATACAGAAACTGCAAATATGGAATGGTAATTTGTATGGGTATATAGGGATAAGTTTCAAGGTTCCAAAATAAAATTAAAATTATCAAAATAAAATCAATTAATGGGACATTTTGAACAATTTATATTAATTATTACTGTCAATCTTAGACAAGGGCTTAAAGAACTTAGTATTTTTTTCCTGTTTTGCCGCTTTTAAAAGGTCTTTCAATTCAGATTGATATTCAGCTGTGAATACAGCAATAGAATTCCTTATTTTGTCTTTGGATTTCTTGATGAATCTTACAGATGATTCATTATAATAGCGTGATATAGATTCAAATGACTCGCCAACGCGTAAACAGTCAAGCATTTCTATTTTTAATGTATGTGGCAACACCACTTTCTTCCGCTTCAGAACTAATTTTCTTTCCTTTTACTTGACATTAGTTAAGAATAAGATTAACTTGGGCTCCAGTGAAAAGACAGAGGGATAGAATACAGACGGCAGAGATGCGGTTCCTAAGACAAGTAAAAGGATGTACAAGACTTGATAGAATAAGAAATGAGGATATAAGAGAAGAATTGAAAGTACGGCCTTTATTGGATAAAGTCACGAATTACAGACAGAAATGGATTGATCATATGGATGGAATGAGTAAGGAGAGATATCCATTGTTAGCCAGAAATTATCAAGCAAGAGGAAGGCGTGATGTTGGAAGGCCTAGAAGACGTTGGGCTGATGCAATATGAAGTCGGAACGGGCAGTTGCCTAATCCCTGGAGTGATGATGATGATGATTAAAACACCTACTGATCAGGTATATAAAAATTTAAAGGATCCATAGTACATTGCAAGAAAGCAGAAGAGATGCTAGTTATTGAATAAAAATTATTGCAACAAATGACAAGTTGTAACAATAAAACACCAATCGTGGTGAGGATGACATTTATCAATGGGCATAGCGGCACGTAAAACACAGCGGCAGTGGCTTTTAACAACAAACTTTAGACTTAGTGACAGTAAGGTTTGTTTTACTTTGACATTAATTTATAACAGCAAATGAGATGCGATTTAATGCACCGTACAGCAGGCTTTACAAAGTGGGATCATAAAAGAAATGAAGAAATTATGGAAAAGTTGGATGTAGAACCCATTCTTCACCATATACAAAACTACCAGAACAACTGGAAAGCCCATCTTCAACGAATGCTGTCTCATAGAATTCCAAAAACCATGCTTCGTTACTGTCCCCATGGCAAAAGATTGCTGGGACATCCAAAAAAGCACTGGGTAACTCCTCTTTGAGACCATAATAGGCCACATGGTGCCTAAAACTTGCATGGATGATGATGATTAATTTATCCATTTGGTTTGAATCACTCTTTGTAAAAGCCATCTTGGCATGTGCCTGCAGTAAAAAAGTTGCCGATGCGTTAATAAAGGATACTAATCCTTCTAATACACCAAGTGGATCCACAAATAAAGAAATTTTTAGCCGCACATACAAGAACTGTGACACAATTTTTTAACCTGCAAATAATGAAAATGCGAATAAGGAGCTTTTACTGTACACATATATTATATATTCTGAGATTTTATCATCTTCATTGTACTACAGAAAGTTTAGCCTGTTTCAATATAAAGGTTCTTATGAAAATACTGGAGTATAGACTTATAATATTTCTTGTAATTTGTAGTTGTTTTATCTGCAATGGTTGAATTGCAAGATTGTACTATTAGGATTGTATCATGGATTTTGGAAACACAGATTCTAATGACCTGGATCAGGCTTGAACTTACACCTTCAAGTCAACTGGCAAACTTGTTACCAATGATCTATTCAGATCAGTAATTATCATTTATTATCAATATAAAGGAATATTAATAAGATATTATGTATAATTTTATAAAAGAATTTAAATTAGAGAAGTTATTTTCTACCAAATTAAATTACTTGAACATTTATTTATGAATTTATTATTTTTTTGTGGCAGATTTAATAATATTACTTACTTTTATGATAAACAACTAATCATAATTTTATTTTAGAAAGAAAAATTACATTTGAACGGGTGCCGAACCCCAGACTCTGACTCTGTACAATGTCAGGGGATGAAATTCTACATCTGAGAATTATCCTAGAAATATTACTTGATTGAATATCAGAAGATTCTTTAACATGTCATTTGCTAGCTTTTAACTTTCCCTAACTCAAAATATTACATTAATCTTGCCTAGTATCAAATCTAAGAACTTTGGATTCAGAGAACAGTTATATTACTGCTAAACCACCAATAACAAATACAGAATTTGCTTAACAGAATAAGCATATTGAAGTAGGTGCAAATGCCATAGAATAAACTAAACACTTACATATGTAACTCAAATGCAAAATACATAAAAAAAAAAAAGAATTAGTAGCATGTATTTTAAATTAAATATATGTCTTCTAAATATTTAAAATTATTTATGAATATATTGGGTATACTTCTTTCTAAGAAACTAAAATTAAATTTATTTTAATATAAAGAATTTAGAAAAATAATGTTTTTAATTGTATAACAAAATAAAAATCTCTATTGATTATAAATCTTAAATAATTTTAAAAGTTTATTGAATATTAATTAATATTGTAATTGATGATTATAAAGCTACAAGCTAAACTATCAAAATATTATATTCTATAAAATTCTAGATAAATTCATATACTACTCACAAGAACTAGAAGAAACTAAGTTTATGTAATGATTCCCACTTATATGTTGATCAGTGGTGAAACACATATTTAGTGTTGTATCTATTGCAACATCAAACTCACATTTTATAATAATACTAATGTTAATTAACATGTGTTAGGTGTCAGAGATCTTGTGCCATTTTATTATATTTTGCCATAGTCATCATAATGGGTGGAGTCTCTGTCAATTGCAATTTTACAGCATAACAATCTTCAAATTCTGCACATCAGTTTTACATGAAATTATGTTAAAAGCATAAATTTTAACACTTAATTGCATAATGTATTCATTACATTTGTTGCAAAATGAAATTGGAAAATAACTGAATTATTATTGATATATATCATGAAAATTTAACAGCATTCAATTCTGAAATACCATATATACTCACAAAATAATAACAATATATTTCTAAATAAATAAGGTGAATTCGGATTCATCTTATCTCATAAATTGTTGTGCTCTATTTGAACATGTTTCAATATGCCATGCATACCACCATCAGACTGAAAAAGCTGATCATGGTATACATTGCACATCGAAACATGTAGAACACAACAATTTATAAGGTAAGATGATTTCGGATTCACCTTATTTATTAAGAAGAATCTCATAATGTTACTTCCTATTGTAATTTATTAACATATTTGTAATTAAATTTTTAGTTTAAAAAATTAAGGAGGGACATTATATGTGCATCCTGCGCCGTAGCCGAGCGGTTAAGGTAGGAAGCCTTGGCGCAGAGCTACGAGACTTGCGCTGGTTCGAGTCTCCATGGGGGAAGACATTTTCTCATGGTATTTCGGCCAGTATGGGACCGGTGCCCACCCAGCATCGTGAGGCAATTGGGTAGCTACAATAAGTAGCGGCTCCAGGTTGAGGAACCAGCTATAACGGCTGGGGGACTCGACATGCTAACCACATGTCACCCCTACACTGGCTGTTGATCATCTACCTCTGTGATTGACACATGTGGATGTGAAGGGCCAGCAGCCGGCTGGTAAAAGGGCAACCGCTGAAAAGTGGAAAGGCCCTCAATCGGAATCGGACATTATATGTGCACATATTCAGAAGCTACTAAGTACAAGAAATTAAAAATAATAAACGAGAATAATCTTTGAGGAAAAGTATGCAGCCATTAATTTATTATGAAAATTTATTTTAAGAAATAATTACAAGAATTAGGCCTATGTAGACTAATTTTAATTTGGTGTACTTTATTTAGGAAGAGGTAGGATGAATGCACTATTTAAGAACCCTAAAAGTTAGTAGAATGGATGAGAATATGAGCAGGTACAAGAAATGCAGTTTTCACCAAACTCTTAATATTGCTTTTGTAATGTTAATGCCTACCTATGATATTGACAGAAATAATTCACTTTCTTCTACATGGGTACAAAATTTGAATCAGTTTTTATTTTGGTTTTAATACGTACATGTGAAAATAAGGGAAGGTGTTTGATGCTACAGGGTTTTATATTTGAGTAAATATGGTATTCATTAAATTCAATTGCCACATCTTTCTAAGCGAGGCACAGAAGTATAGTTGCTGTATTGATCATTTTTTAAACTACAGGACTTTTCTCTGAAGAGGTTATAAATATTTATAAATGCACAAACTTGTTTAAAATTCAATTTTGTTTTCTCTCCATTAAGTAATTAATTTTGTTATTAAATCATGCTGGTGTTTTTGCCACTGAATTTGCAGATTAAGGGTTTATACTGCTACGACGTAAAGCATATTAAACAAATTTTCAGTTACATTAACACCTTCACAAAAATATAATTTAAACAGAAATGTTCTATGTTATCTAAATTGAATTCCACATTTAATATTTTTTTCAAGAACCATATTATAACAAGACACTTTCTACTGCATTCATGACACATAACACATGAATTATATTAATTGTACATTCAAGTTAATATTATGACAAGAAACTTATGCATTTAATTTGAATTTGTTACTTCTATGCTTTGACGTACTATTTTTACTCACACAAATCAAACACATCTATTTTTTTTAACATTCGTACTCATTTCATATCAACATTGAGAGCTTAAAGTCAAATTATTCTAAAAAATTATAACTCATAAGATACTATCTTGAATCGTAAATTAATGAGTCATTTTTTACATCTTACCTCATATTTTATGTTTCTTTAAACACGGGAACTAGTTTTCAAGAGAAAGAGATCTCTCTCATTTTCAACTGACATTATGACTACCAGATTTGTTGGAATATCCATCAATAATGTTGCCATCTGGTGTTGATTTGATGAACTTTGAGATGAGGTCACGTTCATCAGGAATCTCGCAATTCATGGATCTACATTTGTTCTTCTGAATATATATCTTCTCCCAAATTGTCAATTCTAAAGGTTTTTCCAAATGTTTTAAAAGTTGGGCTTCTTTTTCAATTTTATGATTCTCCAATAAACTATGTGCTGCAATAGCTGATTTTTCAATTTTGCCATTTTTAATATTTCTAAAGTGTTCCTTTCTAAAGTGTTCCTTAGTGTGAGATACTATTAAATTGTCAGCATCAGAAAGCATTGGTTGTTTAAAAAAGAGGCAAAACAAGAAATGGTTTGATGAGGAATGTGCCGACATTGTAAAGAAAATAAAGCTAGCAAAAATGAAATGGTTACACGAGCCAAATGAGGTAAATTTAGAGCAATTGGGTAGTGTTAGACAGGAAACCACCAAGTTACTAAAGAGTAAAAAGAGGGAATATTTGAGAGAGAAGTTTAATGATCTTGAAATGAATGCAAAAAATAGGAACATTAGAGAGTTATATCAGGGAATTAGTATAGAGAAGAAAGGGTTTCAGGCTAGAACAAACATAATTCGGAATGAAAATGGGGATATGATTGCAGATTCTAGGAGTATATTAAATAGATGGAAAAGTTACTTTAATCAGCTATTAAATGTACATACAGAACAGGACATTGAGGAGGATAAGTTACAGACAGCAGAAATGCTAGTCGCAGAGCCAAGTGCATTAGAGGTTGAAATGGCAATTGAAAAATTGAAGATGTTATAAAGCATCAGGTTCAGATGAGATCCCAGCAGAACTGATAAAATCAGGGGGAGAAAAATTGATGGACAAGATACGCTGGTTGCTTAGTATGATTTGGGAAAAAGAAGCTCTTCCAGATGAATGGAAGGAATCAATTATCATACCAATTTATAAGAAAGGAGATAAACTGATTGCAACAACTACAGGGGCATCTCATTACTTTCAACTTCGTACAAAATTCTAACAAATATATTAGTAAGCAGACTTACTCCCTATATTGATGACATTCTAGGAGATAGTCAATGTGCATTTAGAAGAAACAGGTCTACAACAGATCAGATTTTTTAGTATAAGACAGATTTTAGGAAAGAAATGGGAATATAATGGTACTGTACATCAACTATATGTAGACTTCAAAAAAGCATATGATTCAATTAAGAGGGAGAAGTTATATAGTATCCTGCTGGAGTTCGGGATTCCTAAAAAGTTAGTTAGACTTATACGAATGTGTCTAAATGGCTCAAAGAGTAGGGTGCGTGTAAGCAAACAGTTTTCAGACACTTTTGAAATCCAGAATGGGTTGAAGCAAGGAGATGCACTATCTCCTCTACTATTTAATTTTGTACTAGAGCATGCCATTAAATCTTTAGAGAATGAGGAAGGCTTACAACTGAATGGTATTAATAAGCTGTTAGTTTATGCTGATGATGTAGTACTACTGGCCAATAGTGAGGAGATACTAAAGGCCAACAAGCACACACTATTGAGTAACACTAAGAAATTAGGACTGGAAGTAAATATCAGTAAAACTAAATATATGGTCACATGTAGAAATGAGGGAAATTTTGAAGAAGTGGCTGAATTCAAAATCCTAGGAACAATAATCACAAATAGGAATGAGATGCACAAAGAAATTAAACATAGGCTCAATTCTGGAAATGCATGCTATTATGCATTGCAGAGACTTTTGATGTCCCAACTCCTTTCAAAAAACGTTAAGCTGAAAATATATAAAACTATTATTCTACCAGATATATTATATGGGTGCGAAACATGGACTCTTACTTTAAGGGAGGAAAGGAGATGTATTTGAGAATAAAGTTCTTAGGAAAATTTTTGGACCAAAGAGAGATGAACAGACAGGTGAATGGAGAAGACTACATAACAATGAACTACATGGTCTTTATAGGAAGCCAGATATAATAAGAACAGTTAAGTCTCGTAGACTGCGATGGGCAGGACATGTTGCACGTATGGGGAATGAAAGACGTGCATGGAAACTTCTTGTAGGAAAGCCAGAAGGAAAACACCCAGTTGGTAGACCAAGAATGAGGTGGGAGAACAACATTAACTATGATTTGAGGGAAGTAGATTATACAGGGAATGATTGGAAAGCATTAGTTCAGGATAGGGATGTATGGAGAGCTTATGTCCGCGTGGCCATGAACCTACGGGTTCGATAGTGCCAGTGAGTAAGTAACTAAGTTCCTTAGTGTGAGTGTACAAATTCCTTTTTATTTTTTCTATGTATACTTTATTGCAGTCCTTACAATTAATTTGATAAATTACAGATTTTTTGCTATCTGGGGTGTTCAATTTCTTATTTGTTATTAATAGATTACCAAGGCTAAATTTATTTATGTAATATTGAATATCTTGAAAATTTTAAAAATTCCAAAACCATTTAAATTGGCTATGTTCAAAATGTGATTGTATTCTTTCTTAGAAACTTCTTCATTTAATGGAACATTTAATAATCTATATATCAAACTGTTGAAAATTGCATGTTTATGCGCAATATGATTGAAATCTGAAGATTTTATATAATTCTCTGTATGAGTATCCTTCCTATGTATATATATATATATTGAATTCAATTTTACTTGTAGTTCATTCCTTATTAAGTAAAGGTCCAAAAATGGGATTTGTTTATCCTTGTCTAATTCCATAGTAAATTTTACAGTTTCATCTTGAAGGTTGAGTAATTTCAATGGATCTTCAATATATTTAGAATTTATCACAAAGAAAATATGATCGAAATATCTATACCAACATTTGAACATCCAGGGATAAGCATTGGTGATATGATATTCTAAATAAATCATAAATAAATTTGCCAAAAATGGTGAAAGTGGGTTACCCATAGCCAGACCTGAGATTTGTTTGTAAGATTTTGCATTGAAGGTGAAAACATTATTGTCACTGCAAAGTTTTGTAAGATTTAAATATTCTTCTATTATTCCTCTTTTTAATTTTTAGGTATTTCTCATATTTAACTATGAATACTATCTTGATATTTATAAATGCTATTATGTATTATAGGGACTCTTGTCCAAAAAAGTCAAACTAAAAATATGTAAAATGGTAATTATTCCAGTTATGTTATGGATGCAAAATATGGTCCCTTACTATAAGAGAGGAGAAAAGATTGCAAGGATTTGAGAATAAATACTTAGAAAGAATTTTTGGACCAAAGACAGATGAACAAGCAGGTGAATGGGGGGAAACTTTGATCTTTATGGGAAATCATGACACTGCAATGGGCAGAACTTGTGGGACAAATGGGGAATGAAACAGGAACATGGAAACTTCTTGTAGAAAAACATAAGAGAAGTAAGAATGAACTGGGAGAATAACCATTTTCAGAAAGGTTAAATATACAGGGAATGATTGTAAAATAGCTCAGGATAGAACCGCTCATGGTAAAAATAAATCTACATAAAAGAAAGGCTAATTTGATAAAACAAATAGAAAAAACAAAATAAATTATGGTTTGGGAAAAAAATCTATATTTAAAAACAAGAAAGAAAAATTAATGAATGTTGAAATTCCCAGGGAAGTTGATTTGATTTAGAGGCTTATCAGTCCACCAACAGATGGAGTAAGAAGCAGTGCTCCTGGGACAACAGGACATCAATCATGAAATTACTGATGATGAAACTACCTAGGTTTTGAAACTGGTCTAATTAGAAGTGAGGTGAGGTAAACAGAATTTATTTCAAATTTTAAATTATACTTCATAGTGATATTTCTTATAATAGTTCAAAACCACGAAAACCTGTGTCAGGTTGGTCTGCTCCAAATTTGAATATACACAATATTATATAGTAGTATAATAATCAATATATTTATTCGTAATTATTCTTTTTAGATGAATAATCCAATTCTTATTTTTATAGGCCTACAATTGAGACACTGCATCAGAAAAATTCACAAGTCACAAAATTAAAACTGTATAGTGGTGAAACTTTCAAAATTTTTGATGTCACATTAAAAAAAAAATATATACTCTTATGTCTTTTGAACACATCAATAGGTGAAGAGTGAAATTTTGAATAATTTTAATTTGTTTGGAAGTATGGCTTATGCCATGATGTCTCAATTTCAAACATAAAAACTCTTTAATGATCAAAATAAGTATATAAATATACATAATGAAGCATTTGTAATTAATGGTAAAGAGAGCCTGGACCTTCATATTAACATGCTGATGCTCTACCATTTGAGTGGAAATTTTCCTTTTTACCATAAAGTATAAACTCTGTTAAGGACAAACGGCAAGTAAATGGATTTAAGAACATTGCCACAATTAAAAATGTAAAAACAATTGATTATGATAAAAATGCAAGGAGAATAAGATATTTCAATTTTTTGTATTAGCCAACATTAGAATTATGATAATTCTAATCAATAGGTAGAACATTTAAAATAAAAAAAAAAACTACGTATATTTATGGGAATGACATCTCTAAAGAGCCTAGATTGAGTGAATTGGTTGCTATTACTAGTAAGCAGAAGACAATGTAAGGAATTAAATGGTTATTGCATTGCAATCCCCCAATTTTAAATTTCAGTTTTCTTAACTATATTTTGTTGCTTCTTATATCATGTAATTATTCAGTTGTCCAATAAAGCCCAATGTTCCAATTCCTACTCTATGGAAAAAGAATCTATCATAGCTAGGAATCGATACCTAAGATGCTAGTCATACATGATAACTTTTATACTGCAGAGATGAACATTATCGTAAACATCTTAAAAAATAATTCAGTAAAACCTAGAAATTGTATATTTGTATCATGTCTAGTATATTTATGTATTATATATGATTCATATTATTTATAGAGTAGAACACTATTTCATTACAGCCTGTTCAATGAATACTTTTTAAATGAGAATAAAAATTTTTACTTTAAGATGAATTTTTTTAGAAATATTTGGAAGCAGATCTGTATATGAAGAGTAAAATTTTTCATATTATGTTTGACATTAAGCCCTCAATTTTATAATTACACCTCATATGTAATCTATTTTCTAAGTACTCTTTTAGCAAGTAATTCTATAATTACTAAAACTAGATTATTCACTCCATAACTAGAGGTACACACAACCATTTTAATTACTTCAAAGTGAATTTGAAATTAAGGTTTAAGAGTTTACTAGTAAATGTATAACTTATACTGATCTGCAGTTATCAGTAAATCATACAGATGTTACTGGTAAACTCTGATAACCAGTACTCCAAATTAACTTTTCTGGTAACATACTGCATATACTAGTACCTATAAACAAAAGAAATTTACAAAGTTATAGATGAGTTTCAGACAAGCATTTTGAGGTAGGGTATCCAGGGTCTCAGACATAAAAAATATCTGAAATATCATTTATTAAAGTTGTTTACATTTGGTACTCATAACCCAGTATCAAAATTCTATAAAAGTATAAGATGAAGTGGTATGGATTCAGAGCTTAATTAAGGTTCAGATGAAACCTGACTATTAAGATCTAATTGACTATATTTTCAAAATTTAGTTTTTTTTAATTGCTCGATAATTGCTGAAAATTTTCAGATTCTGTAAAAGCTATATTTTGGATATATGTTTTAATAATTGGTTTAATCTAATTCTTAATTAAGATACAAAACTATTTTATACCATTCTATACTTCCATTTAATTTTAATGCAACTTTAATAATTTATAACTCGGGTATCTTTTGTCAAAGATCCTAGGTTCCCTATCTCAAATTGTTTACCTGGAAACCCTCTATAATCAGGTAATTTTTTCAGTTTAATTCATTTACACTCTGTGTAGCTAGTTTACTCTTACTGTTAGGGTTTAGATATTACTTCTCCATTGTCTTGCAATTTTGAATGTCTATACCCATCTAAATCTACAGACATTGATCCATACAGCAGTGGAGTCACCTTGTTCTTTTTCTCGTACTTTTGTTTTGTATTTTTTAAGTTTATTAAGTAATTAGTTATCTAATAATGCTGGACACTTAGCAGAGAGAATGGAGAAAGACTGAGAATCTTTGAAAGGAAAATCCTGGGACCTATAAATGATCGTGGAGTATGGCAGATAAGATATAACAATGAAATCTACAATTTGTATTCAGACCCAGATATTGTAAATGTTATTAAAACTGGCAGACTGAGATGGGTGGGTCATATAATGAGAATGGAGGAGGAGAATTCTACTAGAAAGCTTACACTACTGAGACCAGATGGAGGAAGAGGAGGAAGATCACAGCTGAGATGGATGGATGGAATAGAGGAGGACCTCCAAAAGCTCGAGGTCCGGGGATGGAGGAGGAGGGCATTGAGGGATGCATGGAGGAGTGTCCTAACAGCAGCCAGGGCTCATAAAGGGCTGCAGAGCTGGAAGAAGAAGAAGTCATCTAGTAATTTTTGAATACAATGTTTCCATTTACATTGATAATTGTGAAATAATGTTACCACTTGTCAGGCATTATATTTATCTAAATAATAAGCATTTAATTGTGTGTTTTGTCAAGATGTCTACTTTTCTACTATACATAAATGCTGATTATAAAAAAATAGTGTGATATGTACTGTAATTAATGTTTTCTTTCTTAAGAATTTTCCAATTTTTTTTTTATTTCAAGAAACTTTTAACTGAACATAGGCACAATTTTTTGCTAAATAAGACAGAAGAATAAGAAGAAAATAATTCAGAAGATAAAATTATTATAAACTCTGAAATTATGAGAATTGTTATTAGATCTTTAAAAAATAACAAGACATGTGGAGTTGAAAGAATTTATTAAATCAGACACAATTATTTGAATTAATAAGAATCCTTTATAACGATGTATAAATGGAGACAATATCCCAAATGAACGGAAGTTAGGAAATATATCTGTTGTAAATAAGAAGGGAAATAAAGATGTATGTGAGAATTATAGAAGAATTACTGTGACAAATACCTTCAGCAGAATATATGGAAAATTTATGAAAAAAAATTGTGGAAAGGATACTGTAAAGCAGAAAAAGAACAGGCAGGTTTAGAAAAGCAAAATCCATAATTGAAAATCTTTAATTAAAAGAAAATAATTGAGAAAAAACCCATGTTCCAACAATCAATTCACCTAATATTTATTGATTTACGACAATGTACCCCTAATTAAATTATGGGAAATTGTATATGCAATACAATAAATAAAAACATTATCCAGGCAATAAAAAAGTTATATGATGAATCTAACTCTAGAGTAAAAATGGATAAATCTATTACATCAGGTTTAGGGGTTACTAAAGGTTTAAGAGAAGGATGTTGTTTAATGCCAACCTTATTCAAAATATATTTATAAAATGCCTTAACACAAAATTTCACCCCGAAGTATAAAGGAATAATGGTAGAAGAAGACAGTTTATATGTTGCTATTTGCTGATAATCAGCTACTGATTGCAGAAGATTAGAAAGATTTAGAATACATGACAAGAAAACTGATGGAAGAATTTGAAAAGTGGGGATTAAAGATACATTTGGACAAAACAAAGTATATGGTAATAGGAGATAAATCAAAAGATCTGGTTTTAGAAAACAGACATGGAAAAATAAAATCAACTGCTGAATATGTATATTTGGGGACAAAAATTAGTGCAGATAGAAATCATGATGCTGAAATTAACAAGAGAATAAATAAGGGTAAATCTGCAATTTAAAAATTAAATGGAGTTTAATGGGATCATAATATAAGTTCTAAAACAAAAACAAACATTTTTAATACAATAATAAGAAGTACAATGATATTCTGTGCTGAAACATGGGAATTAAAATGTAGAACAATAAGTAAATTAGATTCTGCAGAAATGGATTTTTCGAGGCATTCGGCTGGAATTTCTAGAAGAGATAAAATAAGAAACAGTGTAATTAAATAAAAGAATATTGTACAAACTTCAATTGTGGATTTTATAAAAAACAAACAATTAAAGTTGTATGGTTTTGTAAAAGATTGGCACAAGACTGATTCCAAGAAGAATACTAGAATATATATAAGTTGATAAGAGGCACTCGAAAGAGCATTAACTTATAAGTTTATGATTTGTCTTTTATGAGTACGTTCAGTGATCCTGTCCATATTCTGCATTGTTTGTAATGGTATCGCTCACACTTTTCGTCGCATATCTTGCATTCACATGAATCACTCGGTTGGTGGAATTTTGTATTTTTGCACATTTTGTGATGATATCCGTGTATTGCTATGCCTATGATTCTGTGCCTTTGTAGAATGAGTGCTACTTGATAGAAGAAGATGAGGGTGGCCAAAAATAATATGGATTGATGGTGTTTTGAGTAGCATGAGGGAAAAAAGAATTGGATGATGGAGACTGAAATGACAGAGAGATGTGGAGGAGAATGATAATATATTAATTTGGGCGCAGGAAAATGTTGTGATATCAAAATGGAAATTTGTTAATCCTAAACCTTTATAGGTTGGGAAAAATCAGTTTCGCCTCTAAATTCACTTTTATGTTAATAATAATCTTGAGGATTATGTGTACCCTAGTTACAGACTCAAGAACACTATGACAGACACTAACAGTCTCACACATACTAGTGTCTACCTGTTACAACTATCAACATTAACAAATCAACCTAATCCTAAATTACCAGCTACTGACTTCATCCATATCACTTATTTAATCAATGCTTAATAAATTGAAACAATATATCTTAATACCTTAAAACACACATAAAAATCTGAGTACAGTGTTTGGATTAGAAATGAAACAAAATATCTATTAAATAACTGCATGTATAACAGAATGTTATGTTAACAATAAATCACTATCAGCTTGAAAACTGATAATTTGGCTTGAAAAAATTTTATTAAGATAATGTGATATTTAAAAGTGGAAAAGTGTGCATTTTCCAACACACCCACTGTAATTTTCTTGTTTTTGATTCTGGATTAGTAGACAGTTGGTATTTATGAAGTCTATTTTCAATTTACGTATCACTTTGGCAGACCATGTTATGCAGATGTCATGTATGTCTAAGAGTGTAGGATGCATGTTTCAATAAATGTTGTTATACTAACTTGACCTACTTTTTATTTCATGCTTATTTATAGACATTTCATCATCTTATATCACATCTAAAATCTTTTGGTGTATCCAGTAGGCTATGTTTTTATATTGATGTGTTTGTCATGTGTTTTTTGTAGAGTTCACTTATTCATTGAAAATTAAATCAGTGAACTATGAAATGAAGTTAATGGTCAAATGGGTGATGGTAAGTAATTCCTCTATAATTTAATATTAATAAAAAATCACCTCACCTCATATTTTTTGTCTTCTTTAAGATTGGTTTCAGTCCACTGCTATGGTCTCAAGGTAGTATGCTGCCTTGTCACGCAGCAGGACTGGATGTGATACCCGGTTGGGGACAAGTTTGCTGGGTGAGGTTTTTTCGGGGTTTTTCCTCATCTGTAAGATAAATGTCAGGAAACTTTAAGGTCCAAATGATCCCTGAACACCATCTGGCCATCATTAGCATCAATATCATATTCACCTAATTAGCTTAAGTTTAGTTTAAGGCCTCTCCTGGCGCATCATTACCATCATCATCAACTCTCACATCATCGAGGCAGTGTAACCCCACCTTCCAGGTGCCTCAACCTCAGAAGTGGGTTACAAGTAAGCCATGCCAAGAGAGAACACCAGAAATGTTGAAATGACAACCTGGGGTATTTGGGAAAAAAAATAGATTGGTTTCAGAGTAATTAATTCCCCATTGCCAGTATTTTCTTGACCGTTGTGGTGATTCACTGAGTGAAAATACTGATACTGGAGAATTAATTACTCTGAAATTGGTCTAAGAAGAAGACGAAATATGAGGTGAGGTGAGGTGATTTTTTATTAATATTAAATTATTAATAACCTCGTATTGTTACTTCCTGCAAAATATGAGTTCCTTTACATGCTAGGAAAACCAAGAAAAATCTGCACTCAGGTTGGTTGCCTACAGAATTTGAAACTGTGAATTCCTGAATATGAGTGATAAATTCTAACATCTGAGCCAAATAAATTTATAATCATTTAGTTTTTGTTATATTATTAGGCTATAAAATTAGGAATTTAAAAAACATTGAGTTTAGATTATAAAACATTAAAAAAATTAAATTTCAAAACAAATGGTTAAAATTCATTTTAAAATTCTATAAATGTATAAATAAATATGTTTTGCAGGAGAGAAAATACTGTAGATCAAGTACAAATTAAAAAAATACTTAAAAAACAAATAAAAAATTGCTTAAAATATGAAACCCACAGTATATTATTATTTTATGCAACAAATGAAGGTATAATTTGAAGTAGAGGATGTATGGATGAAGCCAATATAATCGAGGTAAAATTTTATAATCTCGTACATCACCACAACCCTTCACAGCACCCATCACCTTTTTAGTCCTGCAACAAACAGAATAACATAATCATTAATATGTTATTATTGTTAAACAAAATGCTTAGATACTCATTTCTATATCAACTTAGCATTTACATAATGACTGAAAAACTTTTAATTTTGAATTATTTTTGACATTTGGCCAAGGGAAACTCCTCTTTAAGGATATTAGGGTCTGGTCTCAATCCCAATTTTTGAGAATGTAAATTACAATTTAATACAGTATATTTCATATTAAAGTCTTCATCTGCTTTTAATACATATATATATGCTTAAATTAATATTAAGAAGCTAAAGCTGTTACTGTGATTGAAATAAGTATATTAAAGTACACAACTAAATTATTGTAATATAATGGTAAAGAGAAAAATTTATGCCTGAAACGGGAATCAAACCCCGAACCTTCAGCTTTCTGTGCTGAAGTTAAGAGCACCGAAAGCAAAGGTTCGGGTTCGATTCCCGGTTCAGGCATAAATTTTTCTCTTTACCATTTGATTACAATATATATATATATATATATATATATATGGTATATTTTATATTTTATTATATTTCAAGAGAAAAATTTTCACCTAAACTGAGACTCGAACTTGGGACCCTTGGCTTGCCAGGCCAAATGCTCTACCAACTGGGCTACTGAGGCGAGTTGCGATCTAGACACGAATTTTTCTCTCTTATATACGTTGTAATTACCTCGTGCCAAATTACAATGTATATAAGAGAAAAATTTGTGTCTAGATCGCAACTCACCTTGGTAGCTCAGTTGGTAGAGCATTTGGCCCGGCAAGCCAAAGGTCCCGGGTTCGAGTCTCGGTCTAGGCAAAAATGTTTCTCTTCAAATATAATTTATCCTTCAGTGAGAAGTGTTAAATCAATAATAAAAACATATATATATGCATTAGTGCAATTCTGTGAGAGAATAGTCTAACCAGGCCCAGAAAGAGACGACCCTGTACTTAGTCCATTTTAACAATGAAAACAAGCAGCTCTTCCCTATGCCTGCTCCCACCAGAATCACAGTCTTTTTTTTTTCTAGGGTCTGCCGAGCAGTGTGAACATGAGTTGATAACTCCATACAAATGCATATAGTACCAATGGAAATTCCAAATTGAGATTTGAGTTCAATTCTCTCAATAGTAGTGTGTTAAAATTGAAGTTCTATAATGCATTAATTTAAAATAAATGTTTATTTTTTTTCTTCACTCTGGGTATAGTTTATTTTTGTCCCAACCTTTCATTTTTCTTCAAATTTTAAGGATGCACCTTATACCCTCTTCATAGCACTTCCTCCTATTCTACTTCCTTCACAGTAGCCTCTGCCCACTCCTGGAATCTCCTTCCTCAAGATATCAGGGGTTGCCGCACACTTGGTACCTTTAAGTCACGCTTATACAGTTACCTGTTGTCTAATAATTAATTTTTCTCTATTCATTTAATTTTATACTATGTCATTAATCTTTTCCTAATTTTTTTATATATATTGTACATATTATATATTTAATTCGTTAAATTTAGAGTAAATCAAAATACATTATAAATATTAATTGTATTGTATTCATAACTTGTAATCGTTTATATATATATTGTAATTTAGATTTAAGACTATTTTTTTTGTTTGTATTTTTTTAAACCTGGTTGAGTGGTAGACAAGGCCTTAAGGCCTTAACTCTGCCAGGTAAAATAAAGCTATTATTATTATTATTATACCCAGAGATGCTTTATTTTCAGGCTAATTAATGGCATATTGTAAGACACTTATTAAGACATACAGTATGAGATATAAGTTTACTTTTAATTTGACCCCACCTATCCTAGAACACATGACCCATCTTTATATTTGACATTATGCTAAAAAGAATTTTACAAAAAGGAATGACTCCAAACAGATTTTCATGACAATTAGGAAAGTATGCAACATAATTTCATGAATAAATGCAATGAAAATAAATGTAGAGATAATTTGTCAAAAGTAGTGTAGTTGTAATAAATAAGTGTAGGGAAGAGTCGGATTGTATTGGACGATCATAGTTTCTCAATATGTTACCAGGTGACCAAAAGATGCATCTATGTGTTAGAAAGCATGTTTTCTTCACTCAGTATACAGGAAGCTTTGTTTGCAAACAGTTGTGATTTTTGTGTGTGTGTGTGTGTGTTTCAACTGGTATGGAGTTACATTTACCAAAGAGCTACAGATAAAGGAGTAAGTTTGCTTTTATTTTATATTCACTACTAGAATCGGTATACAGTAATTTAATCATCTATAGGTTTATATTGTCTGTATTTTCAAAAGTTTTTGTTTCAATTAATATTTATCATTACTGGTCATTCGGGTGATATTGGACAGCTAACAGACAGCCCTGACTATTTTGTTATTGATACGGATGGCACTGTCCTTTGTTTTAGGTAAATATGGGAAAATTATGAGGCAAATGGGAAGAATCCAACATGGTACTAGCTGTACAACATATTAGGAGCAAGAAAATATCCATTAGAGAGGCTAGTTACCATTTTTCAGTCCCAAAAAGCACACTGGAAGATAGAATAAAAGCAATTGAAGCAGGAAAGGAAATCCCATTAAAATCTTGTACTGCAAATAAAGGGACTTATCAGAGAACATTTACGGATGAAAGGGAGGCTCATTTATATAGTCACATTAAAACTCTTGATAGCCAGTTCATGCCACTATGCAAAATAGAGTTTTTATGACAGGTTTGTCAATTTGCTGATGAACTAAAAAATAGATAATTGATTCAATAAAACTAAAATGATGACAGGAAAAGATTTCTATGTGGAGACATCAAGTTTTAGTTTGAGGATAGCACAGTTTACAGAGAGCAAATGGACAAATGTTTTTATTTAACTTGGTGACTTAAAGATGCAATATTCATTCAGTTCATCCAGGATTTTTAATGCTGACAAGATTGGTGTGTCTGGAGTGCATAAGAATAAAAGTAAAGTTTTATCGATTAAGAAAAAAAAAGACCTCTGGAGAAAGAGAAAAAAACATCACTACTCTTTTCACAGTACAGTAAATGCTTCAGGGGATCAGTTCATTCCTCTGCTATTTGTCTTCCCAGATAAGAATTGATACAGAATTATATAAGGATGCACAACCAGGAAGTTGTTTTGATGCCCAACCTAGTGGATGGATTACAGAAGAAGGCTTTCTGAGATAGTTGAAGAATTTTGTACAGAGAACAAATCCATCTGAACAAAGTCCAGTTCTTTTGATTGTGGATGGCTATATTAGTCATAAGAACTTAGATGTTATTATATTTGCAAACATAATCATGTTCATATGTTGAGCCTTCCATCTTATACATCCCATAAGTTGCAGCAACTTTGAAGCCCTTCAAAGATGTGTATGATAATGCATGCCTTGTTAACCAAACATTTACTAAGGTGTGTAGCATGGATCTTGCTTTAGAGTGTACAGGGTGATATGACCTTTCAAATCCAATATCTTTAATGATCAGGATTTTGGCCCTTTTGTTACCGAATCTCAATCTCTAATTCAAGATCTCACACCTTCTCTACCTCAGCCATACTTGAACCTCGCCAGGACAGTCCAGTGTTCCACAGATTCATTCACCCCTACAGTTGAAGCAGAATAAATCAACGGCAGGGCTTCTACTTCCAAGACATTGCTAGAGAAGATTTCACCTCTGCCTAGTAGTGAAAAAAAAAATTAAATTCCAGGAAAAGACATCATAAACAGAGCAAGATTTAGGCTCAAATCTATGAAAGCATTAGACCGTAAAACTCATTCTCTGCCTGTACTCTGCTGAGAAAGTTGTATCCAAATACGTTTTTGCGTACTCAAAAATCTGTTCATGCGATAATAATCGTTGAAATTCCTAAGCTAGCTGGCGAGGTGACTTAGGAGAGAAATGAATCGTGAGAATCCCGATGGTAACCGATGTAGTTTGAAACCTTGCTGCGTACCTTGCTGCTTTATCCAAGATGTCGGACCTTGAAGACTTCGATCATGTTTTCAGTATACGCGGAGAAGAGGAATTTGATAGAGTCTACCAAAGAATTCAACTGGAAGAACAGGAGAATCAGCATAATATTGCACGACACAGATGTCGTCGTATACGGTATTATTTGCAGGACGCAAGTGTAAATGTGTTCCTCTAGCAGACGAAAATAACGGAAGTGGTTTTATCGCTGAGAATTCTGGGTAATTTCTTGCCAATATAATCAAAACGATGACTTTCATGGATGACCAGTTAGTGGGTAGCTAATTCAATCTTTGCACTTGCTCACGGAAAGTCAGCTCACCAGTGATTGGAAGTAATTTGAGTGGAGACTAATGTATTTGCATGCGGCCCTTAGACTTCAACTCCAAATAAGGAGCAACTGGAAAAAAAAAAAGCGAGCAGATCTGTCCGAAAAAGATGGCATAAAAAAGGGGAAATCCTCAAACAAAAAAAGAGAATACTGCAAGGAAGATCTAAAATTCAGTAAAAATGCTGAAGATGAAGTAAACATTGACTGCATGATTTGTGGAGAGAACTTCAATGAAGATTGGGTTCAGTGCAGTATTTTTTAATGGATGGACTTATTAAAAATTGTACAAATCTTGAAGGGGGCACTTTATTTTACAAGCGTGAAACATGTATATAAGTTAAATCTAAGTAAATTTGTGTTGTAAATAGTTATACTGTAAGATTCTGTTTAAAATACTGACTGTCCAATATCACCCTCCAGATTTGAGATATACAAAAAAGTAACAAATATTTAAATTTGATATACTGTTCATTTTGTAAAACTAATTACAGAATTTTTCAAATAAGGGTTTAGAAAGAGATAAAATATACAAATTAAATGCAATAAATTATTATTTTCTGATTCCCAGAAAAAGTTAGAGCTAAAGAATCTTACATGTGTGATACCATCTGACTCTCACCTATAGTTTACAGCATGTTAATATGTGGTCATCTTATAATGCACTTACCTTACATTACAATAATTGGGCAAATTTTCAATTTTTTGGGTTTAAGCTCTTTTTATTATCCTTTTTAATTTTATGAATAAAATAGGTAGCAAATAAGTTTGATATAATAATTAAGGTAGAATTTTTTATCACTCACCTCACATTGTTCAATATGAGGTGAGTGATAAAAAATTCTACCTTAATGAATATACCTCATAGTGAGAATTCCTAAAATAAGTAATGTTGATATAATAACTTAGATGACTGGATTAAGGGGGATTAAAACTCAAATCCCTTTTCTAAAACTGAGCAAAGAGGGTAAATGCTTCTCTCTTTCTTTTCACATTAAGCTCTTTAAATTGGACAATATCTCATATTTCATTGGATGGTGGGGTTTATCATCTTACTATATCTTTTGATTAAAAAATATTACAATTTTAATACTATCAAAGTTATTAGCAGGTATAATAATTTAATACTGAATAAGTTTCTTACCTGACACTCTTGCGTTGTGTATTTTTGCGAGACAGCAAACTGGCTTCTTCTGATAACTCTGGATCCAAATTGCCGGTCCACTGGCCAGCCGCCATATCCAGGAGGCAGTTAAAAAATGACGATCGCTGTCCACAGAACAACTTGATAATATTATATACATACCTACTGAACTAACTTACGTTAAAAATATATTATATTTAAATAACATAATATTTATAAACATATTTAAAACATAAAAGATTATGGTGACTGCTATTGATCAAAATGGCATTTAAAATTCTATGTTTCATCACTTTGACATTTTCAATTGTATTTTTAAATATATCAACTACTAGACCTTCACACATAAACAGTCACAATTACAAACTACATTAGCATAATTATCACTAATTATATTAATGAACTATAAATATAATAAATACATAACAAGGAAAAACCAATAATCATTCTCATGTCAACTGAATTATATCCAAATCAAAACTAGGCCAATAGAAAATTATTGGAATTTTCATAAGAAATGGGATAGATGCAATTAAAAATAAACATGATACATTTAAAAAAATTAAAAACCTGAACGTATTCTCTAAACTATAAAAAATAATATGTGGTGTTGATATCCATATGAAGTACTTCTTTGGTATTCTGCTTCAAATAAAATTATAACATTTGCTAATTAAAAACATGAAAAAACCCAACATTAATTTAATATAGACCAATTATAAGCTTATATTTATAGTACAAATCTTCTTATACCATTTTAATTGATTACTTCAGTAACAAAATAAAAGTACTTTAAACATAATAATTCATCTTTTAATAGAGATCACCACCATAGTTCAATTTAAAGACACCTTTAAAATTATTTATTTTTTTAAAAAGATCACTTTAAGATTGATTGCTATAAAAAGTAATCACTGAATCATATTTAGTGCATATGTATTTGTATGAACTCAAACATGTCATATTTGAACTTCATCTTTGTTATCAGTTCTCAGATTTAATACCATACTATAATTCAGAAAATTTATTAAGGAAAGCACATTTTTAACAAGACATACGATTCATACTTTTTATGATTATTAACTTTTACTTTTCAAATTCAAAGAATTGCAGTGTCATTTATAACATGTCTCAGTATTGAACTACAGTAGCATCACAGAGGATTATAATGACATGATAAAGTTTGTATATGTATCATGTACACAATGAAGATATCCTTAAAAAATTATGTCCTTAAAATATGTTTTCCACTACAGAGTATGACAAATTTTTTTTATTAGTATCAAATTTAATGTTTTCTTTTGCAGAGCTAATATATGTATTACATTAAATTAATAAATTTGAAGACACTCTATTGTCATGGCAACCAGGCAATGCAAAATTATACATGCTATCACACAAAGCCTGACATGCATCAGTATCATGCATAAAACATGCAAACTTGTAAAGCAGATATAACATTCTGTGCTTGACAAAACATCATTCATAGAGATGAAGAATAGAATTTTGCTATGGTGGTTTAAAATCATTAGTGTAATACTTCCATTTGCCATTATTGAAAGTGCATTGCATATTCATATACTACGTTTTTTTTTAATTATCTCATTGAAGGGAAAATTAAAAATAATTTACATTTGACTGAAGACATTTTATACCCTCAGATAGTAAGAATATTCAATTAAAGAATATTTTTAAAGTTGCCTGATATGGTACTAATTTTTTTTTAGAAATTGAAAAGCATAATATTTCAAAGATTTTACATGGTAGAAAAAAAATGTAAAGATACACTATTAACTGTCATAAAGGGGCACAGAGGATGTGAATGCAAGTATTTACATTTTTTACTAAATTTTAGGAGATGAGAGTCGACTAGTCCTATGTTCTGACTGATTTTACTTGATGAAAGTTCCTTATACTCAAATCAGATGAGATTAGGTGGGTCCCAGAAACAGTATATATACATATTAGAAAATAACTTTTCTGCTTTGGATCAAACCCAGGCTATCTAATCCAAGTCAGATATCTCACCACCTTAGTTATATAGCCTACTGCAACAAGTTTTATTTTTTATAATAGTCATAAGATAGTTTATAATATATTGAAATGTTTTCCCATGGACTTTGAATTAATGAATATTTCTTATAGCTAGACTTGCTCTAATGGTTATAACTTGTTATAAAATACTGGATCATAAGAAATATGAAATGCACTTTCTCTTTATGTGGCCAACTTCACTAACATCAAAACTACCGAATAAATGCATATTAAATTGTTGAGTGAAAATAAGTTAGGAAATAAGCAGATAAAGAAACAATTCATAGATTTCTAATAAATATTCAAAATGCTAAAATTTCCATCAAAAATATAATTTCAATTTTTCTTATATGAATTGAAGTTCTGTCAATTTGAATTTTTTTAATGATTCATCACTAATCTTTAAATAAGTTACCAACAATATATTCATAATACATGAAAGGATATACCTATTAAGTTTTATACAATTTCTGATTTTAAGTTGCCAAGAATTAAATTTATTACATAAATTCTTGACAATTATGTGTATAAAATGCTGTCATTGAACTGTTTCCTTACTACAAGGATAATAAAACTAGAAAAGAAAAGACAAAAGATGAAGGAGCAGAAAATACAAATCAAGAAAGCTGCAAATTGGTAAAGAGTTGGAAGATGGTAGCTGCCATGTTCACACCAAGATTTACACACAGTTTATTTTGTAAGTCATCGTTAGAAATTTTCTTGGCAAGAATAATGACTGTTAAAAACCAATTATTATAATTTATGTAATGGTTAATTAGGGAGATTGTGTCACAGAACTTATTCACATTGATGAACAATTGTTTTAAATAATTTATAATAATATGCGAGATAAAAGAATAAAAATGGGATTAGGCATTCATGTTATCTTTTAAATAACCTTAAAAGCCCCCAATCTAATCTAATTGTTTTGGTTAAGTATAAAACTGTTTAGTCTTATACTTCTCTGAGTCTTGCAGCCTTACAAAACACAGAAATCTTGCCCATAACTTCGAACGAACTTCCACAATCCTAGTGAATTCCTGCAGACAGATTGTTCTTGAAGGAGCTTCTAAAATTAATTTTTTTGTCTTACCCTTCCCCTCAAAGTTTTTATTCAAGTCACCCTACTCTATGGTTGAAAAACATACAATTATGCAAAATATTTCAATAAATCTTTTGAATGATGTACTTTGTTACAATGTATTTTATTTTTTTAATTATTATTCTAATACCTGTGACTTAATACACATTTTTCTGAACTTTTTAAATTATTGAATCTCCAAATATTTTGAAATCCTATTTTGCCACAAAGGCGTGTTAGGGTTGTAGCTTACTATAACAATATTATACTATATATTATGAAACAGAAATATTATCTTATAGTTCTGAATGAGTGTTATGAATTACATAAATCGTCTGTAAGTGTCTTATAATAAATAAGTTTTAAAAAACTAAAAGAACACGCTTTATTAGAAAACTAAAAAATGAAAAATAATTTTAATTTCCAATACGCTTGGGATAAAATAAAGTGGTCAACAAAAAAATCATCTCCAACACATATAGAATAAAATTAGAGTTATAAACAAAAAGAAAATAATTTTACCATCAAAAGCGTGGGGTGCTCCATATCAATTAATATATCTGATAATAAACAGATATTGGTAAAAGTAAGCTCTCTAAGAAGAAAATGTAAAAATCATAAAAAGCACCCCACGCTTTTGATGGTAAAATTATTTTCTTTTTGTTTATAACTCTAATTTTATTCTATATGTGTTGGAGATGATTTTTTTGTTGACCACTTTATTTTATCCCAAGCGTATTGGAAATTAAAATTATTTTTCATTTTTTAGTTTTCTAATAAAGCGTGTTCTTTTAGTTTTTTAAAACTATTATTTATTGTTTATTGTTTAGTTTTAATATTTTACAGAATAAGATAAAAATGTAAATATCTTTAAATTCGATACTATTGTAGTATGAGCTAAAAGTAATACTCTTCTATGAAAAAACCCTCCCAGCCGGATTTGAACCAGCGACGTATGGATTACTGAAATTATAAGCGAGGGAGTTAAGAAGTATGAGGTGAGTCAAGAAACAACTAAACAAAATTAAAATAAACCTTATAGTGTTATTTCCTACCTACATAACTTAATACTACATATTGTTTTATGAAGTTCACAAAATGTTTATAATAATTTTGGTTCTTAAAAATCACTTCACACATTGAGGCAGGAGCCTCATCATCATTTAACAGTAAGTTTAACCAGAATCGTTGTCTTTCAAATATAGGACAAATCAAATAAAACATGTTTTACAGATTGTATTGATTCTTGACATTTACAATTATGATCACTGTCTAGGTTAATATTAAATCTCCTAAAATAACTTCCAAATTTTCCATGGCCAGTCATAAATTGTGTTAAAATGAAATTTGGAATAAAATGTTTTGCCTTTAGCTTATGGTGTACTGTAGGAAAGAAGAGATCTTTAGTCACAGCACCATTTGCACTCCTTATCCAATGTTCATTCCAATCAGTGATGATATAGTCCAACAGTTTCTTTTTAACATAGGATATTGAACATTCTGAAAATGAATAATGAAGCTCAGAAGACGCTGCGGATTTAGCTAATTGATCAGCATGTTCATTTCCCACAGTTCCCTGGTGCCCTCGTATCCAAGACAGGCACAGGTGTTTTGTGTTAATTTTTTATATTATTTCAAATTTCTACTGAGTTTGGATTTAAATTAATGGCTGCCCCACTTTCAGTTAAGTTATCTTGTTTCACAGAATTTAAAATTATACATATTTACAATCACTTTCTTGGTCTGTGCATGAAGAACTTCTCTCATGATGAGAAATTAATCCACAAAATGCTATAACACCTCAGACCTATATACTAACACTAATAATAATGCTAACACTATTGCTATTTTAAAAAATGACACTAATTGACTAATTTATACAGAAAATAACATATCAATGTAAAATGTATGTGCAATCAATAAACTGATGTTTTTAAGTTAGTCAATAACTAGGTCAACACAGATGCTGCAATGAGGTTTCTAAATGGCATGTGTCTAAGTTTTCACTTCAGTAGCTAGTAAGCTGCACCCTAAGTCAAATACTGATTTTCTGCACTTTCAAAGAACAATGTGATTTTGTTCGAAGTTATATAGCAAGAATTATATGGATTAGTGTTCAACGATATAACTATTATAAGCAAATGAGTTGTTCATTCACAAAATTCCCTAATTATCATCCAATGAAATGATAAAAATAATATCTGTATAAATTTTAAAAGAGAAAAAATGAAAAAGAAATAACTTTTCATTTTATGATTTGTGGAGTTTTTATTAAATCCTTTAATGGATGGGTCTGTCAAAAATTAACTAACACAATATCATTAGATTACAAACCCATTCATTGCAGGATCATAAGTACTAGACATTTTGTTAAATATTCAATGTAAATCTTGGTTAAATAAGAGCTAAAAAATAAAATTTAATCAATGTGTTAATGAAAGTAAACTGTGTTTTCTACCAGAAGATGAAATAATGAAAGTTCTATATAAAGAATACTACCGCCTCAATTTTGGAGGGACTAAGACCACCACAGTCCTGAAACCAAACACATATATTATTGGACTGCTAATTGCTTTCAGTGACCAGACAAATATATGTCACAGTAAAATTACTTTTGGAATTACTGTAGAGAATTCTAATCAAATTCTTTTAGAATATTTCATGATTTTGTCTGGTCACTATCTTGTGTACCCCACTGCACAGACTAACAACTAAGAGTCACACAGACTATCACCAGACACTTGGTATCCTGGATGTATCAAAATTACATTACAATGTTTTCCAATAGAAAAGTTCACAGTCATTTAATTAAGAATAGTTAATTTGCAATTGCAGGTTCAATGTTGGTATTGGTAATATCTGCCAAATTGCCAGTGTGGAGACCATGGTCCAATGTTCGAACATAGGATATTTTTTTTATATATCTACTAGCCAATACCCGGTGTGCGCTGCTACTCCAAAATAAATTTTAATATGATTTTGCCACCAGCCGTGCGCTGTTATACTCTACTTTTTTTTTTGGGTACAGTTTTTTTAGATGTTCAATGCTGTGTACATTAATTTGTGTATTTGTTATGGTTTTAGGCAGCGTAAGCCATTTAAGCGTCCAAAGAGCTACTTTTTTTACATTAGAATTATACCCTCCTCTGCAGATAAGTTAAGAACCATCACATAACAATTATATTAGAGTGAAAAAAAAAAAGATAAATTGATGAGGGCGAGTGAAAATAGTATTTTCCAGCTAGATTTCATTTCTGGCCCACTGTGCACCAGTCCCATACTGACCGAGATTCCATGAGAAAAATATTTTCCCGGTGGAGACTCGAACCAGCATAAATCCCGTAGTTGTGCGCCAAAACTTCTTGCCTTAACCACTCGGCTACGGCGTGGGACTCTTGGTATCAATAATAAAGATGAAAGGTTCACCCGAATGGGTGTTATTCTCTTGGTATCAATGAAAGTCAAAAATGGTTATTGTGAGTTATCCGTAAGAGATAAACATATGCTGCCGTGGACTTTTTTGTAGAGCTTTTTGAGATATTCAATTCTGTGTATATTAATTTTGTGTATTTCTTATGGTTTAGGCAGCATAAGCCATTTAAGAGTCCAAAGAGCTACTTTTTTTTCATGTTTTGCACTACAAAGGGTGATTTTTAAGGGTGTAGGAGTTGAGTATCACAATTCTCTTATAGCCTACGTTCATCCCGGGAATCTCCTAAACATTTTGCAAAAAACCCCATCACAATCGGATCAATGGTATGGCCGCGCATAAAGTACGAACAAACAAACAGACATTAATATTTATATATAAGATGATTATAAATATATTTTGTGATTATGGAAAATATTCAACCCAATTATGAATTAATGTAATCCTTCCAGACCCATTTTTTTTATTTTCACTTGACAAACAAACTATCACCTTTTAAAGAAATTGGTTCATTACATCTCATTTCATATTAGCTCTCAAGTGTTCTGGTTTATCTCCATCATCAGCCAAAAACTGACTATGGAGATATCTGTTGTAAGCTTTGCACATACCCTCTGGTGTTGAGGAGAGAAAGCTCATGATGAAATCCTTTTGCCCAAAAATTTCAACAGAGACAAATGAATTTTGAAATTCCATGGGAAAAGGTTTTGATTGTGAAGTTCATCTACCCAAAACCGGAAGGAGGGGATGTGTAGAGTTTTCAATGGTTGGTTTTTGTGACATAACGAAAGAGAAACCTATGAAAATGGTACAGGTGTGAGAGCTAATGTGAAGTGAGGTATAAAGAACCCATTCAAATTCTCCAATAAAATACCTCAGTGTGACTTTCTACAAATTTTGTGTATAATTTTTTTTTCATACAAAATTCTATGATTATCAAGCTCCAATTCATGTTAGTAAGATTTACCATAATTCAAAATAGCTTGATATAAAGGGTTTAAATTTCAAAAGGCAATTTTCCAATCTCTATATTATATAAACCATGAAACAAGGCTATGCTTTTTGGGATGGTATAAATGTCTTCATTTTTCTCTATTGGCAAAAATATAGTTAATATTAATAAGATAAAGAGGTTTATATCATCTTACAAAGCACATTTTTCTGATTAGCATGGTATAATTTTTTGCAAAATTAAATTTGTTAAATAACCCTTTTATATTGTTGAATTATATCATCAGAATTAACTTGTGAGGTTTTTTTACAATTACAAAAAAAATGTTAAATTTTTTTTTGGACTCATAAGAGCCATCAAATACAGATGGGATTCAAACAATAATCACTATGGATATGTATTTTTAAAAAGTGCCACAATGTTAAAAACAAGTACTGTATAATAGGATGGTTTCCAAGAAAGAAACTTAATTTTGAATAATATATTCTGCATTGTAATCATTGTTTAAAAGAAGTAAGCAAATACTATCCCAGTGAGGGCATATTTCTACAATCATTAGAAATAAGTGAATATCAATAGTTGGAACAAGCTGACGATAGAATGCAAGCATTGTGAAACATTTAACTTTTATAGGATTTAATCACTATGAGGTTTAATTTATGGTGAAATTAAATGTTTCTTACCTCTCCTCATATAAATTTTGTAAGTTGATCGTGATTTCGAAACTATAACTGTCTCATCCTCAGAACTTTCTTGGCGACTGGTGTTATGTCGATCGGAAGAAACTCTTCTTCTTCCCTCTATTGGTGGACCGATGAACCTCTGGAACAGGTCAAAATTTGCGGGAATTTCGAAGTTCATAAGTTTTCCTTTGTTTTTCTGAATGTGGATCTTTTCCCAAACCGTGGACTCACATTTAGAAAAACAAAGGAAAACTTATGAACTTCGAAATTCCCGAAAATTTTGACCTGTTCCAGAGGTTCATCGGTCCACCAACAGAGGGAAGAAGAAGAGTTTCTTCCGGTCGACATAACACCAGTCGCCAAGAAAGTTCTGAGGATGAGACAGTTATAGTCTCGAAATCGCGATCAACTTAGAAAATTTATATGAGGAGAGGTAAGAAACATTTAATTTCACCATTGTGAAACATGTTCTCAAAAAGTCTACTAATTATGAAGTGAGACACCTCATAGTGTTACTAAAATTTAATTAATAACTGAATATTTCTAGTCAATTATAGTATGTATTGAATTCCAATAAAAAATACTTAATTTTAATTTCAGCTCACAAAGTTATTAGGATACCATAATTATTTTGTTTTAGAAAATAACATTAAATTTTACTTCAATTAGCTGTGGACTTTTTTGTCATTCATCTAATCTACATTAATTTTGGACACAGTGATAATAAAAAGGACATATTTATGACATTGATTTATCTTGGACTCAAAATTTGTGATATTTTAAATATATTGATATTCTCTGAAATATTGATGATCTAAATCAGTTTCTGTGATTCTCTATTTTCATTAAATGTTTATTTTAAAGAATAGACATGTTATTCTTAAGAATTTTCTTATATACATATATATATATATTTAGTCCACCACTGTGGTCTCGAGGTAGCATGCTGCCTAGTCATGCAGTGGGCCCGGGTTCGATTCCCGGTCGGGACAGGCTCCTGGGTGAGGTTTTTATGGGGTTTTTCCTCACCTGTAAGACAATGTCAGGAGGCTTAGGGCCCAACGATCCCTGAAAATCATCTGACCATCATCATCATCATCATCATCCTTCACCGGTGTGGAAAGCAATGGGAAGCTACCACACCTATAATTCCCTAGTAAAGCTGCAAAGCACAGCATGAAAATGCTATGATTGCAGTGAAACACCTGCCCTCGGGCAGAATTACTATGGAATGGAATGGAATATATTTTTAAATGCAGACTCAGATTATAATGGATAAAATAGTAATATCTGCAGAAGTGAATGTCATAAGGTACCATACTGTACATAAAGTCATTTTTTGTGATATTTGCCATAATACTGCATAGAAGATATTACCATACTAGAACACTTATGATTAATAATATGATATCCTGAAATTATATAATTTTATCAATATTCAGTTTAATTAAATATCTAGTGAAATTACCTACAGTACAATGTTTCATATCATATTAGCATTCTAGCAGATTTTACAATATGAAATCTTAATAATAATCTCTTCTATTTTCAGTGATTCATTAACATTTGGTTTTATCAGGAACAAAAAATGATACTAGGGTAAATTCTGAATAATCCTAATTTATCTTGTGTAGTCCATGTCATAAAATGTGACTACAATGGTTCCCAATGGCTAGTGATTAGCAGAGCCACCCTGTAGAGAATTTAATAAAAAACTCATGAAAAGTGAAATCGTAAGGGGAAGTTCATTCATCCCCCACCAGGGGAACAAGGAAAGCTGGCATCAGTGGTTCATTTTAGACAGTCGGAATTCAGTTGAAAATCAGGATGATGATCTGCAAAACATGTCCAGGTGATAGGATCATATTTCATGAGCAGGGAAAGAATTTATATGTAAATAGATATCTACTTATACAGCTAATACCAATTATATTTTGCATTATCTTTATGTTTCACAATGTGTAGAGTTGAAAAATGCCACATTTATTTTAAAAACTTAACTCCTCATATCCAGTCTTCTTCGTAGATCGCAGTTTCAAATTCAAGGATTTGAAGCATTAAGCATTTAATTTAACTTAAATTAAACCTCATAGTGATTTCTTCCTATAAAAGTTCAATAAAAGTAGTACCTGAGATCTCAATCATCCTCAACTTTCAGCAGTATAAATTTTGTAGGAGGCCTTTCGAAAACATAGTTTTATCTTCTGCATGTAGAAAAGGCCTCCTACAAAATTTATACTGCTGAAAGTTGAGGGCGACTGAGATCTCAGGTACTGGTTTTATGTTTTTTTAAAGTTCTTACATAGTGACCTCAATGGAGTTTCGTAATGTATTTTAAAAATCTTGATATGTTTATTTTCCTCAGGAGGTGGCTCTTCAAGATGGCATAACAACAGTTGTAAAAATACTGAGAATGGAACCAAAGAAGGTCCTAAAACCGGTCTAAGAAGAAGAATATGAGGTGAGGTGTTAAATGATGTTGAGTGATTCCGGGTTCTGTGGCCGTGGTCCATAGTTGGTGTTGATACCAGACGTTTCGCCCTCAACTGCGGAGGGCATCTTCAGTGGCGAGTGCTTCTAGGCGTGTTTCCTGGTCGGAAGCTCTACTTAGAGTGAACGCTGCGGGTGTTGTATTGATACTAGTGGTGGGAGCAGGGTGAGCGGGCGTGGCTCTTGCTGATTGGCTAATGGTCGTCTCCTTGTTGTCCCTAGTGTTGATGCATTTATTTTCTAGTGTACGGTACCAGGCCTTAGACAGTTTAATACCTTCCTCTTTTCTGTTAATATTTTTTTTTTTATGCTTGTGTATTTCTATAGCCTCTCGATATAATCTAGGGAAATATTATTTCCCTAGATTATATCGAGAGGCTATAGAAATACACAAGCATAAAAAAAAAAAAATATTAACAGAAAAGAGGAAGGTATTAAACTGTCTAAGGCCTGGTACCGTACACTAGAAAATAAATGCATCAACACTAGGGACAACAAGGAGACGACCATTAGCCAATCAGCAAGAGCCACGCCCGCTCACCCTGCTCCCACCACTAGTATCAATACAACACCCGCAGCGTTCACTCTAAGTAGAGCTTCCGACCAGGAAACACGCCTAGAAGCACTCGCCACTGAAGATGCCCTCCGCAGTTGAGGGCGAAACGTCTGGTATCAACACCAACTATGGACCACGGCCACAGAACCCGGAATCACTCAACATCATGATTACCGGCCGTGAAAGCCTGCATTCAACTGAGGTGTTAAATTTTACTAAATAATTTGTGTTATGTCTGTTCTGTTGTGATTATCATTTTTAGAGAAAAAATAATGTCCCAGTATAACACAGTGTTTTCTCCAACTGTGTACTAAGAAATGATCATATCTTCTATGTTTTATGATTCTATTTGATATAAATCTAAGAAGCAAAGAGAATCTAGAGCTTTGTGATATATCTAGAACACCTGCTTACCACCTGCAGGTCCTTAACTAAGGTGGATGTGTGTCTGGTGCAGGTCTTGTGCAACTTGCACTATGGAGGGAGAATGATTTCTAACTGCTACTCTACATCACACACACTCACACACACTATTGGCTGGCCACTGCCCACAAAAGCACAGTCCCATCTGTAACATAGCTATGTCAAACTCATGTTCAAGAATCATTCCTCTGATACTCGTTAAATAATTAAAACTATTTCTTTCTTTTAAGATTCTTAATCTCTCTACAATGAATTACAACATATCTCAATAACTAGATGATCTTTAATCCTTTACATAGTTATTGTTGTTAATATGCTCTTTTTTATTTTACTGTTTAGAAATACCATACTTCTTCATTTTATGTCACATTATCTGTCTAGAATATATATGGGTAAATAACAAGAACATGAATTCTATACAAGTTGATATTTTTATGAATGGTGAATTGAATTCAATCTAAATTCGTTTTTATGACAAAAAACCTAAAAATGGAATCCAGTCAGTAATGAAATTTGAATCTGGAAACTTCAATATAAGAGTTTTAAATGTAAGTTTTGAACCAACTCACTAAATATACATTATTGATTATCATACTTTTGTAATATCATTATAGATGGTGAGAAGTTCCTTGGAAATTGAAACAGAGTCCATAAGGAACATAAAATTCAAATGTTTAGCCAAATGCGAGAAAAAAGGAAAATAAGATGGCTAGATTTTCATTCTGGCTATGGACAGAACTATCAGCAAAAATATCTTTATGGGAAAATAGGATAAAGCACAATTAATTGTATATTAAATGATTGAGTTATGTTATTAGTAATTATACATGATAATTTTATTAATTTGTTCTCCAATTCTAGAAGTAATTATCTGCTCTCCATATGTTCATACTTTTTCATCATCATCATCGTCCTTTCAAGTATTAGGCCCAGTGGCCCGTTATGGTCTCCCGCCATCTCCGAAAAGGTCGACCCACAGATCTTCATCTTTGGAGACTTGAAAGCAAGTTGATTTCCTACCAGTCGGTTGCTAGCCGAAAAGTAGGAAGTCCAGTGGTGGGGCTGCCACCTAAAGCCTCTGGACAGGCATGAAGGAGGATTAGCATTTACTCTAATCCTGATGTAACAGTTATACCGCTGTGACTCGGTCCCCAGAGCCTCGTTTGTTATAAACAGGTTGCACCACGTGAAGGTGAAGTTGGGATTTAAGTAGGAGAGGTTATTGAATGCACTTCACTTTATCTCTTATAATCCATAAAATAGGGAAATAAAGTGAAAGAAACCAAAATAATCTCAATTTAAGGCTTTTATGGGAGTTCATTATATATTTTAAGGTTCTTGGGTATTGCACCATGTCATTATATTTCGAGGTGCCAACATTTCTGATCTCCTGCTGGTTATTTAATCTGGGAGAAAAGTCGCAGAATAAGGTGTCTGCAAGAACTCAAAAATTTAAAACATCTATACACAACAATATGAAGCAATAACCAAGAACCTTAAATCATTTAAACCAAAAGATGTTAAGAAGGACGTGGAATATATACTATAAATACAATTATTTTAGAACAAGAAATTTGGAATGACAAAAGCTATAAGGCCACTATTAAAATGTAATCCTCAATGAGAAAATAAATACAGTAAACTCTCAATTTAACAGACAGAATTGTATGAAAAAAAATGAAATAATTTAAGATGAAAAAAATCATGATAAAGTGTTTGAAGTCCATGGTTATGATTTAAATTTGGCAGTAGTTCATAACTGAAGTAATAGATGCACATTTTTACTGTTGAATATTCAGCTCTCATATAATCGTTTGCATATGAGGTTCATGTTCGTACAGTGCTGCATCAGTTTATTAAGATAACGCAGTGTGTATGCTACACATGTTCCTCTCGTACAGTGCTAACCTTGCACCTTTAAATAGTGTAATAACAAGTGTATAGGCCTACTTGTGTTGTTACAACAAAGTCCATTATTTTATTAGTGAATTACAGCTTAAGTATGTTTGACATTAAGAAAAAAAAGTGTGAACTTGAGTATTAAAGCAAAAGCTTGAATCATAAGTAAATTGGAAGGTAGTGCATCTGTTTCACATGTTTGTGAACTGTACGGTGTAAAGAAACAAACCAACTCAGACATTTGAAAGAATAAAAATAAACTTCTTCAGTTTTCGCTATAGTACAATATTGATGGTTTGAAGAATGAGGGAGAAAGAAAACACATTAAATTAGCCTAATATGTACAATTAGAGGAAGCTGCATACAAATAGTTTACTCAACAATGTTCTAGTGGTGTCGTTTGTAGTGTGGGGTTGTGGGCTGCTGCTGATAAACTGACCAACTATACAGTCATTCAGTTTCAGTTAAGTGATGAGTGGTTTTGGTGTCTTCATAAACATCATGTCATCTGTGGTGAAGCGCTGAGTGCAGACACTGAACCAGTTGAGCCTTTTTTTGGCAACAAGTAAAGGAAATGGACAAATCAGAGAGTCTCACTTTGTCTCAAGTCTGTAATGTCAATGAGACTGGTTCCACTTCCATGCTGTGCTTGAAAATACTTTTGTGCACAAACATTAAGTTACATAATAATGAACTTCGAAATTCCCGCAAATCCTGACCTGATCCAGAGGTTCATCGGTCCACCAACAGAGGGGAGAAGTGTTTCTTCCGATCGACATAAGATTGCAATGGGATATATATAGGAAAAACAAAAAGGAATTTGGAAACTCGTAAAAAAGAACACTTCAGAAACATAAAGAATGGAGAAATTGAAAAATCAGCTATAGCAGCACATAGTTTATTAGAGCATCATAGGATTGAAAAAGAAGCAAAACTTTTGAAACATCTATCTAAACCTTTAGATTTAACAGTTTGGGAAAAAATATATATTTAAAAAACCATACTAGAACCATGAGCTTCAAAATTCCAGACGAACCGAGCTTGATTACAAAGTTCTTCAAAAATACAACAGATGGCAGTTTAGAAAATGATTCATTAAAAAGAACACCAGATGGCAGTTTATAAAATAATTCCTTAAAAAGAACATCAGATGGTAGTTTGGATAATTATCAACAAAAGAAAAAATTGACAATCGTGAAAACAGCTGACGATGGTGACAAGGAGTCGCCGATACTGCAGTGCTGTGTTTAAAGGAACATAGAAGTATGAGGTAAGAAATAATCATGATTTATTTAATTCTTATGAATTGAACCTCATAATGTTAAAAATTCCCAAATTTAATATATAAAAATAAGGTCAGTTGCCAAGATAGTACTGAAGATGAAACCATTATGGTCTTGAAATTGCGATCTACTTAGAAGATTTATATGAGGAGAGGTAGGAAACATTTGATTTTATCGTAAATTAAACCTCATAGTGATTAATTCCTGTAAAAGTTAAATAAAGTTACATACCTACCAGGCCATAAATTCAACAAGGAGTGCATTTCTAATGGGAGTGCAAATGCTAATGGTTTGCATGGACTCACTCCAGCTGTAGTTGGAAAAGCTAAGAAACCTTCTGTGATAAAGAACATTATGAACTAGTTGCCAGTCATTTATGGAAGTTAAAAAAAATGCTTGTTACCTAAAGTATTTTTTTAGGCTTGTTATTTAACCATTTTGTACTCAAAATGCAAAACAGTTTCAAGAAGAGACTATGAAAATACCATCACATGCAGCGAAAGCCATTTTACAACTGGATATCCCAATGGCGAGAGATTAATTAGCAATGACAGAGAATGAATCTTCCTCCCTCTGAATACCACTTCAATTTTACAATCAGTGGATCAAAGAGTGATTGTTGCTTGTGGAAGACTGCACAAGAAGAGTATTTTGTGAAGAGGGATGATTCTTTGGGGGATGTCAAAACCGTGTTAATAACACAAGAGGAGCTAGAATGCTGTAAAATCTGCATGTATACAGCATCAAGTCTGTCATATTTAATTTTGGTGCCTATGGAAGACAATGAAGACAACAACATTGGCTAATGCATGGAAATAGTATAGTAGGGAACTGAACTGGAGTATAATTTCAGATTTGAAACATCTGATTTTTGTGAATCCATAAAGAAGGCTGGTAAGAAATAATTGAGAAAGACATAGAATAGAGAGGGTGATCCAGGCTATCAAATCATTAGGAAGAGATTGCAGAATCTGTTGTACCTGATGATCAAGAAAAGGGTGATGACAACGATAAAAAAAAAACATTTGTTACAGGGGGTCCTAAATTAAAAGTGACTTATTTATTTAACTTTCACAGGGAAAGAACACTATGAGGTTTAATTTAAGAATTAAATTAATGTTTTTATTACCACACCTCATATCCGTTTTCTTCTAGACTGCAGTTTTGGAGCTTATCTCCATTGTCAGTAGCCTCTGGTTGACCGGTGTTATGTCGTTTCTTGGCAGTTTTCTTCTTACTTCTATCGGTGGATAAATGAACCTCTGGATCAGGTCAAAATTTGTGGGAGTTTCGAATTTCATGAGTTTATCTTTCTTGTTTTTTTGGATGTGGATTTTTTCCCAGACTGTGAGTTCTTTTTGTTTATCTGTGTGTTTGATTAGGCTAGCTTTTGTATCGATTAAATGTTTTTCAGACCAAGCATGGGCTGCTACAGCTGACTTGAACAAAAATGAAAAACATTGAAGAAGAATACAAATCAGGAATATATTAGATCAAATGTAAGGATTGTGACAAAATCTATATAGGAAAAACAAAAAAAAAAAATTAAAACCTAGATTGAAACACCTCAGAAATGTAAAAAAGGGTGATGTGGACAAGTCAATCAAATATACAGATAAACAAAAAGAACTCAAAGTCTGGGAAAAAAACCACATCCAAAAAAACAAGAAAGATAAACTCATGAATTTCGAAACTCCCGCAAATTTTGACCTGATCCAGAGGTTCATTTGTCCACCGATAGAAGTAAGAAGAAAACTGCCAAGAAGCGACATAACACCAGTCGACCAGAGGCTACTGACAATGGAGATAAGCTCCGAAACTGCAGTCTATAAGTGACTATTTAACTCATGCCCCAAATGGGAGTCAATGACAAATCACGTTTCAATGGATTTTGTTTTACAACCACAGTCGTGCTTCACTTCGATATTAATCTACTTCTGTTTATCATACTAAACAAAGCTCCTCCTTTTTTAATATTCTGAACAGGTCATAGCATTATTTTGCAGTAACTGACTTTCGAACAAGTACGTTGAATATAGCAAATAATGAACAGATTCCTTCGAACTATACATTTGATAATTGTGTGTTCAATAATTGTGTTTTTAAACAATGGATTTTATGGAGTTGTTTCCTAAAAAAATAATTAATAACCTATAATTTAAAATCATTAGGAATTTACATTATGAGGTTTAATTTAATATTTCAGTTTGTATTCTTTAACATTCTTACCTCATATGTTTATTCTGTTGGACGATCATTTTAAAGCTATTGCTCCATCTTCAGCTTGTTCACAAACTGGTTTTTTCTTTTCTTCAAGTTGTTGGCCCTGGATCTGTGTTCCAAAGAACTTGGTAATGAGGCTCCTTACTCCAAGAATTTCAAAGTTCGGCTCGTTTCTCCAAGAATTTCAAAGTTCATAATGAACTTTGAAATTCTTGGAGAAAGGAGCCTCATTACCAAATTATTTGGATCACAGATCCAGGGCTGATAACTTAAAGAAAAGAAAAAAACCAGTTTGTGAACAAGCTGAAGATGGAGCAATAGCTTTGAAACGATCGTCCAACAGAATAAACATATAAGGTAAGAATGTTAAAGAATACAAACTCAAATATTCCGATTGAGGGTCTTTCCACTTTTCAGCGGTTGCCCTTTTACCTGCTGGCTGCTGGCCCTTCACATCCACATGTGTCAATCACAGAGGTAGATGATCAATAGCCACTGTAGGGGTGACATGTGGTTAGCATGTCAAGTCCCCCAGCCGTTATAGCTGGTTCCTCAACCTGGAGCCGCTACTTATTGTAGCTACCCAATTGCCTCACGATGCTGGGTGGGCACCGGTCCCATACTGGCCGAAATACCATGAGAAAATTTCTTCCCCCATGGAGACTCGAACCAGCGCAAGTCCCGTAGCTCTGCGCCAAGGCTGCCTACCTTAACCGCTCGGCTACGGCGCAGGACACTCAAATATTCTTCTTCTTCTTCCTTCCAAGTATTAGGCCAAGGCCTGTTACGATCCTATAGAAAATTTTCCCTCCAGCGTTTCATAGGACGGCCCAGTAATCTCTCAAATATTAATAACCTATAATGTTCGTTATAATATACAGTTTGATGTGTTTAATTTTTTCTCCACTAGGGTGCATTCTTTGCAATATTGTGATCCTATTTGGCAATAAATAATATGATCTTGTTGCAGTGGATGAACAGAAAAAGCATAACCAAACATTTCTCATTTATATTTGAAGAGAAAATTGTTTTCAAACATCGCCGTTTACATTAAATATATAAATATTTTCATCATCATCATCATTCTCTTATCGTGTCCCCCTTTCGGAAGATCAATTCCAAATATACCTCCAACCATCTCTATCTTCCCATGCTTTGCTTCTTTTTAGTTCTCACTCATATCCTCTCTCCTGTAGACTTTTCTTCACTTGGTTAATCTACCTTTCTCGTGGCCTACCTCATGATCGTTTTCCTTGTATCTTGATATTTAACAGCCTTTGTCCTTTTCCATTCATTTAAAATTCCAAACTATTTTAGTCTACTTTTTTCTATGTCTGTTGTTAATTTTTCTACATTTAATGCCTATAAATATTTTAAAATAATTATATTTAAATAATGATTTGTGAGTAAACAGCTTAAATTTATTCGTTAAATAGTCCTAACAAATGCCACTCTTGATTTCCAAATTCTCTAGATAAATTGAAAATCACTCATAGCATTAGTATGATAAACAGAATGAATGAAATTATTACGTACATAGGGGAGTCTTCAGATCAAGAAGTGTGTGCTTGCTATGATTTTTCAGACACTTTACACCTTTAATAATAGGAAGTAACATTCTTGTGAAAAGCAACTGACTCTTGATGCCTTTCTCCAGTATAAATAAACGTGTATACATAAAACAATTGCATGATTAACATTTCAAGTGTTATAGGACTATTTTGGCTTAAAATATCCTCAAAAACTAAATTTGTAATTTAACAGACTTCTGATTTTACGAATTTCCATTAAATTGAGAGTTTACTGTACTTATAAAAGCATAATATATCATTGTATGGAGATTATTGATTTCATTCTCAGAGTGAACATATTATGTCCTGTAAGTGTTTCAAGTATATAAAGACATTTGTAAAGTATTTTTGAAAAAAGTAGATGGAATTGATACTGATATGTATTGTATTGGAACTGTAGTCTTCAAGAAATCTACAATTATGAGGTGAGTTGTAAAAATCTAACTCTCTGTATTAATTAAAAATTAAAGTTATTCGTATAATTATTCATAGCTTATATTCAAAAAACAATATTAAAACTACAATCAATATTTCTACACAACTGCAATATTTTAAAGAAACTGTTATCAAACAATATTTACATTTATGAAATATAAGAATTATAATGAACATCAATAACCCTACTTTATGAAAAAGGGAATATAGTTATGGAATGTTATATAGCCTAGTATGTATAATGGCATAGCCCAGTGTTGAGCCATAGCTTCTCCTTTGTTAGATGTCATGCGGTCAACACACCGATTGGATAAGACATCTAGTAGGCAACTAAGGTATTACTAGGATGTTTGAGATCGGTAAATTTTGCTTAGAGGCCTTTTTATTCAGGCTTATGGATATTTTACGAGACTGAAAATCTTCAGACTCTGGACTCAAGGCTTTAAAGTCCCTCCTGGAGGACTTGCTCCTTGGATTTTTCCATCCTAAAAAAATTCATCGACCATGGCCAGGTTTGAATTTGCGACCCTCAGGACCAGAGGCAAGTAGCATAACCACTAGTCCACCACGCCGACTATATAGGCTAGAGTAATTTATTTTTCATATAATTTTGTCTAAATATTGCATTTGGAATGGATGTGTTAAAATTATTATACTTCATTTTGCAGTTTTTATATTAGAGAAACATTATGACAGTTTGTAATTAAAATACTTGTATTTTTCATAAATTTATGTATAATGCATAGAAAATTAAGAATTTTAAATATGAATTTATTAAATTGATCATATATGTAACCACAATTGAGGATTAAAAAAAAAAAGATGATATTAATTGAAGCAGAGGAATAAACCTTTATGAGTTAGACATTAATAACCTAACATCTAACAGCTGGCACAGATCAGGCATATATTGCAGGAAGTTTATGTTAAACTCCACACAGAAGGCTGACACCATCAGCTCAACTTTGATGAATTTATCCTAATATTTGTTTGTGTTATATAACTTTATTTTCGTGAAATTTATTTGTAATAGCAATAATTAACTTAACATTAAAAAAAATTACATTTATAAATAATAATAAAATGAAAAATAAAATAAAATATGGAATATTCTCAATAAACAAATACACGAAAAACCAAGTAAAATAAAATTAAAAAAAAACTTTAACATAAATTAATGAAATTACAACCAAGTATATATAAAAAATGTATTTTAACAAAGAATAAAATAATAAGTGCTACAAAGAAGAAAGTATTATGAAGATTTCTTTTTAAATAAAGTGAAACAAAACATCATTACATACTACAAATGCAAGCATATTGTTCATACTCTGCAGATTCTGATAAAGTTGCGTAGAGTTAATTCAAAACAGGTATCAATTTTAAATAAGAATGATTATATCTTAGAAGAGCTATAACAAAATATCAATGATATTCAATTGAAGACTAGGGATCTAGGGTCAAAACATTGGTCAAAAAAATAATTTCCTTATACCCTTCATGTATTTTGGTCAACAGATACCAATATCTATCTACACTTACAATGGCATAACAGTCCAATGTTGAGCCTTAGCCTCTCCTTTGTTAGGAGTTACTAGAACAAGTTAATTTAGTTATGCTTAATTGCTCACAAATGTCATGAATGGTATGAGGTTAACATACCGATCAAATCAGACATCTAGCAGGCAACCAAGGTATTTCTAGGATGATGAGGTCAGTAAATTTTGCTTGGAGGACTGTTTATTCAGACTTATGGATCTTTTTATGAGCCTGAATATCTTCAGACTCGGGACCTGCATCTTAAAGACCTTCAGAGAGGACTTGCTCCTTGGATTTTTCCATCCTAAAAAAATCCATCGACCCCGGCTGGATTTGAACCTGTGATCCTTGGAACCACAGGCAAGGAACATAACCAACCATTAGTCCATGCGGCCAATACACATACCAATATACAAAAATTAATACTTAACATAGCTGATATGAAATCTGCTAAAGCCAGCATTTAATAAATACTTTATTGATGTTTTTATTATTAATTTAACATTTCTCAATGAAAGATAGCTCAGTTGGTAGAGCACTTGGCCCGGAAAGCCAAGGGTCCCGGGTTCGAGTCCCGGTCTAGGCGAAAATTTTTCTCTTCAAAATACTTTATTGTATGAAACCATACTTTTAAAAGTCATTGTTTTGGAAATAAAACTGGAATAAGTTTCTATATCATGACTCTACAATCTGGGAATTCTATTTTGCTGAAATAATAAATTTATTTTCAGCTACAAAAACATTACAGTAATCTTACATGAGCGAGCATATAATTTTTCTCTTGAAATAAGAAAATAAATGTTGCCTCTATATTAATGCTAAAGAGTAAATTAAATTAAATTTGAACACATGATAAATTAATGTATGATTGGCTGAAAACTTATTTGAAATTAAGAAAAATGCAAAGAATATCTTTCTTCTTATAATCTTTTCAGTTTCCTTCTTAAACTTCTAATCTATAGTCATAAGTTTAAGAATTCCTGAAAACACTTATTCACACATTACAAAAATTTGATCTTTAGCTTAGGCTAAAATTAAAAAAAAAGTCAAGTTATTTTATAACTTATACAATACATTTTATAAACACAACACACATGATGATAATTAGCAACATCAAAAATACTGTTATAATACACTTACCGGAAGGACCGCGGATTCAATCTGACCAAACCTTGTCGTTCTCCAACTTTCCAAAATAAGAAGCCCAGCATAAATCTTACCAACTGTCATCTTGCCTTTATTTAATTCTGAAAAAATGTAGGCGCTTCAGTTCCAAAATATTTTATTTGATGGCGTTGACATGACAGCAACAATTTCAGCAGTTATGAATATAGTCAACTCTCACTTATTCACGATAATGAACTGTACTCATGCAGGATACAGTGCCTCCATGCAAAAATTTGTTTAAAGAATAATATGCAGGATTTCATTCAAAATTGAGATATAGTTTAATTATGTTAATATTCAAGGTTTAAATTAAATTTTTTTTATACCTCATATTTAGTCTTCTGCCTTAGCGCAGAGATACGGGACTTGCGCTGGTTCGAGTCTCCATGGGGGAAGAAATTTTCTCATGGTATTTTGGCCAGTATGGGACCGGTGCCCACCCAGCATCGTGAGGCAATTGGGTAGCTACAATAAGTAGCGGCTCCAGGTTGAGGAACCAGCTATAACGGCTGGGGGACTCGACATGCTAACCACATGTCACCCCTACACTGGCTGTTGATCATCTACCTCTGTGATTGACACATGTGGATGTGAAGAGCCAGCAGCTGGCTGGTAAAAGGGCAACCGCTGAAAAGTGGAAAGACCCTCAATCGGAATATTTAGTCTTCTAATTATACCGGTTTTAAAACCTATGTGGTTTCATCTTCAGTAATATTTTGACTGATGTTCAGGAGCACTGCTTCTTACTCCCTCTGCAGGAGGGACATAATATCAATTGAAATATTACAGAAGATGAAACCACATAGGTTTTGAAACCTGCATAATTAGAAGACTGGATGGGTGAGGTATAAAGAATTTTAATTTAAATCTTGAATTAAACACCTCATAGTTCAAATTATGTTGATATTCGTTCAGCAACTTTCATTGATATACTCTCATTTAAAATAAATATGCACGGTTTTATTACAGCAACAATTGCTCATAGTTTTTTTTTGGCAAATGCCCCAGGTTGTCTTTCGACATACCTGGTGTTCTCTCCTGGCATGGCATACTTGTAACCCATCTCTGAGGTTGGGGCGCCTGGAAGGCAGGGTTACGTTGCCCCGATGATATGATGAGTGATGATGATGATAGTGGTGTGCCAGGAGAGTCCCTAATCCTAAGCTTAATCTAAGATGAATATGAATGATGATGATTGCGATGGCCATATGATTTCGAGGACCGTTTGGGCCTTAAAGTTTTCCTGACATTTGTCTTACAGGTGAGGAAAAACCCCGATAAAATCCTCACCCAGAAAAACTGTCCTGACCGGGGATCGAACCCGGGCCCACTGCATGACAAGGCAGCACGCTACCTCGAGACCACAGCGGTGGACATTGCTCTTAGTTTTTATTATAAGTTTCTCTGAAAACAAATTCTATGTGATAACTATAGATTTTTATGTAATAAAAGATAAGATTGCAATACAGATAGTATATATATTGTTTATTTTTTATTTCACTCACCTCATACTTCATAACTCCTAGCATACCCAGGGTTTCATCACATCCTTTGTGACATTCTCAATGCTGTGTCACGTTCACAACTGACGTCCGGCTGCTTTCTATCCTGCAGACTGACCTCCTAAGGAGAGAGGACTGATTTGGAAGTTCGTCGGTCAGCCATCAGATGGCACGGAGGTCAGTCTGCAGGATAGAAGGCAGCCGGACGTCAGTTGTGAACGTGACACAGCATTGAGAATGTCACAAAGGATGTGATGAAACCCTGGGTATGCTAGGAGTTATGAAGTATGAGGTGAGTGAAATAAAAAATAAACAATATTAAAAAACCTCATAGTGTTATTTCCTATCTACATAACTTAGTATATATATTATTCAATTGTTTGTGTGTGAAACTAAAACAAAAGACGTCAGAAGTCTAACTTCTCATTATACTATTCAACTGTTTGTGTGTGAAACCAAAACAAAAGACAATCAGAAGTCTAACTTCTCATTATACTATGCAACTGTTTGTGTATGAAACAAAAACAAGACACAGTCATAAATCTAACTTCTCATTATACTATGTTGCAATCTTAACTTTTAGTACATAAAAAATCCTAGCCCTATGATAACCATTACTTATCTTTTAGAAAATTATCAAGGAAGAACATAAATTGATAATTAAATAAATTTAATATCAATTACATTTGCACGTGATGTGTAGACATACAACAACAATTACTGATACAAACTTAAATATTTTAGATACAATAAGACCAAAGATTATATTTGAAGAGAAAAATTATAAGCTGGGTTTGAACCCAGTCTGAGCTTACAATTTTTCTCTTCAAATATAATTTGTCCTTCAGTGAGAAGTATAAAATTAATAATAAAAACATCAAAGTGCAAAGATATTTAAATATTTCAAAACAAAATTTAAATATTATTTCATATGATACACATATTATACAATGATATTATTGTCTTACAAAACAAATCACCTTCAACAAATATGGGAAAAATAAATAGCTAGCATTAAATGCACAATAAAAATCACCATAAACAAACTTTAGCTAAGAAATATTATTATTATTAATCTATTTTGTAAGTGTTAAGAGAATAAAAGCATTAAAATGGTGTTTCACTTTCATCTTTCTTTAATCCCCTAATTAGATTTCATAGCCTCATCAAAAATAATTAGAAATAAATTAAAATTTAAATTTCACCCAAAAACTTACCTTTTAAATCTACAGCTAAAGATTAACTATTAACTTTTTAGAGGATTGAATCTAAAATATTATATATATATATATATATATATATATCTTTCTTCTAATTTTATTTTATCAGGATGTTGGCTCAAGTTTTACATTAACAAGTTTTACAAATAGCTGAATCTCACCAGGAAATTAATTGCTATTTAAATGAGTGATTTTGAAGATTAAGGCAGTTTACTTATAATATTTATTTTATGCATTTCTTAACAACATGCTTAGATTTTTAAACCTATTTGTCTTAGAAGACAAGTTCTATTTATGTATTGTTATACAATATTGGGCTGACTTTTGAAATTTGTGGGCGACAGTGAGAGTTGGGTCTCACCTTGTATGGTAGAGGAGGATTTGTGAGCTGACAACTTACAAGTATGTGGGGCTTGGAAACTTCCAGATGCATCTTTGATTTGCTTTCTGTAAAGTTCACTCTAGTGACAGTGGCAGTCAGTGTGTGCTAGCAATGGGAAATTTCTGGATGGCTCCACTGGTTATATAGGATTGGAGAGAGATCACCAGTCAGTCAGTAAATCACAAGTGAGTTATGAAGGCAGTTGTATTCAAACTGTGGACTAGTGAAGTAACCTAAGTGCGAAAGCAAGTATTGAAGCCATCAGCAAGTGTAAAAAATTGAATTGTAAGGAAAATTGTGAAGAAAAGACTCTATTAGCAGAAAATCATAAATGTATATACAGTACAGTGTTGTAAAAAAGTAAAGAAGATTTCTAAATGTTATGTAAATATTATTTGTGAAGTGAAATTAAAGAAATTCCATCTCCGCCATCCATGACAATATATTTTAAGTTACCAGCAACTCAGAAGATCCAGATTTGCTCATGTCAAGTATCTTTGTATTTTCTAATAAGTCCCTTTACTGAATCTTTGAAACTTGGAAATGAAAATGATTGACTTTCACATTTTTATTATGTCTTTTTTTATCTTTTGTGTGAGTGTCTAAAATTCGTTTTTGTTTTTCCTATGCATACTTTATTGCAGTCTTTACAACTAATTTGATGTCCACTGCTGTGGTCTTGGGGTAGTGTGCTGCCTTGTCACACAGCAGTTTTTCTGGGTGAGAGGCCGAGGTTTTTATCGGGGTTTTTCCTCACCTGTAAGACAAATGTCAGGAAAACTTTAAGGCCCAAACGGTCCCTGAAATCATATGGCCATCGCAATCATCATCATTCATATTCATCTTAGGTTAATCTTAGGATTAGGGACTCTCCTGGCGCACCATTATCATCATCATCACCCTTCATATCATTGGGGCAACATAACCCTGCCTACCAGGTGCCCCAACCTCAGAAGTGGGTTACAAGTACGCCATGCCAGGAGAGAAACCAGGAATGTCAAAAGACAAACCTGGGGCATTTAAAAAAAAACAACTAATTTGATAAATTCCAGATTTTTTATTATCTGGGGAATTAACTTTCTTATTGGTTATTAATAGATTACCCAGGCTCAATTTATTTATCGGTGCTAGAGTAATATTGAATTTCTTGATTTTTTAAATTTATTATGTATTTCAGGATGATTAAGTAATTTTCTTGAATTGTTTTCCTTTCATTGAATCAGATTGCAGATGGCAACTTTGTAGATGAAGATTCAAATAAAAATCCGGTAGTCATAATGTCAGCTGAGGATGAGAAGGATGCCTCTTGAAAACTGCAGTTCCCATGTTAGAAAAAAAAAGTATGAGGTAAGATAAGAATTGACTCATTCATTAAGCTTTTGTTTTTATAATTAGAGTTAGATTTAAATTTAATTATTTTTATACTATTATATTTTACTTAGACTATGTTTTTGCTGTTTTAACCAACCCATATTTTTGAACATGCACCCCCAGTTCACAGATTCTAGTGAAGCCACTGCTTCAGGACATTGTTAGGCTGAGAGGACATTTTAAATTCCCCATTATAGTTCAACAACTTTTGTTTACAATGAAATCTATTAGGTGCATGAGAATACTTTTTTTTGGTAAGGGAAATAAATAGGATATTTTATATGTTAGAGGAGCAGAATATTATAGTGCTGCTCTTAAAAACAGTCCAGGCGAATCGTGCAAGATCTGTTTGTGTGTAAAGCAAGATAAATCCAGTCACATGCTCAAATACAGCGATCTGGTAATGTTTGCTTATATGTTGTAAAACTGTTTATCAATAATAAAATTTGAATGCATAACACATTTATAAAAATATCAGTTTAATTATTTTAAGTGATAAAACTAGTTGCATATATATATGAGGCACCCAGAACTATAAAGACTAAATCACAATTTAGTTTATGGTAAGAGTAGAATTTGTCCTTACATCAATTAAGAAATGTCCACATACTAAACCAAATACTTTGTAACTGTATATACAGAGTGGATAAACAAGGATATTATGAAAAATTTTGTTGATAATTCTGATCTAATATCCAATTCATACAAGTAAAATAATTATATTTCCATAACTTGCATTTACAACATGAAAGAAAGCTGCATTTTTAAAAAATTAATAGTGCAAAAGTGAGAATTGTATTAGAAATTTAATTTTATCGTCATCAAGTTTGTTCAAAACTGTGTGTGCATTAGAACCTTATGGAACTGCTGCCTCATAAACAAGTGCATTAGAACCTTATGGAACTGCTGCCTCATAAACAAACATATAAATAATTGTGCATAACTGAGAGTTGACGATATTCAAATTTATGTAGAGAAAAAGGTGTTTATATATTGAAGCACATATAACTTACAAAACTGATAGGAAGTAACACTATGCAGTATTTTATCAAAGAAACTGAATTGGTTATTATGAATCAACTCATATTTTGCTTAAGTTATGTAGATAGGAAATAACACTATGAGGTTCTTTAATATTGTTTATTTTTTATTATTTCACTCACCTCATACTTCATAATTCATAGCAGACCCTGGGTTTCTTCACATCATTTGTGACATTCTCAATGCTGTGTCACGTTCACAACTGACGTCCAACGGCCTTCTATCCTGCAGACTGACCTCCCCGCCATCTGGTGGCCGACCAACGAATTTCCAAATCAGTCCTCTCTCCTTATAACCGGGTATTTCAAAATTCATAGTTGTATTTTCATTCTTGCATATGTAAATTTTTTCCCAAATTGTGAGTTCCTTCGGTTTTTCCAATTGTTTAAGTAATTTTGTTTTGGTTTCTATTCTATGTTTTTCTGACCAGGCATGTGCAGCTATTGCAAATTTTTCGGTTTCTCCATTTTTAACATTTCTGAGGTGTTCTTTTAATCTTGTATTTAGATTCCTTTTTGTTTTTCCTATGTATATCTTTTCACAATCTTTACAATTAATTTGATAAATTCCTGATTTTTTGCAGTCTTCAATCTTTTCATTTTTGTTGGTTTTTATTAAATTACCTAAGCTGTAATCATTTTTCGGTGCTAATTTAATGTTGAATTTGTTGAAGATTTTTTGAAACTTGTCAAATACTAAAGAATGGTATGTGAACTTCTTGAATTTTTTACCAATATTTTTATCTGTCTGAAGAGTACTTTCATTAATGATTTTTTGTTCTTTGAATTTATTTGTTTTCTTGTGTATCATTTTCTTTTGAAAACCATTATCCTTAGCAATTTGTATGATGTGTTCTTTCTCTTTATTGTAATTTTCTTTGCTCATGGGGACATTCACAAGTCTGTGTGTTAAACTATTAAATACTGCCTGTTTGTGTGAAAAATGGTTAAATCCAGTAGCTTTTATATAATTGTCGATGTGAGTTTCTTTTCTGTAGATTCCAAATTCTATTTTTTTTTTCTTCATTCCTAATCAATTTAAGGTCTAAAAATGGTATTTCATGATTATTTTCTATTTCCATTGTAAATTTGATTGTTTTATTTTGAATATTTAACAGTTTAATGGCATTTTCTAATTGTTTCTCTTTTACTATTGCTATGATATCATCTACGTATCTTCTCCAAAATTTAAACATCAAAGGATGTGCTTTGGTTACATGACATTCAAAGTTCCCCATAAACATGTCTGCTAAGAATGGTGATAATGGATTTCCCATTGCGAGTCCTGATTTTTGTCTAAAGTATTTTCCTCTAAAGGTGAAGAACATTTGATTTAAGCATAATTTTGTTAGTTTTATGTATTCTTTAACGCTATCATCATCTAATTTGTTTTCTTTCAACCATTTTTCTAAAATTTTCAAAGTTGTGTCAGTCGGTATGTTTGTGAATAATGAAGTAACATCAAATGAGACCAATCTTTCTGAAGGTTCTATTTCTACATTTTCTAATTTCTCAACTAATTGGTAAGAATTTTCTACTGCTAAATTTTCAAATTTTTCCATACCTTTAAATTTATTGTTAAGCCATTTGGATATGTTATATGTCGGTGAGTTGATATTGTTGATGATAGGTCTCATTTTCTTTCCGTCTTTGTGGATTTTAGGAAGACCATGAATGTTGGGGTTTCTGGGATTTGGTATTTTTAATTTAAACTTTTCCTTTTGTGTCATAATTTTTTTAATTGATTTTAGGCTAGTTTCAACTTCGTTAATTGTTTTTGCGAGAGGATTTGTTTTAATTTCTTCATATTCTTCCCCCTTTAATAAATTCTCCATCCTATCATTATAATCGTCTTTATCCAAAATTACCAAATTATTCCCTTTGTCTGACTTTGAAAAAACAAGACGGAAAGAAAATGAGACCTATCATCAACAATATCAACGCAGATTTTTCGGTTAAAAATGGAGAAACTGAAAAATCTGCAATAGCTGCACATGCCTGGTCAGAAAAACATAGAATAGAAACCAAAACAAAATTACTTAAACAATTGGAAAAACCGAAGGAACTCACAATTTGGGAAAAAATTTACATATGCAAGAAGGAAAATACAACTATGAATTTTGAAATACCCGGTTATAAGGAGAGAGGACTGATTTGGAAATTCTTCGGTCGGCCACCAGATGGCGCGGAGGTCAGTCTGCAGGATAGAAGGACGTCAGTTGTGAACGTGACACAGCATTGAGAATGTCACAAATGATGTGAAGAAACCCTGGGTCTGCTATGAATTATGAAGTATGAGGTGAGTGAAATAATAAAAAATAAACAATACAATATAGTATCTTAACATTCCATGTTCCTACCATTGATTCCCTGAAGCAGTCCCCACCCGGAGATCTTAATGGGGGTCTATTATACCTCTGGAAAATTTTACTCCATTGAGATCCATGTCCATGTTTCTTAATGGTTACATTTTTATGATGTATGATCATGACTTTTTTGATCAGGCACTGTTTTCATCTGGCTGATTGAACATCGCCATTGACCTGTTTGGCATAGGTAATCCATTTTGATCTATCTCTCTCACCTAGGACATTTCCTCCATGTGTAAAAACAGATTCAATTTCTTTGATAAAATACCTCTTAGTGTTACTTCCCATCAATTTTGAGATTAAAATGTTGAGTTATTTACAACTGGTACAAAGCCTCAAATGCTAGGAAATTTAAGAAACTGTTGTTTTTATTGTAATTTGATCACCATTATCACCAAAACCATCCTCATCTATTTGCAGATAGTGTTGGTCTTTGGTTTTTAGCCAAAGCATATGATGAGAGTTATAAAATAAGATAAAGGACTTAGAGTATAAATACTGACAATACTATTAGATATTTGTGGCACATATAAACACCTTTATGCTTTATATAAATTACATATATTTCATGCAGAATCTGAGAAATCCTGCTGTAAAATTCTCAGACCCAATAAAAAAAAAATATAATTTTTATTCTAGCAAAAATGCATAGTTTCAAGTGCAGACGTGCTGTAAAATGTTTAACATCTACAATACAAACCATCATTCTTTGGTATGAGGATATCTAACATCTTTTTTGCTTGAAGTGGCCAAATATTTCTAATAGTATCTCGGAGCTCCTCATCTGCTTGGTCCATTTCATCTGCTGAAAATACAAAGTAAAAAAAAAGCTGTTTCATTACTTTATTTATTGTATCATATTCACTATATAACATCCAGATCATAAATATGAGATGGATATGATATAACAAAATTTTTCTTTAATTACTATACTTGTTAAATTTTAAGAATCTTTTTTTTTATCACTGATGAGGTAAATTTTCAAGTTAGATTGCTACAAACATATCTGAGTGATCCAGTCGTGCTCAACTATAATTTTAAACTATGGAAGCCTTTCAGTCTGTTGATCTTCTTAAGCATTTCTAAAGTATTTCTTTGTGCTGTGATGCTTTTGTAAAGAGGGTTGTAGAAATAGATATGTATTTATTTAAATTAATAATAAAATCGTCAATAGAAGCCCTACTGGCTATAAAGTAGTGTTAAATTCCCAATAAATGTCTTCTTAACTAAGAAGCCGCCATTTGCAAAGATAGAAGCTATGGTTTCAAGCATTTGGCGCGAGGGAATTACAATTACGTACATAAGAGAAAAATTTGCGTCTAGATCGTAACTCGCCTCGGTAGCTCAGTTGGTAGAGCACTTGGCCCGGAAAGCCAAGGGTCCCGGGTTCGAGTCCCGGTCTAGGCGAAAATTTTTCTCTTCAAATATAATTTATTTAACAACATATATAAAAGAAAAGTTTGCATTTAGATTGGAACTTGCTCCGGTAGCTCAGTCAGTACAGTATTTGGTCTAAAGAACCAAAGGTCCTGGGTTCAAGTCCCAGTCTGATTTTATAATTTTTCTCTTCAAATATGATTTATCCATCATTGAGATGTATGAAATGAATAATAAAAACATCGAAAGAAGCTGTACTGGCATTTATAATGTAAAAATTCCCAAATATGTCTTCTTAATAAAGAGCTGCCATTTGCAAAGATGGAATCAAAGGTTTCATAGCATTTGGCACAGGAATTAACAATGTATACAAGAGAAAAATTTGCATTTAGATTGGAATTTGCTCCAGTAGCTCAGTCAGTAGAGTATTTGGTCTAGAGAACCAAAGGTCTTGGGTTCAAGCCCTAGTCTGAGCATATAATTTTTCTCTTCAAATATGAGAAATGTATCTGTTTTAACATGCTTGTTTCCAGCTTCATTTAAAATTTCAATTTCCTTCAAAATAATTATTTTATTGCTATTGTATTTTTTATGTTTTATCAAATGTATGCTATTAATTGTACTTATTTTGTGACCTGGTTCTTGTCTGTGTTAGGCATAGGTGGTCAAATATATGGAAGGAAAATCCAGCTATGCAAAACACATAAATAGATACAATTACTAAATACTACTACTTCTTCATTACGTGTATCCAGCCTTAGCTGATTGCATATTTATGCTGTAAATTCCAATGGGGCTGCATTTGAACATGCAGCTTATGTGGGCATTCAAGCTGAGTGTCCACGAGGTTAAAAGAAAGAGATATAGGAAAGACAGAAATGAACCCTTCGGCCTCGAATACTCTGATACCATCGGAGTCGAAGAAAAACAAGAGGTCAGGCAAGGGAGACTGGACAGGAAAGTAAAAAAGAGAGATCTGGTACTAGAAAAGGAAGAAATACCAGATCGGTTAAAGATAAAAGTAAGGAGCAAAACACAAGTAAGTGGAAGCAATGTTGTGCTTAGGCACTTTGTGGTCGCTATCCACATATCCCCTAGATGTGGACCCCTGAGGGTAGAAGTTAAGGATTTAAGGCACTTACTGTTGTCATATTCTAAACATCATACACTTGTTTTAAATATTTCTTCATATGGAAAACTTATTTCTACATAATTATTAACAAGTTTGATTGATAAAAATGTACCTGAATAACCCATCCGTCCTCAACTATAATAAATTATAAACTACCTTTCAGACATTCGTCCATCTCAGTAGTTGTCAAGTACTACTTCATGTTGTGATTTTTTGTAGAGGGAATTGTGATCAACAGATGTGTTTAATATTCTTCCATTTTGGCTTCTTTTAAAATTAAAATTTCTTCCAAAATATTTATTTTATTATTATTGAATTCTTTATATATATATTATTGAATTAAGATACAATTAATAACACACTTTCATTAATATATAAAGTTTTTGAAAAAAAAATTGAGTAATTTAAAGACAAATTTGAAGATTATCACATGTGTTCAGAAGTTGAGGAAAAATCCTTTTTTTTATTTTATGTCTGAAAATGAGGCCAACATAATATATATATATATATATATATATATATATAGGGTCATTGTAGGCCAGAAAATGGGGGTTTTATTTGTCTTTTTTTTTTGCATACTGGTTCTTTTTAGCCTTTTTTTTTTAGGTCTTAACGGCTTTTTTTTTACAACTTTACCTTCTTTTGGCTACATTTATACCATTTGTTTAATTGAAGAACCCGCAGTCTAGTCTTAATTCCAACTTCTTTTAAAATTCTTCTAGTTTTACTTTCTAAAGACTTTTCATATTCCAAACACTCTGTTCTGTGAGAAACTATTTAAACCTCAAAATATCCCTTTATTTTTAACCACCAGCCTATTGCCCGCCTGAACTATTGTATTTTGACTTCAAATTTTCTAAGAAGTTCCCACTTTGTTAAAATTACCTCTGGCAGAGGGTGAAGGCACAAAGGTATTCTTTATCCACTCATTAGCAATTGCAACACTTTTTGATGTCCTTTTTCCTATTTTTACGTCTTTTGTAGGATATCATTAGGTCTTTTTAAAGGTCTTTCATAGGCATTTTATAGATCCCCAACGAGCCCTAATTATCACAAATAGTGAAGGGAATGATATATTGCTACCAATTTGGCTTTAATTGAGATAAACTATCACATCCTGAAATAATTAGAATAATTTTAATATAAATTTGAAGACTACGAGAAATAATGAGAAGAATTACCAATATGGCTTAATTTGAGAAAGATCATCAGAATACTGAAGATAAATGAAAAATATGACAGAATAAAAACATTAAATAAAATGAGTTACGAAAAAGCAACTTACCACTTCTAACTTTTATGCTGAGATTCTCCCTGATAAGTGCAAACAATGTTGTTGTGAAATTGACTTTACCCTCTTCATCAACTGGCATATTCATACGTATCAGCTTCTTATATGCCAACCTGTTGGGACACTTGTTACCAAAACCCAATGGTGGGTCCATGTTTTTTAACATATCATACATTTCAGCATAATGAATTTTACCCCTGTAAAATAAAAAAAAAATTATGAACATTTAGATTTCCTCATGATTTTTAATTTGGACTCAGAAAAAAGAAAGAGCTTTGCTTAATTTTTTTAATAGGTAAAAATTTCAGTGATTTAGAGTGTTCTTTCCCTGTGCACTAATTATTATTTGATCTCTGTATAGCATCATAAGAGCTTCTGTAACATTCTGTTTTCTAAACAGATATACTGATGCATTCATATAAATAGTAATTTTAAATTAAATTATTTACGTATTTTATTTCGGCCGCGGTGGACTAGTGGTTATGCTCCTTGCCTCTGGTCCCGAGGGTCGCAGGTTCAAACCCGGCCGGGGTCGATGGATTTTTTTTAGGATGGAAAAATCCAAGGAGCAAGTTCTCCGGGAGGGACTTTAAGCCGTGGGTCCTGAGTCTGAAGATTTTCAGGCTCGTAAAAGATCCTTAAGCCTGAATGAAAAGGCCTCTAAGCAAAATTTACCGAATTTTCCCATCCTAGTACTACCTTGGTTTCCTAGATGTCAGTATGAGGCAGAACGCTGACCATGGACCACTCAAATGACATCTATACGAAAACAAGTGTAACTAAATTAGTATGGTTCAAATACTTCCCATAGGGGAAGAGCGCCTAAATCTCTGTTAAGGGAAACATGGGCTTACAAGATTACTAGAAGATGTATTTTATATTTGCAAGACATACATATGTTTGCTGTTCAAAAAGATAAGTACTTATGTGATTATATTATAAACCATTTACTTCACAAGCTCTAGGATAAATGAAAAATAAAATGTTTAGTCTTTTGTGTTCATCCATTTAATATTGTTTAGGAGTTTAAGGGAAATGTTTATAAATATTAATATAATTTAAGATTAAATTAAAAATACGTCACTACCCTCTTCATACTCACCTCATCCAGTCTTCTAATTATACTGCAGTTTCAAAACCTTGGCAGCTTCATCTTCAGTAATATCTCGTCGACTGATGTTATGTCGATCAGAAAAAACTACTTCTTCTTCCATCTGTTGGTGGACCGTTAAACCTCTGGATCCATTCAGAATCCGCAGGAATTTCGAAGTTCATAAGTTTTTCTTTCTTGTTTTTCTGAATGTGGATTTTTTTCCCAAACTGTGAGTTCTTTTTGTTTTTCTATTTGTTTAATTAGACTGGCTTTTGATTCAATTATATGTTTTTCTGACCAGCATGAGCAGCTACTGCTGACTTTTACACCACACCATTTTTGACATTTCTAAAATGTTCTTTCACCCTTGCTTTCAAATTTCTTTTTGCTTTTCCTATGCAAATTTTGTCACAATCCCTGCATTTAATCGGATAAATTCTTGATTTGTTTTCTTCTTCAACTTTTTCATTTTTATTGTTTTTTTTAATTTAATCTTAAATTAAACCTCATAGTGATGTTTTCCTATATAAGTTCATTATTATAATTTACTTATTATGATTATTATATATTTCTGAATAACCAACAAACTTACGTAGCGTTTGGGTCATACTCAGCCCATATTCGGACAAACTCGTCCAAATGGTGAGCACCCAATATGGACGAATCTCTCGTCAAATAGTCAAAGTTGTCCATGATAACAGCCACAAACAGGTTTAACATCTGAAATAAAAATGATGATAAATTATTCTCTAAACACACTGTATCCATGAAGGCTGTTAAAGCTTTGAATACATAGTAAATAATTAATAATAATGATGATAATAATAATAATAATAATTAATAAATCAATTTCAGGTATTTTCTCACATGTGTTTTTATTAACTTGGTTCACATATAGTTGATTAATAATAATGATAATAATAATAATAGCTAACTCATTAACCCATAGATTCATGGCCATGTGTACATAAGCTCTCCATATATCCCTATCCAATCATCCATTGTATAATCTACTTCCTTCAAATCATGATTAATGTTATTCTCCCACCTCATTATTGGCCTACCTACTAGGCAAAAATGATAACAATAGTTCTATTATTACTACTACTACTAATAAATAATAATAATAATAATAATAATAATAATAATAATTATTATTATTATTATTATTATATAATAAAGTATTTTTTCAAATGTGTTTTAAAAATCTAAATATATAACAAAGCATTGTTACCATGTAACTTAACTAACAAAACAAGATTATATTTTACTTACCAGAAATGAGCAGAAAAATATGAAAGAGACAAAGTAAGCGTAGGCAAGGTTTGAACCACAATCAAGATCAGGTTTCTTGGCAAGCGGATCACAAGGCCGTCCCTTAATACAGGACAACATGATGGATGGCCATGCCTCTCCCGTGGCACACCTGGAATGTACACATTCACATAACATTACATCATATTCAAGCAGTTTCCATCTCAACCTCATCTTATAATCTTGGTCACAAGGTTCAACCAAACACTATTGGAACAGACTGTTTAGTTAACAGTAATATGATTATGGTAAAATTAATAAATAGTACTCTACCATTAAAGTTCCAGTTCATTTACATATTAATTCATCAAGAACTGAGGAGAACAGAAGAACATAACCTCCTGAAGATATCTGCTATAACTGCAGATGAAACAGAAGTGTTTTTATATCCTAGACCAAGTAACTTTTCCAGCAAACAATGAGTTTAAGATGCCAGACTTTGACCAGTAGTGATAAATGGTTGCTCAGTATTTCTAATTACATCCACAAGAAGGTCAATGTTGAAATAAATCAGTTTGGGATATAGTTTAGATATTTTTAAATAGTTTGAAGACATATTAAGCTACAAATTATCAGTATATACAAGTAATGCAAAATAATTTTATATTTTGTAGTTTTAACATAGTTTTAATATTATACTTTAAATTAGCACTGGATTTTGTTTTATTTTAAAAAGAAAAATTAGATTCGAACAGGGAGTTGAACCCCAGATCTCTGACTCTATACGTCAGTATGATAACTGTTACGTCATTTGAACTTCTGATAGGAACATCAAATTTCTTTTCACTTATACAATTCTCCTTTCATCCAAAGGCTGATAGCCACAGCTCTCAATATTGCCATCTGATAATTGTATAAGTGGAAAGAAATTTGATGTTCCTATTGGAACTTCAAATGGGGTAACGATTATCACCCACTGATGTACAGTCAGAGATCCAGGGTTTGACTCCGGTTCAAACGTAATTTTTCTTTCTAAAAAAAATTATAATTTATTTATGCTTGAAGCTAATCATATTGTTTTTACACCAAAGAAATATTCTGGGAATGTTTTACATATCCAATATTATTTTACTTATCAGTTATCACAGATAACAGTGAAGGGACAGAAACTTTTAATTTTGCCTCCAAAGGAAACCATATCATCAAATTTTCTCTCCTGAAAAATGTTAATGATCCTACCAGGATTGAACCTATGAACCTTGAATCAAGATATAACTAACTCTAGCTGCAACAGATCTTGAAATCCCTTATCCTACTAACTGGCTGCTGGCCACATGTCTACACATATCATTAACACAGATGGATGACCAGCCACCCAATATAGGGATAACATGTGGCCATCATGTTGGGCCTTCTAACCTGAAGCCATTACTTACTATAATTACCCAAATTCCTGAAGAGATTGGGTAGGAATCAGTCCTATACTCTGACCAAAATTCCATGAGAAAATTTGTCTCCCCATGGATACTTGAATAAGCATGCAAATAATTTTGTTGAGTTGTTTCTTGACTCATCTCATACTTCTTAACTCCCTCGCAGATCCGGATTTCGTCACTGTATTTGTGACATTCTCAATGCTGTTCACGTTCACAACTGACTCCAACGGTCTCCTCTCCTGCAGACTGACCTCCGCGCCATCTGATGGCTGACCGACGAACTTCCAAATCAATCCCCTCTCCTTATAACCGGGTATTTCAAAATTCATAGTTATGTTTTTATTCTCGCATATGTAAATTTTTTCCCAAATTGTGAGCTCCTTCGGTTTTTCCAATTGTTTAAGTAATTTTGTTTTGGTTTCTATTCTATGTTTTTCTGACCAGGCATGTGCAGCTATTGCAGATTTTTCTGTTTCTTCATTTTTAACATTTCTGAGGTGTTCCTTTAATCTTGTATTTAAAAAGGAATCTAAATACAAGATTAAAGGAACACCTCAGAAATGTTAAAAATGGAGAAACAGAAAAATCTGCAATAGCTGCACATGCCTGGTCAGAAAAACATAGAATAGAAACCAAAACAAAATTACTTAAACAATTGGAAAAACCGAAGGAGCTCACAAATTTGGGAAAAAATTTACATATGCGAGAATAAAAACATAACTATGAATTTTGAAATACCCGGTTATAAGGAGAGGGGATTGATTTGGAAGTTCGTCGGTCAGCCATCAGATGGCGCGGAGGTCAGTCAGCAGGAAAGGAGACCGTTGGACGTCAGTTGTGAACGCGAACAGCATTGAGAATGTCACAAATACAGTGACGAAATCTGGATCTGCGAGGGAGTTAAGAAGTATGAAGTGAGTCAAGAAACAACTCAACAAAATTAAAATAAACCTCATAGTGTTATTTCCTACCTACATAACTTAATGCAAATCATAGTTCTGTGTTAAGGCCTTCAAGCACTTTACCAAGGTGTAAGACAGATCAAGAGATGAATCATTCTCAGACCAGCATTACCAATAGGGTAGAATGTTAAAGCTTGATAATAATCTTGATTAAGACAGGATCTAAAACTGAAATTTCTTTTGATTAAGCCTCAATGAAGATATTCCAGTCTTTTATAGGTATGCTCACATTTCGTCAAAATCACTGTAGATAAAGAATGGGCTGTCTTGCACTAACATCTATAAATACACAGAATATAAGTGATAACCTATACATGCAAATTATCTATTTTGATTTGTAGACTGTTTTAATTACGACAGAAGAAAATTAAGTCAGGTAATGAAGAGGTCTACAAAACATTTAAAGTCTTTTATACATTTCTACCATACTAATCATCATTTACATCAATCATTCTACACATAACATTGAAGATAAAATTTAATACATTTGTTATTTATTATTTATATTAGTAAAAGTCTGTCATACAGGAACTGTGTAAACTAAGCAAATTTCTCAATAAGTCAAATTTATGCTGGTTTATGGAATATATATCTCTTTTATTAAATTGGAGAAACTCAATTTCAGATACTGTACCAGCTTATTTAAAAGTGTCAGACTGGAGAGAAAACAAATCATGCATAACCATTATTACCAATTTGCATATATAACACTGAGCAACAAAAAATAAACTTTTTTTTTGTCTCAGAAAGAAAAATATGAGATTCTGGTAGTATTTTTCCTCCTGATTTCAAATATGATATCGGTTTTTCTCCATCATGCAAGGTTTCTGAGAGACAGGCATTTATAATTTCAAACACTTTAATATTTTCTACATTTGTAACTACACAGTATTCGAACATTCGGACTCACCTAGAAAATAAGAAATGATGATTTTCTGCTATATTTCGCCTGTGGAGCATCCCTCTTGATGGTCCAACAATAATCGGCTAGCATATTAAGATTCCATATGCCTTAATATCTCTTTTCCATAGCTGAAATATCCTGATGAAAGTGTTCCCCGTTTTATTTCACAATGGACAAATGGACGAAAAAATGTTTATTAAAAGAATAATTATTTAAATCCATTAATTGAAATAAAAAAAAAAACTGTGGGTGATGGAGAAATTCCGAATACATATTTGAAAACACGATAAAAAATTGCATTAAGTACAACTATTCATACTCATGAGACAAAAATCATGTTGAACAGTGTAATTTAACACCAATTTAAATAATATCTATTTATTCATTTTTCCATTACTTTAATAAAAGTATTAAATAAATGAAATGATTGTATCTCACAGGATACATTGCCAATTTAATGGTTAATTAAATTATATTGTGATGAACCAAACATGGCAGTTGCTAGATTCAATTTTTAATTTCAGGTTTCAGGTAAACTGCCAATACTAATGGTTGGATTTTGTTAATTTTTTGAGAATACCTTCCTCAGTATTAATAGCACATACTGAGTTTTGTTGTGAAACATCGGAAATTGTGACTGCTAGGGTTCATTCATAGTAATTCTGCTATGCTTGCAGCTTTACTAGGGAATTGTAGGTGTGGTAGCTTCCCGTTGCTTTCCACACCGATGAAGGATGATGATGATGATGATGATAATGATAAGGATGATGGTGGTGGCCATATGATTTCAGAGACCGTTTGGGCCTTAAAGTTTTCCTGGCATTTGTCTTACAGGTGAGGAAAAACCCCGATAAAAACCTCACCCAGAAAAACTGCCCCGACCGGGGATTGAACCTCGGCCCGCTGCGTGACAAGGCAGCACGCTACCTTGAGACCACAGCAGTGGACACTGCTAGGGTAATTTTTTAATTTTTGTTTCAAGTAAACTTCTACACCCAATGGTCCAATTTTGCTGTTTAATGAACTCAACCTTACTTTTTTAATGAATTGCTATATGCTAAGTTTGATTTCGATTAAACAAAAATTGTGGCCACTAGAGCATTAACGGGTACATAATATTATATAAATATATACATTTTGGTCATGGTCATTTTTGGTGTCTACTAGACAGGATTGATGAAAATTTGTAAAATTTTGCAAAAAATGTTTTTTATGAGAACAATCTCTATAGCTTCATTTCTTCGGAGTTTGCTAAAAATGTAAATTTATTTGAAGTAATTATAACATTTGTTTTCATTAATATTTAGATTATAAAACATTGTAGGCCTAAAAACAAATATTTTTTCCCTTAAATTTCAGTAATACTAAATAGTATTTTTATTCTATATCCACATTAATTGTTTTTTTTAAATCTCTTTGAACAAGATTTTTTTTTTTCTCTTCCAGGTATAAGCTAAAATTTTAAATTACATATTGAATATTATATTCATAACAGCATATAAAATATGTAAATAAAAATATGACAGCAATGATGATAGACTTGGAGAATAATCTCTACCATAAAATTCAAGATTCACAGATTCAATTACACCTGAAGTTAATTCATTTTTAGGCAAAAAATTAAAGGATAACAGTTTTGTTAAAGAAAAAATTAAAAACCATCCATCCTATGCCACAGAGATGTGTGAGATTCTAAAGAGTTCTTGGATATGTAAAACATACTTGTACCAGCATTAATGCTACCCAAGTATTGGAGCAATAATTAGAATCATAATATTAAAATAAAATAAAATACATTGTTATAAGACTGATTTTTTTTTTATTTTCAGTATCAAAAAAGTATTTATATAAGAAAGTAAAACAAAAAAAGTACTAGAAAATTATTTAATCTGAAGTAAATTCTTTTCCCATCTTGGTGGATTAGTGGTTACATTGGTCACTTATGGTTTCAAGGTTTACAGATTCAAACATAGCGATGATAGGATTTTTAAGGGTGTAAATATCCTGAGTATGCTTTCCTTCAAAAGAGAAATAAAGTTGTGAGTTAGGTGTTGTAGTTTACAGCAATCTCAAGCCTGAAGTAAGAGACCACTGAATAGAATTTGCCAATCCATTTATGTCAAAATTAGAATTGCAAGTTAAGGAGCGTTGTTAAATAGGATGCAAAGATTGAGATTAAGAAATAATAAAATTTAATACACAAGTTTTACAAAGTTTCTTCCATCTGTTGCAATGATGGTATTTAACATTAAAATTAATTCCTCAATATTACTCTAAAAATCAACATTTTTGATTGCATGAATCTATCATAGAACTACAGTTCTTAGATTCTGAAATGTTACAAGGACATTTTTGAAGACTCTCTTTCAGATAATCCCATAAAAATAATTGTAGTTATTAAGATGAAAATTGTAAGGGACCATTCCATCATCGTCATCATCACTAGCTCAACAACCATTTAATAATCCTAGCCTTCCTCAGAAGCCTATGGCATTCCTCTGTATTTTTATCTTTAACTATCTAATACAACATGCTCCAGTTTTGGTGGGATCGATCCACACCATTTGTAAAAAATGAAGTGTTAAGAGTTATGATCCAACTCTCTAGGATACTTGAAAGAAGCAAAGACTTCCACAATATGATACTTTCATAAATCAAAAGTTTCAATCATTTGGCAACATTGCACAGCCTATAGAAAGATATTATCATTTACATCAAACAGGCAAATCAACAGTATTGGTAACTACATTGTTGGATTGAAGGATATGAAACAGAAGTTGATGCTAAATCATTGAATATCAGATTATATAGAATTTTGAAGTCAAGAATAAAATTATAATCTTCTATTGAAAAAGATCATATTCACATTGCAATCAAATATCATCAGAGAGGAAAAAGAAACAGATTGAGTCCAACAGCTCATTTTTCACAGGTTATGCATCAGTGGCTTTCAGTGGGTAAAATGGGACAGAAACAGATATACAAAGTTCAGAAGTAGGAAGTCACTATCTGGCCATTTCAACTTGAAAATTAGAGGATTACTTTCTCATTTTATCTTCTTAAGCTTTTAAGTATTCAGGAGTCATACTGTTCTTCAATGCAACAGAAATAAAACTGGTATTAAAATAATATCATTATTTTTTTATTCTGATCCAAATTATACAATTCCATTTACTTATTTTTGATTTCACTAACACACTCTATTGGACCAAGATCATAAGATGAGCTAAAGATGGCAATAGGGCATTATTCAGATTCATATTTCATTTATATTGTCAATCAAGATTCAATTTTAATCTAATTTTCATAGAAAACTGAACCTTAAAAGACAACTGTCAGAGCAAAATTCTGAACAAAGCCCTAAATAATCACATTCATAAAAATTGCACTGAATTTAAGCAATGAATGTTGGTGTTGTATGTTTGTAATAAAGATAATATAAGTGGAATTGCAAAGTATCATCAAGTCCAACAGTTTCACACAGTACATTTTCCTAAGTAAAGCTGGAACTAAGAGGAGTTCTGGATTGGAAAACTAGACCAATAAGAATTCCACATTTTATCTCATTGAATATTTAAATATTGATTGTGTACAGTGATAATTTGTATCATCTCAAGAATAAAGAATATCAAGTGAGCATTAGATGCAAAAGGAACATTATCAACTTTTTTTTTTCGATGTGAATTTTCACTGTTAATGTATTGTGCAAGTAAATACTCATCATCTGAAAGTAGAATTATGTTTGAATAATGTCATTATTCCTACCAAATTAGATACTATATTTTTCTTTTGTTTCAAAAAGGATGCTATTCATAATACAGTTTACTGCTAAAGGTACATTATCCACCTCACCAATATAAAGTAGCATGTTCATCATGTGATGTCAACAATTAATATGGCTGACAGATATTATCGAGGATGTATTAAGTTATAAAACTTCTTTATTTAAATTAGGATTTAAGAATAAGTGAAAATAGCCTTATGTTTGGCTATCTCCAATTGATGTATGTTCCACATGGTTACAACTTACTGAAAAAGTAAATAAAACAATGGTAAGTAACTTTCATTGTAGAAAAGAGAGCACATTCACTCCGAACTTAAACATTCTATCAGCTGCTGAAAAAAGATCATTTTAAGTTCCTGATTCTGAGTTTAGACTGCTAGAAAAATCTATCTCTTCCCAGGTTGCCAGACCAAGTATTCATCATCATTTTGTGTATCATTTTATTAATTTTGAGAACTACTGGTATGTTAGGAATTTTAAGTTGAGGATATGGTGTTACCCTCTTGAATATCTTCTGTAAAATTATTAAATATTATACTGAATAATCAAAAATATTTATTATAGACATCTTGAAATATTTGTATGCATTTAATGAGAAAGTGTCCATATAACTAACTCATTGGCACTATCAAACTCGTAGGTTCATGGTCACACAGATATAAGCTCTCCATACATCCCTATCCTGAGATAATATTTTCCATTCATCACCTGTATAATCTACTTTCCTCAAATCATGATTGATGTTATTCTTTCACCTTATTCTTGGTCTACCAACTGGGCATTTTCCTTCTGGTTTTCCTACAAGAAGCTCCATATTCCGCTAAAATTCCTTTCTTTTAAAAACATATATGTACTACTTTTTTATGTATAATATTTTATTTTGTAACCATCATATTCATATTTCTTATTTTTAAAATTACTAGAATACATTTTATTTTGATAGATTGCAAAATTTCCATTAAATATTTTTTCAGACAGCAAAGTTCTTCTGCTGGCAGACAAAGACAGAAGTGATTTTCTACCAACTTCACAAAAAATAAGTTAAGATTCATGCTTCACTGGAGAGCTACTCTGCTAATTTGATTTGCAATGTTGAGTAATCAACAAAAGAGCTGCTAACCAGAGAATGGAAATAACTGAATAATGTACATAAATACAGCCCTTAGATGTCATTCAAAAAGTCAAATGATCTTGAAAATGTTATCCTATACCTGTATGAAAAATGAGTTCTCAAAGAGTACCTAATTGCATCATGTACTTATGACACCCTGAATAAAATCTTGTCACCATGCACAAGACTGGCAAAATGATGAAAAGGCAGCAACAAGTTCATCAGCGATGATAGTTCAGATGAATGTTGAAAGTATGTAAGAAGCTACAGAAGGTAGACCAGTTAACATTTGAAGTCATATACAGTATCTTTCAATGTCGAGTGGTCCGGTTGTGCAGCAGCCATCTTGAATCCCCTTTATAGGAGCATGGGAATCTCACAATGGTTCTGTTTCAGCATGGTCGTGCTTTGAAATACTTCATATGAAATGTTATTGTGTTATTGTACTTGGTATTAAATGTAATTTCTGTATTAGTGCAGTGCTGTAATTTACATAATGCCTCAACATAGTTACACATTACAGCAAAGAACTTATGTCATCATTATCATCATGAACAAATCCGTTTTAGGCCACGTGGCCACTGACGGTAAATCTAACAAAGATGGTTTTGATCTTTCCACCGATGTTTTGGTCTTCCTCAGTTCTATGTCCAGTTGGAGTACATTGGAATGCCAATTTTGGAAATCTATTTCTTTCCATTCTTCTCAGATGATTTTACCATTTTTTTAATATATGATTCATATGTTTTAACAAATTCTTGCAGGGAAGTTGTTGGTGATTTTTAATAGAATATCCAGCAACATTTCCAACATCTCATGTGATTATTTTTCTTTGTAATTTTACTCGATTATACATGGTCATTTTCATTGTATATTTTGTACTGAATTGGCTGTGGGGGTATCACCAGTTGCTATCATCGGTGGCTGAGCAGTAGAGTTTATGATTTTGATTTGCCAGGAACTGGGCTATCATTGACTGTCCGTTGGCCGCTACGCAACTGGCCAACTCAACAGCGAAAGGCTCTGCAGTTAAATATGATTATTAGGTTCAGAAATACAAATTGGTTCTCATACAATTGGCACACCATCCTTTGGTTTCAGTTAAAAAGTGACACTATACACTTTTTAAAATTAAATATCTCATACTTCTAATCAATTTAAAAATAAAATAATGTGAAAATAGCATTTTCAATCAAATCTTAATGTGCTAATAAATAAATATCAGCATTTGTATTAATATTTTAGTAATTAATGGTTTTCTCAATTTCTATATATTTTTATAAAGTGGATAATGCCCCTTTTGCATCTATACTGCTAAAACTGCATTTTCAATTGTAAACCACCTATTATAAAAGTGCTTATGACAGAAAAGAACTACAGACTTTTTAATGTTTTTACACATAAAGTTCATAAAAAACTTTAATTGTAGATAAAACTATATAATGACTCTCAATTTTGTAACAAACTATAACCCTAATATACCTTAGGTGAAACAGGGTTTATAAATTTTGGATTTTAAATAATACTACTGTTAAGAGGATTGAAAATCAAACGCTTAAATGGTATGGCCATGTACAAAGAATGGAAAATGAAAGATGGCCAAAAAATATATACCAATGGTCACCCCCTGGAAGAAATAAACGTGGTAGACCAAGATGGAAATGGAAAACCTACGTCAGAACAATAATGGAGGATAGGAATTTGGAAGAGGGAGATTGGAATGATAGAGATAAATGGAAACTGAAGACGGCAAACCTATAAGTGGGGGAAAGCCGAAGAAGAAAAAAAAATTATACTACTACTACTACTAATAATAATAATAAATTTTAATTGTACCAAATGAAGAGTCTTATAAAGGAGGAATATGGATAGATACCATATAATCACTTTTGTTCAAAGAAAAATGAATATCCTATTTATTTTTCAGCCATAAACTTTAAGTTTGTCTTATAAGTTACATATTATTAAACAAATAGGGAAATATTTTTTCATGTTAAAAGGTCATATGATTTGTATGCAATACAACATTAATCTGTAAAATAATACTGTAACGAAATTATCTCACATTAGGCTTATTAGGGATTTCTAAAAGATCATTAAAATATGTTCTACGATTATCTAATAAACATTTTTGTTTTTGTTATTTATTTCATACACCTCAATGGTGGATAAATTATATTTGAAGAGAAAATATACATTCAGACTGGGGTTTGAACCCAGGAACTTTTACTTTCTATGCAAATGCTCTACCACCTGAGGTTCCTGAGAAACTCCAATCTAAATGCACTGGCTTTATAATGTAATGTAAAATTCCCAATAAAGGTTTTCTTAAAAAGGAAGCCGCCATTTGCAAGATCGAAGCAACGATTTTGTAGCATTTGGTGCTCGGGAATTAACAGTGTATATAAGACAAAAGTTTGCATTGAGATTGGAGTTTCTCAGGTAGCTCAGTTGGTACAGCATTTGCATAGAAAATGAAAGGTCCTGACTTCAAATCCGAGTCTGAGTGTATATTTTTCTCTTCAAATATAAACATTTTATGTTATATTAATATCAATTACAACTGTCGGAAACACACAATCATTATTGTCAATAGGTAGTGGACTGTGATAGTATGTTTTTAAAAAAGGACAAATTATAATTAAAAATTGTAATTAGTGAGATTAAATTTACATCCATATTCAATTACACAAAAAAATGACAGAACTAGATTTTTTTAGTTTCTATATTATTTGTTGAAATTTTAATGAGGCATACATTAAAATGTAGATTTACTGAATAGTTTGCAAAAATGTTGCCGATTTTCAGATTGTTAATCATTACAAACATAATTTATCAAAACTCCCAACAATCATTTCTAGATGTCCAAAACTTATCAGTTTCTAATAAGCAATTATTTAATTAATTAATGCAATTTTAGATATATTAAACAAATCATTGAATGTAAGAATTTGTTTAATCCAGATGAATGTAAATATTATTTTAATTTAAAGAAATAAATGTAACCTCGCAATAAAAATACAATAATGCGGCATGGACATTGTATTACAACATCAAACAACAACAAAAGCATGTATAGCAACACTATAAATAATGTGTTGTTTGTTTTCTTGTGTTCTAGTGACAAAACTTGCCTGTAATCATCAGCAACAAAGCTGTGCACAGTGTTGTCATGTGTCCCACAGTAATTCTACATTTCTCAACAATATGCAAACTTTTCAAACTTTTACTTATTATGATGTTATATTTAGTTTTAATATATTCTAGTACTGGACAAATTTATTTTTTGAAAAGGAAAATTAATAGATGAACTGGGGATCGAACCCTGTCTTACTCTATAATTCAGAGGTCTGGGATTCAATTCCCAGTTCAAACATTAATTTTTCCTTAAAAAAAAATGTTACTAATAAATTTGCCTCTCATGCCATTCAAAATACGATCTAAAAAAATGTGCTTGTAATGTTATAGTATGTACTGATATTGTAGACCGAAACTGAAGCAGAGGAAAATTTTTAGTTATAATACAGGAACAAGTTTTTGTCTTAAGTTACACATTGAAATAATAAAATGTGTACGGTATACTTTGGTACTGAGAGAGCACACTGATTGGGCTACCAAATCTCTAGAGTAACAAAATTTCAAGACAAGAAACACCAAATAGAGAAAATAAAAAAAAATGATATGATCATTAATCTAACTTAATTAAATCATAACAAAAAACAATGTGTATGTCTGTGTGTGTAAATTGTTCAATATCTCCTTAATAATTAAGAAAAAACGATGTGGCCATTGGCCCACCAGCTGGCTGCTGGCCTCACATCCACATGTTAATCAAAGATATGGATAATCATCCAGCCAACATAGGGGTGACATGTTGTCAGCATGTAGGATCCCCCAGACATTACAGCTGGTTTTCTCAACCTGGAGCTGCTACTTATTGTAGCTACCCAAATTCTTCATGATACTGGGTGGGCACCAGTCCCATATTGGCCAAAATTCCATGAGAAAATTGCTTTCCCATGGGGACTTGGACCAGCACTAGTCCAATAGGTTTGCATAATTAATAAGTACAGTCCCATAAAGATCTAAAGAAATTAAGACAAACTTGGGTTTTGAAGATTACCCTCAAAAGTTTCAGTTTTAGTTTTAGCACTCTTAGACATTAGATCCTTAAAATATAATATCACCATAACTCCTTTCTTATTATGCTATCTACTGTAATAAATGTTAACATTTACTCATACATAATTTACCCTAAAATAAATTGAAATTGCAGCAAATTTTGAGATGAATTAATAATATTTACTCTCTTCAAAATAATAATAATAATTTGTAATTCATCATACCTCATACCATAATGTTTACTTACTCTTTGGTTCTGAAAATATTCTCCACTTGTGTGTAAGTTTGCACATTGTTGAGATGTTTTTGCACACTGAACTTGCCTTAGTAATAGCAGCAGCGGCACCAGAAGAGGAGAAGTAAGGAAAGGTAAATCCCTGCTAACTGCCTAACAACTATTATTGGCATCAAAACAGATTGCTTGTTTGAAAAGCACATGTAACTGCAAATTTTCATGCAAATTAACTTTATAATTTTGAGAATGAATGATTATCATTCATCAGCTAAGCATTTTGCAATAGCTTTGCACTTCTTACAAATATTGCCAATTTACATTTCTGGCAGTATTTGTAACAATGACATTTTTGCATCTAGTAAAGACAATGAAGCATAATATTTTGTTAATATAAAGCAAAACAGTGTTCAACAGAATTAGGTAACGTCAATGAGCAGAAAAAAAACATATAACTTCCTATCAGTAGGCTATACTTTTGTTTTAAACATGGAAGTATTATATGTTGACAAGTTAATATGATATTTTTCCTCTTCTTACCAGAATTATTTTTGAATCCAATTATTATATAACATTAACTGGTAAGGCCTACAAATTCAAAGCAATAAACATAAACAAGGCATTTCTTAATAATTTGTATCAAATTTCAGTCAAATGTCTATAAAAAGTGAGAGGAGAAATTAATGGAGTAATATAAAGATAATTTTGATATTTAATATAATTAAATATAATGTTTTATTGTAATTAATAAGCAGTTTTTTAAATTAAAATTGTATTAATATAGGAAAAAAAAAACAACTGCATTGTTGTAGTCTACATACTTTACAGTAAAATTGAGATATTGTATTATATGACCAAAAACATTGAATAAATAATTATGTTTTCTGACATTAAATTTTTCTGTCTAAAGGAAATCTTTACTGAAGAAATTTGCCAAAAATGTCAGCATGTGTATGACTGTGTGTGTATGGAAATATAAGAAGATTATAAGGAATTCCATTATAGTATGCACGATAAACATCCTGGAAAAATTAATTTGATTTGTATAGGACCAAATGCAGGTTCAACTTTACAAGGAAGCATTGTATCTGTGTCTGTGGAAGGCTTAAACAGATTTCACTGCAAGGAATGTTCATGCTTTTATAATGACTAGTGTTTGCCAAGTGATCAAAATTTGACCATAAATTACATGTCACTTTATATTATATTAGACACTGTTAGTTTTAAATTGTATTAGACCATGTCCCACGCCGTAGCTGAGTAGTTAAGGCAAGAAGCCTTGGTGCAGAGCTACGGGACTTGCGCTGGTTCGAATCCCCATGGGGGAAGAAATTTTCTCATGGAATTTCGGCCAGTATGGGACCGGTGCCACCCAGCATCGTGAGGCATTTGGTTAGCTACAATAAGTAGTGACTCCAGGTTGAGAAGATCAGCTATAATGGTTGGGGGACCCTACATGCTGGCCACATGTCACCCCTACACTGGCTAGATAATCGTCTACCTCTTTGATTAACATATGTGGATGTGAGGCCATCAGCTGGCTGGTAGGCCAAGGACCTTCTAGGACTGTCGTGCTTGGAGAAAAAAATTAGACCATAATCATAAAAATATAGGGTATATATTTATGTTGGAGTGTAACTGATGATGGGGATGGTGGTATTCTAAATTAACACCCAGCATATGAGGAATTTCGGTAGCTACAATAAGTAGCGGCTCCATGTTGAGAAAATCAGCTATAACGGCTGGTGGACCTGACATGCTGACCACATGTCACCCCTACACTGGCAGGATGATCATCTACCTCTGTGATTAACTTATGTACACATATTACTTCCCTATAGTTTAAATGGGAGCTTTGGTGCTGGGTTTTAGTGCCTTGTAGTTAAAAATGACAAATTTTTTTTTTCCAAATTGTTTTTATTGATAACACTAAAGCTCGCCAATAGCTACTAAAAAAAATCCTCGTGCAGATTCTAGTGCAGTAGTTATATATATATATATATATATATAAGCACAAATTATTGCTATAGATGTGAATAATGATTGAGGAAAATATATATATATATATATATATATATATATATATATATATATATATATATATGGTAATTTGTTCAAAGACAGTATGGAAGAAAATACCTGAAAATTGAATAATCGAGATGGAAATAATTTAAAAACACCATTTTAACAATACATAATATTGGAGAAAAGCTATTAATCATGGATATAATAACAGGGCTATAGTAAACTTATAGGAATACACTACAAACCAATAGAACAACCCTCTATAATCTTAAATATAAGAAGCTAACCAACGTGACTTACCCTAACCTTATATTTGTCCATTTTGTGTAGTACATGTTATTGTTAAGAGTTATAATGCATGGGTGAAAAATCATATGAAATAAATATATAACAGAAATGAATAAACATGTCAGGATATACTGAGAAATATCAATATAGTTATTAGTTTCTGTTACAAAATTCATAGACTGCTATTTGCATTAGAATAGCTAAATCTTGTTTTAATACATTGCACTTGTCTTTCCTATATTAATAAATTGTGATTTGAAATAAAATTGTAGTCCATTAATTTTAGTTAAACCCTGAAGATATTATGAAAAATTTTGATGCTTCATCGTATAAATAAATGATTGAGAAAATTAATAAATTTCCTTAAAGTATGTTAAAAAAATTGAATTATCCATTTTGGTGCCACATATTTAACATATTACTCTATTACTATTAGTTGCAGTTATATATAAAGAATAGAGGTTGTAGATTGGATTGTGTTATCCACAGTGTAACAGGCTGGTTATCACTTGCCTGAAGAGCAGCATCAGACCCTGTACAAAGCTGCGGAAGTTGTTATGGCGTGTGATGGAACTTTCAGGATCCAGCGCAATGTTACCAAACACCTAGAGTCAGTCGGAACCAGCCAAGGAGAGAGAGTTGTCAATTTAAGTTAGTAGTCAGTGCTTGTCTCACGCAACCATTTCAAACTACAATACTTCACTAAATACGCCTTACTACACACTCAAATACATTATGCTATTTCACTATAAAATACAGTGCTCAAAACTATCATGTTTAAAGGTACTAATAAAGATTTCTAGGCATTCACATGTTAATATAGTATCAAAAGCTATGTACAGACATGCTATTTTCATAAGAAAAAAGTGATATTAAAAATACTTCACTTTTGTAAGAAAACATTCCTATTTCATTTCTTGCATAAGCTTAATAAAACGAGTCCAAAAAAAAATTAAACATTTAAAACCATTTTATATTAAAATTCAAATAATTAGATATTAATTTATAAAATACTTTTATATGAAAATTTAAATTAATTTAAATATTTTCAATATTTTTTAGTTGTTATATATATCACATTAGTTTTAAATAAAACATCTCCAGATGGTTTTTCAAACTTTCTAATGATATTAAAATTATTATTTTATAGCCTATTCTGGACATAGCTTTTAATTTCATATTAATGCAATACTATAGTAAAGAGATGTAAAATTCACAAATAAAACACAATTTAAGATGTCAACAATATTTCAAATGAATCAATTATTTTTTTATCTATTAAGACAATAAGTTATCTTTATAACTTACAATGATTCATTTAAAATAATTACATTTTTGACATTAAAAACTGTGTTTTTGCATTTTATAAATTATACATCTCTGAGAATAGTAGTCCTATTAAATAATGTTAGCAACTTATTTTAACACTATACTAGTAAAGTATTTAAAAATAATCACTATATTAAAATAAGATAAGCTTATATTTTGCATGAATATGATTAGCAAATCTGTAAAAGTATTAATAGAGACAAAGAGGATCATTATTATAATGTTAACAATATAATTGGTTATTAATTATTAACTATTTATTTAATTTATATTAATAATTATGAAGTTTAAATACCCAGAAATACTTATTAATAGCTTTAGAACACTTGAAATAATACTGACAGTTACAGCTTACAGTACGTTAGGCCTACCTATATTACAGTACACATTAAACACATATATCAAGTGCTTAACAATCTAGCACTAACTAAGATAAGAATCACAGGAGGGGCTGCTCCCTGTGCTACCAACATTAGCTAGCATGCTTACCAACCACAGTTAGTAAAGACACCGGCCAAATCTACAACAGCCTAACAGTCTCAGAACTAACCTGCGCATGTTCGCAAGCTGATATACTGGTGTCAATATTCAATTCAAGGATGTTTATTTATGGATTATTTTTTCACTGTTTATTGATTTTCCAGAAATTGAGAAGTGTCAGATTAGATTAAAAGGTGATTTCTAATTCTGCTAGAAAATCTTAAACATTGAAGAAAAAATTCAACAATGGCATCCTTGAATCACACAGTATTTAATATTTATACAAACATAATAGTAAGAACATTTATTAGAAAATGAATGAAGTTATAGAAAATGATAGCTCCTTATATATAAGCCAACAATTGGTTAACTACTTTGGGAATACTTTCATCTATTTAAAAAATATCTCTCAGTGGACATAGTTTTAATGACTTAATAATAATTTCATGTGTAGGGATAATGAAAATATCATGTAAACTTGATGAAAAATAATTTCACTTAAAACAATTTTGATTTACACAATTTAGAAATAACATTAAAATATTCATCCATTTTTGTGTTCCATCTATAACACTGACAACAAGCTTCAATGTTCTCCTTCACTCCATATCTACTGTTTTTTTTTTTTTAATTTAGACTATGTATTATTAATCTCAATCGGCCACGGTGGAATAGTTATTATGCTCCTTGCCTCTGGTCCCGAGGGTCACGGGTTCAAACCCGACCGGGGTCGATGGATTATTTAGGATGGAAAAATCCAAGGAGCAAGTCCTCCGCGGGGGACTTTAAGCCATGGGTCCCGAGTCTGAAGATTTTCAGGCTCGTAAAAGATCCTTAAGCCTGAATGAAAGGCCTCTAAGCAAAATTTACCAAATTTTCCCGTCTTAGTACTACCTTGGTTTCCTAGATGTCAGAATGAGGTGGAATGCTGACCACGGACCATTCAAAGGACATCTATACGAAAACAAGTGTAACTAAAATTAGTATGGTTCAAATTCTTCCCTATAGGGGGTGAGCACCTAAAATCTCTGTTAAGGGAAAACATGGGCTTACAAGACAAGATTATTAATCTCCTTCCTTTTTTTCTAATCCTGGTCTTTTACAATTTATTACAATTATTAATATAATGTTTTTATTGTGCTTAATTAACTCGTATTGTTTGCATTGTAACAATTGTACTCTTGGGAATAGTTTTGACTTACTCTAGATTTTTAAAATCCGTTTATTTAGTCAAGTTTGAACTTACATAGAGTATGTGAGATCTTAGAAAATTGTGCACATGAAGGGGCTGGCTTTACTGTTGACCAATCACAATCCATGTATGTCATATGATTTCAGGGATCCATAGTCCAAGATGGCAAAACAGGTGAAAGAATGCACTGGAAACCATAGTGAATATCACAGAAATAGGTGATTACCTTAAGAATGAAAAGAAGGAGGAAGTCCTAAAAGTGGTGAGTGTTTTGAAAAATGGTTTCAATATAATTACAAACACCACAGAATAAAATAATAACGATAAGAATATTTCTGAAAACGAGGCTATAGAATGCCAAACAGAAGACATGCTGAAGGAAGAAGACAGCTGTACCACAGGACAAGTGGTGCCATCTCTTGACACCACTGAGGAAACACCAAGTGGCAACCAGTCACTAAATACATCTAGCAGTGAATCACAAAACCCACGTGTCTCAGTGCAGACAAAATCATCTGCACAAGAAAACAAAAACACTACTCCCAACAATGATAAACTAGCAAACATGAAAGAAAAACTGGTTCATGTTATTGAACTTCCTATCAAACAAACTTAATGTAATAATAGACGAGAAAATAAATCAGACCCTAAAATTAAATGCAGCAACAGCAAACAGTGAGTTTTACAACACAACAGACATAGAGGACAACTATTATAATCAACAGAGGGAATCAGAATGGACAACTGTAAGAAGTAGAAGAAACAAACAAACTGCCAACCAATCAAGCTCCATCAGAGGGATAAGGATGGAAGAAAACGACACTCTTGAAACTGTGGACAAAATGGCCTGGCTCTACCTAAGCAATTTAAAGAGAAGCACAACAGCAGAAAAGGTTAAAAGGTACCTAGAGAATATTGGAATCCAAGACAATATACAGTGTGAAGAACAACACACTCCAGGAGATAAAAAGGCTTTTAAAATAGGATTCCCTTTCCAATTCCTTGAAAATACAGACCAACCAGAATTTTGGCCACTAGATGTAGTAGTAAGAAGATTTCACTTTCAGAGAACACAATGTGCCAAAGGGGGAGAATTACCATAATCACATAAATATACTCCTATGAAACATCGAAGGCATAAAGAATGCCATACCACTCATTCCAATAGAGACTCTAAGAAAATACAATGCCATCATCCTAACAGAAGAATTTAACATACAAGGGTACTATGGATTCCACTCATTCACTCATCAAACCACAGACACCATCTTCCTCAAACCAAGCCTAGGAACAATAAAACAAATAATAAGAGAGGAAAACACAATTATTGTGAAGACCAACCATAACACACTCATAGGCATGTATGCAACCACACGTAACAGATGACACAATTAAAAGGATAACAGAGGCGCTATCGTGAACGACAACAGATAAAAGATTAATACTCACAGGTGATCTCAATGCAAGGATTGATAAACCCACCATAAAAACGGAACTGATTATGGAGACATTTGGTCCAAGATCCGGCTGTAAGATTACTACGTTCGAGTGTATGAACAAAATCTATTTTTTTTCATAAAATTATGAATGACTGAATACATTTTTGCCGAGTTGCCTATTAAAATTTGGCCACAAGTATATTTAATTAAAATATAATTAATTTATTAATTCAACATAATTTGATTAACTTGTTATTAAAATAAATGATAATCCAGTTCGCAGAAATTGATGTATAGAGCTTGAAAAGTTTTGGTTGCCATTGCACACTTGGCCATAAACCTCCTTGCGGCTACAGCAGGCTGTAACACCAATCAGTAATAAGATGGTGGTAAGTACGTATTTATTGTTTTATATTGTTTCAAATAAAGTTCAGTTCATTTAAAATGCTGTTAATATGTTTCATATAATGTATATTAACACTATCTTTTGGATATATTTTTTTATATATATTGTACATAGTATACATAAAGGGCAGTGGTTTTACTTCCCGCTGCGAGGGAACAATATAAAACAAATACATACTTACTACCATTTTATTACTGATTGGTGTCACAGCCTGCTGTAGCTGCGAGGAGGTTTATGGCAAGTGTGCAATGGCAACCGAAACTTTTTAAGCTCTATACATCAATTTCTACGAACTGGATTATAATTTATTTTAATAACAAGCGAATCAAATGATTTTGAATAAATAAATAATATTTTTTTGCAGATGACCAAATAATAATAGCAAATTCCGAAGATAATCTACAGAAAGGTCTGTATGAACTTAACAAAATTACAGAAGAATATGGATTAAAGATATCTACAGAAAAAACAAAAATTATGGCATTTCAAGGTGTAGATCCTGTCAGAAGTAAAATTGTACTGGACAAACAAATTTTGGAGCAAGTGAATAATTTTACATATCTAGGATGCAATATCTCATATGAAGAAGAAAAGGATGTAAATGCAAAAATATCTAAATTTTTAAGAATTTTAGGGTTAATAAATTCTATCTTCAAGCCACAGTTAGTCCAAAAGCATTCAAGACTGAAAGTGTATAAAACACTGGCTCTTCCAACTCTTTTGTATGGTAGCGAAGTATGGACGTTGAAACAGAAGGATATACAGAGACTTAGATCTGCTGAAATGAGATATCTTCGGAGGACTGCAGGATACACACTACTAGATCACAAAAAAAATGAAGACATCTTAGAAGAATTACACATGGAATCTTTAGAAAACAAAATTTCTGATTATAAGTCAAGATGGATACAACATGTTCATCGAATGGAAGATCACAGAATACCCAAACTAATGTTAAGATATCAACCTGCAGGAAGAAGAAGACCAGGACGTCCACTCAAAAGACTTCTGGATGGTGTTTCTCTTGAGGCCGAAACAGGTCAACAAATGGCCTAAATTCGTGAATGTACTATGATGATGATGATGAAATAATATTTTAATTAAACATACTGGCGGCCGAATTTTAATAGGTGACTTGGCAAAAATATATTCAGTAATTCACAATTTTATGAAAAAAATTTATTTTGTTCATACACTCGAACGTAGTAATCTTGCAGCCGGATCTTGGACTAATTAAAAGAAGCTGGAAATAACCTCATTAACAAACCCAATATGAAAACATACATCACACTGAACGGAATCATCACAATTAATCTTGTATTATACAGAGAAGAAGGCAACAATACAATTAACCAAAAAGCACTATGGGCTTCAGATATGACACCAATTAGAAAACACACTCAAACATCACTCAAACTTGGTCAAAGAGAACAATCACCCACACCTGTAACAAAGAAAATATCCAGGAAACTAAGCATACAGAAACGAGACTATAACATAGGAAAAATAGACAAAGCAAGGCATTTAATACAACAACATGAACTAACGGTTTCAATGGAAACATGCAAAAATCCTTAAATCCTGCCAAACACAAACAAAAGAAAGAAAATCACAACCGTAGTTCAACAAGGACTGTTACAATTAACGGAAGAAGACCTTGCTTTCACTTCATCAAGTGAAGCTCAACACAACAGAATGACCCATCACAAAATGCCCAACAAAAGAGGACATATAAAATGCTAATTAAGGCAAAGAAGGCAGAATACATAGAAGAATACAATATTACATTAGCACCGATTAACAAATTTAGTCTGGATAATCTATTAATGACTAATAAAAAAGTTAATGTCCCCGATAGTAAAAAATCTGGAAATTATGAAATTAGTTGCAGTGACTGCAAGAAAGTATATATATATATATATATATATAGGAAAAACTAAAAGGAATTTAGAAATTCATACAAAAGAACACTTTAGAAATATTAAAAATGGCAAAATTAAAAAATCGGCAATTGCAGCTCATAGTTTACTAGAGAATCACAAAATTGGAAGAGAAACTAAACTTTTAAAACATTTAGAGAAACCTTTGGAATTAACAGTTTGGGAAAAGATATATTCAGAAGAATAAATATAAAGCCATGAAGTTTTATATTCCTGATGACAATAATTTGATCACCAGATGGCAGTTCAGAAGATGGTGTTAACGGCAAAATTTCAACAGTTGGAGTTTGACTGAAGATGGAAGTAAAATTATACATTTGAAACCGTATCATGAAGACACGCAACTTTATGAGGAGAGATGTTAAAGCATTTTCTCCGACTCATTCATAAATGGAAGAATGTGCTAGAAGAAAGGCAGAAATTGCTCAGAAGATCTGTTCATAGCTCTCAAAAAAACCAAAACCCCCAGCAACAAATTGTATCCCAATGAAAATATGGGGAAAAACATTTTGACAATATTCTCAACCACCAAAAACTGAAAATATCATATAAATTTCCTCCAATTAGAACAACAGAAAATCACTTTCCATTAACAAAAGAAGAAATACATAATACAATAACAGCAAAAAAAGGCAAGATTACTGGACAGAACTTTTCAACATATGCATGGACACAGGAAAAATCCCAGAGCAATGGCGGTCATCCATAATCAAAGTTATGTTTAAAGGCAAAGGAGAAACCTAAGACCCTGACTCATACTGAGACATAGCTTTCGAAAACGTGTCCTTCTAGATCTTTATGAAAATCTTAACAAGCAGACTTACAGCAATAACAAACTCCCAAATAGCAGAAAACCAATTCGGCATCAGAAAGAGGAGAAGTACACTACATGCCATAAATTACCTTCTAGAATAAGTCCAAGATACACTTAGACATTCTGGAAAAGTACTTTGTGGTCTTCGTAGATTACAGCAAAGTCTTCGACCTCATCAACAGAGCAAAACTCATCCGAAAACAGCCATATAACAATCATACTTTCAAACATCCTAAGGTATAATTATATCCAAATATCACACAGTACGACCATATCCAAGAATTTAACTCAAACAAACGGAGTTCTACAAGGGATCCCAATATCATGACAGCAGACATCACAGAGATAATCAGAGATACTTCAGCATTACTTATACTATATTCAGACAACATAGCAATAGGCTCAGAAGACAAAGAAGAGCTCCAAGGGGTCCTAAACAGACTTGCCTCATAGGCAGAAAAAAATTATCTACACATAATTACAGTAAAACCAAACAAATGACCTTTAGGAAAGGAGGGAAACATGTATCAAGAAATACAATGACCCTTCACAATAAGCGTTTAGGAGTCCCTAAGTTTAAATATCTAGGAGTTACTCTTCAGATAACACTTTCATCCTTCAAAAATCATGTCACAGAGAGAGAACTGCAGCAATAAAATCCTTATATATAACATTCAGCAACCCCAACAAATCTCATTGGAAACTGCAATAACACTATTTAAGGCAGCCATAGCACCAATATTGCAACCTACGGGATCAACATTACCTGGGACAAGAACACAACCAACGACCTGATAACAATTGAGAAAGTTAAGGCCCACTACCTGAAATGGATTCTAGGCATGGGAAAACAGCATCATCGAGGCTAACGTACATACTAACAAAAGAGAACTTCTTCATCAAGGACATCAGAGCACAGTTTTCCTACCAGATAATAAAAGCCTTTGAGAAGACACTCCATTTATTAAATGAGAAAAACGCCATCTGGCCCGACTTGTACTGTACAGATGCCATGAAAACAGAAGAATGGAAGTAGGCAAACTATGAGCTCCGACACATAGTAGCATGATATGCAACGGATGGGTTTCACCACAAATTCTGCCAAAACAAGAGAATCCACCAACTGAATGAAGATTGCATATGCAAACTGTGCAACAAACACTGTGAGAGATATTATGCTTGAAACTGCAAAAAATGAAAAGTATCAATAATAAAACTAGTCCTAGAATAGTTAATCATCAGTATTTTGCACTTGTGCACTTTTAACTATTATTATAGTCCTCTGTTGACATAGTTCTGCATCATGCTTGCAGTGTATTGTGTGAAACAGAGACTTGCATGTTAATTGCAACAAAAGTTTTAATCTGTATCAAGTTACCTATATTAAAACACCCATTGGCAATGTATATATGTAATAAAGATATCACCAATAGTGAAAAATAATACTGTGATCTTCACGTGAGCTGGGACCAGAAACATCAATCACAAAATAAGATCTCACACACTGTATGCAAGTCCATTATCAGGTGTATTAAAATGAGTTACCTATACCATTCCTATTGTTATTATTCCATTTTACAGCTAAAATAATTTTTTTTTTTACATTTTCATCATGTTTTCTATGAAAGCTAAGGAGTTTTTAAAAAATTAAATACTTTGTGCATACCGGTATTACATTTAAGTATGAAAGTTAATATATTGTATTATTTACAATTGAATAAAACTATATTCATATTAATTCTATAATTCTAACATACGTTTGAAAAGTCCAGAGATTTTGTTGAAAAACAAGATCACTTGGTCATGAAATCCTTATGCATATAGCATCAAGTATATGTGACGATGATAACATGAAGTAGCATATTAATAAAATTACAATTTCTGTTTAAAAAAAAGTGTTTGTGATCTCTCAAGTTTTCAGATTTAAAATTTCAAAAAAATTATAATAGGAATATAGTTTCTACAAATTAAGATATCATAAACTCAACTTTAAAACCTAAGTAGTATAATAATTGCACTCTCAACTCATATTTAGAAAATAAAATTATGGGCTACTGAAGTAATAAACTTTATTTTATAATAGAATTTATAAAGAATTTTACAAGAACCTCATGTAAGATATTTAGAAAACAAAGGTTTATTATACGAGTGAAAAGTCTCAAAGCATTAATAAAAATAATCACGAACAAGATTCTGGTAGGAAAAATTGTTTTTCAATATCCACAGGAATCTCTACCCAGATGATCACAGATATTATTTACAAACTCTGTAAATGAACATTTTCTTTTTAATTGGAAGCTACTGTATATACAGCTGACATATTTTAAAAATGTACACTGCTCAAAACAATTAGAGGAACACTATGAAATATGCAAATATTTTTTCATGGGATAAAGGTACAAACATGATATTAATAAAGTACATTATTTGTGGTTATTTATTTATTTATTTATTGCTCATGTCAGTAAAAACAAATTAATAATGCTGACAATTAACTTTTCAAATAATTCCGCTATGTAAGCAATTGAATCTTGTGCTTATTTTTCAAAGTTAAACACTCGTTATATAGAGTTAGTATCGTGTATGGCCTCCATGACATTTGATGACAGTTTGGCACCTTAGTGGCATGCTCCCAATAAGATTCTGGATTTCCTCTTGTGGGATATTTTTCCATTCCTCCTTCAGAGCATCTCCAAGTTGCTGCAGAGTTTGTGGAGCTTGATGTCGGTTCCTGACCTTCCTGTCTAGAAGATCCCACAAGTGTTCAATAGGGTTGAGGTCTGGGCTGACCGCTGGCCACTCCATTACCTCAATTTCATTCCTCCTCAGGAAATCCCTGGTGACAGCCGCAGAATGTGCCCTGGCATTATCCTGCATAAACAGAAATCCAGGGCCTACTCCAATGGCAGCACGTACTACATGCTCTTCCAGAACGTGCTCGATATACCTGACAGCATTCAGTCGCTGGGGAACAAGTACAAGGTCCGTACGATTGTTGTACATAACTCCGGCCCACACCATTATGGAACCTCCTCCGAATCTATCAATTTCCAGTACAGCCTCTGCAGAAAATCTTTCTCCTGGCCGTCCCCACACCCTCCATCGACCATCACAACATGTAAGACGATACCTGGATTTGTCCGAGAAGAGCACAGACTCCCACTGGTTCAGGTTGCAATCACCATGGTTTCCAGCATACGTACGTCTTGCTGTCTTCTGCCCATTTGTTAGGCGTGGTTTTTTAACGGGCCTTTTTGGACACATATTCTCTTTCCTTAATCTGTTCCTTATGGTTTGGTCTGAAACCCGGATTCCAGAAGCCATATGAAGGTCATTCTGCAGGTCTTTTGCAGTTTTTGTACACTGTCGAAGAGCAGAAAGAACAACGTATCTGTCATCCTGGGGGTTTGTTTTAAATTTATGGCCCTGGCCACGTCTTCTACAATACTGACCCGTCTCTCTGTGCCTGTTGCGTAACCTGGACACCACGGAAGGAGAAACCCCAAGCTCTCTAGCCACTTGTCGCAGAGATTGACCTTGTCATAAAAGATGTAGAGCATGATACACTTCTAACTCATTTAAATGCTTATTTTGTCAGAGACTTCAATAAACAAGGAAATAATCAACATTCGTCACTATAGCAACATCAGGAAGCTTACCAATTAGAAGTGGCCAGTGTCTTCCAAAATAAAAAAAATTCTCTATATTTGTTATTTGAGGTAATTTCTCTGTATTTAGGCCATGGATCTTTAAAATTTGTATCCAATGATAAAGTTAATAATTAAATTTACATATTGTCCAACTTTCAGCATCACAGCTTTAAAAAACAATTACTTATTCAATTTATTATAAGTGTTCCTCTAATTGTTTTGAGCAGTGTATGATTTAATAAAAATATATCATCATCATCTTCCTGCCATATATTAGCTCTTGTGACCTCATACAGCCAAAAGTGAATAGTTTAAAACTGGAGTAAATAGCATTTTTCTTAAGCATATACCATATATTTTAGAATTTAGGTATTCAAAAGTCTAAGTTTTTTAATTATTGGGTATTTGAAGAGAAATCATCCTTATTTACTGATTATCTTCTATAAAAATAGAACTAAACTCCTCACAAGAATCCTGAAATTAGAGAATACTAAGTGGATATTGAAATTAATGAAAATTTAATATGGGTACATAATTTTAAAAACAGTTTACATGTAGTTCAAATAGATGACAGCACAAATACTCTCAATTTTTTTTTTGGAAAACCCTTGAGGAAAAAAACATTAGAAAGATGTAGATGTAGATGGGAGGGTAATATTTGGACAGATATTAGATGGACAACCCCAAAACGACAGTTTAGAATGCATCGAAAATGTGTAAAAGTGACAAAACCGGTCTGCATAAAAATCAAGAAATATGAGAAGAGTCAAAATATCCAAATCATTAATGATTAAGATATTAGAGAGTTGGATATCAGAGATATGAAATGGATTCAGGTGGGTGAGCATAGGAATGCAGCATTGAACCTACAGTTCCATAAGCCATAAAATTGGTTAGTATGTATAAGTTAAGAAAGAAAAATAAAAACTTACAGAAGAGTCACAAGAAATAATATGGCCAATATAAATGTGTAAAATAAACAAAACATCTTTCAGGATTGAAAAAAAATTGCTTTTTCATGTCCTAGTATACTTACAATGCTAGGTATTAACACTTAAAAATGTACAGAAATTTAAGTATGTGCTTTGGACACAGATCTTCTCTTCTAGGTTATACTTGGGTATTTTAGAGATGAGGTCCTACAAAATAAATTTTTATTTCAACTTAAGATTGTATTACCATTTCAGAGGGACATCCTACATATTGTTAGGCCTTTCAATATTGTTCTTTACCTATGAACATGAATATTCAAGATCATTGATTACACTGCTCAAAACAATTAGAGGAACACTTGTAATAAATTGAATAAGTAATTGTTTTTTAAAGCTGTGATGCTGAAAGTTGGACAATATGTAAATTTAATTATTAACTTTATCATTGGATACAAATTTTAAAGATCCATGGCCTAAATACAGAGAAATTACCTCAAATAACAAATATAGAGCAATTTTTTATTTTGGAAGACACTGGCCACTTCTAATTGGTAAGCTTCCTGATGTTGCTATAGTGACGAATGTTGATTATTGCCTTGTTTATTGAAGTCTCTGACAAAATGAGGCATTTAAATGAGTTAGAAGTGTATCATGCTCTACATCTTTTATGACAAGGTCAATCTCTGCGACATGTGGCTAGAGAGCTTGGGGTTTCTCCTTCCATGGTGTCCAGGTTACGCAACAGGCACAGAGAGACAGGTCAGTATTGTAGAAGACGTGGCCAGGGCCGTAAATTTAAAACAAACCCCCAGGATGACAGATACGTTGTTCTTTCTGCTCTTTGACAGCGTACAAAAACTGCAAAAGACCTGCAGAATGACCTTCATATGGCTTCCGGAATCCGGGTTTCAGACCAAACCATAAGGAACAGATTAAGGAAAGAGAATATTCGACCAAAAAGGCCCATTAAAAACCACGCCTAACAAATGGGCATAAGGCAGCAAGACGTACGTATGCTGAAAACCATGGTGATTGGAACCTGAACCAGTGGGAGTCTGTGCTCTTCTCGGACGAATCCAGGTATCGTCTTACACATTGTGATGGTCGATTGAGTGTGTGGGGATAGCCAGGAGAAAGATTTTCTGCAGAGGCTGTACTGGAAATTGATAGATTCGGAGGAGGTTCCATAATGATGTGGGCCGGAGTTATGTACAACAATCGTACGGACCTTGTACTTGTTCCCCAGCGACTGAATGCTGTCCGGTATATTGAGCACGTTCTGGAAGAGCATGTAGTACGTGCTTGCCATTGGAGTATGCCCTGGATTTCTGTTTATGCAGGATAATGCCAGGGCACATTCTGCGGCTGTCACCAGGGATTTCCTGAGGAGGAATGAAATTGAGGTAATGGAGTGGCCAGCGGTCAGCCCAGACCTCAACCCTATTGAACACTTGTGGGATCTTCTAGACAGGAAGGTCAAGAACCGACATCAAGCTCCACAAACTCTGTAGCAACTTGGAGATGTTCTGAAGGAGGAATGGGAGAATATCCCACAAGAAGAAATCCAGAATCTTATTGGGAGCATGCCACGAAGGTGCCAAACTGTCATCGAATGTCGTGGAGGCCATACACGATACTAACTCTATATAACGAGTGTTTAACTTTGAAAAATAAGCACAAGATTCAATTGCTTACATAGCGGAATTATTTGAAAAGTTAATTGTCAGCATTATTCATTTGTTTTTACTGACATGAGCAATAAATAAATAAATAAATAACCACAAATAATGTACTTTATTAATTTCATGTTTGTATCTTTATCCAATGAAAAAATATTTGCATATTTTATAGTGTTCCTCTAATTGTTTTGAGCACTGGTGTATATGTTTCTAACTCTGTCATTATATTTATTTATGGTATCACATTTATCCTTTATTTACTCATAATTTGCAGGACTGTTTTATTAAGAAATGAATCCATCTCATTTTGGATTTGTCCACTATTTTTTCCCCCCCTTTTATGGTCGTATTAAGTATACTATCACTAATCATTCTTTAAACTTGTCTTCCCCTTTCAAACTTTGTAAGTGATGTTAACGAAAAATTGGAAATTGAATTCTAAGTTAAACAAAATACATAGTAACATAATGAAGGTCATGCTCTAAGCGCCCAGAGATCAATTAAAAAAAAAATCTACATCAAGTTAACGGTTTAACAATGTTATATATATATATATATCTGTGTGTGTATGTGTATAATTGCCTTAAAATATTTTAGAGACACAGTATGGTCTGGGTCTCATTTTAGAAATCAACCTACAAAAGCCATTAAAAATTACAAATTTATACTGTTAACATTACTATTAACACATTTTTACTGTAACAAAAATATATAGATTATTAGGACAATTACATCTTACATCATTCTATCTTACAACATTTTTCTTTTCTTTGAAACTTAATATTTTTATTTTGTTATCTCGTTTAGAATGGTCACAAAAAGTCCTGAAAATGTTTCATACAAATCTTTAACATTCCAAAAATATTTCAATATTTAGCCTTTTTTATTTTAAATCAATTTGAATAAGTTTTTAAATTAAAATTCTAACTCAATAAATTTACTCTCTTCCTGTTATCCAAATTTTTGTATATGGATATGTCTTGAAAAGGGGGCACGCCGTAGCGTAGTGGTTAAGGCACTGAGCTACAAGCCGGAGGGTCGAGGGTTCAAGTCCCGTTGGGGTCAGGATTTTTAAACTGACCCAAACCCTCTGGCGGCACTATGGCCCTGGGGTCGACTCAGCCTCTAACTGAAATGAGTACCAGACGCTTGTTCTGGGGTAAAGGCGGCCGTCACGCAGGGCTGACATAAAGTGCCGATTGTCTAGAAAAAGTGGGAGCCTTAACCTCCTACTACCCCAAGGGCCTCCTGAGGCCTGTTGTGGGATCACTTTACCTTTTTATATGTCTTGAAAATCATCATCTTCGTTATAAACTATTTTTTTTTTATTTTGATGGTTATATTTTAAATTAACACTTTCCAGAATTGGATATAGTTTATTGCTTAATTGAGCTCCTGATGGTCAGCTGTCCCTCACCTCTTTAGTGGAAGATGACATGAGGATTGATTAGGCAGGGAGAAATATGTTTATAACAAACATAATGGTATATCAAACATCTCTGGGGGGAAAAATGGATGAAAGATAGAATATAAATTATCCAATACAGAATATTTTATTTATACCTCACACTTTACTTTCTATCTAAAGACTTTCAATTTTTTATAATAAAGTTAAATCTCCTACATCCTAAACTAAATCCACACGACACATAAAATACACATGTATCATATAACTGGCCACTGGGGATAGCTGTAGTGGACAAGCATCTAGAACACAGATAGCCCAATATTAACATCATATATGTCTAATGCTCTAAGCAATATTACATAAAGAACAAATGGTGTTCATGATAGGTTAGTTCTGAGTCCGTTCTGGGCCAAGTGCTGCCTTGCGCTAAACTAACTCACCGGAAAAGCAGTAAAAGAGCGCCGAAGAAAGTTTGAAAGTTGTTATGGCGATTGAGCGCCGAATCGGGGTCAAACTTCATGTTTCCGAATACCTTAAAAACAGCCCCAAACATAAACTCTATCCGTGTGTCCCAACTAACAACATGCCCTAACCATTTTAACTGGAATCTTCTCAAATATGCTTCTTTTAGTAAATATTTATTTGTTAATTCTCGAAAATATGTTTCCATTCCATCTGCATAACTGATTTTGCATATGTACTATGTATAAATTTGTTTACAAATTCAGATTAAATTATATATAATTTATTTTTATAATATATTAAAAACTGCATTCACATAGATCTGCAAAGAATATAACTGTTACAAGCAATTTGAACTAACACAGAAAAATTAATAAATAGTTATACTAATTCAAAGTTAAAACTGGGAAACACATTATGAGGTTCTTAATTAATAAATTAATGAGTCATGTTTAATAAAACATGATATATGAGGTAAGATGTAAAAATGACTCATTAATTTATTAGTTATACTAATATTCAAAAAGAAAAGTGGCAATTACTTTTACTTCACCAAGAACTAAATATAGTGAGTTTCACTCGACTTGTGGCCAATAGTGTGGGTGGCGTGAGTTGATGATTTACTGCCTGCAGACACTTTTCTCACAAGTCAAGTAAGACTCACTGTATTATAAACTAAATGTAAACTTACTCAACATTCTGAAGACTATATAAGTTTTTAAGTATTCAGGTATTACATCCACAAAGTTGTTTGTAGACAATGTAATTGCAGTAGTACCAGACTTGCCACTACTTTTTATACTTCTTTAATTTTGTTATTAAGTCTAGATTATGTTTAACTGTACAATTTTCTAAAATCATTTGCTGCAGGAATTCCTTTAACATAAGGATCAAATGAATCGTGAATTATTCTTATCTCATAATCTGTTTTTTTAACACAGAACTGTTGTATTTGAAAAAAAAATCTTTTCCATCTTCAGCTGTTTTCACGACTGTCAATTTTCTCTTTTGTCAGTAATTTTCTAAACTGCTATCTGATGTACTTTTGAAGAAAAAAAAACCGGCAAAAGAAAAAAAAATTGAGTCGTGAAAACAGCTGAAGATGGAAAAGATGTTTTTTTCCAATATTGCAGTTCTGTGTTAAAAAACATAGATGTATGAGGTAATAAGAATTCGTGATTCATTTGATTCTTATTAAGAAAACCTCATGTAAAAATTCCCAAATTTATTATATTAATTCCTTTAACAATTTATAATTTTAGAAAATTGTGCAGTTTCACTGGATTATGCTTAAAAGGTGATACATGTAGAATCAGTGAGAATGAATGCAAGCTCAATATAAAACATTTGACTAAATATAAAGGCTATGAAAAAAACTTCATTTTGTAGGTAATGTTTGTGTCATCTACTTAAGAATGCAAATTTGAGAAGTTCATTTTTACTAACCTATTAAAATTATGCAATGCAACAGCTATATACTACAAATAATTAAAAAAGATAATAATAGTTATAATAATAATAATAATAATAATAATAATAATAATAACAACAACAACAAGTTCTTGAAATGTTGAGTTTCTTCATGTGAAGAGAACCAAATCTGATTTTACAATGATACTAAGAATAAGAACTAAAATTTAAAAGTTAAATTTTATATGATAAATATTAATATAATTGTTATGACAGAATAGTTTATTACAAACAACCTAAAATTCAGTATTACAGTCCAGCCGCTCAGTCTCCGGCCCTGACATTTTCACAACAGTGTTGCTGATATGGATATTCAGTGGAGGGGTCACTTTAAGTACCACATGGTTGGTAGAAATACAGCCAACAACATCGGAGCAATTTCAAACCTCACTAACAGCATCAAAAGCAGTGATTGGTTGTGGCAGATGTCCACTCCCACTCAACTATTTCCTTATTGGCAGTAGAGGGCGAGTTTCTCTCTTTACCCCTCGTACAACCTAAATGTCAAAGCTGGAGACTCAGTGACTGGACTATACATATTTTGCTTTTATTTATTAGCTAATCTTTTTGTAACACTCTTTGTAGGCTACTGTTTGTCCTCATGACAAAGGTTGGATAGAATTTTCAAACTAAGTATACTGAAACATCATATTTTTATAATATATTTTGAGTGAAAAGTTTTGCAAAAATTATTAAAATGACAGTCAAATTGTATCTAGAATATTAGTAGTGTAAAAGATTTAGTTATATCTCTAATAATTAGTTCCTAAAATAGTTGACTCAGTTGTGTATAGATGACGTTGCAAATTATTTTGTCATAAGCTACGTTTAAAATGCTCATATAATATATATATATATATATATATATGGAGAAAGTCCACCGCTGTGGTCTCGAGGTAGCTTGTTGCCTTGCCATGCAGCGGGCCCGGGTTCGATTCCCGGTCGGGACAGGCTCCTAGGTGAGGTTTTTCCTCATCAGTAAGACAAATGTCAGGAAGCTTAGGGCCCAACGGTCCCCGAAAATCATCTGGCCATCATCATCATCATCTTTCACCAGTGTGGAAAGCAACGGAAAGCTACCACACCTATAGTTCCCTAGTAAGCTGCAAAGCATAGCAAAGAAATGCTATGATTGCAGTGAAAGATCTGCCCTCGGGCACAATTATTATGGATGGATATGGAGAAAATGGTATGAACATGTCTGCAGAATGGATACCAGCAGATTGCCTAGGAAAATTCTGAACTATCAACCAAGAGGAGGAAAAAAGAGATCAGGGACACCCATGAAAGAGATGGACACAGCAGCTATAATACTTGGAGTCGGAATGAACCAAAAAAGGTTTAAACCTTGCAAGAAGAAGATATATATATATGTGTGTGTGTGTTTGTGTGCACGTGTGTGTATGTGGGTGCAGGTAAAAAAAAGTCATGTGATTTGTATAAAACCTTTTAGTTTTGAACCCTTTCTTGTAAGTAAAAATATTTAGTATCCCACTTTTGGTTTCTAACCATCAGTAAAGCCTCTATTTTTTTAAACACAATTTATTATGATTATACTTGATAGTCTAAAACCATACTGTTCTAAGTCAATTTTTAGAATTCTTGTTATGAGGTGTATGTCTCATACCCATGGGTATTGTGCAAATAAAATAGGAATTCAATATTTTGAATACTAATGGAATTGGAAAATAGTGCAGAATATTATGCTACTAGCTGCCTTTGAAGCATTTGGGTACTAGACAGGTTATAGATCACAGAAGAAAGTAAAAAAATAAACCACAGTTATGTAATGAGGTAAACATATTGCCTATTTGAAATACTTGAGAACAAAAAACTGCAGATTAGGAGAATTATAAAATAATTTGAAATAATATCAATACAAAAATCAAGATTATTAAGGAACAATATTGGAAAGCTTACACAAGTTATTTAGAGTATGCAATGACAGATATGGAGACAATAAGGAATCAAAGATTAGAGGTAAAGGATATTGTAATATCTGAAGAAAGTAAATGGGTCCAGTATCTTACAGAAGATAATGATGTATATAAAATTGATAGCAACATTCCTAAAGTGAAATTGGAACTCACTGAAGAGGAAATTACAACTATTAATAAACTTAAGAACAGAAAATCTCCAGAAGAGGATGGTATAACTAATGAAATGATAAAATATGGAGGGGGTAGATTCATATCAGAAATAATAAAATTAGTTTAAAAAATATTTTTAAAAAGTAAAGCACCAGATGATTATAAAACTAGAATTGTGATTCCAATCTTCAAGAAGGAAGATAAACAGAAACCATAAAATTATATTCCAATAAATTTTATTTTTGAAGAGAAAAATTGTATGCTCATTTATCCATCATTGAGATGTATGAAATGAATAATAAATATACCAATAAATGTACTTGATACTTTATTGAAAATAACAACAAAATGAATTCATCAAAAGCTGCCTGAAATAATTTCCCCCCAAAGTGACAAAAAGGATTTTAACTTGGTAAATATTACACAGATGCTATTACAAATACAAAGGCCTAATTTCAGATATCATAAAAAATAAAGACAAAAGAGGGACATTTAATAATATACCCATATTAAAATAGTTAATAATTCATATACTTTAATAATATACCCATATTAATATATTTAACAATTCTATTAATATAGTTAATAATTCTTGGTAAGAAAAACTTGTAGTTTAGAAATTTGTAATCAATTGTCCAAACATTGTTATCATAGGGTCAAAGGAGGGATGGAGATTTCCATTCGAAAACAAGTTGCATCATCCTTGCCCGGATTGTGGAATTGTTGTCAATAAGCTAGGACTGTTTAAGATAAGGTTTATCTGAGGACTTTTATAGGTATAAAAATGTTATGGAAAAAGTCAGACGAGAGCAGCGGGGTGAGTGTGGTCCCCTCAGGAGGGCCCTGCGGGCCGGTGGCATCTACATGGGTAACGTATCTTCATCTGTCCGTTCTTCGGTCATTTTAATACTTAGAATCAAATACGGGACCAAATGGTCCAAGTAACTTAGACTATGAAACAAAATTGAATATTTTAAAATACTGGATATCTCTCTAACTATTAGCATTTTAGTAACAGAATATTTTGACTGGGACAATGTGGCGATTTCAGCTGATTTTTATAACAGTTTTTTTTGACTTGATTTTATTTATGTTTGGTACTTATTTTAATAAATAATGTTATTTTTCGTTTACTGTGGTTTAATATGTTAATTGTAGAACTCCTAGTCCAAAACCAAGGCCAACCGCTCGGGCCAAAGACCACTTAAACAATAGTGAACTTAACGCTATCGTTACGCTGGGGCTTAACGGACACGCGCCGCGTAATATTCTGGTGGCTGGCGATGGGATGTTCGTGAAAATAATGTTTTATTATTATAGTCACGAATAAAAGATATCGAACCTTAGACCACAAATTAAACTTCAATTCACATACAGTAAAAAAAAAATCTATATGTTTTTTTTTTTTCAATTGGAGTCACATTGAAAAACTACGTCTTTTAAAAACAGAGAGAAACCAGAAAATCTTCAACTTTGGGACATTATTATTATTTTTTTTCTCCTTGGCTTTAGATTTTTTTTTTTTTTGGATCTAATATTTGGGTTTGTAGACAATTTTTTTCAACAAATGTTTAATTTTCTGGGCATAATTAAGTTTTTTTTTACAATGGGAAAAACATTGGGATATATACGACAATTTTGGTGTTGCTGATAATTTTTTTTTTGGGTGGTTTATTTTTCTAATAGGCAGACGTTTATATGTACATTAATTTCTTTTCCAGGCTATGTTATATGTTATGATATTTTGATACATATAAGTTTTATGAATTATGTTGGTGTTGTTTCCGTAGAGGATATATTTGGGTTATGATTATTATTATTTTTTTCAGAATATTGGTAGAGGTTGAAATGAAAGTGATTTAGTTTTATTTTAGGCAATATCTCCTTCGATGTCGTACGTATATAATGACCATATTTTGGTGGGGGTTGTACAAGACAAGCTTTTTTTTACGCGACTTGTGCCATTTTTTTGATGTAATTTAAAGTATCGTAATGTGTTAATGAATCAGTTTTGCTAAGAGATGTAACCGCTGTATAAATATGTAAGATTAACACGAAATGAAGTAGTGGAAATATGATTTAACATGGTAATCGCCCGACATTTTGAATTTTTCATAGAGTAACAAATATGAAGATGTACTTTATTTTACGTATCAAATCACATTTAAAACGCAAGGAACATAAAAGCTAACCCAACCTAAATCAATTACTGTAACAAATAAATCATTAAATTTCAGAACCTAGTAAAACCTGAATTGCAATAAGGGCGTAAATGATTCATGAGAAATCATAAGACCAAAAACATAAGAGCATTTCCTTTGCAACTTGAGGCTAGCTATAAGGGACAAATAGGAACATGGGTGCACCAAACTAACCGATACATGTTGATAACAAAGAAATCTAAAGCCAGAACGTCTAATACAATATAGGATCAGAGATATGATGGCTGAAAATGAAGCCTCTAAGCAATGAAGTTAAATTAAAATGACCAGGAGTGATGGGGAGGGATACGGACCCATGTGGTAAGAGATAGCACCAAACCCATAATCAATGTTATAGTTATCCTCCCAAGTTTTAATGCCACTGCCATGAGATTGCAGCTTCACGCTTGGACTGCGGCCACCACCACGACACCACATGATGGGAGGCAGATTAAGATGGCCAGACACACGGAGCACCCTATACATCCGAGGACGAGGGCAGCATAACGCTGCACGGACCAACCACACCCTGTACATCTAATGACGCAGGGTAGCTGCCAGGATCAACACACATCTCGTGGCGGAGCATGAGATGGATGAATGTCCAGACACGCAACCAGCTGAGACAAAAACCCTCATTAGCAGTAAAATCCAAACCCAGGGCATTATAAAATAATAACGACTTTCTCCAACGCAAACCTTGGCCTAACCTCCTTCAGCCCAATTTTGTCCTATAGAAGAGTTAGGAAAACAAACTCCACGTCAAGATCAATTCCTATCAACCCTTTCACAAGTTCTCCTTGGACCTAACTGGGTTTTGATTAAAGAAACTAGGCATGACAAAAAGGCCTACCTGGACCAACGGCAGCTGAAACCGAACACGACCTCGAGCATTAGGACATTGCCTCCTCCATCGCGGTAAGCAGACACGAAACCTAACCTCCAGCTGGCCACAGCAGACACCACAGTTTTATAATTTTTTATCAATGATCCGCTTCACGGAATAGAACTGTCAGAGTGAATAACAAAAAAGGGGGAAAACGTCGGCGTACATAACTAAAGTAATGAAATGTGATAAAGTGCGTCGGATATTGGATAACAGTGTAAGTGCTTCGTTTCCATAAGAAACCACAGAAGGTTTAAATAAGGACGAAGAATGAAGATAAGAAGAATTTTTTTTGGTCAATATTTTTGTGTTTTATTTTTTTTAAGTTTTAGGATCCTCATTAATATTAATAGCTCGATCTACCTGGTCACATCCCATCAATCTCACGTGGATATCCTAACTAGTCTCTAACGTCCTACCCATACTCGGCTTGAGGGTTATTCGTCGATGGTTGTTTGTCAGTACCCTAATTTCACCCAAAAAAAAAACATGATACTGCCAAAAAGAAAATATTTCTGGGAATAAGTCTACCCTTCCTCTATCATTTCTGTAAGCATCCGTCTATCCTCCTGTTATCATTTCTGTAAGCATCTTGTTTCTACCTCCCCTCCGTAATCCATCACTAGCGGAGCTCTATGATTATGCCCAATCTCCATTCCCCTCTTCTATTCGAGCTCTCTTATTTATACAGAATCTCCATTCTTTTGGTTCCGAAACCTAAATCTGAATTACGGATCAAGCGAGTCCTCCATTTTATTAATCTCAATTCCCGCTTTTGATCGAGTTCTCTCTAATTTATCCGAAGTTTCCATGCCCCTTTTCCATACTCTCTGTGTTCGAAACTAGAATCTGCCTTCCTCATTAGTTGAGTTCATCTTTTGATTGTGCTAATTCTCCATTCCCCTCTATGCTCGAGTTCTCGTTTATCTCTCCTAAGTCTTCATACCCCTTGTTCACTTTCTCGGGTTTCAAATCTAAGATCCCTTTGATTGCCCATATGCCACTTTATTTTCTTTATTTAACGTACGTTTTCTGATGTCTCGAAAGAAAAAAAAAATTTATGTCCCTGTAATTGCTCCTAATCTAAATTTTGTTCATATTCCTGAGGCAATCGGTTTTGGAGTCCTTATCTGTGTGGTTAATCTAACTATCACCAAATTAAACACATTCCAGAGCTTTGCTGACTGTTATCGCTATGTGACCTCCTGGGACACTCCGTTTTCGTGCAAGACGTGTCTCAAAACACAATATCTCTCAAGATGGCGATTTTCCATTTTCCAATTTTCCACGCTGGTGATTTCATATCTATTATTCAGAAAACTCCTATTTTCTTGAACGTTCCCTAATTTTATTATTATTTTATTTGTCATCCAATCTTTTACATTATCTCGCATTATGAAAGTATGATTTGTACCCGAACTTCGTGTGACGATTATTATTTTATCGTGTTTTATTATTATTAATTTTAAATCGCGCAGCCAGTAGTTCCCTCGATTTTAACTGAAAACGTTCCTAAATATAATGGTGCTCGCCTTACCATAAAAATCCCAGAATCATTTCCAGCGGCAATCGGTATTACTTGCCTCATGCCCTGCCTTGTCAAGGTCGCACGGCAGGTGGTCATAACCTCAGTCGTGTTTAAAATTTCTTTAATATATTTAGTATGAATATTTATTTCTACTAGCATAGTGGATAAAGTACTGCGCTACAAGCTGAAAAGTCGGGGGTTCAAGTCCCGGTGTGTATTAGGATTGTTAACCTGATCTAGTCCTCCTGGCGGCACTATGGCCCTGGGGTCGATTCAGCCTTTAACTGAAACGAGTACCAGACTCTTGTCTGTGGAAAGGGCGGACGTCACGCAGGGCTGATAACCTGGCTGACATTAAGTGCCGATTGTCTAGAAATATTGGGAGCCCTAACATTTCCGCCACCTCAAGATCTCCGGTAGGGGAATATGTTACTTTAAATGTTACTTCATTTTTCACGGCTATTACTCTATTTACAAATCCTCTGATTTTTACGTTTTTCCAACTCCCTAACTATTTTCCTGCTAGTTTTCGGTTATTCACTTTGTAATTAAACTTTTATAGTCTTATTATAATAATCGTTCATTTATTTTTCCAATATAATCATTTATTGCAAGTCATAACGCGGTTCCTCGAGCCTCACGTGGGCCAAGATTAATTACCAGTGTGGATGCACGAGTTGCTACACGGGGACTGAAATATCAATCGATTTATCTTTCTTGTATTTATCTCAATATTATTTTTTGATTATTAGCCCGAATATAAGTAGAATTTTATTTGATTGAAGTGGATAGAATTAGTTTCCTACGGGGTAGCTGTAATGTTTAATATAGACTCCGTTAGAAGGCTCTGTAGTCATCGTGGCCATTTTGAGAACAAAACAAAAATATAATAGACGTTAGCCAACTTCCTAGTTCTTTATCCAAAAAAAACTACCTAGTTAATAAACCATAAATTAATTTTTCGTGTCCCATCTCTATCCAGATATCCAAGATCGCGTTTTACGTGAATATATATATAAAAAAAATGAATGTTTGCATGGTGCAAACGTGGTATGAGTGTTTAGTGCATTAGGGGCGTAAGTATAAGATGTGTCCGCCATCTTGTTTGCTTAAATCTATTATCCTTTTCCAAAAATATAAAAGGTTCAATATAACAAAAATTTCCCATCTAGTGGCGTGTAAAGCAACCTATGATCCCTTGGGCTTATCTCTCGCGGTGATGCTTTCAGAAATGATTTATGTGTATATATGATCGTGCCACGTCTTACCGATAGATTAGGATAAAATCCACTTTTCCGATGAGGCGGCGTCCATGAGTTCAAGAAGGCTCTCCCTAAGGTTAATCCTGAGGCAGCAGGATGAGAAAGGCGGGCAGAAATCGGGCCACCGTCGACTTTGATGGGAACAACCCATCTCTGTCCTCGAGGCCGCGCTCGAAGGGATGTCCAGGGCCTAATATAGGAAATAAGGCGGGCAGAAATCGGGCCACCGTCGACTTTGATGGGAACAACCCATCTCTGTCCTCGAGGCCGCGCTCGAAGGGATGTCCAGGGCCTAATATAGGAAATAAGGCGGGCAGAAATCGGGCCACCGTCGACTTTGATGGGAACAACCCATCTCTGTCCTCGAGGCCGTGCTCGAAGGGATGTCCAGGGCCTAATATAGGAAATAAGGCGGGCAGAAATCGGGCCACCGTCGACTTTGATGGGAACAACCCATCTCTGTCCTCGAGGCCGCGCTCGAAGGGATGTCCAGGGCCTAATATAGAAAATGAGGCGGGCAGAAATCGGGCCACCGTCGACTTTGATGGGAACAACCCATCTCTGTCCTCGAGGCCGCGCTCGAAGGGATGTCCAGGGCCTCCACCGCGAAGAAAAGATGCCAGGGAAACCGCGAAGAAAAAGTCGTACGCACACATGGATATGGTCATAACGAAAGGACAACGAATAATAGTCAGGGACGTCAGAAACATTGCGACACTAGACGAAAATACTGAGGGAAACACATACATACGATTGTGCGATCGACAAGTAGAGCCAAGAGATACAGATTGACCTAAGTAGGAATATTACATACAAAAAAGTTAAACACGTACGGGAATACATAAAAGGATATCTCAGGAATTTAGAGGTTAAACACATAGGTGTACATGAAAATTAGAAGTTAAACACATAAATAATACAAGAAAGTAGAAGGAGAGGTTAAAAACATAAGTAATACAAGAAAGTAGGAAGAGAGGTTAAACACAGAAGTAATACAGACAGTAGGATGAGAGGTTAAAAACATAAATAATACAAGAAAGTAGAAAGAGAGGTTAAAAACATAAGTAATACAAGAAAGTAGGAAGAGAGGTTAAACACAGAAGTAATACAGAAAGTAGGATGAGAGGTTAAAAACATAAGTAATACAAGAAAGTAGGAAGAGAGGTTAAACACAGAAGTAATACAAGAAAGTAGGAAGAGAGGTTAAACACATAAGTAAATCAAGAAAGTGGGATTATTACAGGTACTACAGGAAATTAGGGATTGAACACATAGGGTAATACCGGAAAAATAGAAGTTAAACACATTGGGTAGACATGGAAATAGAAGATAAACACGTAAGGATAATACACGGAATTAGAAGTTAAACACATACGGTAATACAGAAAAAGGAGATCTCAGGAAATTATAGGTTAAACACATAAAGATAGTACACGAAACTAGGGGTTAAACTCATAAGGTACTACAGGAAATTAGGGGTTAAACACACAAGGTAATACAAGAAATTAAAAGAGAAACACTTAAGGAAGTGCATGAAATTAGGAATTAAACACATAGGGTTGGACATGAATTTAGAGGTAAAAACCATATGTAGGATAGGGAATAAGTCTACACGTATGAGATCAGGAACTAACTCAAAAACGTAAAATGGAAATTAACAGGAAACCAAAGGGTGAGAAATAAAAGGGAGAGGTTAAACCCATAGGTAACATGGGGACCCAAGACACGGAATAAAGTCCACGCATAATCGGGAGTTATGAAAAGAAAATTAAATACAGAAATTCAAGAAACCAGATGAAATATTGCCAAACGAATCAGGAAGGGATTAAGGAAATATTGCCGAGCGAATCAGGAAGGGCGTAAGGAAATATTGCCGAAGGGATTAAGGAGATATTGCAAACAATCAGGAAGGGCGTAAGGAAATTTTTGCCGAACGAATTCGGAAGGACTTAAGGAAACAACACCTTTCAGACGCATTTTTTTTTTTAGTTAACTCTGTGGGCTGTAACATGGGATATCGACAGATGTATTAGAAGCGAGAAGTTAAGATGCAAGATGCATCCCGGATTTAAGAAAGGAAATGCTCTCACAATCAGGACCTCACGAGGGAATGATGATTCGGAATTCAGGTTACATAGTCGTACAAAGTAGTAGTTACACCTTAAAGCCCTAGCGAATTATGTGTAGGCGAGCACACTCGGTCGAACCCAGGGCTCTAGAGTAGGAAAGGCAAAATTGAAATTTTATCCAAACAATGGAAAGTGAAAACCAGCGGTACAATACAGGGAGATACTGACATTTTGTTAACCTAGTAAAACCTGAATTGCAATAAGGGCGTAAATGATTCATGAGAAATCATAAGACCAAAAACATAAGAGCATTTCCTTTGCAACTTGAGGCTAGCTAATAGGGACAAATAGGAACATGGGTGCACCAAACTACACGATACATGTTGATAACAAATAAATCTAAAGCCAGAACGTCTAATACAATATAGTATCAGAGATATGATGGCTGAAAATGAAGCCTCTAAGCAATGAAGTTAAATTAAATGACCAGGAGTGATGGGAGGGATACGGACCCATGTGGTAAGAGATAGCACCAAACCCATAAGCAATGTTATAGTTATCCTCCCAAGTTTTAATGCCAATACCATGAGATTGCAGCTTCACGCTTGGACTGCGGCCACCACCACGACACCACATGATGGGAGGCAGATTAAGATGGCCAGACTCACGGAGCACCCTATACATCTGAGGACGAGGGCAGCATAACGCTGCACGGACCAACCACACCCTGTACATCTAAGGACGCAGGGTAGCTGCCAGGATCAACACACATCTCGAGGCGGAGCGTGAGATGGATGAATATCCAGACTCGCAACCAGCTGAGACAAAAACACCTCATTAGCAGTAAAAACCAAACCCAGGCATTATAAAAATAATAACGACTTCTCCAACGCCAACCTTGGCCTAACCTCCTTCAGCCCAATTTTGTCCTATAGAAGAGTTAGGAAAACAAACTCCACTTCAAGATTAATTCCTATCAAACCTTTCACAAGTTCTCCTTGGACCTAACTGGGTTTTGTTTAAAGAAACTAGGCATGACAAACAGGCCTACCTGGACCAACGGCAGCTGAAACCGAACACGACCTCGAGCATTAGGACATTGCCTCCTCCATCGCGGTAAGCAGACACGAAACCTGACCTCCAAGCTGGCCACAGCAGACACCACAGTTTTATAATTTTTTATCAATGATCCGCTTCACGGAATAGAACTGTCAGAGTGAATAACAAAAAAGGGAAAACGTCGACGTACTTAACAAAGTAATGAAATGTGATAAAGTGCGTCCGATATTGGATAACAGTGTAAGTGCGTCGGTACCAAAAGAAACCACCGAAGGGTTAAATAATGAAGAAGAATGAAGACAAGAAGAATTTTTTTTGGTCAATATTTTTGTGTTTTATTTTTTTCAGCAAATAAACATTATTTTTTCTTTCTTTCTGAAACAATGCTCAGGCATGTTGGCTTGCTATATTGTGATTTTTGTTTTTTTTGAAGTATGGTGTTCTCACTAAGTAAACGGATCTGGCGACATTTCGACGCAATTAAAGGTATTCGGGCAAATTACAAGACGATCTAACTTCTTAGGATGAGAACAAAATACTTCCAGGACAGATGGAATCGCCAATTGACGACGTCAGTTCCACTCCCACGTAAAGCTAAGTTGAAAGATAAATGTCAGGACCAACCCCCGAGAGGTGAGAGATATCCTGTAAGGAAAAAAGACTTTCGGTTTTTCAACCCTACAGTCTTATTTAGGGAGGGGGGAATATTACAAATACAAAGCCTAATTTCAGATATCATAAAAAATAAAGACAAAAGATGGAATATAATTCTATTAAAATAGTTAATAACTCTTGGTAAGAAAATCTTGTAGTTAGGAAATTTGTAATCAAATTTTAATCAAATTTTAAACAGTTCATGATAACCAAACAGTGTTATCATAGGGTCAAAGAGGGATGGTGACTCCTGTTCAACTTCAAGTTGCATCATCTTGACCCTTGGATGTGTAATTGTGACATGATAATAGCTAGTACTGGTATGAGAGTATTATCTTATGTTTCGATATGGATAAATAGAAGTGTCAAGAAAGGACAAAAAAGAGAGCAGCGGGGTGATTGTGGTCCCCTCAGGAGGGCCCTGCGGGCCGGTGGCATCTACATGGGTAACGTATCTTCATCTGTCCGTTCTTCGGTCATTTTAATACTTAGAATCAAATACGGGACCAAATGGTCCAAGTAACTTAGACTATGAAACAAAATTGAATATTTTAAAATACTGGATATCTCTCTAACCATTAGCATTTTAATAATTTTGAATACTTTGACGTTGGACAATTTGGCGACTTCAGCTGATGTTAATAACAGTTTTTTTGAGTTGATTTTCCTTATGTTTGGTAAATATTTTAATAAATAATGTTATTTTTCTTTTACTGTGGTTTTAAATTGTTTAATTGTAGAACTCCTACTCCAAAAACCAAGGCCAACCGCTCGGGCCTAAGACAACTTAAACATTAGGGAACTACGCTACCACTACGCAGGGGCTTAACAGGCGCGTCGCGTAATATTGTGATTTTTGTTTTTTTTTTGAAGTATGGTGTTCTCACTAAGTAAACGGATCGGGCGACATTTCGACGCAATTAAAGGTATTCGGGCAAATTACAAGACGATCTAATTTCTTAGGATGAGAACAAAATACTTCCAGGACAGATGGAATCGCCAATTGACGACGTCAGTTCCACTCCCACGTAAAGCTAAGTTGAAAGATAAATGTCAGGACCAACCCCCGAGAGGTGAGAGATATCCTGTAAGAAAAAAAAGACTTTCGGTTTTTCAACCCTACAGTCTTATTTAGGGAGGGGGGAATATTACAAATACAAAGGCCTAATTTCAGATATCATAAAAAATAAAGACAAAAGAGGGACATTTAATAATATACCCATATTAAAATAGTTAATAATTCATATACTTTAATAATATACCCATATTAATATATTTAACAATTCTATTAATATAGTTAATAATTCTTGGTAAGAAAAACTTGTAGTTTAGAAATTTGTAATCAATTGTCCAAACATTGTTATCATAGGGTCAAAGGAGGGATGGAGATTTCCATTCGAAAACAAGTTGCATCATCCTTGCCCGGATTGTGGAATTGTTGTCAATAAGCTAGGACTGTTTAAGATAAGAGTTATCTGAGGACTTTTATAGGTATAAAAATGTTATGGAAAAAGTCAGAGGAGAGCAGCGGGGTGATTGTGGTCCCCTCAGGAGGGCCCTGCGGGCCGGTGGCATCTACATGGGTAACGTATCTTCATCTGTCCGTTCTTCGGTCATTTTAATACTTAGAATCAAATACGGGACCAAATGGTCCAAGTAACTTAGACTATGAAACAAAATTGAATATTTTAAAATACTGGATATCTCTCTAACTATTAGCATTTTAGTAACAGAATATTTTGACTGGGACAATGTGGCGATTTCAGCTGATTTTTATAACAGTTTTTTTGACTTGATTTTATTTATGTTTGGTACTTATTTTAATAAATAATGTTATTTTTCGTTTACTGTGGTTTAATATGTTAATTGTAGAACTCCTAGACCAAAACCAAGGCCAACCGCTCGGGCCAAAGACCACTTAAACAATAGTGAACTTAACGCTATCGTTACGCTGGGGCTTAACAGACGCGCCGCGTAATAGATGCTATTTTTATAATCAAAAAATTAATAGAAGAAGCTATTGAATATAATAAACTGCATTTTTATATTTTATTGATTTCGAAAAGGTTTTTGATAGGCTGGAAGTTAAATATGTATTTGTTTGAAAAGAGAATATTGTACAAATGGGATGATTTTATTTATTAGTGATTTTTTACTGGCAATTTTAACAGAATGAGATAGGATGGGAAAGCGTTGGAAAAAATACTGATCAGAAGAGGAGTTGGCAAGGACATTCTCTATGTTCATTATTGTTTAATGGTATAGTTCTAATGGCAGATACTGAAGATGACTTGCAGATATCATTATATAGATTCTATCTTGGTTGTCGAAAATGCAATATGAATATATCCTTAACAAATATAAATCAACAGCTCCCCTTAAGATGAAGTGAACTAGAAAGAAACATAATAGAACAAGGGGCAATAAAATATCTGGGTGTTGAGATGCCAGCTGCTGTCATCACATGCACATGTGCAATTTACAGAAGTTGGTGATGGTAAGTATGAGCGTGACATATATGATTAGTATATTGGGTTCCCCAGCAGTTATAGCTGATTTCTTTTCAAACTAATTTTGCTACTTTATTGTAATTGGATGGGCATTGGACCTGTATTGGCTGAAATTACATGAGAAAAAGTCTTTCCCTTGGGGACTTGAACCAGCATAAGTCCCATAGATCTTGTCAAGATGTGATGCCTTAGACCATTTAGGTATGGTGTGGGAAACCACACACATTGTTCCTAATGTATAAAGAATGAGAAATTTGTTCTTAATAATTTGACCTAAATTCTACAAAATTGTGGTTATATCAAACACATTGAGAAAATTCTGATTATTTTTATATTTAAGACAGTAAAAAAGTGGAGTATCAGACTTCATATTTAAAAGTTCTCAAAATTTAAAGATTAGAATATCCTTCAATAAAGTGTTATCAAGTACATTTTAATAAGATACATAATAGAGAGATAAGATGACAACACTTGGGTATGCCATACTTTTTAGCAAATTTAGGAGTATCCATCAGTTCTTAGCACATCCAGGCTATTATGCCATGTTGGGTTACTATAAGAACAAAATCTAAAACCACAACCATAGATTTTCAGTTTTCTTATAGTTGTCATGAAAATAATAAAAACAATTATTAAAACCAAGTTCATAGTTTCGATTTATTTATTTTTGGAAATACTGAAGTTTAATTAATAATTACTCATTGTGGGAAATAACATATAACCTACTATAATTTAAATTATACCTCATAGTGATATTTCCTATAATAATTCAATATAGCCTACTATAAGAGCCTTGTCAGCTCCATTTTCTGTTTACATAATATACACTTGACAATAATTTGCTGAAGTATTTTAGTTTTTACATTTTACAAGGAATTACATGGTGATGTCTGAATCTGCCTTTTTCTCCATTCTGTATAATATCCGAGTAAAATAATAATTTTTTCTATTTTCATACATCTTTGTTGAACATGTTTTTGTTTTTGTTATTTGTAATTGTTCTAACAGCTAACAGACAAGTTGTAACTTTTAACCATGAGGAACTTGATCCCTAGGATGATCTTTTGGTACATTACAGATTTTAGAATTTAATTTGCTAATCGGAGCTGGATTGAATTCTATTGGCAAGCACATTAATAATGAACTATCCAATTCAGCAACACAATATTCTGTCATAACAAAATGTGATTTGTATTAAGTAATATTGTAGCCATTTACTAATGAAGACATTAATACCAAAATTAAATATCAAATTAAAATTTTTACTAACAAGATAAAAGCGATTTTAGGTAATTTCTTAGTAATAGATTAATTACTAGTTACAGGCTGTTTATTTTCAATATCATACTTATACTAACTTTAGTTCAACAAAAATGTATATATACACATACACATAGCTGACTCAAATCTTTAGGATCAAAATTATACAGATAGTAGGACATAAACTGAGAATTTTGAGATAGGGAACCAATTGTCGGAAATGCATATTTCAGGCACTAGGAGATTTTGTATGAAGAATGTTTTTGTAAGCTATTTTCGTTTTCATAACAAATAACTGCCTGTTGTATTCACATTTAGTGGTTGATTTTTTCTATGGGAGCACTTCAAATTGTTGGTGTATGAAATCCTAGTAGATACTGATGAGGAACTAATTGCTAGAGTTCTAGCTGCTTGTCTCATTGTACAGCAGACAGCAGGGATCTTTGAAAGGGTGCAACAAAATGTTATGTGCTGTTATTATCATGTACTGAGATAGGAGATTGCCACTTCGAATATTTGCTTTGAGCTACAAGTTGCTGTTGTTGTTAAATGTAGTGCAAGTTAATATGGCCATAAATTATTATGCATTTGCAACTAATAGTTCCCGATCTCAAAATACTCAGTTAACAAACCTCTAACATTATCATAATTTTGATTTTAATGTTTAAGGTAATGTGTATACATACATATATATATATATATATATATATATATATAATTCCATGGCGCGACAGACCTAGAAGGCCCATAGCCTACCAGCCGGCTGCTGGCCTCACATCCACATGTGTCAATCACAGAGGTAGATTATCATCTAGCCAGTGTAGGAGTGACATGTGGTCAGCATGTCGAGTCCCCCAGCCGTTATAGCTGGTTTTCTCAACCTGGAATTGCTACTTATTGTAGCTATCCAAATGCCTCACGATGCTGGGTGGGCACGGTACCATACTGGCCGAAATACCATGAGAAAATTTCTTCCCCCATGGAGACTTGAACCAGCACAAAGTCCCATAGCTCTTCGCCAAGGCTTCCTGCCTTAACTACTCGGCTATGGCATGATGTATATAGATAGATCATCGGTAGATTAATGTCTTTGACATCGTCCGATTCCTAATAGCCAATTTTGTCGGTCCATCAGGCTCTTAGCTGTAGTGAAAGCAACTGATCTAAGGATGGACACCTGAAAAAAAAATCCCTGGTCCTCCAGGTTGGGGGTTGATGTGGTAGGCCAGCTCCCTCCCATCACAAAAAAATTGCAATGAAAAAAACCTAATAGAGATGATGTGTGTGTGTGTGTGTGTGTATATATATATATATATATATATATATATATATACACACACACACACACACATACATATATATATATATATATGTGTGTGTGTGTGTGTTTGTGTGGGTAAAAGCAAATTACTACATGGCTATAGATTATTTTATTTTAATTTGACACATTGTCCTAACAGTATCTTGTGTAAATACTATTTCTATTATTGTGCGTAGTCATATGTTCATTAACTGTTCACTAAATAGAATATTATTACTGAATTATGAAACAGTGATTAATGAAAGATTATCTCCTAATAAAACTTTTATCAATAAAACTCAACATGAACCATAAACGATACTAGTAAAATTCAACAAGGACCAACAAGTACAGACCTAATTCATTCTGCTGATGATGGGATTGGTCCCGAAAAGCCTACAGAGTTTTAAAACAACTTAAGTTGAGGAGACAGACCTACAAGGTGACTATTTTATAATTTTTATCCATATATTATATTACTATGAACCATAAACTTTAAACCTCACATCACAAAATAAAATCTTAACTCGACATGCTTTAGAAACCATCTTCCCTATTCTCAGCTATATTCTCACTGCGATTCCAAAAACGTGTTCATGTGAGAGGATTTTATTTTGTAAGTTGAGAATTAAAATTTTGAATTCATGTTTTGATTTTATTGACATTTATCTCATAGTGTCACTTCCTATATTTTTTAATAAAAATATAAATTTCTAATATCTTTGTTAAATTGGTTTGTCCCAGAATCTCCTGAATATTAGCTATTATTTATATAATAAGTAATTAACATGAACATCTGTATGTAAATAATATAAATAATTAGTAATATATGAAAAAAAAATATAAAACCTTGGATGTAGTGATGCCAAATCAATACAGATTATTCATCTTCTATAGAGATGGAATCACATAATTTTAAAGATTAGTAATACTGGTGCATTGTACCAAGGGATATCTTAATCTCAGCCTCATCTCTCCATTCATACTAACAAGGCTGTGGTGTTTGAATCATAATGATACAGCCATTCTACCTAATACTGAAAAAAATACAGTATTGAAGCATACTCAAATGCTTCATTGGATTTACAACCTCCATGATTGTGTAACCAACTGATCATAAATGCTATTTGATTTCATGTCTGGTAAAGGACAATTCTTTTTCAATTCTTCTAGAATTAATAGATGGTGATAATGTGCAATATAATTTTATAAAATTTAAAATTCAATTTCAGAATGAAATTTCAGTCGACATTGACCTAATGAATCATAATTATGATTATTAATTAGATATAGAATGTTGTAGTGAAATAACAGTGACAATAGATGCTGGCCAATTAACTTCTCCAACTTTTACTCCATAATGTCTCAGTATATTCAACACTTGTACAATCTGATTAATAAAAGTATATGTATAAAAATTTATTTTTATGTTACAGTAATTACTTCATTATGTATTATTAGGGAAATTTTGAAGAAGTGGCAGAATTCAAATATCTAGGGATAATAATAAACAGGAATATAATAATTATAAATGTGAATGAAGTGCAGAAATAAATTAAACACAGGCTCAACTCTGGAAACTCATGCTGTTATGCATTATAGGGACACTTGTCATTCTCAGTTTCTCTAAAAATGTTAAACTAAAAATATATAAAACAGTTATTGTATCTGTTATCCTACATGGATGTAAAATATGATCACTTACTTTAAGGGAGGAGAAAATATGAGTATTTGAGAAAAAAGTTCTTAGGGTAATTTTTGGATCAAAGAGAGATGAACAAACAGGAGAATGCAGAAAACTCAGCTAAATGATCTTTATAGGAAACCAGATATATTAACAGTTAGGTTTTGTAGATTGTTATGGAGGACATGTAGCACAAATAGAGAATGAAAGAGGGACATGGAAACTCCATGCAGAAAAGCCAGACAGGAAGTGGCAAAGAATGAAATGGGAGAATAACATTAACCATGATTTGAATGAGGGAGGTGAATTATACATGGAATAATTAGCAAATATTAATTCAGAATAGGGGTATATGGACATCTTTTAACTGTGGAGCAATGAACTTCCAAGTCTGATAGTGCCAATGAGTTATTTTAATTTATGTATTATTAGTTATTATCAGTATTTAATAATTACAAAATTACAAGTCTGCAAATTGTAATTAAACCTCTATTTGTGTCCATCAAAATGCAGATTGAGAAATGAGATGAGATGAACCCTCATTATTAAAGGTTTGTAATATATTAAAATGTTGGCTTACCATACAGGGGTAGATGAAATAAAAGACGGAAAATGGATATGAGTATGGAGAAATGATGGCATGGAGTTTTTGCAGAGGAAAATGGGAGAAACACCCAAAGAAACCTAAAAGGCTCCATTCTGTCTACCATTAACTCCACATGGAGTGATGAAGACACAAACTCAGTACCCAGAGGTGGAGTCAACCTTGAAAAATGTAATTAAATAATTAAACTATTTCTGATTGTACTGCAAAAAATGATTATTTTTCCTTCCCACAATTTGTTAAGACATACACCCCCACCCATCAGACCTACAAGTCAAAGATCTGGATAGATCATTTGTGTATTAGATAAATTCACATTAATGGGTTCCTGAATCTGTGGTTGAAAACAAGATGTTGGGGTCACTGTTGAAAATAGCATAGATCAGTACAAGATAAGGAGATCCAACATGGGGATTTAAAATACTTACACTACAAGGAATCAGATTTGGACTCCTTAGTGAAAGGATAGGGACTTTAATGACAATGCCAAGATGATGAACATATAAAAAATAATTATTTAAAAGTCAAATTTTAATTAATTTGAAAATTTTTATCAACAATCTATTATTGTGAATATATTTACCGTAACATTTGTACACACTGAAGTAAGGTTAATAAAATTAGTAATTCTATTTAAGACAGATAACATTTAAAAAAATGCACGAATTCTAACAATTCCATATACAGAATTTTGTGTGTGAATGCATATTTAACACATGTCCAAGAATGCCTGAATACAGGAACAGATTACTTTGAATAGGTCCTTATTATAAATTAAGCACTCATAAAAATAAAACAACATTATTTGTATGCTTTTATTAATCACATTTTATGATAATAATGGTAGTATTTTAGGATATGTCACTCCTTAATGCTATTTTTGGTCTAACATACACACCACCACATATTTTAGACCAAAAGAGACTAGTAATATTGATTAGTTTAAACTTAAAAAAAATTAACAAAAAAATAGCCTGAACTATTATAGGAAAAATCACTATGAGGTTTATTTTTAGATTTAAATTAAAATTCTTTACACCTCATATACAGTCTTCTAATTAAACTGGTTTTAAAACCTACGTGGTTTCATTATCAGTAATTTCACGACTAATGTTTTGCCGCTCATAAAATTTTAATAAGATCAGTTTTGACCTATGATAGTGAGACATGGAGGCTCACTAAAAGATCAGAGGTAGCCCTAAATAATTTTGAAAAAAAAAAGTACTCAGGAAAATATTTGGACCAATAAATATTAATGGTCAGTGGAGAATACGATACAACAAAGAACTGTATGACAAATACAATGAACCTGACCTTGTCAATTTTATTAAGTTAAAGAAATTAGAATGGGCTGGCCATGTACAAAGGTTCTCAACAGACCGAGCACCAAAAAAGATGCTTACAGCAAATTTTATGGGGAACAGACGGGTTGGAAGACGGAAAAAACAATGGGAGGATGGTATTAAGGAAGATGCTGCAAACCTACTTAAGTGTCGCAACTGGAGGCTTGCTGCGCAAAATAGAAATGATTGGAGGCAGAAGTTAAGGGAAGCTAAAGCTCGAATTTGAGCCAATCAGCCATTGGATGGATGGATGTTTTGTCGTCCAAGAGAACTGCTTCTTATTTCATCAACAAATGGAGTAACAAGCAGTTCTCTTGGATGACAGAATGTCAGGCATGAAATTACTGATGATGAAACTGCCTAGGTTTTGAAACCGTTTTAATTAGAAGACTGGATATGAGGTGAGATGTATAGAATTTAAATCAAAATCTTAAAAATTAGCCTACTCATCCTAACCTTTTATTTGTCATAGATTAGTAATTAGGTTACATTTTGGTTAGGCATAAAGGAGTGAAGCATTCTTCTTCTTCTTCTTCCGAATGCAGTATTGGGTGATGATGCCCGTTCTGCGACTACAAAAACTGATCTTTCCATTGGTTGAAGGGTCTTCCGAGGTCTCTTTTGCCTTTAGGGTTGAGGTGGTAAATCATCTTTGGTAAACAGGAATTTGACATTCTCTGGACGTGTTGGAACCATTTAATCTGATAATTTTGTATATGTTCAACCATTTCCCTATTATTCCACTGCATCCTTATCTCATCACTTTTCATTCTATCCCTTAATGTTACTCCAGTTAGTGATCGGAGGAATCTCATTTGTGAACTATTAATGCAGGATTTATCTTTTGCTCGAAGTGTCCAGCATTCACTTCCGTATAGTAGAGCAGGTTTGGCTATGGCATTATGAAATCTCAATTGGATTTCTTTCCTCATTTGTTTTCCAAAATTTCTCCTAATTATACCATTTAATCTGTTATATTTTTCTAAATTTGTTTCCACATCTTTTTGATTATGAAACTGTGATATATTATTACCTAAATAATTAAAGTGTTCTATTGGTTTATTATTTATTATTATTTTTACTCTCGAAAGTCCCTTTCCAGTGATTGCCATGGATTTGGTTTTATTTTCAGATATTTTCATGTTGTATTTTTCCAGGGTATTCTGCAATTTAAACACTGATCTCTGCAAATCATCTTCATTCTCCGCTAGAAGTACTTGATCATCTGCGAAGATTACTGTTTATATTTGGTTTCCTCTACATATTTTTACTCCTGGGGGGTTTAGTTTTTTCCACTCCTGGAAAATTTTATTTAGATATAGAATAAACAGTAATGGAGATAGTCCACATCCCTGTCTTAAACCTTGGTCAATTTCAAATTTATCTGTTATTTTCCCATGATCTAACTTTACTTTTATAAATGTGGTTTCATATAAACTTTTTATAGCATTTATTAGATTATTGGTAGCTTTCCAATATTTCCACATTATGCCCCGTTTGACTCTATCATAGGCCTTTTCAAAATCTAAAAATAATATAGATATAGGGGGATATTAAATTCTTTCCACTTCTCAATTAGCATTCTAAGAAATACAATCACAATTTATGTGGAAAAAATGGATGACAGTCAATCAGTCAGCATCATTATCACTTATGTGCGTGAGTTAGATGGATAATTAAAAAAAAGTAGTTTTCACACAAATTAAATGAAGATAATCAGCCTATAAAGAATTAGTAATGACTACAATATCTAGATTAAATTTATAAATTATTACAACATGGGACACACGGACACAGTAAACTAAACTACCATCAGATGTCACTGCTGCATGCTGTGGAGAATAAAATTAATTTATCCTACTTAACTAAGAAGAAACTAATTATTGTTTTTAATTGAAATCCTAAAATATTTGTAAGAGCAAAAATTGGTATTTTCATTAAATACCATATTTAATTTTAAAATGCTGTAATACTTTAAAATTACAGATAATAATTGAAATGCACGAATTATTTTCTAATAAAAGCATTATTAATATAGCTATTAACAACTAATCAATCGGAAACTAGAATTAGAAGTAATCTAATTTTATATGTATATATAGTAAAAATTTATACTACAGGAATCCTATATCACTGGCTCAGAATATTAAGTTATTAGAAACAAGGTCTTATTGATTTTATTAAAAATATTAACACTTTCAAATAGCTCATTTCTGCTACAATTAGGAATATTAACTGCAAATTAAGATCTCTGAAGACATTCAATGTATTCAATGAATCAGGCAAGATCTTCCTACTGACAATGCAGTGTTATATTTACAGTGATATAAGATCTGATATAAATTTTGACTAAGCATATCAATTAAAAATGATCCTATATATAAATAAAAATTAATTATAAATCTAATTATAGTCTATTAATATAATTATGAACTATAAATTCTAACACTTAAAGTCACTGAAATGTTGCGATTATTTATAGAATTGACAATGATTACAGCTAGTAATTTATCTTATTTTTTACCTCGATTTTATTTTGAAACAGTTGAACATCTTTGGTCACATCATGTGAAGGATCTTTGAAGGTGGTGCATGTCTATTGTCTGTCTGTATTCATATGTCTTGTGAAAATGTAACTTATATTAAACTTTTAGTGATTTATGAAATTATCATTAGGACACTTTCTTTTATGTTGAAGGTTAAGATTTAAACATGGTATAACGTGAAGTAAGACTTCTGACTGTGTTTTGTTTTGACTCCACATACACATATTTCAATGATATTATACTATTTGCATTGCAATCTCAACTTCTAGTACATAAAAATGTATGCCCTAATTATGATTTATGATGAAATGAAGCATGGTAATGAAATTCAATCCAGCATTTGCTTTAATGTCTGAAGAAAACCATGAAAAAACACTAACCTCAGATGGTATAAATTGTTAGGATCTTCTGGATAGAAGTACCAACATTACCATCTGAGCAGCTGGTGGATTAAAAATATGGGGGGGGGGTGTTTCCTCAGTAACCTAGGTTTACATATAATACAATATGTATATATACATATATATAGGCTTTGGAGGCTTGGCATGGGAAGATGGCAGCAGCTGTAAAAACCCAAAGATATATATATATATATATATATATATATATATATATACATTATAATTAAGACATCTAGAAGCAAAAGTGATTAAAAAGTGCACTTTTTGGCCAATGCACTTAATGGCACAGAGTGTCAAATAACGAAAAAAGAATTATTTTTCTCGATCCTCCAACTAGGGAATACCACCTAGAAGTATTCGCCACTGAAGATGCCTCCACAGTTGAGGAAGAAATATCTGAAAGAAACACCAGTCATGGACCACGCCCACATAGCCTGGAATCTCTTAATATTATGATTACTGGCCTTGAAAGCCTGCATTCAACAGTCAGAGCCAGTCAGCCCAACGCTATGAGCTAGTGGGCATGTGTTACCATAGCAACCATGCTTGCGCTTCACACTCTATAGAAACTAATAGGTATGCGTGAGTTCTCAGCAGCTCAATAATACAAATCTATGCATTTGTGAGTCCCATATTCATTGAATTTAATCCCAAAATAAACTGAAATGATGTAACATTAATTACAAAGAAATCACATCAGTTTTAAGCAAACAACTACATACAAAAATTTAAAATACATTTTTTAAATAAATCAATTTAGAATACAAATGCTAGTAGAGCGACACACCTCACCCCCTCAATAGCCACCCCTGCATCTGAGCCAACTAGTATAATTATACCATTATTACATAGCAACACATATATTATTTATGTTATACATAGAACCATTTAGAATTTTCAATGTTTTTATTATTCTTTTAACATTACTTTTTTAGCTAGTAAAGCACATATTTTTTATTTTTTCATCTAAATAAAATATTTTATTACATTTTAAAGAGAAAACATCGAAAATATGTGCTTTACTAGCTAAAAAAGTAATATTAAAAGAATAATAAAAACATAGATAATTAATTAATTATATTTGAAGAGAAAAATTGTACGCTCAGACTGGGGTTTGAACCCAGGACCTTTCACATTCTAGGCAAATGCTCTACCAAGTGAGCTATCTGAGAGCATTCGCCTAGAGTGTGAAAGGTTCTGGGTTCAAACCCCAGACTGAGTGTATAATTTATCCATCATTGAGCTGTATGAAATAAATAATAAAAATATTGATAGAAAACAAAGCTATACTAGCTGCAATGTTAAAATCCCATTAAAAGTTCTTCTTGAATAAGAAGCTGCTAGAATGTGTGCAGAACAAAGGTTCTCGACTTTAAGCATATGGGATTCTATAAGTAAGAGAAAAAATTCTGTCTAAAAAAATTGAAAAGAGTTTCAGAGCTTATTGTGTGTGTGTTAGCTGAGAACACTAGGATATACTAATACTTGTGAGTTAGTAAAGGTATATAATATTTAATTTTAGGAAGTTATATTTTGAGGTTATTTTAATTATATTATTTTTAGTCTGTACATCTTACCTCAATATTAATGTTGATTTGTTCTTGGACATGTTTCAAAACAATTCTGTTTTATCGTCAGCTTTCCCAGACTGGTTTTATTTATGTTGCAACATAAAACAGAATTGTTTTGAAACATGTCCAAGAACAAATCAACATTAATATTGAGGTAAGATGTACAGACTAAAAATAATATAATTAATAGTAAAGCTATCTTTATATGAGTTGTAAATAATATTTTGTTTAGATTTTTTAAGAGTATAAAATGTATATATCGAATTTGTAAGATTCATTTTTTGTTGATAATGTGGATGTCATGCTCACTTCAGCCTAACAAAGTTGCTAAAATATTGTATACTTATGGAGGAGATGTCTGGAGGAGGGTAAGTTGCATAACCCATATGGAAAATGGAAAAATCCTATAGGAGAAGAAGGAGAATATAAATATGTGACAAAATATTGAACAATGAGTAATTTTAGGTAACAATCATATTTAAATAGGAATTTTTAAAATTCATAGAAGTATGCTAAACCACCGGCAAGGTAACTAATGTATAACGTGTTCTGTAGTATCATAGGTATATTTTCTTTATAATGCTCCAAACATGAAAGGTATTATAGTGGTATCATACTTTTGTTTGAAAAAAACATTTATACAAAGTGGAAATTAAACAGAAAAACAGACCATAATCATTGTCAATCCTATAAGCTTAATTTCCTATGAATAATATCTATATCAACCTTACAAATAATTATGAATACTGTAGTATGTGGCTGATATCATTCAATACTTTCATAAACCTAAAATAATGCAATAGAGTACATCATAAATCTTAAATCTACAAACACACAACTAAAATGTATGCAGTACAAAATCTAAGTAATAGAGCAATGCACAAAAATAAATAAATTGTAGTATCAACTCATAGTTTCATGAATAAAAGTATCGAGAATAATATTAAGGTTCAATAATATTTAGGGCTGCATTTAAAAACAATGCCTTTGCATTTCTTTGTTTTCAAAAAATTTCTCAATGAACTAATTTTAAAATGTATTTGTTGATAATGATATTACAAAACAATTACTTGGAATTTTATTTTGTTGTGTATAAAAATTATAGTATGTTTATGGAGTAGTTAAAAACAAAAAAAAAAACAAAATTATGGAATTAATAAAACTGACAATCTTGTATCTAGATTTGTAATTATAAATATGAGAAATTTTGGAAATTGCAAAGACAATAACTAAAATTAGACTGTTTACTCTACACAATTTATCTTTCTCATAAACAAATGCAACTACTATAGATTTTTCACATTATAGTTATTACACTTTTAATAATAATTGATAGTAGCATCCATGATTGAAAATCGGAATATAAAACATACCATAAAAAGGTTTATTCTATAAATACATTTATTTGGTAGATACAAGATTTAAAAAATCATTTAATCTCTTAATAAATATAAAATTTTGCTTGAATATAAAGAATAATATTAATTTTAATGTTCCAAATAAATCTCACCATGAAAAATTGTAATAAGCAAACTCCTTCAATTGTATAAATTGCATTTATTTATAATAGCAGTTCTCTAAAATGTGTTATTTTTGTACATGGTTCTATTATCAATAACATTTTTTATCACTTTATGAAAAATTGAAAAGGCAAGACTAATTTTATATTCATTATAAATAAATTTATAAAAAACAAATTCACATATATTAATGCTGAATTCTAAGGAACACTCAAAACAGCTATACAAAAATACACAGAATTAAAATATAAAATTATGGAATATTCACCTGAAAGGTCCGTCTCCTCAACTTAATTAGTTATTTAACTGTAGCACTTTTGGGACTTGTCCCATCATCGGCAGGATTCTTATAAAAGTTGAAAAATACACAGGCTTGAACTTTTTTATGTCATAATATTGTAAATAAATCCTTGATCAGTGTTCAATTAATGAAAGGAATTTCAAATTGTACTAAGTTTGCAAGTTATGAAAACTGAGATATTGCTGTATAAATGTTTTTTCTACAATGTAAAATTTCCAAAGAGTTTCTAGGTACAACTGATATTACCAGTATATATCATTTATATATCTGACAAAAAAGAGGTATGATGTTAAATGTGGTCCAGTTTTTGTAGACTATGTAATATGTTTATCCTGTACTCAGAAATACATGTAAGTTCATCTCAATTCATAATTTTGGACAGATAGTGGACATAAAAATAACTGTTTTCAATTTTCCAAAGGGTGATTTAACTTCACAAGTTCAGTGTACTCAATAACAATAATTACACATATGTATACACTGCCAGAAAAAATGCAACACTCTTAAGGACTGTATTCATTGGCACCAGGGTATACTATGTGCATACCTGAGGGGTTGTAGATAACAGGAGTTGTCATGGTCATTGGAAATCAGATGGCAATCAAGAGGCCTGTTTGTACACCAGTTTTTTAACTCTGCAGCCAATAACTGTCATGCTTTTAGAGGTGAACAGTACTCTAGGGTACAACTATGCCCCACCAACAAGTATGTACTCCAACAACTTCAGCCATTTGAACAGGATAGCATTGTAGACTTGCAGGAAACTGGATAGGCATATCAACATATTAGGCACAATGTATCGGTGGTGTGTCATTGTTTTTAGCAGTGGTTTGTGGAACATTCTGGCACCTGTAGACCAAGTTCTGGGCAGATGCATAGTACACACCGCACGTCAAGATTGATGCATTGAGAGAGTAGTGATGGCTGGCAGGATCCAGGGAAGAAATTCGGGTACATGTTATACCTGCTGTGTCACCAAGGACTATTGGAAACCATCTGCTTGAGCACGACTAAGATCATGTGCGCTTCTGGCCAGCCTACCATTTAAACCATGACACTGCCACGCACGGTTACTCTAGTGTCATGAAAGCGTAGATTGGAGAGTGGAATGGTGCTCTGTTGTCTTCAGTTATAAAAGCAGGTTCTGTCTGTATGCGAGTGATGGATGTACATGTGTATGGTGTAGACCAGGTGAGCATTAATTTATGAAGTGCATTCACCCATGACAGCCTTATCTCAGCTTCATGGTGTTGGGGACCAGCAGTTACAATTCACAGTTACATTTGGTGTTTCTGCAGGGTAAAGTAAACAGTGCCCGCTACATTACACAGGTTGCTACTGCAATTTATTTGACAGAAATATGTGCTTTTTCAGAAGGACCATGTTTTGTCCACATACAGTTGCTGCATCCCTTGTACAAAAAAACACCAGATTACGTTTATATAACACTTTGGCTAGACCAGTGTTGACCTATGGTAGTGAAGCATGGACACTAAGAAAACAACATGAAAGCAGAATAACGGCTTGTGAAATGAGATTCATGCGCAGAACAGTGGGTTACACCAGATGGGATCGGAAAAGGAACACCGATATCTTAAAAGAATTGAAGACTACGCCAATTTTGGAATATATTAAACAGTACCAACTAAATTGGAAACACCATCTTGAAAGAATGAGTTCAAATCGGATCCCCAAAGCTATTTATAATTATATACCAAGAGGACAAAGATCACTGGGCCGTCCTATGAAACGCTGGAGGGAAAATTTTCTATAGGATCGTAACAGGCCTTGGCCTAATACTTGGAAGGAAGAAGAAGAAGACAGTTGCTGCAATGTAACATGCACTATGTGGTGTACAACAACTATCCTGACCAACAAGATGCCCAGATATCTCACCAATTGAAAATGTATGGGACATGATGAAGCAGGAACTTACTCCTTCTCCATTGCTGAATTGCAACATCAGGTGCAAGATACTTGGGACAATCTATTGCAGGATGCCATTTGGCACCTTTATGACTGTTTGCATGAGAGAATACACGCCTGCATTGTCCCCAAAGGGAGGTACACTGTGTATTGATGACTGTTTGGATACCCCTTACTGTGACATGTGTTTCATTTGGTCTGAATTTGTTATCATATATTCCTACAATGATAAACTACCTGTCACATCACTTTTGAACTTGTCTTTGAGGGTGTTGCAATTTTTTTCTGGTAATATATATATATAATCCTGGAAGGTTATATTTTTATGCAATGTGATCAATTTTGAATTACTTATTCATTAAGTTTTCTTAGTACTTAGATTCTGATGTTTGAGAGCCTTAAGGAGTCACTGTCTCAGTTAATTAGATATCAGTTTATAGGAGTTTGTACATTGGTTACCGTATTCTTCCTCTACATCATATTTTCCTCAATTTTCTCAAACTTTTTTTTTTTTAACTTAACACTTGTTTTACACTTTTCTTACTACTTATAGTATATTGGCATATAATGGCTTAGATAAGACTTAAAACCTATATTTTGTAAAAAAATTATAGGATAAAAATTAAATAAAGCTTAATTTAAAAATTAATTTAATCATAGAATATTTTATTTATGGATGGCTATAACATGTTAAATGTGCTCTGTGTATTTTTGTTCAGCCATCTAAAGCATTCCTTCTATTTTGAACATCATGAATGTTCAAATAAACAAGGTTTCAATATTTATATATATACATTACTGGCACATTAAACAAATCCTCTCAACATAAAAAAGGATATTATTGATAATTGGAATATTCCAATAAAATCATGCAAATAAACTTGAATTATCTGCAAGATATGAGTTAAGAAATTTACAATATTTTTCAGCTGAAATGTTCCCTGTCTTTGAGGGTTTAATCTCTCAATAAACAGATAACTGACATCAAGAATCTGATTACACTGTTGCAATGATCTTAAAACAGAACATTATTATGGTGAGAAATTTTATATGTTAGGTTATGAGGAAGGAATATGTTTCTCAATTCAGAACTATGCATTTATTATTTCACATTATATTTCCTATTTTTATTCATCTAGCTGAAATTGTGAGTTTATTTCTCTAATATTTTTATGAATATTAGAAAATCTTCAATGTTGAGAATTTAAAGATATACATTTTATTTATAATTTTTTATATTTTGTTATTAATTACAGAAACTTGCAGTTTTGGATTTTGTTGTACATAATATTTTCAATAGTTTATTAGTTACTTCTAAATTTATGTTTTTATGTGTAGTCATGTGTTTGTACCAATATTGGTTTTATGGAATATGAAAGGATTTAGTAATAAAATGGATTGTGTTAATAAAAATTCAATTCAACATTACCTTCAATGACTAACGAATTTCAACCTAAACCTACTACATGCTGTGACAAGTCTAGAATCTTTGGTCTAATGGCCTTACCATTATCATCACACCATCATCCTTCACCAGTGTGGAAAGCAACGGGAAGCTACCTCACCTACAATTCCCTAGTAAAGCTGCAAGCATAGCCTGAAAATGCTATGATTGCAGTGAAGAACCTGCCTTCGGGCAGAATTACTGTGGATGGACCAGCTGGATGCTGCCCTCAAATCCACATGTATCTATCGCTCATGGAGATAGATGATCATTTTTCAAAATTCTGCTCTGAGATTTTACCATGCATCCCCTTTATAATTATACAGACTACTCTTGGCGCAACAGGCCTACAAGGCCCTTAGCCTACCAGCCGGTTGCTGGCCTCACATCCACATGTGTCAATCACAGAGGTAGATGATAATCAGCCAGTGTAGGGGTGACATGTGGTCAGCATGTCGAGTCCCCCAGCCGTTATAGCTGGTTTCCTCAACCTGGAGCCGCTACTTATTGTAGCTACCCAAATATATCACGATGCTGGGCCGAAACACCATGAGAAAATTTATTCCCCCATGGAGACTTGAACCAGCGCCAAGTCCCATAGCTCTGCGCCAAGGCTTCCTGCCATAACCACTCGGCTATGGCGCAGGACAATAATACAGACACTAACTAATTTATTTTGACGAAAAATGCTGACAAATCTTTAAAAAAAAAGACGAATATGTGAAAAGGTGCAGAGGGGGTTATTTAACCATCTTGATCATTAGTATGCATATAAAATAATAGTTTACTACAGTATATTGTTACCCTGCAATTTAATAAATGTAAATATATATATAGCTTTTATTTTATACAAAAAGTAAATTCTGAAGCAGTAATATAAGCTATAAAAAAGAATCAATTCAGATAATTTTATATATATATATATATATATATATATATATATATATATATATGCATGTAATACTAATTAGATCACATAATATATTAATTTCATACATTAAGAAAACAGTATTATTATGAAGTATGGAAACTCGTACATGTACTCGCATACATAGGCCTACTCCTTCCTTACTGGTGCTATCCTGAGAACATACTAGCAGGATTCAAGTTCTTATAAAAATCATTATTCCTCTGCATCTCTTGGAATTTACATTTACTATGTTGTCCATGTAACACTGAATGCTTGTACAGTGTGATTCAGAAATAAGGCTATACGTTTGATCACATTTTGTGACAAAAATATTATTATTAAAGGAAATATGATGTTATCATTGGAAAGGGAATCCTTCAAATTACAACAATAGGACAAAACAAAACAAATCACTTACAACAACACTAAGCAAGTCACTTTATTGCTTCAAACTGTTCGCCGTTTACATCCAAGCGTAATTGGCAACGTTTTGAGAAGTCATTCATTGCATTATGGTACATGTTTAGAGGAATAGCTCTAATTTCTTCCTCAATCACTAATTTCAGCATGTCGATGTCTTGAGGTTTCTGGGCATAAACCTTCTCCTTCAAATAAACCCACAACCAAAAGTCACATGTTGTGAGGTCAGGGGAACGGGCTGGCCATTCAATGGGGCCTCATCTTCCACCCACCTGTTTTGCAAATGATCATCCAAAATTTCCCTCACTGCAATTGCATAGTGAGGAGGTGCACCATCCTGCTGGAATAAACATTGTTCATGTTCAGCACTTTGCATTACCGGCAGGACAATTTGTCTAAGGATATCACTATACCGATCACCATTAACAGTCTCATCCAAAATTCGCATTCCTAACAGAACTTCCCATCCAATCATAGCCCAAACAGTGACTTTGCCGCATCTTAAACGTGTCTCTTCAATAACGTTAGGATTCTCTTTACCATAATAGTGACAATTGTGTCGATTAACACGTCCGTTCACATGGAAAACAGCTTCATCAGAAAAGTGCAATTTTCTGTACCAATGTTTGTTTGCTGATTCCCTTACAACAAATTCACAAAATTCCATCCGCCTGTCAGACCCTGATCTTCATTAAGTTCGTGGACACGAATCAGTTTGAAAGGGTGGTACTTCTCACGCTTCAAAACATGACACACACTCGATTGACTGTATGAAGCTCATGTGCAGCTCGGAGGGTTGATTTTTGTGGGCTAGCGTCGAATGCCTCCACAATTCTCTTCGTTGTTTCTGCATCCGTGCTAATGCGAGGCCTTCCAGGATGTTTGATTTTCTGCATCCTTCCCATTTCCAGCAGTCGTTTTCTCCACTTCCCCACATTCGACGGCTGCAATACTAAGTTAGTTTCACGTCTTGCAGTCTCACAATCATTAGCATACGTTATTGCTCATGCAGCAATTGTAATTTACTGTTGCATATTCAACACCATTTTGACTAATGACGTAAGTTCTACACTGTTTTGTTTTATTCCGTTATTGTAATTTGAATACTTGCCTTTCCAACGGTAATTTCATATTTCCTGTAATGGTAATATTTTCATGACACAACGCAATCAAACATATAGCCATATTTATGATTCACCCCATAGATCCCTTTCTACAGACATAAACACATTCTGAGATGATACATTTTTATGACTACTGTTTCAATGCTTCATGCTACTAAAATATTAGCGCATGTAAATATGGTGCAATCAAGCACGTCTTGCAGATTCAGTTCTGATGAAATTATTCAAATTTAGATGATAATATAATAATTTGTGATAGTGAGATAGATATGATAAAGAAATTGACAATAGTTTTGTGAGTGATAAATGATAGAAAATTATAAAAGTGACAGATAAGAAAGTAACGAGTCAGAAGAATAAAGTAGTCAGGTTGATATATCTTTGAATGCCTCAAATAACAAAGTGCAGGTATTTAGATTGGGAAAAAGTAAATAATAATTACAAAAAAAAATTGCAATTAGTGGTAAACAAGGGCCTCTCAATGAAGTAAGAAGTGGATCAGGGGCATTTATTTCTTTACAACACTTTAATGCACACTGAAGTTAAAAAACCAACAGGTATATCATCATGATTTTCGATACTATAGCTTTTAAGAGTAGTTTACACTTGACCATCCAAATAACAGCTCACCATTCTATTCTGTCCTTTACTTTCTGCCTCTAATTACCATTTCCAGTTCTTCTCAAATTACTCTCCATGGTGTCCATCCATATAATCCTGGGTCTACCATGTCTTCTTTTAGAGTCAAGTTTTGGTCCCAGTACTACCTGCGGGTTTGGTTTGTGCCCATTCTATATATATATATGTCCCAACCACTCGACTCTTCTGGCTTTAATATCTGCTGTCATATCTACAACGTTGTATAAAGCTTGTAGTTAATGGTAGTTCTAATTCGCCAAACTCCATTATCTCTAGTTGGGCCATATATCTTCCTCAAAATTTTTCTTTTCTAGAGGACACACATGCTATAGCCTTTTTGGTAGTGTTCGGCTTTGTCTATCATATACCACAATAGGTTTAATTATTGTTTTGTAAAGTCTTATTTTGATTTTATAAGATATGTATCTAGAGGTTATAATTTTGTTCAACACTCCTATGCAACAATTACCAGAAGCAAACTTTTCATTGATTTTGACTAACATGTCATTATTTGTGGTAACAATCACTCCTAGATATTTGAAGTTCTGGACTTTGCTTGTATCTTGCTCCATTCAACTCAATAACACTAGAAATATTTTCAGGAGTATTGTTAAGATATTTTGTTTTATTATTATTAATTTCAAGGCCTGCTTGAATTGCTATCTCTTGCATTTGTTTTAAGGATTATTTAAGATAGTTTGTATTCCTTGCTAAGAGAACAGCATCAACAAATCCCAGAATCTATCTGGATCGCTTGAAAATGGTGCCACTTAGGTTTAATTCAATGTTTCTAACGATCTTTTCTAAGCCAATATTGGAGAGAAGAGTCAATAATGAATCCCTTATATTTAATTAATGTTGGGAAGTAAACATTATGAGGTATAATCATTAAAATTCATAGGAGAACATATTGTTTAAACAACTCACCTCATAGGATTCATGCTTCCATGATATCGCGATTTCAAACATAATCATGTTCATCGTCAGTTATGGCTGACGATGAACATGCTTATGTTTGAAATCGCGATATCATGGAAGCATGAATCCTATGAGGTGAGTTGTTTAAACAATATGTTCTCCGATGAATTTTAATGAATCCCTTGCTTAATTACATTGTGAGTTGAGAATTGTTCTATTAGTTACTTTGTATTTTAACTTATTTGTAATGTTCAATGTCATTTTTGTAAGGTTTATGAGGTTACTGGATATCCCAAACTGTCATAGCTTCAAAAATGAATGAATGACCTGCCAATACTGTCAAAGGTTTGTCTAAAATCAACAAAGAAGTGGGTACAATGAAGTTTTATATTAATTTTTTTTATTACTTGTCTTAAACTAATAATTTGTCTGTAATGGATCTTCCTTCATGAAAGCCACATTGGTAGTCACCTAGGATTTGTTAAGTATATTATTCTATATTTTTGATAGAATATTGGTAAATATCTTGTATGTCACATTTAACAGGTATACCAATCAATTTATAAATTCAAACCAAGACCATATAAAGCTGTGGTCCAGGGTTTATCAATAGAAAGATGCTGATGAGTTGTATATGCTTTTTTCTCATTGCTGATGAATTTTATTCAAAAGCTATCAATAAAATAATATTTTAGCAAACATCCTCTTCTTGAAGGGTTGATTAGGAATAAAACTTAACTGCCCCTCAAAGCTACCAAATTTGATATAAAGTCTTACCTTCTTCTTCTTCTTCTTCATCATCCAAGTCTTAGGCCTATAGGCCTGTTATGATCTCACTGATGAATTTTGTATCCAGCATTTTCTAGGACAGCCCAGAGATCTCTTCCCTGTTGGATGGTAACGAAGCATGGCCTTGGGAACTCTATCTGAACTCATTTGTCGCAAATGATTCATCTAGTTGTTCTGGTATTTATGTATGTATTCAATGAGCCCACCAAATGTGCAGTGTGTTGCAAAAAAAAAAAAAAACAGGAAAGAGAAAGGAAATATCCTTTTCATGGAGTGGGGCAATGTTGTGATTACTGTTTCATGATATATTATACTGCACCTAACTTTTAGGTACTTTAAATATTTCTATATACCAGTGTTACCAGCATTGCATTCAGACTAAGTAGATACAGACTTATCTCCTGTTCTTTCTGCTGATGATGGGACTTGTCCCAAAAGGCCTACAGAGAATTAATAGTTTATGCAGTTGAGGAGTTGGATCTATTAGGTAACAATTTTATAATTTTATATTATAATTTTAATTTTCTGTATACTCAATCAAGATGGTTTCTCTTCCTGACATCCCTTAAACATTTTGTTATGATATGTTGAGTAGTTTTTTAGATTCAGCAATTTTTCAGAACCCTGTAAAAAAGGGACTAGCAGCCAATTTAAATACTGCCAGAGTGCTATACTCAGTTTGAAGGATTAAAATTGTACAGATATCAATTAGAGCATACAAATTATGAATAATGTGATATTTTTAGCAAAATGTGTGTATGTGTGTGTGTATGGCTGATGCATAATCTCATTCAGTTTCTTGCTTCTAGTATTTGGTAATATGCCTAATATATTTATATTATTTTCACTTTTCATAGTTTAAAAAATGTATTATTTTTATATAAACTTTACTTAGGAGCAAATGAAGAGTGCTAATTTGTAAATATGTTTACTTAAACTGGATTGGTTCTGCATTGAGAACAATACAACAAAGTGTTGGTACCAGTAATGGATATATGAATAGGATGTACGTTTACATTATTATCTATGTCAAGTAATTTATAATATTGTAATATGCATACCTGCATACCGATGATGGCATAGATGAAGAAAAGCATGGCAATCAGCAGACAGACATAGGGCAGCGCCTGTAATCAAGATACACAAACACACACATGCCTCATTAGTATATCTTATTCTAACATTCACTATCATTATTATTATTATTACCAATATCAGGCCCACCCTCAGAGCTACTATAACAATTCATGCAATTACTCTACAGTTCTAGGTATGTGCCAACTGAAAGCAAAACATCTACAATATCAAAATAGCATTTAAAATGTAAATCAAAATTAATAACATAATGGCAAAATGATGATGATTGTTTCTGTTTCTCATGCAACATAATGTTGCTGTTTGCTGCTTAATTTTCTAATGCTTAATTGATGTCAGTATTGATGATGAAATAAGAGTCTTTGTAATTTGCTACACAGTCAGAACTTCATATTTTCTTTATCCACTTTGATCACCAATTGTCTTATGCCCTCTTTTAGAAATTGAAAAAGTATCATATTTTTATTTGTTTTTGCCCAAAATGAATAAAACATATAAAGAGGAAGAAGGGCAAGCCGCTTTTTTTTTCATGGCACAATAAATTTAGAAGGCCCTTGGCCTATCAGCCAGCTGCTGGCCTCATATCCCCATGTGTTAATCACAGAGGTGGAAGATGATGCAGCCAGTATAAGGGTGACTGTGGTCAGCACGATGGGTCCCACAGCTGTTGTAGTTGGTTTTCTCAACCTGGAACCACTACTTATCATAGCTACCCAAACTCCTCACAATGCTGGGTCCACCAAAATTTCATGAGAACATTTCTTCCCAACTCAAACCAACACAAGTCCCATAGCTCTGCACTAAGGCAGCATGCCTTAAACTAATTAAAACATTTTGTCTGTTCATTTTTACCTCTTAGAGTTATTTTTGTCGAACATGTTTCAGAGCTTCTTAGCCCCATCGTCAGCGATTACAGACTCTTGAATCTTGATATCAGGGCCGACAACATGAGAAAATTCAGTCTGTAATCGCTGACGATGGGGCTAAGAAGCTCTGAAACATGTTTGACATAACAACTCTAAGAGGTAAGAATGAACAGACAAAATGTTTTAATTATTAAACAAACCTCTTAATGTTACTTCCTATTGTATTTTAAAATGCGTAAACTGTTTGTCTATGGCGCAAAATCCACATTCCTCTACTTGTTGTAAATGTTATATGAAAACAGAAGTGTAGAAACCAAAAACTGCTGATATTTTATCCTATTCATTGATAATAATTTTTTATTGAATTCACGCCAGATCAAACATATTGTGATAGGTATTTAATGATTTGAATATTACAGTTTTAACTACTGTATTTCTCTAACATCCTCTAACTTGAAGTATAATTTTGATAAGTCTAATTTACTTTGAATTTGCTAAAACAGACAAACTGTAACTTGGTACCCAATGGAGAATGTTTTAGAGAACAATATAAATTATAATTAAAAGACACCATGATGCTGATAATTGAATCAAAGCAACGTGGTGCAAGAAGAGATAGATGAAAAAGACGTTAATTTTTAGATTTCCAGATAATCCAAGATATCAAGTTTGACTGTGGTTTTTATGTAATATTGTTAATGTTTGAATAATGTATTTTACGTATTCATACATTCTACAAATTAAGCAACATGGGATTCAAATTTTACTTTTTTTTTCTAAAAGAATCATGCCCAAGATATACTTTTTTTGTCCTCAACTATGGCATTCATGACTGCAAGCTACAATGATAACCAACATGGAACATGGAGAATAATTTATCATTTTAAGAAGAGACTGAACCAGAAATATATATATTCCACCTCATTTTATTTTCTCACTTGGACATCTAACAGAGGCCATCGTCTCCATTCAAAATGGATTCTGACTGTTTTGTTGGCTGTCTTATGTATTGTACAATAGTCGGAATCTGGTTGAGAATGGAGACAATGGTCTCCTAAACATGTCCAGGTAAGAAAATATAATATGAGGTGAGGGCTACATTTCTGGTTCAGTCTCTTGATAACATTTTCTCACAGTGTTACTTCCTATCAATTATTGATTATCATTTTAAGGTTTGGCAAGTAATTATTAAATTTAACTCTACTCTAGTTTTAGGCTAAAAATGAAAAAGATTGTTACAAAAATATATGAATGAAAAAATTGTGCATGAATCAAAATCAAAGGTGAAAAATAAATAATTACTACTACACTGACTAATATAATTTATCAGTAGACCTCGGATTTAGGTTTTATGCCTATTTTATCCTGAAGTAACTAATAAAGACCAAAGATGTAAGTACAAGTTTCATAAAATTTTTAACTACGGTACCTGGAATTGTTTAATTACTGGTATGCCTAAAATATCTAAGTTATCCATTAGTACCTATAGTGTGATTTTTGAGCCTAAATTAGTGCCTATTTGGGCCAAAGCTTCCTATTTTCTCAAAACTGAATTTTATATAATTAATTTTAGTTCAGCATAGCTGGCTGGGTCTCTCAAAATTTCTGGAAATATTTGAAATAACTTTTCTGGAAAAATATAAAATTTAGTTTACCTTTTTTTTAAATTATAAAAATAATATTTCTTTAAACAAAAACTAATCTTTCACATATGTTAGACTTAGTTGATGTACTCAAATTGGCGCCAGTGGTCTAGGGGTTAAGTTTCTTGCCTCTGGTCCCAAGGATTGTGGGTTAAACCCAGCCAGGGTTGATGGATTTTTTAGGATGGAAAAATCCAAGAAACAACTCCAGGAGGGACTTCAAGCCATGGATCCTGAGTCTGAAATTTTTCTGATTCATAAAAGAATCTCAAGCCTAAATTAAGAGTCTCTGAGAAAATTTAATTGACCTTTCCCAACCAAGTAATACTTTAACTACTTACTAGGTCTCTCTTTGTGGCGATGAGCTAACTATTTGTCACTTGCTGACAACCTAACTGAATCAGCTTAGTTAAGTGATGTCTGCAAGACAGCACAATTGAGGAAGTAAGGTATAGACAGATGCACTTGATAATTATTTTATTTAAGGCAATGTTAATATTTTTTTAATAACCATTAACATTTATGTTTTCACAAATATAAAATATATAAGAATTATTAGGAATGAAGACATCTACGGTAGTCATAAGGAAAATTTTTTATCATAAAAAATATGTACTACAGTAAATAACAATTGTTTTCTTTTGTTAACTTCATTACTCTTAGATCCATTTTAGGTGAATTGATAAGAGACATTGTGTGGTATTAGATATTTTCAGATCTTAAAATAATATTTACAGAATAAATTTAACAGTTTTTAAAGACTCTTCAAGATGTCTACATTTACATTTTTAGGGATTAAAAATCCGAGGTCCATTTATCCGACAGAAAACATTTAAATCGAGGAGCTTAAATATGTCTTCATGCACAAATTCTTTTATCATCAATTGATTATAGTAATATATTTGTACTTCAACTGTTACAAATATCATTGTTACTACTAAATGCTTGTAATTCTATTTAAATATTATAACTGTACTGTATAGTATTAAAGTATTAACTAAAAAGTATTTAGCAAATTATGAACAACAGCGTATTTACAAAAAAAGTAATATCAATGTTTAAACCAGAAACTTTAAATACATTAAGCCTCAAGTAGCATTACAGAGTGTATTTGACACTAAAAAAATATTTTACTATTCTGGAGAAATAGTCTCAGAGTTAAGAGATTACAAATTGTGAACTTGATAATTTATTTGCCTGTTAGCCCATGAATATCTTATAGTTAAATAACATTTAGGAAAGTTTTAAATCCTGCAGGCCTACCTACAAACATGAATTTTGGATTTCCTAGAAAGAATTATGTTAGATTTATATGTTTAATTCAATTCAATATCTTGTATAATTTGAGTGATCACACAGAATTTCACAATTCTTCAAATCATACTGACGATGACAGTCGTCTATGAGAAATACAAAATATAAAATGCAATTTCTAGGGCCTATCTATATAAAATACCTGCATACAAAAAATGTTATTTTATGCATAACTCTTAACAAACCTCATTGTTCTCCTATATACAAAATTATTACTAATAGCTAATATTTACAAATTTATGCTATTTATAAATCTTATTGTTTAGTTCCTGATATTTCTAACAAGGATGCCAAAACCTACCTAGAAATTTCTTTCAGAGAAGTGTTGTAATGTACCAAGGTTGTGTCCAAAAAATTATCTGCCATCTTTAACTGCAAGGCAAAGAAATCAAAGCCAGAAACCAGCAATGGGAACCCACTATACAGAGCAGATGGACTCTCTGCATGAGCAAGAGCAGAGTGGAGTGAGGTGGTGTACACAGCACAGACAGCAGGTAGTGAAGGTTATCCAATCTACCAATTGAAGAGTTGTATTGCTTCCCAATGGTTTAAATGAAAGATTTGGTGCTGGATTTAATGCCTTGCAGTTAAAAATGTAAATACTTTTTTGGACACAGCCTTGGTACATTACAATGATTCTCTGGAAGAAATTTCAAGGTTTTGGCATGCAATGGTTGATAGTTCCCTTATAAGAATACCTACTTTTATTCTTGCAATCTGTGGTCTGCAGACCTACTAATGAACATATATACCGGATCAAATCTTATTTAAAAATTAAACTATTTTAAAGTTTTAAAATTTGAAGCAAATAAATAGGTATTTTATTGAATGTCCTTGTTAAACTATTTTTATATTTAATTCTTTTGCAAACTGTGTTTACAATCAACAATCACAATGATAATTAACAAATATATACATATATTTAATTTGAATTATGAGAGTGTCTAAGATGGGAACAAAAAAATTATTGTCCTATTACATTCATTATGTAAGCATATATTTCTGCATAAGTTCCATGTTCTTGGCTTGAGATAATGGTCCTGCATTCTATCAGATGTTTAAAGTCATCTTTAGAAGAACAATTGGTTGGCTTTCTCATTTTTATTGCCTTGTTTTAGATCAAAAGTCTTTTTATGGTTCACCAATGTGGGGATAGATCTATGTTCCACCATATGATCCTCTTGGACCCAAAAGCAGCCATCCTGTCAATAAGTAAAACCAATCACCCCCATACAGAAAAAATCCATAATTGCCAAAAAATACTTTCAACTCTTACAGAAAATGGCAAAATAATTATGTTACAATGGGTTCTGGACACTGCAATCAACATGGGAATGAGAAGGTTGACATATTACCTAAGAAGGGTTGCCATTCTCAAAATAAATCCTTGGAAACCAATGACATTTGGTTCAGTGAAACAATACATAAAGTGACTACATAGAAATAATCTCCAATAAGAATTGGACATAAACATCCCAACCATCTTTGAAATCTACCATCACCAGCCTACATTTTTTGGAACAAAAAGAGAGACATGGGCAGATATCATCTTCATAAATTAATGAGTCATTTTTACATCTTACCTCATATTTTATGTTTTTTAAACACAGGAACTGCAGTTTTCAAAAGGACACATCCATTTCATTTTCAACCGACATTATGATTAATATTCCCATATTTAACTATGAATAGATATCATCTTCCTAAATAACATACTCTGCCAATGCTCAAATGTTTTTAATCACATAATTTTTATGGTTTATTCACTATTTTTCTTGTTTTTGCATGGTTAATGATTGAAAAATACTATGTACTAACCATTAGACAAATAAAGAGAAGTGTTAAATTAATAATGAAAACATCAAACAAAATATTTTTGCATGACTGTATCAAAAGTTAGTCACATTTTTTAAATTTGAAGTAGGAAAATACAACCATCACTGAATTTATTTTTCTCATATTTTTTACCTGAAAAAATTAAGGGTAATTTTAAATACATACGGTGTACTTAAAATATAAAATTTACATTAATGATAGTAGCGGTTTTATAATTTTAATATTTCAGCTTAATGACATTGGGATTCAAAGATAGACATGTAAAGGGCGTCAAATTTTGTTCATATGCCTCTCATTGTAGGCTTGAATTTCCTTTATATGCTATTTGTGTTCAATACGGGACCCATGACTTTACTTCCCTTCCAATAGAAGCCATACTCATGATTTCTATGTTAACAATATTTTCACATATGGGAAGTGTTTCCTGCATAATATAAACAATCCACTCAAAGTTTGTCCTAAATGCATTGACTTCAAAATGGCTTCAAACCTTCTCAGAACTCTGAAACTAACCTCCATGTTTTGGAATGCAAGTGACTTCAATTATTTAAGTTTCTACAATTCAAACAAAAATCATTAATTATTATATTGGTTTATTTTTTATCACTGAAGCAGGAATAGTAAAAGAAACTCATCAATTCTTTCAACTAATTACCTATTCACTCACTGTACTAAAAAGATCTCAACAAATCTCCTAGGTATCCTCATGACACAAAAAATGATCTTATTGCAAAGCCTCAAATACTCCATGAAATGAAATTAGACAAATTAAAAGCTGTTTTAATTGAGCATTAGAAAAACAGACAACACTTCATCAAAATCGACCTGTATAATCCACCTGGAAATATGCCACCCTATGAAACTGTCCAGCTCAACAATAAACTTGTAGAAAACTTCAACAGCCCTTCCTCAAGGTTGGGCTATTCCAAATTAACTCCAAAGGGAAGATAACTTGAAGAGATGATTGACAATAATTCATTAAAAGTTATTGTCACAATGACAACATTCCTGCCTTCTTTTGCTGATCAAACATCCCAACCAGTCTTGAAATTACCCATCCTCACGTCTTTGATAAGATCAAAGTTACCCTACATGATGACAGAGGAGGATGCTGCCATAGAGCATCACTTTATATCACAATTATGAGAGGTGTTCAATAAAGACTAGCATTGAATTTTTTCCTTCCTTGAAATGACTGGTTGCAGTATCTGTCCATAAACATAGCAACTACATAACCTACTTGTTAATCACTGAACATTTCATAGTGACAGCTCTGTCTGTTGAGTGTAGGCAACATGTGAGAATGAATGTGTTTCATAATCGTTTCTAAAAATTGTCATGACTGATTTTTGTGGGCAGCATTATATATCCCTAATAAAAGATAGGGACTTAAATGATTGTGTGAACTAATAATAATAATAATAATAATATAATAATAATAATAATAATAATAATAATAATGGAGAGATAAGAAATTTATACAGTAAATAACTTCAAATTATTATATTGTCAAATATAATAATGTTATATAGAATTTCATACATATGAGAAATAAATTAAAATTGTGCCACCAAGAAAACAAGTGACGGTGATTATTAGTGAATAAAATAAAAATAAGTTATTCTGATTCTTCATAACAAATGTGTTTTCATGTCACAACCTTTCTGTTACCTTTGTGTTCCTTGTTCTGCCAAGAGCTAACCGAATCTGAACCTGAACCTATAATTCTAATAACCTGGGCAAAGCTGATGTGTAAGTCATCACAATTTTGGACCAACCATCTTTAATTCAGTTTTATGGTCACCTCAATTGGAACTCATCTTTAATTTAGCTTCATAATGATTTTGTAACCCCAAATTCATCTTCAAATTAAGTCTCAGAAAATGCTGGAATAGGTGAGATTATTTCCCAAATTTCTCATTCATTTAGGAGAAATAGCAAAGTAAACCTTCCTCACCATTCAAAACCTTACCTGGGAGAAATACATACCCTAGCAATGAGTAAAGGCAGAAATCATCCCAATACTCAAAAAGGAAAATCAGCTCAGTTAGCAGATAGCTGCAGACCAATTTTTCTCACTAGTTTCTGCTATTAGATGCAGAAAGGATGATAGCAAATCAAGTCATCCAGTTTGTTGAATCCAAAAAAAAAATCATAAATGACATGCAAACCAGATATCACAAAGAAATAGTATGGATAACATCTTATAACATGTCGAAGGTAGGTTCCATACGAAAATATCAACTCCAGGTCTTCTTGTGGACTTTAGGGAGAGCATACAATATTGTCTGTTGATCTATGCTCATCCAAAAACTAGCCAACTAAATGCAATGTACTGAAAAAGCAGAACAGTCTACTGAAGAGACTAACCACTAAAAAATGAGGGGCTAACCAAGATGTCCTAAAGACAGCCTACATAAAGCATACATAAGGCCAGTTATTGAATATGGAAGCAAAGTCACCATTATATCCAGCAATAATGTCACTAGCAAGCTTGATCATGTAGAAAATAATGTTTTAAGGATAATTACTCGTGTCACCAAGTCTATCCCCATCCTGGCTATGGAAACACAAACACAAATTGAATCTCTTCCAGCATATAAAGAAAAATCTACAATATGATTTTTGGAACACACTAAACACATCTATAAATACCAATGAAAAGAATACTACCAAGGCACCAATAAACTCAAAACCCAAGTAACACCTATATCAGGAAGTCTTCACAAAATATGCCATCACTCAACACATATTAAGACTTTTTTCAACAGCTGCCCGAAGATGGGTACAGTTTTAAAAAAATCACCAGCTGCCCAAACACATATCGCCTGAAATCGAGCTGAGGCAATTAGTCCTTCAAACCATCAATGAAGAATATCCAGAGCAAGAACGGCTTTATATATACATGAATGGTTCATCAGTACTAGGCACTGGAAAACTGAAGCTGCTTACTATTGTCACCAGTTTCAAGGACACCTAGCAGGAGGATCCCCACTTAGCAGCTGTGATGGGGAAATAGTAGCCATATAAGCAACAGCCACTGAACTCAAAGCCATACAACCACCTTGCAAGGCTGTATTTTTTGTTGACTCTCAGTCTGCCATCCAGTATCTATCATACAACTCTCAAGCTGACTTTGAGAGAACGATATGCTGCAGGAAGAAATTAACTTTACTTTGAACCGTTGGGGAGAATTTAAGTTTTGTAACATCCATGACAATGAAGTGGTTGACAAATTAACAAAGTTAGGAACAGCTCTCCCTCAACCAACTGTCCTTCACTGCAGCCATCTAAATGCATATAAACTTTGTAATTAGAAATTAGAATATGGTAACCAAAAACTTAGTGAACTGGCAGTTAGAAAAAATGGGAGAGTCTCATTACTAAAGGTCCCATCAATCCAAATCTTCCCCGAGCATTTTGAAAGCAGGTCACAATTACCATGGTTCACACCTCAACAGAATAAAAATTTTACCAATTCGAGAGATCCACTTTGTGAACATGAATTTATGGATGCAGACCATCTCAAAGACTATTCAATTCTAGGCAACTCCCAAAAATTCAAAAGCCACCAATATCTCTAATGGTCAGCACATCACCAAAAGGCCAACAGACAAGAGTGGGCATTGGTAGTAAGATATTTTCACATGATAATGAAGATTTAATAATCTTTTAGGCCTTGCATGCACATCCCACATATCATAGTGGCAAAATTATGTATGAGCAATTTATAAGCAAATAAATAGTTCTTATTTGTTAATAATTAATCCTCTTAGTAATTTGTTTTACTTTAATGCATGTATTAATTGGGATTTAAAAGAGGAAATGACTGTAAACTCAATCATTATTATATTTATGTTAAAAATAATCTAGAAGTGGTATATAAATAACATAAAATGTGTGTGTGTGTGATTTAAGTACCGTATAAAATTAAAAATTCTTATCCAAAGACAACTTTTTGTTATGAAACAAAAATTTGATATTCGTTAAACCTATATTAAGGGCATACATTTAAAACATGTACTTTCATCTAGTTATTGTTGCTTGCAATGTAATGGGAGGCCTCCAGAGAGAACTTAATTTCATTCCAAAAATTTGTGTTTATCTTGCAGTTCCAAAAGCAGCAAAAGATATTAATTTTTTTTTTTCATAATTTTTCAATGTCTACTAATGTTTTCCTTACGTCTGACTGCTAAAATATTTTAATACATGAGCTCTTTCAACAATTAATAATTTTAACTCTTTCTAACTTATTTAAAATATCAGAGAATTTCTTCAAATTATGGTTGGTTGGTATCTAATGTCAAGCACTTGATAATGAAATCATTCGCTCTTTTCTTCAAATTATAAATTGTTCAAAATAACTTTGGGAAATATGTAATTAAATATGGAATATGGTTTAAAATATGATGAAACAGAATAGCAAGAATATGTGCCACTAGTGACAAATCTAAAACTACAAGTATTAACAAATAAAACACATATTGAGATGTCTTCTATTATAACTCAGGCATCTGCTTTAACAATACGTGCTACTATCTACCATTATGCTAATAACTCCTGTATATCTTAATATTAAACTACATTTCCATTACTTTTTTAGGAATTCACACTATGAGGTATTATTTATTTAGATAAACTTTTATCATTCACCTCACATTCTTATATAAGGTGAGTGATAAAAATTTACCTACATACTTTCTATTGTTTTACATGAGGGTAAAATTAAAAATACTACTTCAACAATTATTGAAATTCTCATAAAATGGTTGAACACTAATATAAAAATACAGGAACATGCACTAGTAGACTATAATTTAGTGATTCATTCAATATTTAATTTTAGGAAGTTATATTTTGAGGTTATTTTAATTATATTATTTTTGGTCTGGACATCTTACCTCAATATTAATGTTGATTTGTTCTTGGACATGTTTTAAAACAGAATTGTTTTGAAACATGTCCAAGAACAAATCAACATTAATATTGAGGTAAGATGTCCAGACCAAAATAATATACTGGGAAAGCTGACGATAAAACAGAATTGTTTTGTAACATGTCCAAGAACAAATCAACATTAATATTGAGGTAAGATGTCCAGACCAAAAATAATATAATGATTCATTCAATGTTTAATTGTACTAATTTCTGGCTAGTCAGATTTTTTAAATTGTCATTTAATTAGTTCATCTTTCATCTTGATTGATGTGATACTCCATTTCCTATGACCCATTATATGTCAGTACCGTACTTCACACCATATTCCAAATACATTTATAATATTTGTACATTTTTTGTGGGGGTGAAATTAATTAGATGTAGGCCTGACTTTTATATCAGTAAATGAATTTGCAAACTTAATCTTTTTCACATAATAATATACTAATTACCTTTCTTATATTTATATATGCCTATACTTTTTAAGTGATAAAATTTTGATAAAGTGAACAAAATTCTAGTTTTCAATACACTTCTATAAGAAAAATTACTGATACTTAAAGCTACATGGTAAATCTTAAGTTAGCATAAAAAAAATTAAATTTTATATTTTATAATGCAAGTTGATTTTGACTAAGTTTAAATAGAATGATTATAATGCTTTTTAAGGATAAAGCTCAATCAATAATTTTAGAATTTAATATTTTTATCTGTTTATTCCAAACATCAAGTTTACTCTGTCTGATTTTCCTTGAAAGAAAAATGTAAATAAATCAAAGGTATTATGTACACTATACCACATTATTAAAGAAGTTTTCTACATATCTAAATATTTTAATTATTTTAAAATACAATAGGAAGTAACATTAAGAGGTTTGTTTAATAATTAAAACATTTTGTCTGTTCATTCTTACCTCTTAGAGTTGTTTTTGTCGAACATATGTTTCAGAGCTTCTTAGCCCCATCATCAGCAATTACAGACTGAATTTTCTCCTGTTGTCGGCCATCATTCTTGATTCCTGCTCTCTTTGCCTCTGGTCCAATGAATTTACTAATGAGGTTCCTTTCTGCAGGAATTTCAAAGTTCATAATTCTTTCCTCGTTCTTATGTATATAGATATTTTCCCATATGGTGAGTTAATTTTTGTTTTCTAACTGTTTTAATAATTTTGTGTTTACATCTATTTTGTGTTTTTCTGACAAAACATGAGCAGCCACTGCAGATTTTTCTACTTCCCTTTTTTTTTTTTTTTTTTTTACATTCCTTATGTGTTCTTTAGTTCTAATGGTTAAATTTCTTTTTGTTTTCCCTATATCTTATCACAGTTTTTACATTTTATTTGATATATTCCTGATTTTTTACCATCATCAATCTTTTCATTTTTATTAGTTTATTTAATCATTCTTTGGTACTAAATTAATATTAAATTTTCCAAAAATCTTCTGAAATTTGTTGTGCGCCCAAGGATATGTGATTTTCCTGTATTTCTTATCTTTTGGTTTTTCTGTCTGAAGAGTGCTTTCGTTCCTCAATTTTTGTTTTTGTGCTTCTCAATTTTTTTGTGTTATCATTTTTTCACTGAAACCATTTTCTTTTGCAACCTTATTTATGTGTTTCCTCTCTAACTCATAATTTTTCTTGTTCATGGGTATATTTACCAATCTATGTACTAAGCTGTTGAAGACTGCCATTTTGTGTGAAATATGGTTGAAACCTGTTGATTTGATATAGTTATCTGTATGTTTCTTTTCTGTAAATGCTGAATTCTATTTTCTTCTTTTCTTCATTCCTGTGTAATTTCAGATCTAAAAACGGTAATTCTTCGTTCATTCATTTCTTTTTACATGCTTTATATTAGCTTGACCTGTCTCTATCTATCTATGTAACGAAGTCTTTCAACCACAAAACGCCCATTTCATCCCCCCACTTAAAAACAATCGGATCGACTTGAAACTTTTGTATATTTGTAGAAGACCATTGCACAATACAAAATAATTTCATATTTATTTTCTAAAATCCTGGCCATAATCATCAGAACATCAAAAAAAAGTGTTTTTGTATCAATGTAATGGAATCTTTCAACGCGATTTTTACCCACTTAGAAAGCAATTGGATTGACTTGAAACTTTGTATACTTGTAGAGGACCCGTGACAATACAATAATTTCATATTTATTTTCTAAAATCCTGGCCACAATCATCAGAAAATCAAAAAAACGTTTTGTATCAATGTACCGGACTCTTTCACCAAAACGTGATTTTCTTTCACCCACTTAGAAACATTTGATCGACTTTCAACTTTGTATCCTTTTAGAGTCCATGTGACAATACAATATTTCTCATATTTATGTTCTAAAATGCTGGTGTCATAATCATCAGAAAATCAAAAAACGTGTCTTTGTATCAATGTAACGGAATCATTCAACGCGATTTTCACCCACTTAGAAACATTGGATCGACTTGAAACTTTGCATACGTGTAGAGAACCCGTGACAATACAATAATTTCATATTTTGTTTCTAAAATCCTGGCCAGAATCATCCGAAAATCAAAAAAATGAAAACTGGTATAATAGGTTGCGGACTTGTCGAGTTTTTAGTCAATCGTTGTAAGAGCTCAGTTGGTAGAGCAGGCAGTGAACTCTTAGAGGTATATAATTTCAGTAATCCATACGTCGCTGGTTCAAATCCGGCTGGGAGGGTTTTTTATAGAAGAGTATTACTTTTAGCTCATACTACAATAGTATCGAATTTAAAGATATTTACATTTTTATCTTATTCTGTAAAATATTAAAACTAAAAAATAAAAAATAGTTTTAAAAAACTAAAAGAAAACGCTTTATTAGAAAACTAAAAAATGAAAAATAATTTTAATTTCCAATACGCTTGGGATAAAATAAAGTGGTCAACAAAAATATCATCTCCAACACATATAGAATAAAATTAGAGTTATCAACAAAAAGAAAATAATTTTACCATCAAAAGCGTGGGGTGCTCTATATCAATTAATATATTTGATAATAAATAGATATTGGTAAAAGTAAGCTCTCTAAGAAGAAAATGTAAAAATCATAAAAAGCACCCCATGCTTTTGGTGGTAAAATTATTTTCTTTTTGTTGATAACTCTAATTTTATTCTATATGTGTTGGAGATGATTTTTTTGTTGACCACTTTATTTTATCCCAAGCGTATTGGAAATTAAAATTATTTTTCATTTTTTAGTTTTCTAATAAAGCGTGTTCTTTTAGTTTTTTAAAACTATTATTTATTTTAGTGTGAATTTGATTGTTTTCTTCTGTATATTTAAAAGTTTTAAGGTATCTTCTATGTGTTTTTCTTTAACTATGGCAACAACATCGTCTACATATCTACACCAAAATTTGAACATGAGAGGATGTGCTTTGGTTATTTTGTTTTCAAAATTACTCATGAATAAGTTTGCCAAAAAAGGGGATAATGGGTTTCCCATTAACAGTCCGGATTTTTGTATATAGAAACCCCCACTGTATGTAAAAAAACATTTGGTTGATGCATAATTCAGTTAATTTTAGGTTTTCTTATCTCCTTTCTTTGTCGATCTTGTTTTTGGTAAGCCATTTTTCAAATATTTCTAATGTCTTCTTTTGGTACACTTGTGAATAATGCTGTGACATCAAATGAAACTAGTCTATCTGCTTGTTCTATTTCTATCTATTTTTCTACAAGTTGGAGAGAATTTTCAATAGTTAGATCATTAAAATTTTCCATTTCTTTTAATTATCAGCTTAACCATTTAGAAATTTTGTAAGTGGGCAATCCTATGTTATTGATTATTGGTCACTTTTTTCCTCCTGCTTTATGAATTTTGGGGAGACCATGGATATTGGGGTTTCTAGGGTTAGCTTCTTTTAATTTAAATTTATCTTTTTCTGTGAGAATTATTTTGATAGATTGTAAACTGTTTTCAATCTTTTTAACTGTTTTTGGGAGGGGATCAATTTTGATATTTCCATATTCTTCTCCTTTTAAAAGTTCTTCCATTCTGATGTGATAATCTTCCTTGTCCAAAATTACTATGTGGTTACCTTTGTCAGATTTAGTGTATACTACATTTTTATGATTTATTTCTTTAATTGTTTTCATGTCTTTCTGGCAGCTTCTGTTTTTTGTAGTGTTTTAATTTTTTCCAAAACTTTCTCATATTCTTTCCTTACTATTATTTGGTTTTCAGTTTCTAGTCCTAAGATTGTGGAACGAAAGCACTCTTCAGACAGAAAAACCAAAAGATAAGAAATACAGGAAATTCACATATCACCCTTGGGCACACAAACAAATTTCAGAAGATTTTTGCAAAATTTAATATTAATTTAGTACCAAAGAATGATTATAGTTTAAATAAACTAATAAAAATGAAAAGATTGATGATGGTAAAAAATCAGGATTATATCAAATAAAATGTTGGTTGGTTGGTATCTAATGTCGAGCACTTGATAATGAAATTATTCGCTCTCTTGCACTCAAAACTGTGATAAGATATAGGGAAAACAAAAAGAAATTTAACCATTAGAACTAAAGAACAGAAGGAATGTAAAAAAAAGGGGAAGTAGAATAATCTGCAGTGGCTGCTCATGTTTGGTCAGAAAAACACAAAATAAATGTAAACACTTAATTATTAAAACAGTTAGAAAACAAAAATTAACTCACCATATGGGAAAATATCTATATACAGAAGAACAAGGAAAGAATTATGAACATTGAAATTCCTGCAGAAAGGAACCTCATTAGTAAATTCATTGGACCAGAGGCAAAGAGAGCAGGAATCAAGAATGATGGCCGACAACAGGAGAAAATTCAGTCGTAATTGCTGATGATGGGGCTAAGAGGCTCTGAAACATATGTTCGACAAAAACAACTCTAAGAGGTAAGAATGAACAGACAAAATGTTTTAATTATTAACTGGAAGCTAAATTTATTGAAATTATTACACGTTATTCACACATAAATAGTTTTGTGCTACCAAAATCTAAATTACTCTATAAATTATTGATTTATAGTTAGTAAAAGCTACATTTCTATAAATATAATTTGGTGTATTATACAATACAACCAGAAACATTATGATTATGTAGATATAGTAATTTGATTATCTTTAGCGTTAAAGTTAAACCTGTTTTAATTGCTTCAAATATGAATAACAGCTCTATATGATAAACGTTCATTAGTATTACTTTGACAGCTTTTCTCTCTATCTGTAATGCAATGTTTTAAATATGACAATGTTTTCACAAATAAACGGTATATATTAAAAGGCAATCATGAAAAAAAAATGTTAACCTTATACTTGTTTATAAATATGGTAACTTAGGATAACATTTAGAAAGTTAATAACTTTATTATTAACTCCAGAGCATTAGCTACATACAAACACTTAGAAAGTCAAGAAGAGATGTGCTTTATAATCCAAAATGAAGTTATACCATCATGTACAAAATAGGCTAGGGCACCTGGCAACCTTATAAAAAAATAATTTTGTATCTAGTTGAAATTAAATCAGTCTTGTAAGCAGTCATTTTTAAATAATATGACAACACTCTGGCCCACAACAGTTTTCTACATTGCTCTTAATAATCAAATGTGTTGCTGATCTGACATGCAACATTTTATTATAGATTTTTTCTCGCATCTAAATATATGTGGTATTATAATTAATCTATTTTTCCATAAGTTTTTCTCATAGGAATACATTTTGTTCAAATTTACCTATTTTATAAACAATTACCAGAACAATTTGAAAACCCGTGTACAATGTAAAAAAAAAAAATATACATATATATATATATATCCTTATCCTTTTTTTTTCTATGCCCATAGACAAAATCTTAAAAACCATGTTTCACTAATGTCCATATGAAAGATATCTCTAGGCCATCCGAAGAAGAGATTGAAGAATCCAGCCTTGAGATCACAACAGGCTATCAGTCCTTATACTTGTACGGAAGATGATGATGCTTTCAATAGGTTACTAGAAACCTATAGTAAAAAATATTGTTTGAAAATTACTCAACTTCATTGAATTAATTAAAATATATAAAAAGTCTGATAATAATAATTATATTATGTGGTATTCTAACCTCAATTTTTGTCTCATTTAGACCTATTCTGTAGATAGATTCAGTATTCAAGTAATTGTCTTTTAATTAATTGTACAATATATTATGGTTAACAATGTAGTAGATTTTATACCCATAAAAAATTAATTAATGCTAATTTTTATCTATAGAACCTAATAAATATGCAATCTTGTAGTTTGAAGCTTTACCCATAGGTGTATTGTTAGATTTGTGGAAAATTGTATCCAGCAAATCCAGATGGCCATGATATTAACTATTTTTAATTTTTCAATTTAAAATTTACATTACAATTTTTTATATTTTTGTAATTTTTAGTTATTATATTTGATTATAGTAATAATAATCATCTGGTATAATAAGTGCAGCTGAGTTCTCAAAATCTTAATTAAGGAAGAAAATTATATAGCTTATATTGAAGATTTTTTATAAGATTAGGTTGCCAATATTGACAAAGCATAATATATGCTATGAAAACAAAATAAAATTTAAGGGAATATTAAAATAAAAATAAATAAATAACACTCTACGGAACTAATGATTATTTAAAGAAACAAAAAAAATATATATAAATAATATATTATATATGTTATAACTATATTTTTGACATTTGGCAATATATTATATATCAAATTTTGTTGTTCCCATACAGATTATTATTTTGTTTCTTTCCAACACACAATAACAGTGAATTTTATTATAGCTATATTTTTCCAAATTATTGCCTACTGTACAACTCTAAGAACTACACTATGTTAACCTACAGTAAGTGTGCAAGCTACTGTATGTAATTCTACTTATAATGAGTATCAGCTTGAGAATGGGTCCCGTGTTGGAAAATTATGTCACAAAGCTACATGCACATATTTCATAATGTTTTTTTTTATTGTACTTAAAATAATTACTATAGAAGATTCCCCTATTTCATATAAGTGGAGTGTCAATTCAAATCATATTAAGTGCAGCAAGGCTAATTTTACAGGAAGCATGAAAAGGTTTCATGTCTATTATAATGAGAAAAGATTAAACATCCAGGAACCATGAAACTTACCGGATGTAATAACAACAGATTTTTAATTCTGATATAATATATTATTAATTAAAGTTTATAAGTATTATATTTTGCACCATCAGAATGGATTTAATGTGTTTTGAAGCAATTTCGTGACATAATACATTTTAAATTTCTATATGTCTATTAATGCTCTAGCAGCCAGCATTTTGTTTTTTTTTTTAAACCAAACTCGGCATATAGCAATTAAGTAAAGTAAGGATGAGTTCATTAATCAGCAAAGTAGGACTTTAGGAGTTCAGGTTAACCTGAAACGAAAATTAAAACATTGCTCTAGCAACAGCATTTTTTTTATTTTTGTACTAATGCCATTGAAATAAAATAAGAAAGGTATTCTCCAGAAGTCAATAAAATCTGACCATTGTGAATGGGAGTTTATCTTAAAACTGAAATTTAAAATTCAATCTAAATTTTTCACAATAAAACTCCATATATATGATTTAATTTATAAAAGAAAGATTTATTTAATAAACCAGAAAAATTGAGGAATTCATCTAGTGTATGCAGTTTCTGCAGGATGGATTTTTTTTTCCATTTCATTTTGTATTATTACTTTTTTACTGGCAAAAGATTTATCACCAACAAGCACAAGACAATCAATGATATACTAACAATAGTAATAAAACAATAACAGTTGCTGACAATTTACTAAAAGCAGCACAAAAATTATTTAAGGGGGAAGATGCATGAGGGTAAATTTTTAATCAATGGGAATTGCATATAATATAATTTGATTCAACACATTGTGGGAGTTGTACAAATTATGATTTTAATCATTGAAATAAAGAAGAAAAAAATAAGATTTTATCCGTTATAATATTATAGTCATAAAGAACACAGCCTTAAGCATATGAAATTACTTAAAACTAAATTTTGATGGTGGGTGCATTTAATACAATTTGAATCAACACTCCACATATGTACTCATAAGTACACATTGTCCTTGGAGTTTTTACCAATTGAAGTCAACTCATAATGTACACACTGTCCATTAGAGTCTCAATACCAATTAAAACTCTGAAATTGTACGATTAAGAGAAATGTAATTTGTTTTTGTAAAATGTTCTCTAAAACTTTCAATTTTTATCTAATTATTTATTTTTATCATAAAATTTATTTCTAGGTTGGACTATAGAATATGCTCCCAATATCAGAATGAGACATTTTAGCCTCAATTTGTTATAGCTGGTTAACATTCAAGTTTTAAATATCTTAAACTTAGAAAAAAGATAACCAAAAATAACTACCATAACTGTACTTCTTTCTTACCATCAAATTGGTTTTAATATATACGTAATTATTAAAAAAACTTAGGTTATGTTATTTGTGAGCCATAACGAAACCAGGCCACCACTTTGAAAATGAATTATATATATATATATATATATATCTCCATCCATAGTAATTCTGCCCAAGGGCAGGCCTTTCACTGCAATCATAGCATTTTCATGCTATGCTTTGCAGCTTTACTAGGGAATTATAGGTGTGGTAGCTTTCCGTTGCTTTCCACACCAGTGAAGAAGGATGATGATGATGATAATGAGAAGGATGATTTTTTGGGGACCGTTGAGCCCTAAGCTTCCTGACATTTGCCTTACAGGTGAGGAAAAACCCTGAAAAACCTCACCCAGGAGCCTGTCCCGACTGGGGATCGAACCCAGGCCTGCTGCGTGACATATATATATATATATATATATATATATACATGAAAATCAAAGACATTTAAAATTGGCACATCTAGATATAAATGGTAATTATAGTGATATCAATATTAGTAAAATTCATAGTGATATCATATGATAAAAATTCACTGTTTTGTGAGTGCCATTTCCTAACCATTAACAAAATAAAAATAATAAATATCTATTATTAACAAAATGTATATCATCTTTATATATAAAATTTCAGCCTGTGTATATCTGCTCCCAAAACTCTAAATTTTGCCACATTATATTCGAATATGTGCACTACACAGTTAATCATTTGTGATTTTGCGGGCCATATTACGAGTTGAATAGGAATAGAAAAGTTGTTGTTTTCGTTGGTGTGCATAATCAATCATTGGAATATTAGATTATCTGAGAAGTGATTTCATTATCTGTTTTCGAAAAACAAAATGTGAGTTAATTTGATACCAATTATTGTATTCAATTCTCATTCATTTCATATCAGATTGAGCCACATCAAAGAATGGCCAGGTTTAGCTATTACATAAAAAAAGAAATATAATAGTTCAATGACTGTTTAGTCTAAAGCTTTCTTAACCCTTTAGGTGTCATGAGCTGATTAGATCGGCTCTGGTGCTCCTGTTTACTACCTGCCAGACAATATACTTAAACTACTTGCAAAGCCGATCACATCGGCAGGTGTGATTTAAATCTCTGACACAATAGATTTTACCAGTGGCATGCAGAGGGTTAAATCTATCACCAATGTCAAACCTCAGTTTTTACCAAGAAGTCACTTATTAATTCAATGTCAGTATAAGAAGTACACAGCTTATGTGACGTAGGGGCATATTCTAGAATCCAGAAATTTTATTATAAAGATTATTGTTCACTGACAATTTTGCTAGCAAAATTAAGGAGATTCTCCCTCCATATAATAAGATGGATAAAGAATTTTCATTAAACAAAAGGTGCTGTGATATTAGAAACAGATGACCTTCTAACACCATACTGAACAATGGACGTTATGTGGTGGGATTGCAATTACAATATAAATGTAAAAATATGTTGAGAATTGTAGAACATTATATAAAACATAATTTCTCTTTGTCATCAAGCAAACTCAGAGCTAAAGTGCTGTATCTTGATAAATATTGTTTTAAAAATTGTCTAATAGTTTGAGAAGAAGAAAAAATATGCATCAATACAAGAAATAGAGGTTAATGGACATGGATCCTAAAAATTTATAATATTCTTCCATTAAAAATGTCTGATCTTTTAGGGAGAAGGTACCATTGGTAATAATCATTAGAATACATGAGAACATATTAGTGATCAAACACATTTGTTTATTAATGAAGAGAATGTTAAGTTAATTTTCTTTGGTATTTTAAATTATCTGAACTTTTATGTCTAACTGTATTATCTGCGACATGTATTTAGTCGATACTTTTAAAATTCATGATGAAACACCGTGAGGTTACTATGTGAAATTTACAATATAAAAATAGAATACTGAGATCTCAGTTTTCCTCAACTTGGGTGTAGGATGAAAGCAGAATAACGGCTTGTAAAATGAGATTCATGCGCAGAACAGCAGGTTACACCAGATGGGATCGGAAAAGGAACACCGATAACTTAAAAGAATAAAAGAATTGAAGACTATGCCAATTTTGGAATATATTAAACAGTACCAACTAAATTGGAAACACCATCTTGAAAGAATGAGTTCAAATTGGATCCCCAAAGCTGTTTATAATTATATACCAAGAGGATGAAGATCTCTGGGCCATCCTATGAAACGCTGGAGGGAAAATTTTCTATAGGATCGTAACAGGCCTTGGCCTAATACTTGGAAGGAAGAAGAAGAAGAAGGGTGTCTTGGAGCATCCAAAGTTGAACCGATTTACAAGCTGAAAATGGAGCATATGCTCCGAAAGTACTCCACATTCTACATCCAAAGTTGAGGAAGACTGAGATCGCAGGTATTCTATTTTTATATTGTAAATTTTACATTATTTAGGTAGTGTGCTTTTTTTAATATCAGTATTTATTATTATTATTACTGATTGCTCAGATAGGGACATTACACTGACTATTCTTGACAGAAAAATAAATCCTGAACTAGCAGCTTATTTGTCATATTGGCTCTAGTTGTAAAACATTTCTTCAGGAATATGAGATTTTCAGACTTAAAATGATTCTTAATATGTACATACTTACACAACTAATTTTTATTTTCTACTCATAGGGAATTAATCTAATGAGACAACATTTCTATCTTTGCAGAAAGTCATTTTTTTTAAAGTAAATGTTCGATTAGTTCAGAAAGAAATTCTAATAATATTTAAGGCATTATAAATTTATGAAAAATAGTTTTATCTCTATAGAAAATACACTACAGTATCGGTATATTTAATACTATGTAATTTTGTATTTCCTTCTTGTAATCATTTATTTTCTGCCTATAAAATCCTACGACAAATCTCAACTTTCGTTCACAATAAATATATGTACTTAGATATTGATACGTTTATTGTTACTGCACATGTGCAAAGCTTTGCTCCAATTTCTACTAATCAATGTATTACAGCAGCAAAATAAATTGCATTATAGAGCTGTGGTTTCAATTAATCATAATAATGCACTTATATCCTGAAAAAATCTTACATAAACTTGTATTTTGAGGACTGATTATCCTAATATCAAAGCTATAAAATAAAAACTTTAAACTAGCCTGTCTATTATGTTGTAATAACAATAGTTTGTGAAGGTAATCTCACCCTATCTATAATTCCAAATTTATCAAATTCATAGAGAATACTCTCTCTGAAGCAGTTTCTTACAGTATTTCTGAAAAATCTGATGTAACATTTAAAGGATTTTTATTTGAAGCAATTTTCATTTGTGTATTTAAAAGTAATCACTATTTTTTTAATGATATTCATCCCCAGCATTGACATATTATTATTATTATTATTATTATTATTATTATTAATATCACTGATTTATTTTTCTGCATTGTCATTTACTACCCATTGATAACCATTTAGTCAGTTGACCTTAGTCTTCTGAGCTATAATCCCATATATTTACTATATTTTCTATATGGTAATTATTTAGCTTGGATTCACTGCTGAGAACACAGGTTGTGTTATGACATTTCTAGCATCCTCTCCTAGCATTGGCAATAGTGTAACCCACTTCTCAGGTCATGATAATGAAGCACTGTGATAGTCCTTAAACTGAACTTAATCTAAATTCCAAACCATGGGTGATCACAGAAAAAAATTCTATAGACAGACTGAAAATCAAATCCAGGACCTCATGAACTGTAGTCAGGAGCTCTGACTATAAGACCATGAGGCTGGTCTATGTGGATTTATGTACAACTCTAAATTTAGAGCACAGTGATTTAGTTGAGCATAATATTAAGTTGGAACTCATCCTAAAATCTTTTAGAAGACAATATTACTTATTCATATATATATATCCTGTTTGCTCTTAAAGTGATCCTCGTCAAAACAAAACCATGTGACCTGCTCGCTTTTCATTGGTTATGGACACCGATGTACGTTGCAGAAGCAATATCCTTCTGCCATTTGCACCACATTTACTGTCACTTTTGACAGGGAAATGACAACACAGCAACAGAAGACTCAATACTTTTCGCCATTTTGTTTCATGAGAAATGACTGAATCATGACTCAAATGTATCACCCATATGTAATAAACATTTTAAGTTGTAATTATTGATTAGGTATATTTCAGAATATTTTGTATGTTTTGAATATTATTATTTTCATTCATGAAGAATAACACGCATATTCAGAGGACATATTTTTAATTTAATGAAGAGAACTACTTTTTTTGCGTACTTATTGCTTCTACAACATACGTCGGTGTCCATAACCAATGAAAAGTGAGCAGGTCACATGGTTTTGTTTTGACGAGGATCACTTTAAGAGCGAACAGGGTATAGTGATGTTATTTTTGTTTGCAATGAAAATGGTAACAGCTTTACCGTTGTGTTTGTTCCTCAACTCTTGGCAAAGTAAGCCATGTGTCTGTGATCATGTACAATGTTTTCATACATGTTCTTAATATTGTTACTTACCTTGCTTATAACAGATGTTGAAATTGCAGCAACACATTTTACATATTCTTATGAAATTTCTACTAACAAATGCCAAGTGATTGAATTTCAGTTTGTATATTAGTTTTAAGTTCATTCTGTGAGTGTGGTTTATTTTTGTACACCCTATCTTTTAGCTCTGAAGATCATTATTTCCATTATCAGTTGTGTTTTTGCTTTTGAAATGGAAAAACAGATCATTTATGAGTTGTGTGAACTCAAGTGTAGGATTAAAGGTGTGTTTGTTTTGTGTTATTAAAACACTGTGTATATGATTATGCCTGTAATTAAATATATTCTTTTTGAGATCGTTCATATTTGTACAATACATACATAAAAAAAGTATTGTCCAAGACTATAAAAAATTGTTAGAAAAGTTTGTAAATAGACTCACACCTAAATACAGTACAATATGGTATCTTGCAAAAAAAAATCAAAGAAAGAGGGTATTAAGTGAACAAATGATAGAAAGAGACATGTAAATCACTATGTCCTTACAGAAGAAAAGCTTGATGAGATGGGTGCTAGACTTGAGCATACTGCCCAAAAAATCTCTTAGGTGATTAGCATAGAAAATCAAACTAGGCCTTATCTGTTGTCTTCTGTTAGGAAAGCAATAAAATTATTGGGGATTAAAAGGCTACAAAATTTTGGTATTTAATCAATCAGTGCTAAAGAACTTGCACATATCAGTAGAAATTTAATAAGATGTGAAACATAATGGAATACATATTCAACATATTATAAGATAAATAAAAATACTGAGAACATGAATGAAAGCATTGTATATGATCACAACATGAACCCCACTTTGTCAGGAGTTGAGGCAATCAATGAAGCAATGAAGTTGCCACTATTTTCTGTTGCAAAAAAGTAATATCCCTCTATAACCTATTTTACTAAAGCTGAATTTTAGGTATTTTGCCTCCTATCTTTGTACCATAAATAAAAAATAAAGACCAAAAAAGAAAAGACAGACTAGTTGACTAGTTCTATTCAGTAAATTCAGCATAAGCCCATTTGGAATTGAAAAAAACATGCTTTAAAGTTTAATACTAATGAATTTATATTACTCTTAAAGGAAATGGGAAATGATGAAATATTAATTTTAAAATGGAATGCTAAGATTTAATAACTTTAACTATAATTGCCTATGACACCATTCTAGCTACACTTATGCCACTGTGTCATCATAGCTTTTTTTGTAATTATTTCTAGCTATGCGTTATTTCAAATTTTAACTTGTATTTGACAAATCCTATTAGCTTTGGAGAACTGACAACACTTCTGGTGATTATATACCTTATAATATTTTGTTTTTGTTTTCAGAGTGCAAATATGTAATAAATTAGTTTTATTTAATAATTGTTCAACATGTTTAATACTCAAATCAAATTATTTTGAGTCTGTAATATCTTACATGTTTAATATTTTTAAAACAATAGGAAGTAACATTAAGAGGCTTGTTTAAATATTAAAACATTTTTTCTGTTCATTCTTATCACTTACAGTTGTTTTTGTCAAACATATGTTTCAGGGCTTTTTAGCCCCATCGTCAGCGATTACAGACTGAATTTTCTCATGTTGTCGGTCCTGATTCTTGATTCCTGTTCTCTTTGCCTGTGGTCCAATGAATTTACTAATTAGGTTCCTTTCTATGTTAATATTGTTCGTTTTTAAACATCTTAATGATGGACAAATTATATTTGAAAAGAAAAATATATGCCTAGGGAATTAACTATGTGTAAGAGAAAAATACGCGTTTAGATTGGAGGCCTAGGTAGCTCAGATGGAAGAGCAGTGACATAGAAAGTCAAAGGTCCTGGGTTCAAACCCCAGTGTAGGCGTATATTTTTCTTTTCAAATATAAGGTTCCTTTCTGTTCATAATTCTTTCCTTGTTCTTCTGTATATAGATTTTTTCCATATGGTGAGTTCATTTTTGTTTTCTAACTGTTTTAATAATTTTGTGTTTACACAAAATAGATGTAAACACAAAATTATTAAAACAGGTAGAAAACAAAAATGAACTCACCATATGGGAAAAAATCTACATACAGAAGAACAAGGAAAGAATTATGAACTTTGAAATTCCCGCAGAAAGGAACCTCATTAGTAAATTCATTGGACCAGACGCAGAGAGAAAAGGAAACAAGAATCAGAGCCAACAACATGAGAAAATTCAGTCTGTAATCGCTGATGATGGGCTAAGAAGCCTTGAAACATATGTTCGACAAAAACAACTATAAAAGGTAAGAATGAACAGAAAAAAATGTAAATTATATTTGAAGAGAAAAATTTTCACCTAGACCGATAATAAAAATAATAAAAACATGTTTTAATTATGTTTAATATTATTGGGATTTTCATGTCTAGAAAATAGCATTTGTCTTATGGGAACGCTGTTGTCACTTTATGCCACAGATTGAATGATAGAGATCAAAATATATCTGCCTCTTCTTCTCCTTCTAGCATAAGTACTGCATCAATATGAGTTTACAGCACAATTATCTTCACCACTGCTACTACAATCTAAATTGTGAACGTTCTAATGTTGTTACTACAAAACAACATTAACATTTGGAAATAAGCTCTTCAATTATATATATATACTCAAGTAATTTAAGAATAAATTATGTAAATTAAAAACAATTCTATGTATACCATAAATGAGAATAATATAAAATTTGTGATAGATACCTATGGTGCCAAAACAAAATATTTTTTCACTCTAACAAGATTGAGTTCTTTTTTTTTTTAAAGTACTGTAGAAGATTGTCATGGAAAAATTGGGAGATATGTGTTATTGTTAACTGCATTTAGGATGGTCATGATAGTAGGTGGTTAATTTTAAAAAAGTTATGCACGTTACACCACATTTTTTTTTTTTTCACAAAATCACAATATTTCATTTGTGTATTGTTTTTTCTTACAGTTACGACTCTTCTTTTCTTTGGAGATACCAGGGGCCACAGGAAGCCTCACTACAACTTTTAGAGATTGTTGCTACAAAAATGCCACTAGCTTCAGAACATTCTTGCTGAGTAAACCACACATTATATATTAGTTACATACTCTTCTTTGACCACAGCTGTACGGTACATGGTAAAACAAGTTTCATTGAAAGGGGGTGATTCAATGGCATCTCCGCTAACCACTGTTCTGATAATTGAGTTCATCCCCCTAAATTATTAAATAATTGGTTGATAATTATATGTTCCTTAATAGTTTCTTTTTTCATAAATTGGGCACTAACTTTCTTGGAAAAATTGTAGGTGAAACTATTTAACTTAATTATTTATTTGGAATTAATTAATAACTGAATTTCACATAAAAATATACATTTCCTAGCAAGAATTGCTTTATAAGAGTAACACTATTTTCTAGACGTGAAAAATCCTATAGTGCACATTTTTATAAATTTGTGTTACAGTTAAAATTGTATAAAATAAGGACACAAACTGATGTATCTGATAGTATAAAAATTACTAACATATAGCCTTAAATTCTGGTGCATAGATTAAGTAAGTACTCCCTAAAACTATATCTCCAGAATATAATGTAAGAAAATCAATTTCATTGCTTATAATAAAGAGAAACAAAACCTCTTCTTATACTTTGTCTTAGGCAGGTTAACTAACGATTGCAATAAGCCATTTACTCCTATTAACAAGGCACTTCATTCATTGATTTTTATAAAGCAATTAAAACACTGATGTAACTTATATATTTTTAACATCCAAACTTAAGGTGATTCTCCGTTTTACAAATGTCTAACATTTTGGTAAATTAACTTTAAGAGAAATATGAACCCGCTGCAAAATTTCTTTTTCTTCAAAATTTTTCACTCCCTTTGTGCTTTTCTACAGGAATATAGTTGAAAGCCATGAGTTAATTATTTTAATAAATTATTTATTTATTATTTATTACCCCAAGGGCCTCCGGGCCTGTTGTGGGATCACTTAACTTTAATTATTTATTATTTAATTATCAATAGCATAACCACAGCTCTAAGTGCAACTGAAATATACTTATGCAATCTTAATACATTCACGCAAATTATTAATTCATTTATTGCATTTATTACAGGCCAAACAAAAAATGCAAACCAGCCCAAAATAATAAATATCTGCTATGTAATTTTCCTCCTCAAAGAACATTGTATATAATTTTTGGATGTGTTGTTTATTAATTATAATATACAGAAATCACATAAACAGCTTTCTCACAAAAACAATCAATATTTAAGCAGCTGAAAGTGAGATCTTAACCAATTTTCATTTTGTATGCAGCTGCAACTAACATTTTATATAAGTACACAGTTTGGGGTAGGGTGAATTGCATAAATTCTATTCATGGCTGATGATAAATAAAATAAAAAACAATCAACAATTTCTTAATGTCTCAATGCACAAAAAATGTCTTTTCTTGTAATATGAAGATAGTTTCAACGTACTGTGGTTCATTAGTTGTTTGATATGCAGAATATTCCTGACAATTAGTGATTTGGCTAATCTTTACATAAATGGCAAATTAGAGATTTCACCTCTTTTTCTAATGTTCAACATAGGCCTGACTTTTTTTTGCACAAATAAGTCATAAAAATGGAAAAACAATTTTGAAAAATAAACATGTTATGATGATTTTCTTGGGAAAATATTTTGATGAATGGCAAACACTTCCAAGAATGTGAGAATCTATATGTTACAAAAAGTTCTGATGAATATTGCATAACTCTACTGTTTTATCATCATTGTCATTGTGAACTTTGCAGACTATGGTTTCTGTCTTTCTTAAGAAAAATGTTCTTGATCAATCTAATATTACTTACATCAACCTGGATCTTGGCATTCTCTAGGATGGTATATCAAAGCCAATTTTTCTTGTACATCTATTTTTTTTGTCTAACTTAATTGTTTTTCTGAAATTGCCTGGAACATTCATATGTAATTTATATTTTTATTAACAAGTGAAATATTTTGGCACGAATCCATTATCTGAATATACAGTCAAACCTCTGTACCGTATAATGATAAACCCATATAAAATGATATTTTACTATGGTCTCAGCAAATTTCATATCTTAATAATGTTAATATACCATGTTAAATGATGGAATTTTAGAAACATCCCTTTATAATGAAATAATTTTAAAGTTCAATGGTTTTCAGAATCCTAAAGGCTATAGCAGGTAGTAAGTTATTGGCTGAGGCTTCTATTAAGAAATGAGAATTACATTTTGTGTAAAGTAAAAGCTTAAAAAAATAAGGCATTCTTTAAGTTATTTTCTAGTGTTGGGTCTCAAAAAAGTATGGCACACATGTCAATAAGTTTGGAAATGAAATTAAGGGCTCTTAAAAGGCTTAGGCGATGGGATGAAATAGACAATAGTTGCAAATAGATTACTTCATAATCTACCTTTGCTACATTTCTTAAGAAAATAAAATAAATTGAGGAAAGTGATATGAATAGCAAGTTCAACTTCACATCAACACAATAAGATAAGAATTTCAGATGATTCAAACGATGCTACAATGAAATGGTGTAACAAAATGAGGGCTCAAAATATCCTTATAGGAGGTCTTATGATCTAGTGAAAAGCCCATTATTTTGCCTATATATTTGTCGTCACAATCTTTAAACCAAGCAATGGTTGGCTACACTGGAAAAATGAGTCTGCTCCCAATGATGATGCTTATTCTTGGGACGAGAATCAAATTGCCCTAAAAATACAAAACCAAAAACATTTTTAATGCAGATGGAACAGGTTGTTTTATCAAATTAAGGCAGAAAAAATGACTTATTTTTAAAATAGTATATCAACATGATATATGATTTGATACAGAGGTTCATCGGTCCACCGATAGAAGGAAGAAGAAAACCGCCAAGAAATTACATTACACCGGTCGATGAGAGGCTATTGATGATGGAGATATAGCTCCGAAACTGCAGTCTAGAAGAAAAAGGACATGAGGTGAGGTAATAAAAATATTAATTTAATTCTTAGTATATCAACAATTTATTTCAGTGCCACTCTGTCGTCACTACTGTAACACAATTCTAGTTTGTAATGACATTAAAACTATTATTAGAGTACATAAGTAAACTAGAAACTTGTAATAAGTAATTTGTTATGATTTTTGCCCTTGTGTATATCCTTGAATTATGCTACTGTTTTTAAACAGAACTTGTTGGGTGTATTCTATTTTTCTGATACAATTAATCCATCAAAACCTGCATTATAACAATAATCTTGGTATATTAATACAAACTGTCAGGACCACAAATATCATTATACTGGGGATTTATTATATTAAGATTATGAATAATAATGAATTGGGAGTGTCTAACATTATAATCATCACCCAAAGTCATATAAAATGTTCTTTGAAGATATTCTTGGTTTAAATGCATCTAAATCAATAAAAAAATTACAGAATAAGTGTTTGATATAAGCAAACACAATGAATCTAGTAATAAAATAGGCAACAATACTTATGTTTTGGCAGCAGTGCTAATGTGAGTTGCATCAACTATTGAAATGTGGTAATTACCTTTCAGTTGCACTCATAATAAACAATGTGTCGGTAATAATTTTACCAAACTGGTTCACCCTTGTCAACTTGTGTGTGTTGTGCGTGTATATTGTGTAGACCCACGCTGTATACAGTTTCGCTTGATGGAGAGAAATTTGACATAAAACAAGCTGAATACACATTTTATAAAATTGAACACGATCAATTTACAGTTATAATAAACATTTTCTGCAAAACAAGCATCATCTTTTATAAAGAAAAAAAAAAAATATATATACACACAAGATGGAGATAAGTATAGATAAGTATAAATTCCTTATGACAAATATGATAAAATTTTCTTGTGGCCTAAAGATCACAAATGTATGGTTTACTCAGGGGGAAAAAATCAGATGCATATTGGTGAATTATTATATAATGGTGGTGAGTATTGGACTCATTTTCACCAGTATATAGGGGGAACATGAAATGAAACAACTTTTTCTTTTGGTATTTTTCAATAAAATACATAATAAATGTTGAAATTTTGTAATTTCCCCTTACATAATATCAATAAAAATCAATATTTTTAAAATTCATTATGTGAAAATTAAAATATAAGATCAAGATCTTGATATTTTACAACATTTTAAAGTTGAGGATAACTGAGATCTCAGATACCTATTTTATATTTTAATTTTTATCAATAAAAATGTTAGTTAATTTAATTTCTTTTTATTTAATATATGCTGAAACAGATCATGAAATCAAAAAATGGCGAAGGAAAAAGTTGTGTCACTTCATGTCCCATATTTATGTATTGTTTGAAAAATCAGACCAAATAAGTCATCATTTAACCAATAAATTTCTGCATTTTTTTTTGGCGTTAACCGCACATTTGTGACACAAATCATATAAATACCACAAGGAATTCTTACTTGAAATTTACATACTTATATTACTGCCATCCTGTATATTTACTTATCAGAAGTCATTGTAGCTTTATTGTTACATTGTAACTTTAAAAACTATACAACCTTAATCTGTAGATGATTTTTTTTATGTCATCAAGTAATCAATTGATATGGCACTTACTTGACGAAAATCCATATTTTCATTTACTAATTAAAACTATCAAAGTTTTATTGAGTTTTATAAATGTATTTTTTTTATGTCATCTGTATTTTAGAAAATTTAATCTAACTACCTGGACTAGATTTGAACTTGACCTTTGATAAGCACTTTGTGAATAAACCAACATTTAATGTTCAATTATATTTTTTAGGCAATTTTTCTTTTTAAAAGTAATTAATATTCTCATATATGTAAATAAAATGGTGAATATGTACTATAAAATGGTGCTTGGCAAAGAAATACGAACTCAACATTTTCCTAAGTCAGGTTGGTTGGTATTAGGATTTGACCTGGGATCTTCCGAATACAAGTCTCAAATGCTACCACTTAAGCAACTTGCTCAGTTGGGTAGGATTACAAGATTAATGAGAGCTTTAATTTTAAGTACATAACTGCATACCTTTATAGACTTATATAAAAATGTGTATATTAGTACAGAATGTTTCAACATTTTGACATATCTGAAGGTATATCTTGTTATGCTGGATTAAATTTAAAATATATGTTAGTTCAAATGTCACCTACTCCACATTTCATGCTTTGTAGATATGCTCTAGGCAGATAGATGGCTTAATATTCACTATTTTAAATTTACGCCCACGTTACATAGGTGATGTGTACTTGATTGTATAGAGAGGGGATTGTAGGATGAGTATATGCTTAATAGTTTCTGTGGTGTGTGTTGTTACAGATGAGGATGTTAAGCATGTAACCTCCTTGGTGCTTTTTGACAGGAGAAGGCTATATGGTAGCACCAGGTTTCACTATCTCCCTTCCCTACATCATCATCATCATCCCTCATACAACATACTCCACATTATGCAAACACAAATCGCTCATCCTATACTTCTCTTCTGTACACAATACAAGAATGCAAATATCTGTGTAAAGTAATCTGCTGAAGTGATTTGATAAATTGAAAATAGACCACATGCCATCTATCTGCCCAGTGTGGAACTTGAAGCACAAAAAATGCAATGGATGGTATTAGAACACCACACACTATATGTTTTTATGGTTACTGGTATATTATTTTTTTGTTTATAAAGTTTCCTTAACTGCTCATATGCAGAAAATGTTTAAATTAGACAATTTACATTTTATATACATGAAAATAAAAAAAAAACATATAATAATAATAATAATCATTCCAATGTGTATTCAGCTTTTATATACATGTGAACAGTTGAGTTATGATGCAGTTATGATTTTATAACATACTAGTTTTGTAAGAAATAGTTAAAGATTGTCATTATGTTTGAAGAGAAAAATTTTCACCTAGACCGAAAAAAAAAAAAATTCTCTTCAAATATAATTTATCCTTCAGTGAGAAGTGTTAAATTATTAATAAAAACATCAATTGTCATTATGCTTTGCATAATATAATTACTGACAAACCTAGATAAATATAATAAATACATAATGATTTCTGCATTATCAATGTTAGTATTTTATTTTAAAATACTTTAGAATGACACTTAACTATCGAGGAAGTTATATCAATAAAAAATAACTCCAAATTGAGATTTCCATGAGTAAATGCATCTCTGTGGGATATTCAAAATGAAGAAATATTTATCTTGTTAGTTTTTCAGGGCTGCTAGATAATTCTTTTATTTGAGAAATTTTTTAGCCGACTGGAAATTCATGGTATTAATAAAATGTGAAGAAAGTGTAACTTTTGAAGATTCTAAAGTTTGACCACATCATTATGTTAGTAATGAAGATAATGACTTTAAACTATAGCATAGAAGTTATAAAAAAATTAATGGGAAGTGATACTATGAAGTAAATATCGATAGAATACAAATATGAATTGCAAACTTTACACCTCACCTCATAAAATATTATCCTCTCACCTGGACATTTTTCTAAGATCATCAACCTCAATTTCAACTAAATTCCGACAATTTAGTTGAAAATGAGAATATGATCTATCAAATATGTTCAGTGAGAAAAATTACATTTTACGAGGTAAGGTGTAAAGTTTTTGGGTCATATTTGCATTCAATAGCATGGAGTGTTTGAAGAATGCCAGTAAATTTATTTTATTTTGTTAAAATTGAACAATCTTTAACTGAAAGAGTATACTTTTCTATACATTTAAAAATATGCATTTTAATAAATATTGATACCTGCATCACAACTTCAAACTATTCTAACATATGCAGGTCAATGAGAGGCTTGCATATGCATACATAGTGTGGACACAAATCACAAAGCAATACCTCACAATTTGAGAAGTAAATTGTAAATTTTTAAAAATACTTTCTAAAAAAATCAAAATAATTGAATTTATACAGCAAAATATAAGAAAGAAATGAAACAAATTGTTAGATGTGGATCTCACGAGAATATTGAGCTTACTAACTCATCTGCGTCTGAGAATAAGGAATTGTACCCAAGATCTCCAGTTTCAAGTGGTGGATCTCTACCACTAATCAAGCTTCTTAAATGCATCTAGCAGACCTAATACAAATTCCCCCCTTTTTAATCCAATGTCATCTCCTTAGGAAGGCATGCCTAAGTAGCTCAATGATAGTGTGTTGGTATGTAAGGCTGGAGGTCTTGAGTTCATGTGCCAGCTCAAATGTAAATTTTTTCTCTAGCTGCAGCAATTGTAGCCAACAGACAGGCAGCATGAAAGAGTTAATTTCCATATTTTCCTCTATTTAAAATGTTTATATATTTTTTCTATGGACATATATATATTATTACCCTTGCTCTATCTTAGAATCCCAAAATTTAGTGTAGAGTGGTAAATTAGAACACGTATACAGATATTTTAAGTCTTATGTAATCATCATCCATGCAAGTATTAGGCCACGTGGCCTGTTATGGTCTCAAAGAGGAGATTTCCAACCAGCACTTTTTTTGGACATCCCAGCAATCTTTTGCCTTGGGCAGTAACGAAGCATGGCTTTTGGAATTCTATGAGACGGCATTCGTTGAAGATGGGCTTTCCAGTTGTTCTGGTAGTTTTGTATATGGTGAAGAATGGGTTCTACATTAAACTCTTCCATCATTTCCTCATTTCTTTTATGGTCCTTGTATAACCTGCTGTACGGCGAATAAATCACATCTCATTTGCTGTTATTCGGCTTTCATCTCTTCTTTGTATTGTCCATGCTTCACTACCATATCTTAATGCTGGTCTTGCAAGAACCTTATAAAGCCATTACCTTGTGTTTTCTTCTGTATTAAAGATGGTTTTATTATACTGTTAATTATCCCCATTGTTTTTGTGAAATTTGTGATTTTCTTTGATATATCAGCTTCATCTTCAAATGTTTGATTATAACCCAAATAATTAAATTCATTTACTCATTCTAAAATTTCATCATCCAACACAATTTTGCTAGGTATAGGGTATTTTCCACAAAAGGTCATCACTTTAGTTTTCTTTGTATTGATTTCCCATATTGTACCTTTTTGCAATCATATTAAAATTGTGTATAGAATACTGTAAATCTGTTTCTGTTGGAGCAATTAATACCAAATCATCTGCAAAAAGCAAGGAGTCTATTATATATATCCATCCATATCCATATATATATCCTGCCTGAAGGCAGGTCCTTCACTGCAATCATAGCATTTTCCTGCTATGCTTGGAGCTTTAGTAGGGAATTGTAGGTGTGTTAGCTTCCCGTTGCTTTCCATAATGGTGAAGGATGATGATGATAATGATAAGGATGATGATGATGGCCATATGATTTTGGGGACCATTTGGGCCTTAAAGTTTTCCTGACATTTGTCTTACAGGCGAGGAAAAACCCTGATAAAAACCTCACCCAGAAACACTGCCCTGACCTGGGATCAAACCCGGGCCCGCTGTGTGACAAGGCAGCACGCAACCTCGAGACCACAGCGGTGGACCTATTATATATATATATATATATATATATATAGTAATATTATTTTACATGATTGTTCTACTTAAAAAAGCTTTTGAAAGCCATTTAATGATAAAAGGGTCATTACGATAGGATATAAAAGAAAGAAGTATGTGAAATAAATTAGGAATATGAATTCAAAAAGCTTGAAATAAGCATGATATGTAGCACAAGTGGAAGAACCCAAAAATTCCTAAGGAATGCTAGGTGAGAAATCTGAAGGAAAATTAGCTTCATAAAAGTGACACTATATGTAAAACTATGCTAGAATTCATTTGAGGGTACTAGAATTAAATGTTGAAGATTGGATGTATTTATCACAGAATAGATATTACCAATATGTAAGAATGAAAAATAATCTCTGAGTTCCTTAAAAACATAAGCATTTAGTAAGAAAGCATTATTAAATATAAGTTCTAAGTTTCTCTATTATATTTATTATGATGGTCACACTGAAACTCATAAGAAAACAATTGTAACAATTTCAATTTCAAAAAATATAACAAAATGGCTATATCACCCTAATCTACAAATTTTACACTAAATGTTAACATACTGTGGTGTTACGGAATATCTGTAAAAGGACTGGCATCAATGTTTCATTTCAACAGTGTAGGGTCATTGAATTCCTTGTTACAGAGAAAAATCTGCTCTCAAATTCACCTCAAACTTCAGCATGTATATGGAGATGTGAGTATGGGTGCCAGCAGTGTTGGGAGAGGGTGAAACATTTCAAAGATGGGGACATGAGCATCCAAAAAGAGACTCGTAGCAGTTGCCCTTGAATTGCCGCTATGGAACACAATAACAAAAGAGTTAATGAGTTGATTAGAGAAGAAAGACATGATACTGTGAATGGAATCACAGAAAAAACTTGCAATAAGACATAATGCAGAATAGGAAATTATTGAAAACTTGGATTATCAAAAATGTTTGTTGCCATTGGGTCTCACACTTATTGAACAAATACCACAAAGTTCAGAGAAAAGTCATCACTCAATGTCTTCAGAGAGATTTCAAAATGAAGGAGACAATTTTTTTATTTATATCGTGACAGGGGATGAAAGGTGGTTTGTTCATTACAAGTCTGAAACAAAATGTCAATGGAATGGCACCATTTGGATTCACTGTCAAAAGAAGAAAGAAAGAGCAGTGCAATCAGCTAGGAATATTATGTCCAACGTCTTCTGGGAAGCAAATGTTGCATTCTATTTGAATTTCTTGAACCTGTCAGATAACAATTATTGTAAAATTTTCAATCTCAGGTCCAGGAGAGGTGGTGGCTTACAATTTTTAATCACTGGATCATGCACCAGATTCTTACATTAATCTGCAAATCCCTCCACAGTACATATGTTGAGAAGGCATATGACATTTTGATAGTGATTCATACATTGGATGGGGATGTGTCTGGCAGCCACTTTGGTTCTTCAACAACAAGAGTAGGTTATGTGCTGGCATCATTTTCTCCCTTCTCTTCACCATCAACATACTTTACACTACATGAACATACCAAGGGTCCCGGGTTCAAGTCCCGGTCTGAGCGTATAATTTTTCTCTTCAAATATGATTTATCCATCATTGAGATGTACGAAATCAATAATAATAACATGAAAAAAAGCCGTACTGGCTGTAATGTATAATTCCCAAATATGTCTTCTTAATAAAGGAGCCGCCATTTGCAAGATAGAAGCATGGCTTCATAGCATTTGGTGGACGGGAATTACAATGTATATAGAGAAAGATTTGCATTTAGATCGGTATTTGCTCAGGTAGCTCAGTTGGTAGAGCACTTGGTCTAGAGAACCAAGGGTCCCGGGTTCAAGTCCCGGTCTGAGCGTATAATTTTTCTCTTCAAATATGATTTATCCATCATTGAGATGTACGAAATCAATAATAATAACATGAAAAAAGCCGTACTGGCTGTAATGTATAATTCCCAAATATGTCTTCTTAATAAAGGAGCCGCCATTTGCAAGATAGAAGCATGGCTTCATAGCATTTGGTGGACGGGAATTACAATGTATATAGAGAAAGATTTGCGTTTAGATCGGTACTTGCTCAGGTAGCTCAGTTGGTAGAGCACTTGGTCTAGAGAACCAAGGGTCCCGGGTTCAAGTCCCGGTCTGAGCGTATAATTTTTCTCTTCAAATATGATTTATCCATCATTGAGATGTACGAAATCAATAATAATAATATAAATACACACTCATCCTAAACTCCTCTCTCAATACAAGAATACATCATCTGTGCCATAGTGGTGTGTAAATTAGAAAATAGACCACATTAATGCAATCTATCCACCCAGAACAGAATCCAAAGCATAAAAAGTGGTGTATATGGTATTAAAATACACACACCCAGACACTTTTGAAGCTTCGTTGTGCATTGCACAATAAGTGCCCTGGTAACAAGATCATCCTGTAGCATGATAAAGTGCAGTTCAAGCTGCTTGTGTCACCATGGACCTTTGAATACCATCTCCTGTGAAACAACAACTGCGAGGTCAACACTATAGATGCCGGAGGATGTCTGGAAAGTGGTGAGACAGTATTTTTGAGCAGATGGAATGTATTTCTATCATAAGGGAATTTTCAAATTTGCAAACAGTAGGAAAATATGTGCAAAGAAATGGAGACTATTCATAATTACAAAGAAATATACGTTATCTCAGTCAAAGCATAAATTTATTAAGTCAACATTTCAATCTCCTTATGTGAGATCATTTTCAAGACATGGTTGTTTATAAATTTATTATACATAGTTACCATCACCAAGACAATTTTAGTTTATACATATATATATCCATCCATAGTAATTCTGCCCGAAGGCAGGTCCTTCACTGCAATCATAGTATTTTCGTGCTATGCTTTGCAGTTTTACTAGGGATTGTAGGTGTGGTAGCTTCCCATTGCTTTCCACACTGGTGAAGGATGATGATGATGATGATGGCCATATGATTTTGGGGACAGTTAGGGCCTTAAAGTTTTCCTGACATTTGTCTTAGAGGTGAGGGAAAAACCCAATAAAACCTCACCCAGAAAAACTGCCTCGAACGGGGATCGAACCCGGGTCTGCTGCGTGACAAGGCAGCACACTACTTCGAGACCACAGCAGTGGATGGACTATATATATATATAAATTTAAATGAATAAATTTAAAATTAAAAATATTTTAGCAAGGAATCATATGTTCCACACCATTCATTTAAATATTTTTGTTTATTAAATGCTTTATTTTGTTCTTTTTTATATAGGCCATTTCTGCTATTAATCTTTTTTGGTAATTATTTTCATTGTGTAAAATTTTTATGTCAATCCATTTCTTTTTATGATTTTGATGAATTATATGTTCACTGATTACTGAAAGTTCTGCACCTGGTGTACTGATATTCTTTTTATGTTTTTCGATTCTTTTTCTTATAAATCTTTTTGTTTGGCCTACATAAGACTTTTCACAATCACCACATTGGATTTTGTATACAACATCTGTCAATTTACAAGTATCGATTTTGTCTTTGCCAGTTTTTATTAAATTTTCTTCAAGTTTATTAGGAACACTATGAGTAAAACAAATTTGAATGGTTTCAATTTCTTATCCAATCCTTCATTTAAACCTTTTACATAAGGTTATTTCAAGCGAAAGCTTTGATGTTCAACATCTAGATTTATTTTATCTAATTCTATAGATGTTTTTCTGGTCTTCCAATATTTTCAATCTTCTCTTAATTTGTTGAAATAAACTCTTGTGGATAATAATTTTCCATCAAAATATGTTTAACCAATTCAATGTTTTGCTTATGGAATATGTTATTGGAAAGTAATATCACTCTGTCAATTAAGCCATAAATTACACTTATTTTTTGTTGAACTGGGTGTCGTGAGTGGAAATTTATATCTTCCAGAAAATGTTGGAGACTATGTGGAAAAGAAAATAAAGCCTGGAGAATAAGACAATGTATGTGGTTTATCTAAAAAATAAAAATTATGTTTTATAACAATGTGTTGCTAATGACTTTCAATATTATCCTTGTTCAAACATCAAAATTGTAATACCATTTATGACTGTATCAGCTACATACAAATGTTTCAAAATATTATTAATACCACAAGGGCAACTGTTCTTTATTAAGGGTTGCCCAAAAGATAAACTACAATAAAAAAGTGATTTTTTCTAAGTATTACATATATACTGACATTCAATAATGGCAAATAATATAATTTAGGTTATAATTTCACTGAAAATACTCAAAACTGTAATATTAATTGTACAATAAAGTTATCTTTAATTTTAAAACAGTAAATAAATGATTTTGAAGAATTATAATATAAATTTAATAATGGTGATTGCAAAATTCCATTGGATTTTGTCTTATATCCCAGAAAATGATTTTATTAATTAACTTTTTAGAAATTAACATTATGAGGTGTAATTTAAGTAAAACTTTATTATCTCAACTCATATTCTTCTTCTTCTTCTTAGACCAGTTTCGAGATCTTATTCAGTTTCATACTCAGTATTTTAACAATGGTTGTGAATAAGGTCCCAAAACTGGTCCAAGAAGAAGAAGAAGAATATGAGTTGAGATAATAAAGTTTTACTTAAATAATGAATTTGTTAAGTTTTTTTGAGTCTAGAGATATCTTACCTCAATTTAATATTGATTTGTTCTCGAAGTTTGGAAGCCGTCCTATGAAACGCTGGAGGGAAAATTTTCTATAGGATCGTAACAGGCCTTGGCCTAATACTTGGAAGGAAGAAGAAGTTTGGAGGTTCTTCGGGCAGCTGGAAGAGGGAGCTGATATCGACATCCAGGGTTCACAACATGAAACTCATCAGTCTAGCAAAGCTGACGATGATATAGAAGAATATATCAAAACATATTCGAGAACAAATGAACATCAAATTGAGGTAAGATATATCTCTAGACTCAAAAAATTTGATAAAAAGAACCTCAAAATATTACTTCCTAAAATAAATAATGATTTTGTTATTGAATTTTGTTTCATTTCCTTGTTATATAGCTTAGATTTCATGTTTAATAGATCAGCAAAAATCTTTATGCTTTGTGAAAGCGACACACTGCGACAAAACTCCATTTATAACTTCAACATTTACCTTAAAGGACTGCACAAATGTCCATAGCAATATCCTGATGGTGTAGCCCTGTCTTAACAGCTTTATGAGTCGGGCAGCGCGGAACAGTCTCAAGAACCCCACGTTGATGAAATTCTCCTGTGCATTATTCAGTAATTTCTGGACAAATGGACCAGTGTTACTACACATATAACACAAAACTCACGAACAATATAAATTAGTGGCATACTAATTAAACCCACACAGGAATACCAATGTTCAATTTTTAGTAATATAGAAAATTGACTAAAATTCCCATATGGTTTTGATCTGCAAGCCACTCAAGCAGCCATATTGAATGTAACAAGTCTAACAAATCAGCTACTCTAATTTATCACGTACATATCATTATTTTTTGACATAATAGTAATTTTTTTAAATATATTATTCTTTTTAGGTGAGTTAGAATTAATATTTATAAATAGAAAGAAAAAATCTTAGTTCCTGTTGTTAGATTAAAATTTATATTAATTTTTTAAAAAGATCTGAATTTATCTAGTTTTTTCAAAATTATTTTGATAAAAAATTGTATTATAAAGAGACAAATTTTAATTTAAAAAATTACGGTTGAGTACTGTCTCAAAGTATCATTCCTATATTTTCCATAAAATGAGATCAATAGGAACACATGTATGAACTGTGACAACAATTCAAGAAAAATACAATTTTTTCCTGAATCTTTGTCCCTATACATTCCTTTATTCCCATTTACTCAGTTTACAATAATACAATAATTTTAATTGTATACCTTGAAAATAAAAGAAAAAGACTGTTTTAAGAATTAACGTTCTACTCTGAGAAAGTAATAAAAACAAATTATGTATTATAATGTATAATGGCATAGTCCAATGTTGAGTCATAGTCTCTCCTTTGTTAGGAGTTAAAGACCAAGTTCATTTTAGTTATTTGCCCAAAAATGTCATGAGTGGCATGTGGTCAACACATTGACTCAATGAGACATCTAGCAGGCAAGTAAGGTTTATACTACAAGGTATATTAAAATGATGTAATTAGACATTAATTCTAGACTGAAAGTCCAATTTATTATTATTATAAAAAATAATATTGATTTTTACAACATATTTAACTTGAAAGATGATTTTAGAAGAATATGAGGACTGAAGTAGCTGATTTGTCCGATGAGTAATACATCAATATGGCCTAACTAGCTTCCCAACAAGACAATTCACTGCTGTAGCTTGAACCATTCAGTCGACATGGCAATACTCTTGAGGTGACTGACCGTAGATAGCCGTTCTCCTACCCATACAGTTACCATAGCACTGACACATCCACTGAACCTCAGGTGCAGGCACAGTAGTCAATGTACTGTTGAGCAGCATCAAGATGTTGGCAACTACCTTCTGTCATTGCCAGTACTTGTCTTCACTTAACCACACAATGATGCTGATATTCATATCTCTGTTTCAGATTTTAAAGCACTTCATTTAAGTCATGTACCAAAGCATTCTAATTATATTTATGAAATGTTTATTTAAAAAAAATAATAATCATTAACAAAGAGAATAAATTTTATCAAATTTATAAAAAAAACTCTGTTTGAAGGTAAATCAGCATCAATATGTTTTGAGAATTATGATAAGCAGATAATGAGATATATTTCAGAAGCTAATTTCAAAAATGCAGTAAATTATGTCCATTTACAACAAGGAGAAGGACAAATATAATAACTATCCAAACAGATATGTTTTTAAAAGCAAAATATACAATAGACTGCAGTGGTGTCTATCCTTTGGGGCTTAGCTTGAGAAGAAAAATAGACTTATCATCAACATAATTATTATAATCTTAAAGTTTATAATGTATTACATTATATTACTGATGCTATTTTCATCCATCTGATTTATGGCTCTATTGGCCGCAGTGGACTAGTGGTTATGTTCCTTGCCTCTGGTCCCGAGGATCGCGGGTTCAAACCCGGCCGCAGTCGATGGATTTTTTAGGATGGACAAATTCAAGGAGCAAGTCCTCTGGGAGGGACTTTAAACCGTGGGTCCCGAGTCGGAAGATTTTCAGGCTCGTAAAAGATCCTTAAGCCTGAATGAAGAGGCCTCTAAGCAAAATTTACCAAATTTTCCCATCCTAGTACTACCTTGGTTTCCTAGATGTCAGTATGAGGCAGAACGCTGACCACGGACCACTCAAGTGACATCTATACGAAAACAAGTGTAACTAAATTAGTATGGTTCAAATTCTTCCCTGTAGAGGGAGAGCACCTAAATCTCTGTTAAGGGAAACATAGGCTTACATACATACATACTTATGGCTCTACAGCTCAAGTCGGGCCCTTGCCTCCTCTTTTGGGGTTTCTTCTGATTTAGTTATGCTTATTTCCCTACAGATATTGTGATATATGGTCAGCATATTACCTCAAAGGACAACTAGTAGGCAACTAAGGCATTTCAATGTATTAATTTAAATTTAATATTTGCAATGATGGACAATTATTATTTTGAAAAGAAAAATGAACACCTGAATAAGGATTTGAACCCAAAACCTCTAGCTCTGTATGCTAACCATTATACTAGTGGTTCTAATCCCAATTCAGGTGTTAATTTTTCTTTTCAAAATAATATCTAAGGTATTACTTGGATGGAGAAAAGTCAGTTCACAATGTTTAGTATGACTAAATGCTTGAATAGGCATGGCTTGGAAGCATTACCATGTCAACTAACTGAGATACATTAACTTGTGTTCTTGATCATGGCCATTCTTGCTATAAGCAACTTAACCAACTAAGATATAATTATTGTCCTTGATTTTGTACTCTCTTTAGAAATTATGAGATTGAGGACAATAATCCATGTAAGTACATTATTATTGTATTGTATTGTATTGTAAGCCTATGTTTTCCCTTTACAGAGATTTAGGCGCTTTCCCCCTACAGGGAAGAATTTGAACCATACTAATTTAGTTACACTTGTTTTCGTATAGATGTCATTTTTGAGTGGTCCGTGGTCAGTGTTCCGCCTCATACTGACATCTAGGAAACCAAGGTAGTACTAGGACGGGAAAATTCTGTAAATTTTGCTTAGAGGCCTTTTCATTCAGGCTTAAGGATTTTTTACGAGCCTGAAAATCTTCAGACTCGGGACCCACAGTTTAAAGTCCCTCCCAGAGGACTTGCTCCTTGGATTTTTCCGTCCTAAAAAAATCCATTGACCCCGGCCGGGTTTGAACCCGCAACCCTTGGGACCAGAGGCAAGGAGCATAACCACTAGTCCACCGCGGCCGACAAGTAGATTATTAACTAGTTTTATTCCTTATTTCATTTTTTCCTAGTAAGAATGTTACATGGAATACAAAAGACACCACTGATAGACTGTATACATTTTAAATTAATTATCTATTATATAAAAAAAAATATGGAAGTGGGTTTCCTTTCTTTAAAAGTTAATAGTATTTTTTTACTTCTCATTATTACATTTGAGATACTGAATTTTGAAGGTGGTTATTTTCAACACAGTTTTAATTTGATTACCTAGGCATAAATTTTATACATGACATTGAGAAAAAAATAATACTAGTTATTTTATTATTTATATATCACATTATCTGTTAAAAAATAATATCATATGGAATTGGTAAAGCAAACTGCAAAAATTCAGAACTGTATTTTAAATTCATAATTCTTGATTTATATGGATGCAAAACATGGTCTCTTATTTTAAGAGAGGATAAAAGATTACGAGTATTTGAGAATAAAACATTTATGAACATTTTTTAACCAAAGACAGACAAATGAAGGTGAATGGAGAAAAATATATACAAGTACTCCATGTAATAAAAACGGTTACAAGAATGTAGATTAAATTTGGGTAGGACATGTGGCACAAATGGAGAATAAAAGAGGAAACAGAAAGTTGTTTAGGAAAACCGGAAGGAAAGTACCCTATAGATTGCTAAGAATAAGGAGGTAAAAAAACATTATCCATGATTTGAGGGCGGTAAATTACACAGGAATGATTGGAAAATATGAGCTGAGAACAGGGATGTATGAAGAGTTTATGATTATGCAACCATGAAACTCCAGGTTGAATAGTGCCAGTTAGTTAGTTAGATTCTTCAATTTAACAAACAGGAAATTCAATATAACTATTACTGGATGCTATTTTATATAGTCTTGTTAAGTTTCCACACAAATATTAAATGTCGATATATCAGGTCAAAGAGTTAATGGAAGTGGCCACTGTTATATTTTTTAATTTGACTTGATCATCTTCTGATTCCACTATAGGTGATAGAAAATCAGTCTTTGCTTCTTTTTTTTTTTCCAATTGGAATCTATTTTATTGCATTTAATCAATAACAATCATTCAATTTTGATCTATTTTTAAGCATTTTTTTTTCACTTCTGACATGTCAACTTAAATTTATTCTCAAAATTTTTATTTCATATTATTCCAATAAGCTTTCTTATTTCTGGTCTACTCATTTCTGATGTATATGAATGTATTGGTCTTACCAATGGTTAATGATCTTTATGATTAAATTACCTCCTAGACAGTAGATATGCAGTTTGCTTCATCAATACAATACACAAAAATATAATTACAGCCTAGAAAAATACTGCACTCTTTCTAAACCAAAAATATAACTAATTTCCAAGAACTCTCTACTTTGAGTTATTCAAGATTTTATGGAAGGTTTTATAGTCCACAAGTAGGGTTTTAATTCATACATTCATGACATGAAATCAGTTGAAAATAAATACACTAGCTAATAACTGAAACTGAGAAAGTATTAGTGTTGTCTAAATAATATCGCTACATAGTGAAACTACTGAAATTTAAAAAAAAAATTTCGCAGAGATTATATAGAACAGTGGTATTTGTCCTGAGGTATGCATTGACTTCTTAGAAGGTACATAACATTTGAAATTGCAATTACACATCTTCCACTATCCTCAACTTATTTTCATAACCAGAGTTTCTCTGCATTGACAGAAATCAAAACAAAACACAGAAATTGTTTGAATTCAGAATTACCACTGATACATCACTAATCAGAGAAATGGTGGACAGAAAACAAGCTCAGTCATTACATTAACAAGGAAACGCTTAAGTTCATAATATTTTTCCATGCTAATGTAGGATAGTTATGTAACATTTATGGCATGACTTTCCTTTTTCTAGCAATGATTTGTATAATTTACTTCTGATATAGTTACGTATAATTTGAATTAAGATACATCTGGGGATATATGCTTCGTTAGAAAAATGTTTTTAGGGATATGTGGAAGAAAAAGGTTGAATGCCACTGATGTAGAATACATAAATTCATCTCTCTAAAAAAATAATAATTTTTACATCTACATACTATAATAGTACAGTCTATTGTACTTCAATGACCATAACAATTAACATTTTTTGTTCTTGATCCGATGAAGATTACTACAAAACCAGTTGTAAAAATTAATGGGCCTACCAGTTAATAAATCCAATTCTATTTACATATATTTTATTCTATAAAACAAATGTAGGCCTATATGTTAAGTGGTCATAATGAAACTCACTGGATTTACTTGAGAAAATATTGTAATTGCAATTATAGTTTTTCATAGATAAATATGATATTTATTTTTTAATGATAAAATCAGTATTCATCGAGATTAACATAAACAACAAATTAAATTTAATGATTATATATAAAGTTAGCATGAAAATGCTATGATTGCAGTGAAAGACCTGCCATTGGGCAGAATTACTATGGATGGATGGATATAAAGTTTTAATTTAGAAAGAAAAATTAACGTTCAAACTGGGACTTGAATCTCAGCTCATTGATTCTGTGTGTCAGTGCAATACCAATTATGCCACTTATATAATTCTCTTTCATCAAGAGGCTGGTAGCCATCGCTATCAACGCCATCTAATGACTATATTCTAAGTATTTTTATTGAGAATTTATACATTACAAAGTATAAATTCTCAATAAAAATACTTTGAATAGAACTTGCTAGATGGTGTTGATGGAAGCGATGGATACCAGCCTTCTGATGAAAGAGAATTATATAAGGGGAAAGAATTGTTGACGTTCGTGTCGAAGTTCAGATGGCACAATTGGTATTGCACCGATGCGCAGAGTCAGAGATCTGGGGTTTGAGTCCTGTCCGAACGTTATTTTTTCATTATAATTCTGTAAAATGTTAATTTAAAATATATCATCTAAATCTGTAAAGTTGTTTGGAGAGTGCAGTACATTTCTAGTTAGAGAGACAGAATATTCAGATATATCTAGAACTACATAGAGAAAGCATTAGATTGTTATTAAAATAACTAAAATGTGGATCATTAATTTTATATAAATAATATTCAAATATCTATTGGAATTTTACAGCAGATATTTAAATTAAACAAATTTATTTGTGAATTTGAACATGAATCACATGGATTTTAAATAAAATTTATAAATAGAAATAATAAAATGTAATTTTTTTAAAATTATTTACAATTTATTTAACTGCATATGATCATACTTTGACTACAAGTGACTGAAATGTGACAATTAGGGAGATACCTATGGAGTACTATGGACTTTAGAGACTTTAAAATTGCTTGTCTGGATTAAGTTTAAACTTCTAATCAGATGAGTAAATTTCTAGTGAGTAGCCAAGACAACATTTTTTTTTAATTCTGGTATCCAAACACAACAGAAGTAAATTTTGCTTCAGATAAATCAAAAGTTTTAAACATAAAAAAGAGTAATCACATCACTAAAATTGTAGTTATTTCAATGCTGAATAATGAACCATAAATTACAGATCAATAGAATTTCAACTAATAACAATCGGACTTACAATAAACCTTATTGATTATTTGCCACCTCACATCATCATGAACAAGTTTACAACGTTCCTAGTATTATTACTAGAGCTCAGATTTGTATGTGAAATGCATGTTTTGTTTTACGCATTAAAAAGTATGCAGAAATGATTTACATGTTAAGAGGTCCCTTCACAGACAATTTGAATGGTATTTGATAATGCATAGAGATTCATATTCTGGGGAAAAGTGCTTATTTTAGATTTTTAATGCATAAATGCATATTTTACTCCTAAATGTGGTATTAAATTATAATTTTCCCTTCAGATAATTACTAGAATTTAATTAATATTTTTTAAATTAATAAAGTCTCTGCAATCCATTGGATATAAGCATAACATGTATATTTACATCTGTGTAAGAGGGCAATACCCATGGGTCTTGAGAAATAATATTACGGTATTACTAAAATCACATTTGATAAGCTTAGTGAAGGATTAAATAAAAATCCTGGCTACAATAGAATTTGTCAAATTTGCAAAATGCTCTCTGGTGATAGTGAAAAAAAAAACTGTTACCGAAGAGGAATTATCTGAAGAAGAATTGTGGTGTTTTTCACATGCACCTGTGACATCATATGAGGTAGAAAGGGCATTTTCATTGTACAAAACCTTCTTCACTGACAGATGAAGGAGCTTCACGCAAGAAAACCTCATGAAAACCTTCCATATCTACTGTAACAGCCAGGAATAAGCTAAGATAGCCATAAAGCAAATAATTTATTTTATTTTAGTACAATCTTTTTTTTTGCATATTTAGGGGGCATATTTTTTACAGTTTTCATGCATATTTAGTACTTTACTTTGCATACAAATCTGGGCTGGTCCTGTGACCAACCTTCTACACTCTTATCCTTTTCCTCCAAATCTATATTCCCAGTCCCAGTTTTGTAGTTCTTTTCATTCATCACTTTCTTTACATCCCGCAGCCAGTTATTTTTTCGTCTACCTTTAAGTTTCCTAACATATTAATTTAATAATGTGAGGATTCTTTACTTTGCTTCTTTATTTGACTGGGCAGGAAGATTGCACAGAGCACTGCGATCTAAAAAGATCTACTGCACTGTCCCAATATATTATGTATGAATGGAATGAAGTGCACTCTATAGTGTTGTGGAAGTTGTAGGTCGTCTTCTGGGTCTGGCACAGCAGGTTCTTCTCTCATACCTATACTGCCATTTTCAGGTTAGGCTATAACCCTCTCATAGGCCCCTTCTGCCCTTTTTTATTGCTCAGGCCAGCACCTGAGGGGTCCCCCACAATCGCATATTTTCAACACAAACTACTGTTCCTAACATGAGGTGAGGTGAAGGGTGATATGATATGAATGAGAAATTAAATAACATGAAAGGGAAGGAAGGAGGTTGGAGTGTTGGTGGGATAAAATTCAGAAAACGGAAGAATCCTGAAAAAAACCTGAAACATCCCAGTGTGACTCACCACAATACCCCTCCTAACAACCAGGATTCGAACCTGAGAATACAGTCAGAGCAGCTGGCCATGCTTATACCAATATGACAATGTGAGGATTCAATACAAAATCTTTTGAAGGACATGGTAATTTCTAAAAATGTAACTATTTTTTATAAAATAACATAAAAAATAAAATTTTCAGTACCACATTGCCTTTGTTTACATTTATACACATCAAACTTTGAGCATATTGTGGTTAGCATAAAGTGATCCCACTACAGGCCTTAGGAGGCCCTTGAGGTTGTAGGAGGTTAAGGCTTCCATTTTTCTAGACAATTGGCACTTAATGTCAACTGGGATGTCAGCCCTGCATGACAGCCACCTTTAACCCCAGATCAAGAATCAGGTACTCATTTAGATTAGAGGCTGAGTCTAACAATGGATCATGGTGCTGCCAGAAGATTTGGCTTATTTTAAAAATCTTGACTCCACCGGGATTTGAACCCTCAACCTTCAGGCTTGTAGTACATTGCCTTAACTATGCTACAGCGTGCCTCCATAGTTGGCTTAAGGACAAAAAATTACTTTAAAATTATTTTTATTTCTATCATATATACATATTTAAATTAATACTATAATTTATAACACAATAAATGCAAAAAAGTGTTTTCCATAAAAAAAAAAGAGTTGCTAGTATTTCAATACATAAACTACCAGCTAATACCTGGCGTGCGCTGCTACATCTAAATAAATGATGTGTTTTTGCATTTAGTTGAATAAGTAAAAGGAAAAATAAATATAAATTTATATCATTATTATTTTTAGATACCCTGTGCTGATTACCCAGCATTGCCTGGGAATCTACGCATCCCGAGGTACTTGGCATAAATGAGCTGAAAGACAAAATCCGTTATTTGAGTTATCCATAAAAGAATACCCGTCGTGCGCTGCTATGTTTGCCTGGGAATATACTTATCCCGATCTTCTTGGCATCAATGAAAGACAAAAATGGTTATTGTGAGTTATCCTTGAAAGATAAACATATGCTGTCAGGGACTTTTCTGTAGAGTTTTTTTGAGATATTCAATTCTGTGTACAATACTTTTGTGTATTTGTTATGGTTTAGGCAGCATAAGCTATTTAAGCTTACAAAAAGTGACATTTTTTCATGTTTTTTCACTATAGAAGGTGATTTTTAAGGGCGAAGGGCTTGAGCATTAAAACTCTCTTATAACCTATAACCTTCCCAGAAAATCCTGATCATTTTGCATAAAGGCCTATGACAATCAAATGAATGGTATGGCAACACATGCTTGCTCTGGAATCTACTTATCCCGATCTCCTTGGCGTCAATGAAAGACAAAAATGGCTATTGTGTGTTATCTGTAAAAGATAAACAAATGTTGTCGCGGACTTTTTTGTAGAGTTTTTTAGATATTCAATTCTGTGTACATTCATTTTATGTATTTGTTATGGTTTGGGCAGCATAAGCCATTTAAGCATCCAAAGAGCTATTTTTTTCACATTTTCCACTACAAAGGGTGATTTTTAAGAGTGTAGGAGTAGAGTATTACAACTCTCTTATAGCCTATGTTCATCCCGGGAATCTCCTGACCATTTTGCAAAAAGCCCCTTCACAATCAGATCAACAGTACAGCCGCGCATAAAGTACAAACAAACAAACATTCATTTTTATATATTAGATTTCTTTGAAAGCTATTATAATCCATGTTCAAATTTATAGCTCAGAATGTACTAACTATAAAGCCACTACAAACAAAGGGAATAGTAACTCACATAAGTTGTGACAAAACAATTTTTTTTCTTTTTAAAGTTGGACAATTTTTTTTTTGTTCAGAAGCCATCTAAATGTGTGTAGATGTCAGGGGTTAAATCAACAATTTTTTTGCTGTGATTCAATGTTTTAGGTCTTTTCATATAACAATAACATTACATTACTACCTATAACAAAATTGAAATATTTTGTTGAAATTTCAATATCTCGAACACTAATCTCATATGTCACACTAACTTTAACGGTGATAATACAATAAATTTATTAAATGGGATATTGGGAGTTGGTATATGTTTATTAATTATTCATTTTTTTATTTTAAATTTTGATTTGGATATGGTATTTTAGATCCAAATCAAATTTATACAAAATGTTCTTTCAGCAGTTATCATCAGAAAAAAAAAAAAAGGATGTTCACTAAACAAAAAATAATATTAGTTGATAAAAGGATTTTAAACTAAAATAATGAAAATTATTACATATCAAGTACTAAATAAATTAAGCCAAGATTTTGTTGTCCCATTTTTATAAGACAAATTTGGTTAGCTAAGAGTTTGGCTTTTATGTTAATAATTTTTTTATATGCAGTAACATACAACAAAATACACACAATCCTATAAAAAAAAAACACACACATACTTGTAAGTACATTCGTGAGTCAGACAGCTCACATGGCCTTGAATCTTGCATATGACTTAGGCAACGGAGATGTAAGATTTTTCTTCGTTTGTTCATGTTTACATTAGCTATTCAATCATCTTTAAATGTTGTTGTTTTCAAATGCTGGGTTGGCAATGAAGCCATTAGCGTTCTTGCTCTCCAATATTTCTCTATGGTGGATCCAACAGGTAATACTTCACAGGTTTGTAGATGTTCTTCGTTCATTTCTTCGTCTTTGTTGCATAGAGGACAATTTTGATTCGTGTAGATTCCTATTTTATATAAATGTTTGGCCAAATAGTCATGTTCTGTAAGCAGTCTAAATTTTGCTACTGTGGTTTTACGTGGAATTTCTGAAATAATATCTGGCTTCTTTACTAAAATATTCCATTTTTTGTCTTTGGCTTTATTACATACGTCTTGGTTTTGTTTGGTTTTATATTTGTTTTTAATTATTCTTTTTATGGATGTGAAAGGTAAGCTTTTAGTAGTATTCTGAATTAGATTGGAGCCTTTTTTGGCAAGAAAATCAGCAGTGTCATTTCCAGCAATTCCACAATGTGCAGGTATCCATTGCAAATCTTCTTTAAATTAGTAGTTGGAATTTTCTAGAGGTAGAGTCAAATGAAGTACAGAGCTAGTCACTCCATTTGCTTCTCATGCTGGTAGCTAAGAGTATGTTTATACACAATAAAGGGGAGAGCCATTTTTCAGAGAGTAAGTTAAATGAGTTATGTCTTGTCACAGATATGTAGAACTCTGAGCTATAAAAGCATATTCCGGGTAACATTTTGAAGTGTAGGAGCCACTGCTTTTCTTTTTCAACTTGATTAGGCCTATATGTCTTCAATTATTTCCCTTTGAATAATTATCTCTCATGCTAAGTATCATTAATTTAATCATACTAATATTTCTGTAATGCCATTTAATTTTTTTTTTAATCATAGGCTTGGTTTTCAAGTCAACTTTCTTAAAAAAATATCAGCTTTTTCACTCCCAGCCAAATTGAATGTGTAGAAAATCACTAATATAGTATCTATTGAAATTTTGTTTTAAAAATTTGTAATTGGTACTTCTCTTGAAGCAGACATGAATATTTCTATAGCAAAAAAGTTTTTTAAGAGCTCACAATTAAAAAATATGCACAACTAATTTTTTCATTAACATTTAAAGCAATTGTAACTAGACAGAATTATTATCACTCTATTTCTGTTTAAGGCACTGGAACAGTACTATTAATTACAACAGTTTAACTGTATATATTGGTTTACTTATTTCGATCATCACTTTGGCAGCATAATATTAATTTACTTAATTGATCATAAATATAGTTTTAGCTGTGTGGAATCCCATCACATGTCTTCTTAATGTGGAAGCAACCCAATTTGTAGTTCATTTCATTTGGTAAAGGGACCAAGAACAAGATTCAACAGGAGAATTTATGCTTTGATGGAAGGAAGCCTGAATAGCTTTCTGTTAAAGCAAAAGCATTTAAAGCTGAAGATTCAGGGTTCGATTCCCAGTTCAGGCAGAATTTTTTCTCTTTACCATTGATTACACATAGGTTACTTCTTGTGTGAAGAAAATCTGGAGAATGTTCCTTCCATCAGATAGTAAATTAGAAGACAATATATACCAATATATTTCTTACTTTATATAGTCACATGATACTGTAGTGGCTTTTCTGTAGATTATTGCTGTATATGGATTGTAAGTTCAGCATTTTCACTTGTCCTAGAGATATATTTTATTTTTGAGTTTACATTTCAACTCTCACATGACAGCTGCTGATGCTAACTTGTGTGATGAAACTATAATGCTCTGTTTGTGTTGTAAACTAGATGGTTCTGTGAATGAACTTAATTTATTATGAATTCAATTGATAATTATATGAGCATTGTGCTTTTTTCAGGAAAGTTGTAGCCCGAATTTTCTGACATTTGCTTTTAGAGTCAAGAAAAAATCTCAAAACCTCTACTAGGAAATTCAATTTGACCAGAAATTGAACCTTGGCCTGCTGGATGAGAGGAAATGCTGATACTCGTAGACCACAGTAGTAATCAAGCCATAAACATGTAGGGCCTACTTAACATTAAAAAATACTCAGATCTGAAAAGCAAACTTCATAGTTATAGGGGCTTGTTTCCAGTGTAGTAGCAGAAGTGTAGCCATATAGTGAAAATTGACATTCTAAACCCACAAAACAAATATAAATAAATACATACATACAGTATACAAATTATAACGGGTGCTCTATGCATTAGAGCAAACAAAAAGATCTAATAATTTTTTAAATTGCACAATTGTCTCAGCAAAAAAATGTCAAAAAGTTTATGAACCATATTTGATTAATAATTTGAGTTTGGTTTTACAACATTTTTCTTCTTCTTCTTCCTTCCAAGTATTAGGCCAAGGCCTGTTACGATCCTATAGAAAATTTTCCCTCCAGCGTTTCATAGGACGGCCCAGTGATCTTCGTCCTCTTGGTATATAATTATAAACAGCTTTGGGGATCCGATTTGAACTCATTCTTTCTAGATGGTGTTTCTAATTTAGTTGGTACTGTTTAATATATTCCAAAGTTGGTGTAGTCTTCAATTCTTTTAAGATATCAGTGTTCCTTTTCAGATCCCATTTTTGAAACTGGTTAATAAATGTATAATTTACTACATGTGTCAAGATAGATTTATTTTTGTAAAGTGAACTGTACATGAAGAAATCACTATAAAATAACCACAAAATTCCTTTTGAAAATGAATAATACAAGTTGTTCAAACAATATTTAAAATTCATAGTTAAATATGGGAAATGACATTATGAGGTTTTTAATTCAATGAATGAATGAATGAGTCACTTCTTATCTTACCTTATATTCTTATACACGGGAACTGCAGTTTTCAAGAAAACTCTCATTTTCAACCGATATTATGACTACGGATTTTCGTTGGAAACCTCATCTATAACATTGCCATCTGGTGTTGATTTCATGAACTTTGAGAAGATATATATTCAGAAGAACAAATTTAGATCCATGAATTTCAAAATTCCTGATGAACAGGACCTGATCTCAAAGTTCATCAAATCAATACCAGATGGCAACATTATAGATGAAGTTTCCAATGAAAATCCGGTAGTCATAATATCGGTTCAAAATGAGAGAGATGTTCTCTTGAAAACTGCAGTTTCTGTGTTAAAAAAAAAACACACACACGAACTATGAGGTAAGACAAGAAGCGACACATTTATTCATAGAATATTTAAAATGTTCCAAGGTTGATAAAATTGACAGGTGATTCTTACTAGTTTTTTCAGTCATCAAGACAAATCTTGGATTGGAATTTCATTATCAGAACACATTTCAGCATAATTATCATTTAGAATTTTATTTTAATGTCCAGTGAACTATTGGGAACATTGTCAAAAAATCATGACAATAAATCATTCATTGCACCATTGCTACATACAAATTTTTTCATTTCAACCGTAGTCAAACAACGCCGTTTTAAATGGTGAATGATCTCTACCATTTTAAACCCCCTTTGTTGTTTTTCTTTTCTATTTTTTAAACAATCAAGATATATTGGTTGCTGTGGACTGTGCAAGTCCTTAAATTAAATTGTATTAAATTCAAATTTTTGTTCATATGTTAAATATGGGAAATAACATTATGAGGTTCGTAATTCGTAAATTAATGAGTAAGTTTTTACATCTTACCTCATATTTCAGTTTTCTTTAAACACAGGAACTAGTTTTCAATAGAAAAATCTGTTCTCATTTTCAACCGACCATTATGACTACCCGGCTTTTTTTGGGGAATCTCCATCAAATAACTTTGGCCATCTGGTGTGTGATTTGATGAATTTCGATATCATTTCACGTTGCAATCCTATTAAGCGTCAAACTTCATGGATCTAAATTTTTATCTGTTCTGAATATATATATCTTCTCTTCCAAATTGTCAATTCTAAAGGTTTTTCCAAATGTTTTAAAAGTTGGCCCTCTTTTTCAATTTTATGATTCTCCAATAAACTATGTGCTGCAATAGCTGATTTTTCAATTTCACCATTTTTAATATTTCTAAAATGTTCCTTTATGCGAGTGTCCAAATTCCTTTTTGTTTTTCCTATGTATACTTTATTACAGACTTTACAATTAATTTGATAAGTTCCAGATTTTTTGCTATCTGGGGTGTTCAATTTCTTATTAGTTATTAATAGATTACCAAAGCTAAATTTATTTATCGGTGCCAATGTAATATTGAATTTCTTGAAATTTGTTATGTATTTCAGGATGATAAGTAATTTTCTTAAATTGTTTTCCTTTCTTTGAATCAAATTGCAGGGTAGTTTATTCTTTTAATCTTTTTTGTTGTCTGAATTTCTTTAATTTATTTATGATTATTTCTTTTCCAAAACCATTTAAATTGGCTATGTTCAAAATGTGATTGTATTCTTTCTTAAAATCTTCTTCATTTAATGGAACATTTAATAATATATGTAATCTATGTATCAAACTGTTGAAAATCGCATGTTTATGCGCAATATGATTGAAACCTGAAGACTTTATATAATTGTCTATATGAGTATCTTTCTTATATATACTGAATTCAATTTTTCCTTGTAGTTCATTCCTTATCATGTAAATTGTCCAAAAATGGTATTTTGTTATTTTTTTCCAATTCCATAGTAAATTTTACAGATTCATCTTGAAGGTTGAGTAATTTCAATGCATCTTCAATATATTTAGAATGTATCACAGAGAAAATATTATCCACGTATCTAAACCAACATTTAAACATCCAGGGATATTCAAATTTTGTCATCAATTATTCTTGAACGACAAAAAAAAATCTATATTTTTTATTCACCATTCATTTAATTATCATTACCAGCATATGAAATTTGTGCACTCAAACTTCTTATATCCAGCATACATATATTCAAAAATACACACACACACATGAATTATATCAACCAATTATAAAAACTAGAAAATTTATGGTAAAAATTAATTTTGAATTTTTATCTAAACAAAATGCCAGTTTATTCAATATTCTATTTGAAAGTCACATTAAATAAAAATAAAAAGATAATACTATACTACAATATTATCTAAAAATATCTTTACATATTGGGAACTGAAACTGAAATAAATGCTTGTATATGCAAAATAAATGACAGTGATAACTACTGCCCATAATGTATGTAATGTAAAATTGGATGAGTGTGGCTCATGAATAAAAAAATAAATGCATGCATTGTGAATTGGTACTTACCCCTAGTTCTATAACTAGGGCATCTATAATGCTGCCAATTACAGTGATGAAGTCAAATGTATTCCAAGGGTCCTTGAAGAAATTCTGCAACCAATACATATAACTTTTGAAGTCACACAAGAAACGACAAAATATTTAATATTATCCTCAATTATTTGAGAATATTTTACTCTATTAGCATTCTTTTTTTTAAGAAGAATGTATCTTATTTTAATGAAATACATACAAAAGATATATTGGCAAATGAAATTAGGCCATTTAAGATAGATCAAACAGAATAAAATAGATTATTTTATACTGTAAGAGAACGGATACTCTAACTTAAACAACCATGTTTTCTAATGATACCAACCTAATAATATATCTTTCATATGCGTTCAATAAAACTGATGCATGATTCAAATGAATACCAACAGAGACCAGAATAGAGACAAGAATGAGACCAGATCAGATAGTAATCTTAGTTACATGCATTATATTTAAATTCCATATATTTGTCAAGAAGATTGTTTGGTTAGGGATAAGTTGTTTAGGTTTAAAGTGGGAATAAGGTGGTTAAGGAATGAGACACAAAAGATGAGGCATGCACAGACTCACTCTGCAATAGTAGCATGACCACCTCACACAATTGTATGACGAAGAAGAGATGCTGCAATATAACCACGGGTATTGATAACAAATTAAAAAAAGCAATTTGTGATATAACAGCCAAGATTATCTATCACAATCACCATATTCTACATCATGTGTTCATCAAATCATTAACAAATTCTGATTTTATCCAATAACTAAAAAAATTTATGCTAAGCATATTTTAATTTTTGATTTATTATTTAGATTTAGACTTTTAAATTGAATTTTTTACTTATATACTGCTCTTTCTCTTTTTAGAGTTTTATGTATCTGGAAACTTGGTTGGTAGATGTCTAAAATAACAATGACATACCATGTAAAACTCAAAAATCATTTAGCAATCTAATATACTAGTAGTGTCAAAATAAAGTGAACTGAAAGGCATATGTGGTCTAAGGAAAGTTACCAAAATCAATTTATTTTGAATTATTTTGTTATGTTTATGCACTAATTGTAAAATATGTAAAGGACTAAATGTTCTTGCATGGGCACAGTTCAGTACTTTATATCACAAGTTCAATCAAATAAAGCTTTGATTATAGTAATATGAATTACATAGTTTTATTATTATAATTCTTATTATTAGATCTTGGAATTTTAGGTTCTAAAAATCTTATTTTAGGTGCCTAAAATAAGTCCTGATTACATGCAAAATAGGTTCTAAAACTATATTTTAGTCAAATTCGGGTTTACTAATTTTATTAAGTTATGTAGATAGGAAATAACACTATGAGGTTTTTTAATATTGTTTATTTTTTATTATTTCACTCACCTCATACTTCATAATTCATAGCAGACCCAGGGTTTCTTCACATCTTTTGTGACATTCTCAATGCTGTGTCACGTTCACAACTGACGTCCAACGGCCTTCTATCCTACCGTCAGTTGGACGTCAGTTGTGAACGTGACACAGCATTGAGAATGTCACAAAAGATGTGAAGAAACCCTGGGTCTGCTATGAATTATGAAGTATGAGGTGAGTGAAATAATAAAAAATAAACAATTACTAATTTTAGTTTGCATGTATCAATTAAAAATACATTAATTATTATTATTTTGATTAACTGATAAAGTTTGAAATCTATGAAATTATATCAATTATATTAAATATGGTATATTATAAAATAATTATTAAATAATGACTTTTATTCTTGGTTTATTGTATTTAAAATTGTAAAAAACAGAAAAATAGTAAGTAGTTTAATACATTAAATCCTCAGAGCTAAGTACCATACTTTAAAGGGAAATGTGAAACAACATTAATACACCTGTTTGTTGGAAAATTCACAGAATATAATTTTTCTATCCAATGTGAAACGGGGAAACTCATGTATCCACTGTTTAATTAAAAACAAGTTCGAAGCTAGAACTTTTGGCATGTTGCAATATTCTTACAGAATGAAATTAAGAGTTTTGCTTCCAGCCGGTCAATGGACAGCAGCCCGCATAGTGACACACACACACACACTATGGGGGTGTTTTCAAAGAATTCAGGAGTTTAATATAGCATCCAGTGATCTGGTTTCCAGAAAGATCTTCCAGAGTGTGATAACTGTTTTACAGCTTCTCACTTAAAAGCCAGATTTTGTTTGAAAAGTATTTCAAGAACACCCTGTTCAAGATAATGAAAACAAATATGTAAATAGTTTAGTTTCTTGGAATGAAATAAAGATTTTTTATTCAATTTAGTGATGAAATATAGGCAAAAATAGGTTCTAACATTAATTTAGGCATTTTTAGGCTCTACAGGACCACCATTTTTATCTTATCAATATATGAAACATATAAATACAACTTCATTTTATGTTACCTCTTCAGGAACAAAATAGGTTTTTGCCTAAAATCTGAGGTCTACTTATTATTAATGTTGTATTAATTTTAAGATAAATGATATATCACTATTATTATTATTATTATTATCACAATTGGACATTTTTTTGTAGACTTTAACATTCCTTACAGGACAACAACATAAAACCAAAATGATGATATTATTATTTCCATCATCATCATTACCACCACCACCATCAGTAGCAGTATCACACTAGTGCTGTCAATATTATAGTAAAGTAAAGTGATCCCACAACAGGCCCTGAGGCCCTTGGGGTAGTAGAAGGTTAAGGCTCCCACTTTTTCTAGACAATCGGCACTTGATGTCAGCCGGGTTGTCAGCCCTGCGTGACGGCCACCTTTACCCCAGAACAAGCGTCTGGTACTCATTTCCGTTAGAAGCTGAGTCGACCCCAGGGCCATAGTGCCGCCAGAGGGTTTGGGTCAGTTTAAAAATCCTGACCCCAACGGGACTTGAACCCTCGACACTCCGGCTTGTAGCTCAGTGCCTTAACCACTACGCTACGGCGTGTCCCCCAGCTGTCAATATTATACTGTATATAATATATATATGAAAGAGATATTTATTTACTCAATTATATTATTTTTATTAATATTAATATACACTAAAATGTAATGAATTTAATGTAATAACTTGTTTATCCTGATCAAGCATTTTTATAAAATTCATGAACCTGAATCTACTTTTAATAAAAATATAAGTGGGAAGTGAAAAAAGTCCTGAATACAATTAGGCTGTCACACAGGAACTGCATAAATTAAGGAAATTCCTCTATAAGTCGAATTTATGGTCCAATTTTGTAGCTTTATGGATTATATATTTCTTTTATTAATTAAAACATACATATCTAGTTATGATGCAAAAAAAAAAAAGATGGCTAGAGTTAAATTACAGTTTTCAGATAGTCACCCTACGACTAATACTCCAATTTTGCCCATTTTTTTTAGAATACTTTTCAATGGCACACACCAAGTTTTGTTGTAAACAACTGAAAATTGCAGCCAGTAGAACAATTTTTAAATTTTCACTTCAGGTGAATTTTCTCTTCAAATAGACTAAATTTGGGGTTATCAAACTCAACTTTATTTTTTTTAAATTTATTGCATAACATGATTTTGGTTTTGAAAAAAAAAAGTGGCTACTAGAGTGTTAACATTTATATATATATATATATATATATATTGTAATGGTCATTTTTGGCATCTACTGAGTAGGATTGATGAAGATTTGTAGAATTAAAAAAAAATTTTTTTTCATGAGAACAATCTCAATAGCTAAAATATTAAGGGTTTTCTTTGTACTTTAATTTTTTATTCTTATCAGAAATTAACTTTCTTCCCTCATTATATTAATGGATTATTTTCAATAATTATTAGTAGAGGCCTAGACCAATTATGTTATTAAAAATAACTATTGTTAGTGTTTTCCAAACTTCATATTATCTTACTCTGTTGTTACTATCTAATATCTTTATATTAGAATATCTGTTAAGCAAATAAATTACTTAGCATAAACATAATAAATAAAACATTTTCATATATTACCAAAGCAAATAATATATTCTATTTATGAAATTAAACATGTGAGTTGTAAAATGTCAACAATATTATGTCTGAGCCATCATTTATCAATACAATTCACCTTTTTTAGATTTGTTATTTTAAACAGGAACAAATGAATCAGGTAATATCAGATATACTTTCATAGGAAACTTAGGTAATTAGGCAATAAAATGACTAGATTAAAATAAAAGGGAATGTTTCATTGCCTTAGGGTCTCTTCTGTAAATTATTATGTGGATCAAAAAGGAAAATGACGAAAATCAATGTATTGAAATATATGTAATATACTAGAATAATATAGAATTTGCCCACTCTTTAAAAAGGAATTTTAGTAATGAGAGGTATTTTATATAAAATAATTAAGTACTGTGGACAGTTCGGTTACAAGGTATTTTGTAAATCACAATTAAATTTATCAAACTAAGAAGTTACATAACATTTATAATAACAATGATGGTAAAGAGAAAAATTTCTGCCTGAATCGAACCTCATTTATACTATTTGAAGAAAAAATGTATGCCTAAACTGTGATTTGAACCCAAGGTTTTGTGTACCAGTGTGCTGCCACTGAATTACTTACGCATCTCAATTTAAACACAAAATTTTCTTTCTCTTACATAATCCTTGTATGCCAAAGGCAATAAATCTTCAGTCCACAAGCCATCTAGCATGTGGGGATTGTATAAGAGAGAGAAAATTTTGTTTAAATTGAGATGCCTAAGTAGCTCAGTGGCAGAGTGCTGGTGTACAAAACCAGAGATCTTAGGTTCAAATCCTAGTTTAGGTATAAATGTTTCTCTTCAAATATAATTTGTCCTTCAGTGAGAAGTGATACATTAAAAAATTATATATTTATATATTCCTACCTAAAATTTGTAAATTAAATTGTATTTACGGAGTAAATTTAATGACTATTGTAATAGTAACATTTTCTGTAAAACTTACTTTATAGTAAGAAGTTTTTGTTATTGATTATAAAATTCTGATTTCAGAAAAAAATTAAGGACTATAGCATAAAATACTTTACGGGAACAATTAATAGTTTAAAAATAGGCTACCATTCTTTAATATAAGAAGATTAATAAATATGACTGTAGAGAATTTTAAAATTAAAAAAAATATCATCAAAATCTCATTTCCGATTAACTTTTTTTCCTAAAATGATAATTTAGATATTAATTATCATGGTCTAGTTTGCTAATAATCTTAATTCACAATTTATTAAAAAATCTCCAAATATAAAACTTTTAAGTAGCCTAGAAAATAAATTTCTAAAATTGAATAACAGTTCAAATTATCATCTTCTTTCACTGATTAAGCTATTCCATTATGTAGACATGTCTCACCCCTCAATAAAAATGTTAATGGAAGTATTGAGGAACAAATAATGGTATTTTCATATAAGGATCTGTTATTTAAAAAAGTTGTGTTATCTGAGTAAATTCACCAATATAATAAATGGATCCATATTTCTTGCATTATTTTTATGAAACAGTATGAATAATAAATAATTTTTACGAGATTTTTTTAAAGTAAATTTTACAAAAATATATTACTATAAACTGTAATGGAAGAATTTGTTTTTATTAATATAATACATTGTTGATATGGCAAAATTGATTGTGATGGATAATCAAACAATTATCAGATGCAATTTCATATATAATACAATCTGATATCAAGACTTTTAATAAATTCTTGATATTCAAATGTGGCTGCAGCTGTTAAAAGCAAAAACACTAATTCAGTGCAACTGGAAGCTGCAGCAGCCTTATTGTTCAGATTCAGTGGAGCACATCAAATAGTGGATACTATTCAACAATTTCTTGGAAGCAATTAAAATAGTATTCTATTGGTTCGAGCAAAGGAAGAGTGAGAGACAAATAAATGGAATAAAATTTAACATGAATACATTTATATTATTTTTCCAAAATGTTCAAATTAAGGAAAAATAATATTATAAACAAAGATCTCCTTGAAAGAACATTGTAGATCACAAATTTAGGAATATAACTATATATGAAAATACAATAGGAAATAACATTATGATGTTTTACTTAATAAGTTTTGTCTGTTTTATTCTTACTTCATATGTTTCAAGGCATGTTAGCCTCATCTTCAGTAGTTACAGACTGTAACTGAGTCTGTAACTACTGAAGATGAGGCTAACATGCCTTGAAACACATGCCCAACAGAAACAATAATACGAGATAATAATAAAACAGACAAAACTAATTATTATTATTATTATGTTGGATTTTCAATAAACAAAAGTGTGGTACATGATACCAAACATGTTTTAAGTCAATGTTATGTAAATATAAATTTATACACCACATTGAAAGAGAAATCATATTTTGAAGAGAAAATTTTAGAATTTTTTAAAAATTTATATCTGGTTACAAGTCAGACCTGCTTGTGGTTGTAATGTTATTAATTTTGAAAATAATGTTGTACTGCTACATGTAGGCTCGATATGTTAATAAAAGTGTGATACATAATATTCTTCAAGAGAGATATTTTATTATCATGCATCCATAATTATTATTTAAAACTATTTTTATTAACTTTTTAAATATTTATGAAAACTCAATAAGAATAGTAAAAGTAATTGCTTCCAAATTAAAAAAAAATTCTAAAACATACAATACTTAATCATAATCATGTTTTGATTATGATTAACATCATAATAATTTTAAAATGTGATAAATAGTGGCAGTCATTATTTTGTATTTAAGAAATGGAATTATGAAATTTGGGGGATGTAATAAAAAAATGAGAAAAAATAATTAATTTAAATTTTTAGATTTGTAGAACTTGCATTCAATATTCTTGCAATATAAGCATGTACACATATCTTAGACTTAGATAAAAAAAGAATCACAACACAGAATAATTAATAATTGATATTCATGACAAAATGTTTTAATAACTGATTTTTAATTTGATCTTATATCTATTACTATATTTATACAAGCATTATGTGATAAAGCCATAATCAATGTTTTTTTTAATTCATATTTCAAATGCTTCATAATATTGTAATCTAGCAGCAATAAACATTAATGTCAACTGCAAGATATGTTTAATTGCTAGATAAAGTTTAATAACAAATCAAATTTTAAAGCTGAACACTAAACAACAAAACTTTCGCTGAGAAAGTCTGATATAAAGCATAGAGGAATGGAAAATATATACAATAGTTCTATAAGTCTGTAGATATTAATAAAGCAATGAGAGTTACAAAATGCAAAAGGTAAATTATAGTTATTCTTTAATCACTGGATTATAATGAATGCCTTTTGAATGAGAAAATAACATTTTTAATATGTTGTATGCTGTCTGATACCCAACAAATAAAATAAATTAGTTTTATATTTGTGAATTTCTAATGGTTTTAATTTTTTTTTCCTTACTTGTGGAATAATTCAAATAATTAAATCTCACAAAGAAGAAGAAGAAGAAGAAGAAGAAGAAGAAGAAGAAGAAGATGATGATGATGAAGAAGAACAAGAACAAAGCACCTAAGTAATACAATTAATTACTACTTTTTATCAATGTTCCATATTCATCTAGCTGATATATATATATATATATAGATAAAAGTGCAGACTATGAATAATAATGTTATGATAATAATGTTATGATAATTATAGTGATGAAGTGAAATTTCTTTAACAGATACCAGAACTTTAATAAATCACAATAGAATTGCTTAGAATTAATATTCAAATTACTTATTCCTGCACCACACAACTATTATTGTTTTACACTATACCTGTCTGTCACTATTCAGAACTCTTTTTTTTTAGTTTTAAGAAAGATTTTTAGAATAAAAAATGCATTATGTAGCAATAATAACATTTAGTGTTATTAATTCAGCTACTGATTCAGGTAAACTTGAGCTGCAGATTGACACAGTTTATCCAAACATTCACCTTATGCTTTAACATCAAGATAATATCACAGTTTAGGATCCTTAAGTATAAATATTAATCTGTGTGTTTGTAATGTGTTTTATTAAATATGGCAAATAGCATGTGGATAATTATGTTGGCCAGATCTTATTCAGGGGTTATTTGAGCCTCGTGGGTACCCGGCATTTGTCTTCCAGGAAAGGCAAATTTATGTATGAGCGATTTTGAATGTAAAATCACTAAAGCACATCCCACAATGTTTAAATTTTGGAGCAGATATGTAGATGATATAATTTGTATTGTAAAAGAAAAACATGTAGAAGATTCCCTAAAACTGTTAAATTTACAGAGTTACAAACATCAAATTTACCAAAGAAATAGAAGAAAATAAACAAATACCTTTTTTGGATCTTAAATTGGTCAGAAACAAAGAAAAAAGAAAATCTGAATTTGGGATTCATAGGAAAGAAACTCGTATGGAAAATTTTATAAAATCAACAGGGTTCAATCCAACTGGACATAAATTAGCAGCCTTTAATAGTTTAACTCATAGATTGGTAAACTTACCCTTAAACGAAGAAGATTTCAAACATGAGAAAAAACACAAAATCAAAGTAGCAAGAGAAAACAGGTTTGATGAAAAAATGGTACATAAAAGGATAGAAAAGTATAAAAAAACAAAAAATGATAAACAGAAGTACTCTTGAAAAAGAAGAACCACCTATGAAAAAATATAGGAAATTCACATATCACCCTTGGGTACACAATAAATTCCAAAATATATTTGAGAAGTTTAATATGAAATTAGCACCGAAAAATAACTACAGTTTAAATAAACCAATAAAAACCCACAAATATGAAAAAAACTGATAAAAATAAAAAGTCAGGAATATATCAAATTGAATGCATGGGTTGTGAAAAGATATATATAGGAAAAACAAAAAGAAACCTAAAAATTAGAACCAAAGAACACATAAGAAATATTAAAAATGGGGAAATAGAAAATCTGCAGTTGCTGCTCATGTTTGGTCTGAAAAACATAATATAAATTCAGATACTAAATTATTAAAACAGTTAGAAAATACAAAAGAGCTGACTATTTGGGAAAAAAAATTATATTCAGAAGAACAAAAACAGAGTTATGAATTTTGAAATACCGATGGAGCGTGATCTTGTTTGGAGGTTCTTTGGCCAACTACAGGATGGAGCTGACATCGACATCCAGGTTGTGCAACAGAATAATAATAATGAGAATGTTCACACATTGTGTATTGTTTTGTTTTATTTGTCCCGTGCATATTCACTTATGGATTTCTTTCTGTTTTTACACAATGTGATGTGGTATTGGTCACATCTTTCCTTGCACATCTCGCATACGCATGTGTCTTCTGGTACGTGATATGTCTTCTTGGTGCATATTCTCTGGCGGAAACCGTGTACCGCCATCCTGGTCACCAGGTGTCGCAGCTCGTAGTTCGCCGACATCCAGTTGTTGTTTGCCATCGCCTCTGTGGAGTAGAATTCGTCCCAGATCTCGTCTGATCTCGTCTTGTTTCTCCTTCTGTTATGTAGTACCTTTGCTGCTGCCTCTGTTGTGGGTAACAAGAATTTCAGCATCAGGTCTTGAAGCAGGAATGTTTCTCTAGCCATCACATATGACAGCCTGGACGGGGTATATTTTGATAACCCCATCACTCTCTTTAGGTATCTATCTGGCTTTCAGATTTTCCAGGCTCTCCAGCTGTCTTTCCGTTAGCCGTTCCCATATTATTTCCAGTCCATACGTTGCCGCCAGTAATATCTTGGCCTCGAATAGTCTCATTGCTGTTTTGAGTGATAGGGCTTGTATGTTCTTTATATCGTTTATGGCCCTCACTGCTTCTATCAGTCTCCTTTTTATGTGTAATGTGAATGATTTCCCATTTGTTTGGATCGTGATCCCTAGATATTTATATGTGTTGATTTTCCTCAGTGGTTTTCCTTTGTAGTAAGATTTCTGTGTTTGCCTCTAGTCTACCTCCTTTCCGAAATATGACATATTCTGTCTTATCTTCATTTATAGTGAGTTTGTTTTCTTCTGCCCACACTTGGAGTGCATCCATCGCTTTCTGTAGCTCTAACCTATTGCTTGAGGCGATTGCCATATCATCTGCGTACATGTATACTGTCACCTGCTGTGTTTCTTTGTTTACTGCCTCTATGACATCATGTGTGAGTACATTAAAGAGTATCGGGCTGAGGGGATCACCCTGTAGTACCCGTTTGTTTGTGTTATCCAAGTGCAACATAAATCAAACCAGTCTGGAAAAGCTGACGATAAAATAGAATTGTTTTGAAACATGTCCAAGAACAAATCAACATTAATATTGAGGTAAGATGATCAGACTAAAAATAATATAATTAAAATAACCTCAAAATATCACTTCCTAAAATTAAATATTAATTAAAAGTACTTTAAATCCACTGTACAAACTTCACAGAAATCTCAGAAAAATATGTTTTAAAAACTGTTAAACTCCTTTAAACCAACACATTTAATTATCTCGAATACCAAGTTACATATGAAGAGGAAAAAGATTTTAGTCAAAAAATTATAAAATTTAACAGAGTAACAGGAATTATAAATAATATTTTCAAGCCAAACACAGTACAGCAATACACACAAACTAGAATTTATAAAACACTGGCCAGACCCATATTATGTTACGGCAGTGAGGCCTGGACAATTCGCAGTGTAGATGAACTAAGACTAACTGCAGCAGAAATGAAATTTATGAGACGTACTGCAGGTTACTCAAGAACAGACCACAAAAGGAATTCTGAGATTCTCAAAGAATTACAAACAGAATCAGTCATGGAATATGTACAAAAATACAGAAACAACTGGAAATCTCACGTAAGAAGAATGAGCAGAACAAGGATACCATGTCAAATTTTAAATTACCAGCCACCAGGATCTTTGGGCAGACCCTTCAAACGTTGGATTGAGACTGTAACAGACCACTAGGTATATCACATGAAAGGAAGAAGATGAAACTCATTTGAAAAATTTTGGACATGCTTACTGTTATGAATACATGTAGTGAACCGTTATCACATGATAAGAGTGATGTAAATGTGCAGATAGAGTTATTATCAAACTTCAGGGTAGATTTTTACATTCTTAGGGCCACTATAATTAAAAAAATACTGAGAGAAGACTGTAACTGATTCTTTTAGAAAGTATTAGACTAATTTAAAATTAAAATAACATTAGAAGATTGGAGAAATGTATTTGAAGGAAGATTTCTTTTGGTTTTTCCCAGCTAAAAACTTATGCTTCGCTGCTAAATATGTATAAAATTCTATTATTACTTTATCAACTGTAGGTATGAGTAGCTATAATTTATTCTGAATATAATTTAACTATAATTGCTGAATATTTAGTCTGATTAGTACTATATTAATGAAATCAGAGTCATTACCTCACCAAGATCTTATATACAGACAGCTAAATGTTTAGATGAATAATTAAATGGGAAATATTAACAAACTTTAATTCAATCATATTACTGTTGATAAAGTAACTATAATCATGTGATAATGAAACATGTTTAGGATAGGGACCTATATACAAATGGCTACTTTAGAACTAAAAAAAAAATTGTGGTAAATCCCTTATTTCAGAAAATTGTAGAGAAAAAATAGTATACTAATTAGTTGAGTTAGAAAGAAACAAATCTATCATGTAAAATAATTTAACATTTTGTCATGAATTAAAAAATGAAGACCTGAAACCAAAATCTGAAGTTGTGCAAATGATTTCAGGTTTTCAATAAGTGCTGTATTAAATAACAAAGTGACTCCCACACATAGTCCAATTCCAGCACTTACCCAGTGTTGGTTCTCAGTTGACGTAATACCAGCATTTTCTAGATGAGCTATAATACATGTTGCAATGCTATACCACTCATTACCTCGGGGACACACTCTCACACATACACATCGACTTTGATATGTAACACTTTCTTATTCTTCCCAACAAATCAAATTCTTTCCTGGTCCAAGGTATAGTCCTCATTATATCCTGATAGAATATAATCTATTAAATTTTAATTACCAGATGTATTAATTTTTTATACTGTAGTAAAACTTAGCATCACTCAAATTTTAATTTGTAAAAATGTTTGTAAATTATAAGGAGAGGCTTGGAAATCCATTATAGGCTCAGAAGCCTGACTTCGGTGTCTGAAAAATTCAAAGTCTATTGGTAGAAATTTCTCAACTATAAGGGAGTAGCAATTCTCTATGTCTAAATTAAGGTGAATAAGTTTTAAATCTTAGCTTTCTGCAAGTGAATTTTAGTTGTTTTTCTTTATATATAATTTTCCTACACTTTTACTATGCAAATTTTTAATACTGTACATTTTCATTTTTATTTGTTGATTTTTTATCTCTACAATTGGTAACTACTGTATTTCTTATCGGGCACTGTTCTGTAAGTATATGATTTGGATTTTAAAATTCACTGACCTGGACCAGATTTGAGCAAGGAATCACTGAGGCCATTGGTGTGCAGATATTCTGATCATATTTTTATTTTTTTAATAACATATAATTTCGATCAATTAAATTTAAATTATCTAAAATTTTATGTAAATGAATGTTACTTCTAAATCTATGTACATTGAAGTAGAATGGATCTAAATTTTTGTCATGTGATCATGATTGCATGGAAGAAAAGGCCACATTGCCTTAATTAAGCTAATTAAATAAATAAACATATAAATATACACTAACGTGTTAAAGAAAGAATGGCACTGCTGACTCAGAATTTAGGTTGCAGATCTGGATTCAAAGTACATGCAATTTTCACTTTTAATTAAGAGTATAAGCCAATTAGTGCCATTGCAAAAAATTAAAAAAATTAAAATAGTAATGCATTTCTAAAAACATGATCATTAATTTCAATATTCTATATTGATAAAATAAAATTAGATAGAATTAATTGAATCATTTGAAGCAGTCAATTGCTGAAATATAATATATTTGATGTGATTGTATTTAATTTTAATCAGTCTTATGTTTTCACAAGGTAAAAATCAAATTTAAAATCTGCTTAATAAACAAGCTGTTACTTTATTCCATAAGTATATAAACCATGATTAACTGTGCACTATAAGATATTATTAGTTATCCTCAAGAGCATCAGGTAAAAAACATAATGCTAGAATGTTAGAAAAAAATTTACTTAGATGGAAGAAGAAAGATGGAATACCATTATACTGTTACTTTATTCTACAAATAAACAGATCATAACTGTATATCCATGTATATAAGATCAACATAAAGTGTATAAAAGAAAAGAACACTGATATTTTAATTTTTATTATTAAAACATTTTCATGTTATTCTATAAAATAACGGTAAGCAATAATAGTAAAGCAAGGGACCATGAATATTTTATCAAAGAGGAAGGGGACATTTTTTATTTCATCTTATTTTTAGATGCTTTAACATCATGGTCAAATAACATCTTAGGATCTTTAGGTGTAACCATTAGTCTGCATATTTCCACTGTGTATTTGCAATGTGTTTTTTAAAGGCAAACATCATATGGATTATTATAATGATCAGCATTTCTGACTACTGTTCATGAGGTCCCGGGTTTGATTCCCAGTCAAACCATAGGAATTTTTCCTTAAAGGTAATTATTCCTGTGGTTGCCCATGGTCTGAAATTTAGATTAAGTTTAGGTTAAGAACTCTCCTGGTGCTTCATTATCGTTCATCGCCCATCATATCATCGGGGTAAAGTAACTCTACCTTCTAGGTGCCCCAACTTCAGAAGTGGGTTACAATTAAGCCAATGCTAGGAGAGAACACCAGAAATGTTGAAATGACAACCTGGGACATAAAAAAAAGGATGACTAGATGGGTGCTAGGGGGTTATTTAAAGTTTCCCGAATTTTATTTTATAGGTGAGGAAAAATCCCAAAAAACCTCACCTATGAAACTTGTACCGGGTAAGGGATCAAACCTGGGCCTGTTGCATCTGAGGCAACAATGTTACCTTTAGACTACAGCATTAGATAGGGACATATCTTAAAAAACTGTAAGTTTCAATTATATGTATAATAATCATTGAAGAAAAGAAGCCAATCATGTAAGACAAGTAAATAATTTTGAATACATGTTAAAAATTTTATAATGCAGGACTGTTTCACAAATTTCTAAATAATTTAAAATTACAACATTCCTCTTACAATTCTTTTGAGTAAATCTATAATCTAAGTAAAAAAAAATCAATTATGTTGAAGATAAAGAGGTAAACATTGGTGTGGAAACAAGGACTCACTTTCTATAATACTAAGTTGTTGAATTTGATTTGATATGCATAAATACAGGAAGAATAAGAATTGTTGGACATATCAACGTATTTCAACAAATTTAACTCACCATTTTCTCTAGTCACACATGAATTCAACTTTAAAAACCCTCCCTCAATAACAACATTTCTCTCCTAATCCTGAAGTTAATAAGAAATTAAGCTAAACTCAATATGTTACATAGTGTTTATATGTGATAATTATCCCATAAATTGTAAGAGAATATAAGATGTGTGTGTCCCCAATACTGCAAAAAAGCCATGTAAATTAAATGTAAAATAATAAATAATATGTTATAAATTGAGCAAATAAAAAAAAAATAAACTGAAGTTCTACAACCCAAACCTCTTTTTTTAAGTGGCCCAACTTAGAGACAGCCTGAAGACATGCATATGATGGGAGCCAATATCTTCAATTTAAATTATATTACATGTGTGGTAAACTAGACCACTCTTAAAAAGTACAGAGAAAAACCTCTTTTTAAATAAAACTACAACACAGGAAAATATAGATCATAGCCATCAGAAAGACAAAGTATTTATATTAAAAAAAGAATACCATTTAAGTATATATGACACCTAAGTCACTGATGTAAATTGTTTGATGTTCTTCATAACTGAATATATAGAATGTTATACAGGGTTTTTCATAAGTAGAGAGCGGATTCCTATGACATGTCTTATATTATTTCTATCTTTATTCTGAGTTTCAAGTAAGTAAATAACATGTATGTAGACCTATTGAAAATTTAGTGATTTTTATTATCTTAAATGTCATATTTCTTATGCTTTCAGATTTTTGATCATATTTGTTCTAATTTCTGTAATAAAGTCATATTTTGGGGATTTTTATGAGTCATCAGTGAAGTTAAAATAACGAACATAATTATTTAAGTAATATGTTGTGACCCCATCTCATATTCTTTTTCTTAGACTAGTTTCGGGATTTTCTTTGGTTCCATCCTCAGAATTTTCATGACCATTGTTATGTCATATTGAAGTCACCTCTTGTTCCCTCTGTTGGTAGACTAAGAACCTTGAAATCAAATCATTTTCCCCAGAAATTTAAAAGATCATTAATTTCTCCTTTCTGTTTTTTTATGTATTTCTTTAGGGAAATAATAATTTTCCCCAGAAATTTCAGAGCTCCTTTCTGTTTTTTTAAATGTAGATTTTTCTCTAAAAAAAACAGAAAGGAGAAATCAATGAACTTTGAAATTCACGGAGGAAATGATTTGATTTTGACGTTCTTCAGTCTACCAACAGAGGGAGGCAACTGTTCAAGATGACATAACAATGGTCGTGAAAATACTGAGGATGGAACCAAAGAAGGTCCCAAAACTAGTCTAAAAAGAAGAAGAATATGAGGTGAGTTGATAATATTTTTTTAATACAATAGGAAGTAACATTAAGAGGTTAATAATTAAGATATTTGGTCTGTATATTCTTACTTTTTATGGTTGTTTTTGTTGAACACGTTTTACAAAAACAACCATAAGATATAAGAATATACAGACCAAATATCTTAATTAATTGATAAAATTTTACTTAAATAAATAATATCTCATAGTGTTAATTCCTAAAAAAGTTAACCAACATAATATATAAATATCACAATTGTAAGGTCACTTTTTTGAAGGTTGTTTTTTATTCTTGGAAATTCCATGAAAGACCAGATTGTTACACTTTCATTTATATGGTGAAAACTTGGAAAATGTATATGAATGAGCAAATGTATATTTACTAAATGATAAGTTTTTTTTGCCTTTTTGGATCATATTTAAACCCTTTTGGGTCATAAATTCATGTATATTTTTTTATTTTTTAGGTCATAGAAATCTGCCCCTTTTTTCATAAGTCATACAATAACACCAATAAAACAAAAAAGAACTTAAAAATGTTAATATTTTAAGAGAAGAATTTTACAAAAAATTAACAAAATTTGCAGCCATTATTCTGCATGGTGTGATATCATTGACAACATTTTTAAATGTCAACCTATTTGGTTTTTTATGAAATATAACTTATTTTATTTAGTTACATGAAAAGTGTTATCAGTTTCATATCAGTTTTTTGTGGCTATGGGAAAAGTTTGATTGTTTTGTTTAGAGAATTCCATCCTTTGGTGTCTTGTACCCGAATTCCAAATTGTACAATCAGGTACCAAAAATATGATGTTCCTCCTCATTTTGCTCTCCAGATTTGAGAATAACTAGACAATTTTTTTCCATATAGATGGATTGGAAGAAGATGATTTATACAATGCCTGCAAGATAATTAGATTTCTCTCTACTTTACTACTTTTTATGGGATATTTGAAATGTAGAAAATTTGTTATGAGATCCAATAATGTGGAAGAATCAAAAAAGGAGGGTCAGGAAGAATCCAGAGATATGCCTCCAGCTGTAAATGAAAATGATAAAAAAGAATTCTAACTTCAACTTAGCCACTGCCAGAATGTAAATAGGAAGCATTTTAAACACATTTTAAATAATAAATTAATGAGTCATTTTAACATCTTACCTCATATTTCATGTTTTTTCAAACACGGTAACTATAGTTTTCAAATGATCTTGTCATTCATTTTCAACCGCCATTATGACTACCGGATATTCGTTGGAATCTCCCTCTATAAGATGTAAGATGTTAAAATGACTCATTAATTTATTAATTAAGAACCTCATAATGTGTTTCCCAATTTTAACTTTGAACATTTTAAATAGTCTGAAATGCATTTATTGTAGTAGTTATGTTAATTTTGAAGATAGCAAATACAACAAGACAACAATTAAACTGTTCCCATAGCAACAAAAAATTGAAAGAATATTTTTCATGCAACTAAAGAAAATAACTAGCTTTCAAAAAATAAGAAAAACAAATAGATTGTCAATACTAGTGAGTGGAGAACATATTTTAATCGACTCACCTCATACATTTTCAAACTTCTTTGATACCGACGGTTTCAGACAATATCATGTCCTTCATCAGTCATGGCGTCCACTCGATTAAAATATGTTCTCCACTCACTATTAATGATATAACCTCATAATGTTTACTTCCCAATATTAATTTAAATATAAATAGATTGTCATTTAAAAATATGACATAGATATCACACCATGTAGAATAATAGCTGAAAATTTTGTTACTTTTTGTAAAAATTTCTCTTAAAGTATTAAATTTGACATGTAGTAAATATTTTTAAAGAAGAGTTATTTATTGTTTATTGGTATTAAGCATTACTTATGAAAACCTCTATACACTGGACTTTACATACAACAAAATTAGTGAAAGGTATATTATTACCTCCAAGAAAGTTGTAATACTAACTATTCCTTTCACCTTTGAATTGTATAGTTGCCAGCTAAACAAACATTTATGGAAATTATTAAATAGTACTAAAACATGCAACCAATAGTTAAAGATATAATTTTAATGTTTTCACTTTTTATGTAATGGTAGATTAAATAAAGACATTCTTATCGTAACTACCTGAATATAGGTGATCATACACTATAAATTAATAAGGCATATTTATATTTTTAAACAACCTAAATGCTAAACATATTTTCATAAAACATAAATTGTGGCACATTTAGCAATGTTAAACTCTAAGTAATATAATATTTTATGTCAAATAACTTTTTTGTTAGATATCACAGTGTTGTCGTTCTAGCCATTTGAAGTGTGAATGTCCAGGATATCAATACGTTTTACTACAGTTAAGATTTTCCTTAGGTGATTAAGAGAAAAATAAAAAAAAATCTTTTGTCCTCGATTGAAAAATTACTAGTACTTTAATTGTAATTACTGCCAAAATCAATGTTTTCTATTAAAAAAAGAAGAAATATATCCTTTTTTTCTAGGCCTTGAAGTTTGATGGAGGATATAAATACAAATATCCATATATTCTCAGTCAATTAGATAAGGAGGTGAAGTTATGGCCCTGTGACTTTCGTTTTCAGGAAATGTTTTAATATTCATTTTAAGGAAAGACACTTGATGTAAATGAGTAAAGAAATATCTCCACCTCTCTGCTACCTGGAATTGATCCGGAGCCATCTAGACCAATGTCAGATCTCTTGATGACTCATTGATTTTTGAAGTGAATAAAATACATAGTGTTATTGACATACATGGAATTAAATACCATAATATAAAATAAATTACTAATGTGTATTATATAAATGAGTTTTTGAATCATATTGTGAGTATAGTGAATCTTATAATAAATATGTTAAAACAGATAGGCAGAAAATTATATTGTTTACCCCAATATAATAAATAGTTATGAATGAGTTGGAGAAAATTCTTTAACATCTCACCTCATTAAGTCTTCATGATACCAGTTTCAAAAGTATAATTTTACCTCAAACTCCAGTTGAAGTTTGACTGAAGATGGAAGTAAAATTATACTTTTGAAACCGGTATTGTGAAGACACACAACTTTATGAGGTGAGATGTTAAAGCATTTTCTCCAACTCATTCATAAATGTAAATACCTCATAGTGTTACCTCCCACTTTGATTTTGATTAAAAAATAATAAACATTCTCTATCTTCTAGTAGAAAAAAGATAAAAATTTAATCAGGTATTTTACCATGAATTTAATTATCTGCATTTTTAATAAAGGCAAAATTACCTTCCAGGCTTTAAAAAATCATCCAACACAGTTAGTTATTTCTTCCAGGCATTTGGTCGCATCTGCAGTAGTGGTTAGAAAATAATTTATCAAAACTAGTCATACTTTATATAACTATTTACCCCAAGTTCCTGTTTAAATATGTAACAAAAGCTTATGACACATTTCTATATAATTATCTAAACATCAATTTATTGATTTCTCATGTTGTTTCATCAATGATGAGACCCAATAATATTCAATATGAAAGAAATGAGATTTCTACTGTTCATTTTGCAAATGTGTTTTGAATTTGTTATGACTGATTTATTTCTGCTTAGTTTGTATAGATAGACCATACAACACAAATGTAACTGGTTAGAGAGGATTTCAAAATAAATAATTCTGACAAGAATTTAATGATCTCCAATGTAAGTAGTAGTTGTTAAGAATTTTAGAAAAAAATATCCCAGGCTATTAGAGATTTACTTGAGATAATAACGAACTTCACAATATTTGGTCACACAATACAACAAAATGCCTATCCATCCAAGTAAATGATTTAATTATTATCAACATCCATTATGCTCCATTCATCAGATATCATCTATAAATAATTTTACTAAAACTCTATATAATTTTCATTATATAATTATGATACTTTAACATTCTTACATAAAATTAATTATTTTGAGATTCTCTTACAACCAATTTTATTAGTGAAATTTATAGTTTATTAACATTTTATGATAAAATCAAATGTTTGTACTGAAGATGAGACCGTAATTGTCTTGAAATCGCGATCTACTTAGAAGATTTATATGAGGAGAGGTAGAAACCATTTGATTTTATCATAAATTAAACCTCATAGTGATTAATTCCTGTAAAAGTTAAATTAACATTTTCCTACAGCATTAAATTTTTATTTTTCAGATTCCTCCTCAGGATGTGCAATAATATGCAAAATTCCAAGTAATCAGAGTTGATTGTAGATAAGACATACATCCTGTATTAACTGTATTAGTAGATACATTTATTATAAATAAGTAATGATAGATCTATATGAACATTTTAAAATGTTAAGTTATGTAGGTAGGAAATAACACTATGAGGTTTATTTTAATTTTGTTGAGTTGTTTCTTGACTCACCTCATACTTCTTAACTCCCTCGCAGATCCGGATTTCTTCACTGTATTTGTGACATTCTCAATGCTGTATCACGTTCACAACTGATGTCCAATGGTTTCCTCAACGTCAGTTGTGAACGTGATACAGCATTGAGAATGTCACAAATACAGTGAAGAAATCCGGATTTGCAAGGGAGTTAAGAAGTCAAGAAACAACTCAACAAAATTTTAAAATGTGTTCAAAAATCTAAAATTCTTTAGGAGAAACAATATGATTTATATATATATATATATATATATATATATATATATATATATAGGAATCTATTAATTCATATGAAATAAACATATATTAGGGGCAGAATATATATTTTTAAAATTATAGCTCCGACCATCCCTACAGCTCAATAACTTTAACTAAAACAGTAATAACTGTTATGTTGTTACCATTTTATTACCACCTGTATTTTAGTACTCATAAAAAAACAACCTTATCCAACTCTGAATTCCATACAAACATTTTTGCTTCCCATGATATATAATCCTATAATTTGCTCATATGGACAATAGGATGTTAATCTAGCAAAAAAGTAAAAATAAAGACTTTAGAAACAACATTTTGTTTGAGAATAATTATGCAATTTGCATAACTCAGCAAAACTCATATTCAATTATACTTTTTAAATATTAATCAATATAAGTTAGCTATGTCCTATCTTCCTGTGCTGTATATATGAGAAAATAATTGTGTATATAATTGATGTTATAATTGTAACATTTGAATGAATGATAAGGAAAACATATGACTTATGAAAAGCTAGAACTAAAATTATATTATTTATAGCTATTTATCTATTTTATGATCCATTCTAAGTACAAACTAGGAATATTAAATAGAGTATCAGCTAACTACATCTTCTAAACTAACAGAAAAAGAATTCACTTGACTCTGAGTAATTTTTCATTCGCATACAGTTTGTAGAAATTTTATGTCTTGAAAATATTAATCTTTGTTATTTAAATTATCTTGCGGAATTGTAGGAAATTTAATTTGATATATTCACTTGTAATGAATTATTGTAAAATAATAATTGAAATCAAATTAATTTTATAATTTTTCTTCTTCTGACATGTATCTTAATTATATTAAATCACAAAACTGCAATTAAGTTAAAATTCTCAATCTTGTTTTTTGTCAAAGTGCATAAAATATATGTGGCACATTTAAACAACTGCAACTGACATTTAAGAATAATGTTACCTAAGGCCTGATTTATTATTTTTACAATATTATAGAAAAAGAAAATTAACTGTCATGGAGTTTGGAGAAAATGAACTTTCATTCTCTTTTGTTGTTATAAACTATTAAAAATAATCTGTAATATATATATATATATCTCAAAGTATTTGGCAGAAGACATGAGTTTTTTTAGAATAAATATCACATGGGATATAAAATATTTTTAAAAATGGCATAAGATGAAAGCAGATATAAAAAATGTAATTTGAATATTTTCTCAAAATGACCACTAGCGCTCTACTTTTCAGGACTTATAAATAAATGAAAAATATATAAATAAATAAATGATATCTTATTGACTCTGCAATAAAACTTGTTCCAAAATCACTTGTTTAGAAACATAGTTGTCATTACATGGCAAGATATTTGATTTAATGATTCAAAACTGCCTCTATGAATATACGTATATATGTAGAATATGAGGTATACAAATAAGTTTAGTGCCTTTCCACCACAAACTCAACAAAAGGACCCAGAATTATCATCCTCGTAAACATCTTAATCTCTTCATAGGGCACCTCCATTAATTTCTTTTCAGCCACATCTTCACTTTCTTCCATATTTACCTTCTTTTATTATCCACAAATACTTTAGTTCTCATCTTTCTTTATTCCCTTGTAGGCTTCAATCTAAAGGAATACGTATTTTCAAATGCTTCATTATCTTTTTTAATAGTGTTCTTCAGTTTCCTTTTTCACTTTTTTTATTAAGATTTTTTTAGGTCTGTTATTTGGAATTATCCTGGCTATTTAATCTAATATTTTACCCACAACATGTTTTCAATAGTTTAGTTCATTATTGTGTTCTGTGTTTAAAAAAGTGAGTAACTTTTTTGCAAAATATCTAGCAATATTCATTCCTTTGATAACCTTTCTTTCGTATTGTTTCCTTCTGTGGAGTTCCCTTGGGACTGTGATATACAACATAATGTTTCAGGAATTTTATGAGATTTTCCTCTTATCCTTTTCTGTGTGACCACTGAAGAAATAAGCATTGTCAAATTATTAATAATTGTTTTAGGAGAAACTAGTTTTCTGTCCATGATTTTTGCCATTTAATGGCAAATACTGATAATGATATTATGGCTAAACTTAGAGCAAAGTAGGATCACGGAAGTAAATAATTGTTCCATAATGAGTGAAGCTGTATCTCGTAAATTTATATTTACTCATGTAATTTTAATATTGGGATTGGCAAAGGATATAAATCATAGACATAAAGAAAATTTAATTTTATGAAAATGAGTACTATAATTCTCTTTATTTAAAGAAGGTTGAATACTACACATTGAAAATAATAAAATATACAAATATCCAAAGTGGAGATGGCTCACCACTAGACAAATGCACAGTTTTACTTTATGTCCTTTATTTCCTCTTCATTATGGGTGGATAACAATAATAACCATGTTTCAGAAGGGAGGTTTAAAAACATTAATTTGATATGATATTTTGCATATTGAAAACTACATGGGTGAAGAGAGCTTGGATTTTGATATGGAGTACAGAGATGTCATGTCTTCCATAACATTCGGAATTTCAATTTTAAAATTGTATCTATAGTCAGTAACTTTGTACAAATTCTCCACATTTTATACAATCATAATTCATCATAACATATCAGTTTATTGGGCTGAATGTTAAGTCTTCAAAAATGCTAAAAGATTAATAACAAAATGACATTAAACCTTTTCAACTAGGTGACGAAAAAAAGTATGGATACAAAAATACTTACAATTTTCATTTATAAGGAAATATCCATTAATGAACAAATTAGATGATGACATGAATCAAACTTGATTTATTAACAATACTATATTTTAATTTTAAAAGTTAGCAGTTCCAAGATAACAAAATTACAAAATTAATATCTCGGATGTCATAGAAAGAGATAAATTGTTAACAATGCCAAATTTGATTTAAATTAATTTAGAATTAGAATTAACATATATATAATTTAATTTAATTTAACTTAAAACAATTATTAATAATATGTTTATTTTTAACAATACTGGAACTTTTCTATATTCACTTTAATCTCTATGAGATAAATAAATAATTATCAATTGCTAAGAACACTTAAAATGTAATTAATGTATTACATTACTTAAATTTAACTTAAAAATGTGCTAGTGATATCGTATATTTATTTCTACACTAGTGAAAAGTTTTTAACGTCATAGAAAGGCTATCTCCCTTCATACCTGTTACTTGTATAAATCTTCATACACTCTTTCATGGCTTCAAGATTTTTTTTGTATGAAGGTGTTGCATCCACTTCTCAACCGTCTTTTAAAAGCATTTTCTTCATTTCCAACTATTTAAGGAGGTATCTTCTTTGGCTCTTTTTAGCATTCAATTTTATAGATTCTAGCTATGCTTTTTTTCTTTCTATTACATCATTTTCTACTACACTATGTCCGTTTAAGTATTTCTGAATTATTTTCTATAATATTTCAATTGCATATTTTATCAAATAATGTTTTCCTCCTTAAACAATTTTATTTCCCTGGTTCTTCATTGTATCATAATGATCGTGGAAAAATATTTTTTACAAATATAAGGGAAGCTTACAGGCTTTTCCCAGAAATATTAATTGGCAGTATTGCTGATAAAGCAAAATTATATATATATATATATATATATATAATTATCCTCAAAGACAGAATATTTTAAGTACTGGTACACTAATAAATTTCATTTGTAGGCAATAGCTAGTCAAACATTTGAACACAATATAAAAGTCTCAAAATATTGAAGGCAAAATCAAATCTTGTAATGCACTTTTAAAATGCTGTCTTCCTTTCTTTTCATTCATAGCTAGTCAAACATTTGAACACAATATAAAAGTCTCAAAATATTGAAGGCAAAATCAAATCTTGTAATGCACTTTTAAAATGCTGTCTTCTTTCTTTTTATTCTTATCTATATACACTTTAATAAATAATGTCATATCACATATAAAATCTTCAATTTTTTTCCCCTGTTGAATACACGAAGATGTCACATTTTCCATAACATATTTTTGAAAATATTATTTAATATTGTGATCTTCTTGATATGTTAATTTTATTTATGATTAACATTTTAATTAATAATGACAAGAATTAGAAAAAATAACCAGTTTTCATGGTTATTATTGATCATCACTGTTATCTTTTGGGTAGTGATTTAGTTCATACTCATAGTTATAAATTGCTTTTATCATTTATTCATTGATTCTATCAGAAGAATGTGTCATTTATAAAGGAACTTTTATAGGAATAAATCACTATGAGGTTTAATTTAAGATAAAATCAAATGTTTCATACCTCTCCTCATATTAATCTTCTACGTAGATAGCGATTTCGGGTTCATGGCGAACTCATCCTCTAATGACTAATGATATGTCGATTGGAAAAACCACTTCTTCTTTTTCTTCCCTCTATTGGTGGACCAATAAACCTCTGGATCAGGTCAGAATTCACATGAATTTCGAAGTTCATAAGTTTTTCTTTGTGTTTCTGAATGTGGATTTTTTCCCAAACCTGAGTTCCTTTTGTTTATCTATTTGTTTAATTAGACTAGCTTTTGATTCAATTAGATGTTTTTCAGACCAAGCAGAGCAGCTACTGATGACTTTTCCACTTCTCCATTTTTGACATTTCTAAGATGTTCTTTCACCCTTGTTTTTAAATTTCTTTTTGTTTTTCCTATATAAATTTTGTCACAAAAAACAAAAAGAAATTTGTAAACAAGGGTGAAAGAACATCTTAGAAATGACAAAAATGGAGAAGTGGAAAAGTCAGCACTAGCTGCTCATGCTTGGTCCAAAAAAAACATCTAATTGAATCAAAAGTTAGTCTAATTAAACAAATAGATAAACAAAAGGAACTCACGGTTGGGGAAAAATCCACATTCAGAAAAACTTATAAACTTCGAAATTCCTGTGAATTCTGAATCTGATCCAGAGGTTTATTGGTCCATCAACAGAGAGAAGAAAAAAGAAGAAGTGGTTCTTCCGATCGATATAACATCAGTCGGCAAAATGGTACTGAGGATGGGTTCGCCTTGAACCCGAAATCGCGATCTACTTAGAAGATTAATATGAGAAGAGGTATGAAATATTTGATTTTATCTATCATTTATAAAGGATTTAACAATATGTTCAATTACTTATTTTAGGAATTCACACTATGAGGTACTTTCATTTAGGTAAAATTTTATCACTCACCTCATATTGTTCTTCTTTTTTTAAGTTAAACTAGTTTTGGAACTTTAGACTTCAGTTCCATCTTCAGTATTTTCGTGACTGTTGTTCTGTCATCTTGAAGAGCTGTCTGGAAAGAAAGATGGCTCTAGATGACAGAAAAATGGTCACGAAAATACTGAAGATGGAACTGAACTCTAAAGTTTGAAAACTTGTTTAAATTTTTAAAAAAAGAAGAAAAGTATGAGATGAGTGATAAAATTTTACCTAGATATGATGAATACCTAGCATTATGATGAACAGGACGAAATATCCAAGATGTTATCAACAAGGATGTCTAACCAACATCATGAACAGGATCAATTGTTAATTATTTATAAAACAGCATCCATAAACATTTATTCTTCTAAATTCTTACAGTTTATAACCTTAAAAGTCATTTTCAGAAAATATGGTATTCGAATTACACTTATCTTTTTAGATTTACTATCATCTTATGTCCGTAGTGTAGTGGTTAAGGCACTGCACTATAAGCCAGAAGGTGAGGATTCGAGTCCCAGTGGGGTCAGGATTTTTAAACTGACCCAAACCCTCTGGCAGCACTATGGCCCTGGGGTCGACTCATTCTCTAATGAAAATGAGTACCAGATGCTTGTTCTGGGGGAAAAGTCAGCCATCATGCAGGGCTGACATCAAGTGCCAATTGTCAAGAAAAAGTGGGAGCCTTAACCTCCTACTACCCCAAGGGCCTCCTGAGGCCTGTAGTGGGATCACTTTACTTTATTTTTTAGTTTATCATCTTATGTTCTTAAATAATGCCATTTTATGATATGTTTAAAAAAGTTATACATAAAATCTTTAATATTCACGCTGTTGAAAGTTTCTTAATAAAGACTTTACATTCTTCATGGAATCATTATCTAATAACTTCTCAGGCCTTCAACCAATTGGAAAATGTTGCCAAATTGAATTTTCTGCAGCCATAAACTCTACTACCATAGTCCGATTTTTGGTGAATCAAATTCTAAATTGGAGATGAAGATATTACAACAAAGTATAAAAAAACTGTAATTTAAAAATCATGCTACTGAATTGATTCTATAATACTGTTAGTGATAATTTTGAGCAATACCAAATCTTAAGTCTCTTTGGAGATAAATATAAAATATATTTAGTCAATATCCTTTTATATTGAGCTTGACTCTGAATTCATATTAAAATGTGTGAAATATTTAATAATTCAGCAAACATTTTACAAAATCTTAAATTTTATTTGTAAATTTCAATTTTTAAGAAACTTGAGTAATTTCTGTCATTCATTTCAGTTTTATTTTATTAACTCACTAACTCACTGGCACTTTGATCCCTTAGCTTCATGGCCATGTGTGCGTATACACACCCATATCCTGATCTAATATTTTCAAGTCCTTCTCTGTATAATTCATGGTTAATGTTATTCTCCTTTCTCATACTTGGTCTATTTATGGGAGCTTCCTCTCTGGATTTTCTACAGGAAGTATCCATGCCCCTCTTTCATTTCCTCCATTCATGTCACATGTCCTACCCACTGAAGTCTAAGAGACTTAATTTTTTTTATTACATTGGGTTTTGCTTAAATATTTTTATTTTATTGCTTAAACTTATTTAAAGATCAAGTGAATTCTATATGAAGTAATACTTTAATATAAGATGCTAAACAGGAAACATCACTAATCACAATAATTGAGTAACCTAATTAATTTTAAATTCTCCTCACTAATTACATTTTCTGAATCAATGCTCCACACTTTCAGAAATCTACACTTCTTCTACTGCTAAAATATTATAATTTCTAATTCAGTCTCTTCAGAATAATACAACCATGAACTTAACAAGTGTAATTAGGTATTCCTGTCATGTCCAAGGAAATATTTTAACTAGGCATACAATAATCTAATGTCAAATCTCTTTCAGACTAACTAATAAAGATTTGTGACACCCAGGCATCAAAACTGAAGAAGACTTTAACTAAAAGCAGTAACCATTAAAAATGTTTAAATTAAAAAAAAAAAATCATATATAATTTATCCGACTACATATTTTGAATGGAAAGGGAGCCAAGAGGAAGAAGTAAACTGGGGAGGAAAAAATTCTTACTACAACTACTTTTCTAAGAAATAGAACAATGGTAATTGGGAGGTTATTGGTTTGTTTCTGGTGTGAAAGGTAAATAACAGAATTTACAATGAGAATAATAAAATTCTTCTTTCTAGTGAAAAATAATCTGTTTAACATATACCAATTGTTATTTCAATTGGCTGTAATCATTTTGAAATCACAGGCTTGTAAAATTCGCAAGATTCATCACATGGATCCTATAGTTTAAAATCATTGGTACCACAAGGATTGAAACACACAAACAATATATAATTTTATGATCAGGTAATTATAATTTCCTTATCTTAGCTATATTTTCTAAAATAAATTTAAATTAAACTACAGCACAAGTTATAGGTCTACTTTTAAGAGCCACCTTTTAGACTGATTGATAGGTTATATCTCTTTATTAACCCATGGCAAGCCAGTTATAAATATTATTGTTACGTTTCCTCTCTAGGAATTTTTATAAAATTATATATGCACGTCATGTTAATGATTATCTCCGTATGTGATAGATTTGGAATAGCCAATTGCCCTTCAGCCAACTAATGGCCTGACACATCCACACATACCAATCATAGAGGTGAATGATCTTCAAGTCAATATAGAGGTGACATGTGATCAGCAAGTCAGGTCTCACATAAATATAAATATAATTTTATTAAAGTAAGGACCTAAACAATTTGCTTCGTTCCATATATGGCACAATAATTAATCACACAGCAGAACTTTAATTAGATTATAGGAGAATTTCATTAAAGATGTGAAGGGCAGGGAGAGACATTAAATAAACTTTTTATGTGTGAGAAATTAAGGATACAAAATAAAATGAATGGTTATTTGACCATTAATAAATTACTTTAAAAATATTGTAAAAATAAAACAGCATAAGAAAATAATTCTAAATTTTCTATTAAATATTCTACCAATAGTTTCATTTTCTTGATAAAATAAATTCTTATTTCAGTTTTTAATAAACAATTTCATAATACCTTCAAAGGAATATGATCTGCATCATAACCATAAAAAGTTTAAAATACATTCTCCAACGAATGTAAGAAATCATGCTGTGTGTGTGAATATATATTTTATGAATTACTTGATTCCAAATACTGTGTTTTCCAAAGTATTATATATAAAGATATGATTGCTATACAAAAGAATCATAAATTCACCATGTCATTTTGCATAATGACACCCTGTTAGCAGCATGAGTGTAGTGTTTTTACAAAATGACAACAAAGCAGCAGTCTGGGCCGTTTTACTTCTACGAAAAGTCTGTGTCTGGTACCTCTTACCTCCGTATGTTAGAAGTTGTTTCCACTACTAAATGCTAATACTGGGAATTGAGTCTTTCAAGAAGAAGAGTGGTAACTCCATGACGGAAGTGGTTAGACACTTACTCTCCACCTCTGGGTCCCAAGTTGGCAACTAGGTTAATTCATTTGGAGTTCATGATGGACAAACTGGAGCCGGGGGAAGTTTTTCTCGGAATTTCACCTATATTCCCCTACCAAAAATTTCATTCCACCAATTCTCCATACTTATGTCATCTATTTAGTTCCATTTCATTGCATCTACCACTGTAATTGTGTGACAGGCCTGGTCAGTCAGCATTCTTAATATCACAAATCACCAACAAGAGTACTGCCATCTAATCTCATCATTCGAGCTGGCATTATGTCGGACATGAGCAGAGGGTTTACATTACTTTTAATAAGAAGGAGTATCTCTACCATTGTATCAACAATAATCTTTGCTATCTATATAGTGAATTGGGTATGTTGAAGTAAGTGAATTAGTTTTCTTTGCTTGTCCCACGTCATCTGATTGATGTTACATAACTTCTTCCATTGGGAATACATTAAGGACTTTGTTTACATATCTACAACAACACTGCTAGAATTTAGGGTATACATTAATGCTTACTAAGGTGACCATTGACAAGGGGAATGGTAAAAAAATGTAGGTACATAACTCAACCATTACACAGATGTTTCTTGTGTGAGCAGAGGAGAACATATATATTTGTAGAGTAGTTGTAAGGCTTGATGTGATAGTAATTAAATTAATCAGAATTTACACTTCACCTTATATATTTGTATAAACTTTGGATCGGTTTCAAAAGGAATCCCTTTCATTGATAACTGACATCTGACTGTTGATTTGACGGTTATTCTCCCCTGTGTTGGTTGACCAATAGACTTCCAAATTAAATCTTTCCCTATTTCAAAATTCATAATTTTGTTCTTGTGTTTCTGAGTGTAAATCTTCTCCCAGACTAAGGGCCGCATGCAAATACATTAGTCTCTACTCAAATTACTTCCAATCACTGGTGAGCTGACTTTCCGTGAGCAAGTGCAAAGATCGAATTAACTACCCACTAACTGATCATGCATGAAAGTCTTCATTTTCGTAATATTGGCAAGAAATTACCCAGAATTCTCAGCGATAAAACCACTTCCGTTATTTTTGTCTGCTAGAGGAATGCATTTACGCTTGTGTCCCACAAATATATGACAATGTCTGCATAGTGCAATATTATGCCGATTCTCCTGTTCTTCCAGTTGAATTCTTTGGTACAGTCTATCAAATTCCTCTTCTCTGCATATACCGAAAACATGATCAAAGTCTTCAAAGTCCGACATCTTGGATAAAGCAGCAAGGTACGCGGCAAGGTTTCAAACTACATCAGTTTGCTCATGATTCGTTTCTCTGCTAAGCCACCTTGTCAGGTAGCTTAGGAATTTCAACAATTATTATCGCATGAACAGATTTTTGAGTATGCAAAAACGTATTTGGATGCAACTTTCTCAGCAGAGTACAGGCAGAGAACGACTTTTACGGTCTAATGTGTTCATAGATTCGAGCCTAAGAGTTATTTGGATTTATCTAATTGTTTCAATAATTTTGATTTTACTTCAATTCTGTGTCTTTCTAACCAAATGTGAGCAGCTACAGTAGACATTTCTATTTCCCCATTTTTTTTTTACATTTATAAGGCGTTCCTTCATTCTAGTATTAAAGTTTATTTTTGTTTTTGCTATGTATATTTTTTCATCACAATCTCCACATTTTAGCTGATAAATTGCTGATTTCATGTGATGAATTTGTCCATTTCTCTGCACTTACTAGATTTAATACTTTTTAAGAAAATTGGCTTTCTAATATTATGAAAATAAAATTGATTATTTGGTGTTGGGTTACAAGACCCATATTGCATTTTCCAGTGTACAAGACATTCTATGTGTAAGATGCACCTAAAATATTTAATACAATATTCTAGAAAAAACATAAATGTGTGTTTTATGAAACATTATGACTTTTAAAATCTCTTATGTCATGCTTGAAGATTACATGGATTGCTTGCGTATGAATAATTTTTGTTGAAATGGCAATTCCATTTTGTCAATTTTCTTGCACCCATTTCAAAACTTCAATCTTTAGTTCTGGCTACTTCACAGTTTTCCCACGGTTATGCATGCTTTCCTTCATGCAAAATCTCCTGATTACGCCAAGTTCTAATAATTTTTTCTGTAAGTAGAGATCCAAAAATCTTTCAGCTTCTCTATTTCTACATTCTTCTGCATATTTTACAACATGCAATTTGTAATTTGAAGAATATGAATGTCTTCTGCTTTTTCCATCCTTAAAAACTATGGAAAAATACTAAAGTGGGACACAATATATCTCAACATGTTAACTCAATACTGATAAACATCAGCAAGAATCTTGAATAGGAAACCCTGATCTTAGCCAATAACATGCTAGAAGTCACATGAAAGTCATGTGCTTACTTGATTGTACCATTAACCACTTACAAAGATCTTGGAAGATAAAAGGGAGTGTGTACAATTCTGAAAAGAGGATGACAATCTTTACCTTCGTTCATATAACATGCATCCCAATTTTAAGACACATTTTTAAAGTAAAAATAATGTGTCTTCTATATCAGAAAATAATGTATAGCCATCCATGAGAAATTAATCCAAAAGCATTTGTTCATTTAATCTTATCTGTGACAACATGTGTAAGTAACGTTGAGCAACATTTCACTTATTAGTAGAGCCTGGATATATATGCACTAAAAACTTTTGAAATATGCATGAAAATATTCCTTAAAATTGGTAGAATATGCAGTAAAAATAAAACAAGAAATAAGTAATTTTATTCACTAAACTATTTTCAGAATATAGCATATGCAATCATGAGACTTCTATGTTTTCTGGTGACAAATTGTGTCTATTGACTGTTAAAATGAGTTTATCTGTCAAGAATGATTGGACAATATTTGTAAACTAGCAACAATGATTCGGAACATTTATTTGACAAAGATACTGTATTTCCACTCAAGTATTGACTAACTGATTGAATCTTCTTTAGGCCTGGGTTCGAATTCAATACCATTTCTAACTTGCATTTAATAATCTCTCCAATTTCACATGGAGCAGAATTCAATGAACATATTGCCTCCTGAACAAGTTGAAGTCATGAAGGATTGCACCACGAGACTCTAAGCTCTCAATATCTTTTGAAATTGAAGAAAAATATTTATTTATTTATCTAGTGGCTGGTATTGTGGTCATAAGACAATCAACCTAAAAAGAAAATAACAAAATAACAAACAGCAAATAAACAGTTAACATAAAATCAATTATGGTCGAAGTTTCTGTGTGTGACTGCAGGTCAGGGCATGTTGTAAGGTGATGTCGGTCCATATCTATGTTGTTGCATAATACACAGGATGGTGTTTGCATTATCCCAAGACGAAAAAATGTTTTGCCAGCAACAAGTCATGCCCCATTGCTATGCAGAACAATGCAATTGTGGTTTTTTAGGGTTGTCTGGTGTTTGAAGAATTGTTTTTCTCCAGGATTTATTAGCTGTTCTGGAAGCTATTTTATTTAGGTGTTGTGCATTGTATAGTTCTTTTATTGTAACTTTTGCAGTCTGGAATGCCATTGGTTTTTGGTAGGTAAGTGGAAGCATCGGCCGCGGTGGACTAGTGGTTATGCTCCTTGCCTCTAGTCCCGAGTGTCGCGGGTTCAAACCCGGCCAGGGTCAATGAATTTTTTTAGGATGGAAAAATCCAAGGAGCAAGTCCTCCGGGAGGGACTTTAAGCCATGGGTCCCGAGTCTGAAGATTTTCAGGCTTGTAAAAGATTCTTAAGCCTGAATGAAAAGGCCTCTAAGCAAAATTTACCGAATTTTCCCGTCCTAGTACTACCTTGGTTTCCTAGATGTCAGTATGAGGCAGAACGCTGACCACGGACCACTCAAATGACATCTATACAAAAACAAGTGTAACTAAATTAGCATGGTTCAAGTTCTACCCTGTAGGGGGAGAGCGCCTAATTCTCTATTAAGGGAAACATGGACTTACAAAATACAAGAAGAAGTGGAAGCATAGCTCTCTTCTTAGCCAAATAATCTGCTTGTTCATTTCCATATATAGAACAATGTCCAGGTATCCATTGTAGAGCTACTATTTTGTTGTGGCCTGCAAGTTCTTTCAGAAGATCTTGGTTATGTTTTATTTCGATAGAATAGGGCCAGAAGGTTTCATCAAGTGATTGTAGAAAAATATGGATGAATGTAATTTACATTTGTCATAAAGTAAAATGTTAAAATATATACCTTTTGACAGGTGTCATCATCCTCAACTGTGTTAAAACTTTCAAACACACGTTTTAACATAGTTGAGGACAGGTGGCACCTACTAAAAGGTATATATTTTAACATTTTACTTTATGACTATTTACCTCAACAAAATATAATATGAATTTTATTAGTTTTGAATTTACATCTGATAAACTGTATCACTTTCAAACACTACTTTTGCTTCTTGGATATATGCATACTCATCTATATCTTCAATTCTTGCAACCACTTCTTTTTTCTTGATTAATTTTTTCTGACAAAAAGAAATTGCCGATAATCACATACCCCACCTAGTTAGTACAGGTTCAGCTGGTAGAGGAACCTCGGGCAAGCAATCCTTGTAAAATTGGACATAAGCTAGTGCTTTCAGAAACAGTTTTTTTCCACTTGCCATTAAACTGTCAACAGCTGGAAATTCTGCATTATTTTTTTCTGCAATATGGTGTAATCTGTGTGCTAAACGGGTTAAATTTATAAGGTATGGATAAAACACTTGGAGGGCCTTCCCTGCTTTCAACATATAAGAGCATTTACAAACATCTTACAGAAATTAGCCTCCATTTCAGATGGCACAGAAAATCATTTACAAATTATATGGTTGGTTTTCTCTAGCACTCTACAAGCAAGAAGATGAAGTTTGCTGGCTTCATCTTCATATAACTTATGAACTATAAAATTTACTATGTATCGGTCACATGAATCTGATCTCTTCCACCGATATCCAATGCAGTCAGAATGTCAGAATGGATTGACTGTAGAGTAGAGTCATACAGTGAAGGAAGATTACTTTTCTGAGAGTTGATTCATCCGGGATTTTTTTATTTACACAATCTCGCAACTGGAATTCCCTACCACAAGAAATAAGGGGTTGCCGGACATTGGCATCTTTTAAAAGAAATCTAAATTTATAGTTGCTCTAAACTCGACTTCATTATTATCCAGTGTAAGATATATATATTAATTGGTGTTTCCCATATAATGTATCATATTTATATTATTATTATTATTATTATGTCCCGCGCCGTAGCCGAGCGGTTAAGGCAGGAAGCCTTGGCGCAGAGCTACGGGACTTGCGCTGGTTCGAGTCTCCATGGGGGAAGAAATTTTCTCATGGTATTTCGGCCAGTATGGGACCGGTGCCCACCCAGCATCGTGAGGCAATTGGGTAGCTACAATAAGTAGCGGCTCCAGGTTGAGGAACCAGCTATAACGGCTGGGGGACTCGACATGCTAACCACATGTCACCCCTACACTGGCTGTTGATCATCTACCTCTGTGATTGACACATGTGGATGTGAAGGGCCAGCAGTCGGCTGGTAAAAGGGCAACCGCTGCAAAGTGGAAAGACCCTCAATCGGAAATCGGAATTATTATTATTATTATTATTATTGTATCATTATTGTTATTACCCTATAAAATGTTGTTTGTACATGACATTTACATTGCTACATTTATTGTATCTTTAACTGTTTATAATTAGTATAGTGTATATCTATATTTGTCGAATATTTATTTGTATTTGTGCTGGTTGAGTGGAAGAGAGGGCCTTATGGCCTTAACTCTGCCAGAATAAATAAAGTATTATTATTATTATTATATTTCTTCAGAAATGATCACAGAACTGAATTTTTCAATTTGTTCCATGGAATGCTGCTGCATAATAAAACTTTACAAAGATCACTTGAAAATGTATTAATAGAAGACTTGAGTTTGACTCATGTATAAAACAGATGTTGTGGTGTGTTATTTTTCTTTCTCTCCTTAGCTGTAAATGTGTGCATTCATTCTTGGATGAAATTCACTATGAAATTTCTTTTCACATTTTACTTCCCTAGAGAAAACTTTATAGTACTACTTACAAAAACTGCATGTCTGACATGGAACTACAAGTTTGGGATTCATATAAGGACATCATCGAGAAGTTTCTGTGCAATGTTAAAGATGATCAATATGAGATAATTGTAAAAAACCATGCTCGAAAAGTTCAGGGCACTGGGATGTAATATGAGCTTGAGGTTGCACTTCCTCCACTCTCATCTTTAACATTTCCCAGAGAATTTAGGAGCACTAAGTGATTATCATGGTAAGAGATTCCATCAAGACATATGAGACAAAAACGAGGTATCAGGGTCGATGGACCATCTATTGAGTAGTCATTATTACTTAATACCCGCTGCTGTTTTAAATATCTACTTGTCCATTTTTTATGCATTTTCAAAGAAGAGTGCCATACTCAAGAGATTTCTTTCAAGACTAATGCTCTGTGACTACCGTCTGCTGTGGTAATAATGGTAAAGTCACAAAATGATAAAACAGTTATCCCATCTACATAAAAAAGTTGTACTTCAATGGATTCTGGACCATTGTGGAGTGACAGGCAATGAAATAGCCGATTTTCTGGCTAAGAAGGGTGCAAAATTGTTTCAAACCCAACTTCTACTCCAGTTTCCTTTCACTCTATCAAAAGAATTATCTCAAATAAACATATCAATAAACTTAGAGAAGAATACACCACCAAAACATCTGGAAAGGAATGGGAAAATCTACAAGCTTATGACATTACTACATTACAAAGAAAATCTGCAGTAGCAACATTCAGACTGCTAACGGGACATGACTGCCTGAATAAACACCTACACAGACTTGGCATAACAGATTCACCTAAATGCCCTTTTTTGCAATTTAAATGAAGATATGGAAAGAAACCATCTCCTCCATTGTCCAGCTTTTGTAGAAGAGACCAGCCTTCCTGCTAAATATTGGAGTGCAAGAGAGCGAATGATTTCATTATCAAGTGTTCGACATTAGATACCAACCAACCAACCAACCAACCAACAAACCATAATGGTAAAGAAATGCAGAGTGATACCACCTTTTCCCTATCAAAATAACCAAGCTATCTGCTTTTATTGTATGAGTTGAAAATGGGAAATGTCAAGGGATATCCAAACCACAGGGGAAAAAAATTAATTAATGAAATTATTCTTATTTTCAATAATATAAGTTGAAATATGCTGTCATATGTAGAATATGCAATGATGTGAATAATGCTTAAAATAATAATAAGCAAGGTATCACACAATGAGCATGTTTTTTGTTCACTCTAAGTTTTACAGAAGTTTGTGAGCGATTTTTTTTTTTTTTGCACCACAATAAATGATATTGGTCACATTTTGACCCACACAGTTTGCACTTACACTTTTCTTCGGCTCGTGATATTTCTCTATCTGGCAAATCCGGTGATGGAAACCATGTACTGTAAATCTCATCATTGCGTGTCGCAAGTCATATCTGGCTTGCGTCCACTTCCTGTAGATCATTGCATCCATGGAGAAGAAATCCGGCCATATTTCTTGTTTCTTCTTGTTAAGTTCATTGTAGGCTTTGGTTTTATGGTAGAAACAGGTCTTGACATAGTTCCTCTACAACGATTTGTTCCTTTGCTAGCACGTATGTGAGACATGATGGAGTAAGTTTGGAGAGACTTAGTGATTTCTTGAGGAAGTTGGCTTTAACTTTTTCTATATCTTCCAGGTTTTTCTTTTTTAGGTATTCCCAAATAATCTCTAATCTGTAGGTTATGACTAGTGTGACTTATAGATAAACAGGGTGATGGTTGTACTCAGTGATAGTTTGCTTAGATTTTTATACTATTGGTATTTGTCCTGGCGCTAATGTTCGCTCTTTGATATGCAGATCATATATGTCTACTCGGCTTTTCAGTGTGATTACCAAATATTTGAAATGGGGGACATTTTGCAGTTGGTTATCCTTGTACATAATTAAGTCTCTTGCTGTGTTTCTGCCTCTTATTCTGAATGCCATTTTCACAATTTTTGTCTCATTTATTGATAGGTATTTTTTTTTCGGCCCAGGGTTATGAGTTTGTTGAAAGTAGTTTATGCATTTTCTAGGCTCTGAGATATAATTACCATGTCGCCTGCATAGGCATATATTTTTACATTTTCCATGGCTATTTCCCCTGGTATTTCAACAGTGGCTATTATGGGAAGTAAAGGACTTGAAATATGTATTTGCAAAAGCACATATAACGTTTTGAAAAATCCAGGCTCTACTAATTAGGATTTTATTATGTGGTTTGTAGCCAGGACAAAAGATACTAGTCTGAATGCTGAAGAAGAAGTTCATGCATTTGAGTTCATCAGTTCTTTGTGTCAATTATGAAGATATGACAGAGGACATATGTCACTGAATTTCAAACCTGCAATAGTGTCTTCTCCTCACTATTTAGTGGGATATTGTTGAAAATGTGAAAGTATAGTGTAGGATTCAACCATTGAATTCTCTCAGCTGTAAACTTCTGAATGTATCGTCAACAATAGTTTAAGCGAACACAAGTGAGCTCATGGGTGGATCTACAGTAAAGCTAGAAACCAGCTTTTACCTTCTTCTTCTTCCTTCCAAGTATTAGGCCAAGGCCTGTTACGATCCTATAGAAAATTTTCCCTCCAGCGTTTCATAGGATGGCCCAGTGATCTTCGTCCTCTTGGTATATAATTATAAACAGCTTTGGGGATCCGATTTGAACTCATTCATTCAAGATGGTGTTTTCAATTTAGTTGGTACTGTTTAATATATTCCAAAATTGGTGTCGTCTTCAATTCTTTTAAGATATCGGTGTTCCTTTTCCGATCCCATCTGGTGTAACCTGCTATTTTGCGCATGAATCTCATTTCCCAAGCCGTTATTCTGCTTTCATGTTGTCTTTTTAGTGTCCATGCTTCACTACCATAGGTCAACACTGGTCTAGCCAAAGTGTTATATAAACATAATCTGGTGTTTTTTTTTGTACAAGGGATGGTTTCATAACTTGATTAATAATTCCCAAACTTTTATTATAACTAGTAATTTTTTCAGGGATATCCTTTTCATCCCAGATAGAGAGATAATATCCTTTGGTAACCAAAAGTTTATTTCAGTGAAGTAGAATTATGTTATATGTACAATCATGAATTTATGCCTTTATTAACATTGAGAACCTCCACTCAGTAAACCACATAATCATTTGAGATTAGACTTTGGTATTGAATAATGTCATTTCGTAGCACAAAAATCAATTAAATAAAAATAGGTTAACAAGAATTCATATGGAGTGACACTATGAGTTAAATATCAATTGAATATACATAAAAATTGGAGACTTTACACCTCACCACATAAAATACGAGGGCGGATCGGAAGGTAACGCACAATAATTTTTTTCTGCCTTGTATTGCAGCTAGAATGTTGAAATTTCACAGAGATATAGTTTGAAGTTTTCACTACAGATGGTATTTTTTTCCCAGGTGCACCTCTTGCGGAGAAGCTTGAACTATGCAACAAAGATGGCGCGCATGCTACAGTCGTCCACCTGTGAGGATCGGAAAGTAACGCACAATAATTTTTTTTTTAAAAAGTTTAATAGTAAAAAAAGGAAAACAATCACAAATGAACTTACATCTTTTACCTACTTTTCGACATAGTCACCAACTTTCTCAACACATTTTTCCCGTCGTGTTGCGGGATTGCTGCTGTTGTCGGCCGGCCGGAGCGTGGCGAATCACTAAGGTTCACGCGTCCCTCTTGGAAGAATGTGCACCACCTGGAGACATTGCTACGGTCCATACAATCATCCCCATACACGCCACACATGTCCCTGTGAATTTCACTGGGTTTATGCCCTTTGGCCCACAAAAATCGAACAACACTTCTCTGTTCCTCACAGGTGGACGACTGTAGCATGCACGCCATCTTTGTTGCATAGTTCAAGCTTCTCTCGCAAGAGGTGCACCTGAGAAAAAAATACCATCTGTAGTGAAAACTTCAAACTATATCTCTGTGAAATTTCAACATTCTAGCTGCAATACCAAGGCAGAAAAAAATTATTGTGCGTTACTTTCCGATCCGCCCTCGTATGATCCTCTCATCTGCAAATGTTTCAGCGATCATTCCCATTTTCTATTAAATTCTGACTCCAGGTAAAAGGATCACATTTTATGAAGTGAGGTGTAGTTTCTGATTCATATTTATATTCATAAATGTGTTTTAACACCTTGACACATAGGAAAAGGCTGAACTGATCTTAAACTTTCTGGTAGTTCCATAGCTCTGGGGTCAACTCAGCCTCTAACTGAAATGAGTACCAGATTCATGTTCTGGGACTATTTAACTCATGCCCCAAATGAGAGTCAATGACCAATCACATTTCAATGATTTTTTATTTACAAGCAATCACAGTCTTTTTCACCTCAATTTTATCAGTTTAATTTTATCGCTGTAAAATCAAGCTCCTCCTTTTTGACATTCTGAATAGGTCATAGCATTATTTTGCAGTGACTGCATGTGGCTACCAGATTGTATATATAGTGCACGAATGTTGGAGATAATATAAAAACATTTGTAGCAATTGATACCACAAAAAAAAAAAACCACTGTTTGCACTTTCTTAAACATATTTTTTCCCAGGTAATAACGTTTCAGAAAAATATAATTGACATATTTACATCATAGGACATCAGAAATTAATTAATATACAGTTTGATGTGTTTCATTTTTTCTCCACTAGGGTGCATTCTTACAATATTGCGATCGTTTGGTAATAAATAATATGATCTGGTAGCAGTGAGTAGTAGTAGTGTAATGCCCATTAGCTTGGATGTGTTCCATTTGCTTTCTTGCTTCCCAATAGAGTCCTGCCAGAGTTCTTGTAGGTGACATCTTCAGAGCCTCACAGCTAGCAAGATGAGCTTTGTTCAGGGTAGTGTTATTGTCTTGGCACAGGATACAATTTGGAGAGTTGAAGATTCCAATTTTATGGAGGTGTGCTGCCAGGTAGTCATGGCCTGTTAACAGTCTGAATGTTGCTACTGCTTCGTGTCTTGGTTGTTCAGGTATTAAGTTTTTATTCTGCGAGATAGCTGCCCATGGTTTCTCATTACTTTGTGATTTGAAGTGCTCCATCAGTTCTTTCTGGAAGTTTCTTTTCATTATAATTTTTGCAGAATGGTAGGGCAGGGATTGATTTGTTTTCTGTAAAATTTTGGTGCCCTTTTTTGCTAAAAGTTCCACCATTTTATTTCCATGTACCCCACAATGAGAGGGGATCCATTGGAGCTGGATAATTTTATTTTGTTTGGTCAATAATCTTATGATCTTTTTTTTTCCAACACTTTTCTGGAGATTGGAGAGTTATATGTTGTTATAGATTGTATAGCTGATGTTGAATCACTTAGTACAACTGCTCTCTGAAATGTATTTATTCTGTAGAGGAGTTGTGTTAGTGCTAACTCTATTGCCTGAATTTCTCCATTGAAGTGTGTGTAATTTTTCCCTATTGCAACATAGAAGCTAAACAGTTTTGAGTAAATTCCAGCTCCAGCTCCGTCTTCTATTTCCATTCTGGATCCATCTGTATAGATATGTACCCATTGTGGTTCAGGATATAGACTGTGAATGGTTGCAGTGATAAACAAGTGAAACATAACATTTCTCATTTGTTTTCAAACATCACCATTTACATTAAATATATAAATATTTTAAAATAATTATATTTAAATAATGATTTGTGAGTAAACAGCTTAATTTTATTCGTTAAATAGTCCTAACAAATGCCACTCTTGATTTCCAAATTCTCTAGATAAATTGGAAATCACTCATGGCATTACTTACGATAAAAAAATCCATCATACAGCACTGACAGCCTTGTTGAGATCTCATGTAGATTGTCTAGAAAGGTTAGAGCCTTAACCACTTACTACTCCAAGGGCCCCCTAAGGTCTGTAATGGGGGGGGAGAAATTAGGTTTATTTTGATCACAGAAAGAAGCCATGTTTGAAAAAAAGATGTTCAGTAAATATAAACGTATAAAATATATAGTGTAATATTTTTTTTTGAGTGTGCGTATGAAATGTATATTAAAAGAAATTATCATTTGGTTGTCCACCGCTGTGGTCTCGAGGTAGCATGCTGCCTTGTCACGCAGCGGGCCCGGGTTCGATCCCCGGTCGGGGCAGTTTTTCTGGGTGAGGTTTTTATCGGGGTTTTTCCTCACCTGTAAGACAAATGTCAGGAAAACTTTAAGGCCCAAACGGTCCCCGAAATCATATGGCCATCATCCTTATCATCATCATCATCATCCTTCACCGGTGTGGAAAGCAACGGGAAGCTACCACACCTACACAATTCCCTAGTAAAACTGCAAGCATAGCATGAAAATGCTATGATTGCAGTGAAGGACCTGCCTTCGGGCAGAATTACTATGGATTACTATGGATCATTTGGTTAGATAGAATCAGAAGTCATGTGTTAAATTTATTTTTGTTAATTAAAAAATACAATGCATAATCTGTTGCAATACATTTTATTAAACAATGGACTACGTAGCTCTGAATGAAGTGCATTTCTAATTCTTCTTCTTCTTAAACTTAATTTGTAGGATTTTCATCCTGTTTATTTCCAAAATCACTCCTCGGAGGAAGACGTACTGGATGTACATTCACTGTCTATCCATCTCTTGGCTGGTCTTCCTCTTGTTCTTCTCCCATCTATTGGTCTATCTTCTTTAGCTCTTTTTGGAAGCCGGTTTTCTTCCATTCTTTCTATATGACCCTTCAAATATTTTCGTCTATCTATAATAAATTTGGTTATATCTTGAATATGGCATTTGTCCCTAATTCCTGTGTTGTGTATTTTATCAAATAATGTTTTCCCTTGAATAGTTCTTAAGATTTTCATTTTGCATGTGCTTATTATTTGTTTAGTTTTTGTTGTATCTGCTCCATATACGATAACTGGTCGAACTATCGTTTTGTATATGCGGGTTTTGCTTTCTATTGATATATGTTTGCTGCACCAAATTAAATCTTTCATATACCCTGATATTTGTGCTGCTTTATCAGCTTGTTTCTTTACTTATTTTATTAAATTTTTAGTGTTTGTTATTAATACACCTAAATAATTAAATTCTGACACTTGTTCTATAATTTTTCTTTCCACTTCTAATTTGCATCTTACTGGTTCTTTTGATATTGTTAAGCATTTTGTCTTATTCGTGTTAATTTGCATATTGTATTTTCTGGCATTTATATTGAATTGATGTAAAGATCTTTGTAAATTATCTTCAGATTCTGAAAGGAGAACGACATTATCTGCGACATTTTCTAACTATGTGTAAAAATAATCAGCTCCCAGTTCCTGTCCTATACTTTAATTCATATTTCTTTCGCAGGTCAACACTATTAGCAACTGAACTATTTAAATAACTAACTCACTGGCACTATCAAACCCATAGGTTCATGGCCATGTGGACATAAGCAAATACCCCAATGCAACCCAAGTTATATTTTTATGGTGAAAGATTATCACTCTTTCAACCAAGGTACTTTTTTTGTCTAGCTTACTGCCTTTGACCAGTCTGGGATGGATAACACTTTCAGCAGCAATGCTACAGCTGGCATAGCTCTTGGAATCATTTAATGACGCAAGCGACTCTACCAAACAAGGTAAAGATATCATGGAGGGAACTGAATCATTTACTGTTATTTTTGTATTCTACTTAAGTACCAAACTATAGTTTTATTAGAGCACAACTCTAGGGGAGTAAGAGTAAAACATTTAATATTCATATCTGTATGGGTAATAATTTGGAAAATACAGTTTTTAAGAAATGGCGGCCCATCTCTTCCAGTTTCACTGCTTTTTATTCTTTTAGTTACTCAAATAGTTCTGAAATTGAATGAATAATTTATAACAACCATATATATTCCCTCATAATGCTCTTGTTAGAACTATAAATTTATAATTAATAAATTAATTAAAAATAATTTTGATGTTGAGTGATTCCGGGTTCTGTGGCCGTGGTCCATAGTTGGTGTTGATACCAGACGTTTCGCCCTCAACTGCGGAGGGCATCTTCAGTGGCGAGTGCTTCTAGGCGTGTTTCCTGGTCGGAAGCTCTACTTAGAGTGAACGCTGCGGGTGTTGTATTGATACTAGTGGTGGGAGCAGGGTGAGCGGGCGTGGCTCTTGCTGATTGGCTAATGGTCGTCTCCTTGTTGTCCCTAGTGTTGATGCATTTATTTTCTAGTGTACGGTACCAGGCCTTAGACAGTTTAATACCTTCCTCTTTTCTGTTAATATTTTCCTTATGCTTGTGTATTTCTATAGCCTCTCGATATAATCTAGGGAAATAATAGGAAGTTGTGGCTAAAACTTGTGTATCATCGAATAGAATCTGGTGTCCATTCATAATGGCATGTTCTGCTACAGCCGATTTATCCATTTCTCCTTGTCTGCAGTTTCTTTTGTGTTCTGATAAACGGGTGGCTATACTTCTTTTTGTGGTCCCTATGTATGGTTTATCACACGAACAAGGAAGTCGATATACGCCGCAAGTGGAGAGAGGTGGCCGAGGATCCTTAGCTGAGCGAAGGCAGTCTTCTATTTTTCTTGTAGGTCTGTAAACTGTTTTTATGTTGTATTTTCGTAGGAGTTTTCCGATACGATCTGTGACTCTTTGTACATATGGTAAGTAGGCTATGCTGGTTGAGGGTGTGTTATCCATTCTGACGTGCTGTCTTCGTGGATGTATGGTTTGTCTTATTTCCTTGGATGTGTAGCCATTTTTCTGGAAACAATTGAACAGATGGTGTTGTTCTTGTTTAAGGTGTTGTGGTTGGCATAACTTAGTCGCTCTGTCGAACAGTGTCTTAATGACACCTCGCTTTTGTCTTGGATGGTGGTTAGAGTCTTTGTGCAGATATCGGTCTGTGTGTGTAGGTTTTCTGTAAACTGTATGTTGAATTTCCCCATTGCCAGTCCTTATTATTTGAACATCCAGGAAAGGAAGTCTTCCATTATCTTCTTTTTCCATAGTGAACTGTATTTTGTTGTGTCTGCTGTTAAGGTGTTGAAGGAAACGTTCCAATTCTTCACTGCCATGTCTCCATACTACGAATGTGTCATCAACATAGCGAAACCAATGTTCTGGAGACTTGGGAGCTGTTTTTAGTGCTTCTGTTTCGAATTTCTCCATGAAAAAATTCGCTACTACTGGGCTTAGAGGACTGCCCATGGCTACTCCGTCGGTCTGTTCATAGTAGCTGTTGTTCCATTGGAAGTAAGTAGTAGTTAGTACATGCCTGAATAAATTGGATAAATTGGATATTTCTTCTGTGAAAATCTGTCTAATGTAGTCCATGGTCTCATTTACTGGCACCATGGTGAAAAGGGAAACCACATCGAAGCTAACCAGTATATCTTGAGATGTTACGTTTATATTCCGTAGTCTCTCAATGAAATGTGTCGAGTCTCTGATGTAGCTGTCCGTTTTTCCAAGGAGTGGTTTCAGAAGTCCTGTAAGATGCTTTGCCAGTAAGTAGGTCGGAGAACCGATGGCACTGACAATTGGCCGGAGTGGAATGTTGTTCTTGTGTATTTTTGGAAGACCATAGAGTCTTGGAGGTTGAGCTTCGGATACGCGTAATTTCTTCTTAATTCCTTCTGGCAAGGACGATTGCTTGATAAGATTGTTGGTTTTTCGAAGAATACCGGATGTAGGGTCTCGCTTGATAGGTTTGTATATATCTGGTGTCAGAATCTCTATTATTTTCTCTTTGTATTCATGTGTATTCATAACAACTGTAGAGTTTCCTTTATCGGCTGGTAAAATAGTGATATTATTATCATTATTTAAAGTTTTTAGCGCTAGTCTCTCCTTCTTAGTTAAATTGCTTTTCGGTGGTTGGGCGCGACGGAGTATTCTTGCAGCTTCATAACGAATTTCATCAGTTGTTTGCAAGGGGAGATTCTTGATGCTTGCCTCGATGTTAGAGATAATGTCCTCTACAGGTATTGATGTGGGTGTGATAGCGTAGTTGCCTCCTTTTGATAGTACAGATGTTTCTTCAGTTGAGAGCGTGCGTGATGACAGGTTTGTTACGGTATGTTGTAGACCGACTGATTGCTGTAAGGGTCGCGATTGCATTTTTAGAAAGTCAAATTTCTTCATCTGCGTTCTAGTAGACTTTACCATGGTTGCTTCACTTGAGTTGTATGTAATGCTGTCGATCTTGTTCCAATCTTGGTAAGGAATGCTGTTACTGATTGTTATGTGAAGTGTAAAGAGTTTTGCGTCGTTGGTTGCTAACTCCTTCCGTGTTTGTTGGATCCGTTCTCTGAGTAGAGCACGTTCAGTACGGTCGTATATGCGATGGGCTTTTTTAGATCTAAAAGTCCTCCGTTGTTGCAGGAATTTGGGTATATATCCAGCGTCTCTGCACCGTAGTAAAAAAGTATAAGATGATAGTAATTGGGATTTCTTCTTCCGGAGTGTCTCCAGGTGTCGAATACGTAAATAACTTTCCTCCCCGTAGAGGCGTTTAATAGTTGAATGCAGGCTTTCACGGCCGGTAATCATGATGTTGAGTGATTCCGGGTTCTGTGGCCGTGGTCCATAGTTGGTGTTGATACCAGACGTTTCGCCCTCAACTGCGGAGGGCATCTTCAGTGGCGAGTGCTTCTAGGCGGTGTTTCCTGGTCGGAAGCTCTACTTAGAGTGAACGCTGCGGGTGTTGTATTGATACTAGTGGTGGGAGCAGGGTGAGCGGGCGTGGCTCTTGCTGATTGGCTAATGGTCGTCTCCTTGTTGTCCCTAGTGTTGATGCATTTATTTTCTAGTGTACGGTACCAGGCCTTAGACAGTTTAATACCTTCCTCTTTTCTGTTAATATTTTCCTTATGCTTGTGTATTTCTATAGCCTCTCGATATAATCTAGGGAAATAATAGGAAGTTGTGGCTAAAACTTGTGTATCATCGAATAGAATCTGGTGTCCATTCATAATGGCATGTTCTGCTACAGCCGATTTATCCATTTCTCCTTGTCTGCAGTTTCTTTTGTGTTCTGATAAACGGGTGGCTATACTTCTTTTTGTGGTCCCTATGTATGGTTTACCACACGAACAAGGAAGTCGATATACGCCGCAAGTGGAGAGAGGTGGCCGAGGATCCTTAGCTGAGCGAAGGCAGTCTTCTATTTTTCTTGTAGGTCTGTAAACTGTTTTTATGTTGTATTTTCGTAGGAGTTTTCCGATACGATCTGTGACTCTTTGTACATATGGTAAGTAGGCTATGCTGGTTGAGGGTGTGTTATCCATTCTGACGTGCTGTCTTCGTGGATGTATGGTTTGTCTTATTTCCTTGGATGTGTAGCCATTTTTCTGGAAACAATTGAACAGATGGTGTTGTTCTTGTTTAAGGTGTTGTGGTTGGCATAATAAGGACTGGCAATGGGGAAATTCAACATACAGTTTACAGAAAACCTACACACACAGACCGATATCTGCACAAAGACTCTAACCACCATCCAAGACAAAAGCGAGGTGTCATTAAGACACTGTTCGACAGAGCGACTAAGTTATGCCAACCACAACACCTTAAACAAGAACAACACCATCTGTTCAATTGTTTCCAGAAAAATGGCTACACATCCAAGGAAATAAGACAAACCATACATCCACGAAGACAGCACGTCAGAATGGATAACACACCCTCAACCAGCATAGCCTACTTACCATATGTACAAAGAGTCACAGATCGTATCGGAAAACTCCTACGAAAATACAACATAAAAACAGTTTACAGACCTACAAGAAAAATAGAAGACTGCCTTCGCTCAGCTAAGGATCCTCGGCCACCTCTCTCCACTTGCGGCGTATATCGACTTCCTTGTTCGTGTGGTACCATACATAGGGACCACAAAAAGAAGTATAGCCACCCGTTTATCAGAACACAAAAGAAACTGCAGACAAGGAGAAATGGATAAATCGGCTGTAGCAGAACATGCCATTATGAATGGACATCAGATTCTATTCGATGATACACAAGTTTTAGCCACAACTTCCTATTATTTCCCTAGATTATATCGAGAGGCTATAGAAATACACAGCATAAGGAAAATATTAACAGAAAAGAGGAAGGTTTAAACTGTCTAAGGCCTGGTACCGTACACTAGAAAATAAATGCATCAACACTAGGGACAACAAGGAGACGACCATTAGCCAATCAGCAAGAGCCATGCCCGCTCACCCTGCTCCCACCACTAGTATCAATACAACACCCGCAGCGTTCACTCTAAGTAGAGCTTCCGACCAGGAAACACGCCTAGAAGCACTCGCCACTGAAGATGCCCTCCGCAGTTGAGGGCGAAACGTCTGGTATCAACACCAACTATGGACCACGGCCACAGAACCCGGAATCACTCAACATCATGATTACCGGCCGTGAAAGCCTGCATTCAACTATTAAACGCCTCTACGGGGAGGAAAGTTATTTACGTATTCGACACCTGGAGACACTCCGGAAGAAGAAATCCCAATTACTATCATCTTATACTTTTTTACTACGGTGCAGAGACGCTGGATATATACCCAAATTCCTGCAACAACGGAGGACTTTTAGATCTAAAAAAGCCCATCGCATATACGACCGTACTGAACGTGCTCTACTCAGAGAACGGATCCAACAAACACGGAAGGAGTTAGCAACCAACGACGCAAAACTCTTTACACTTCACATAACAATCAGTAACAGCATTCCTTACCAAGATTGGAACAAGATCGACAGCATTACATACAACTCAAGTGAAGCAACCATGGTAAAGTCTACTAGAACGCAGATGAAGAAATTTGACTTTCTAAAAATGCAATCGCGACCCTTACAGCAATCAGTCGGTCTACAACATACCGTAACAAACCTGTCATCACGCACGCTCTCAACTGAAGAAACATCTGTACTATCAAAAGGAGGCAACTACGCTATCACACCCACATCAATACCTGTAGAGGACATTATCTCTAACATCGAGGCAAGCATCAAGAATCTCCCCTTGCAAACAACTGATGAAATTCGTTATGAAGCTGCAAGAATACTCCGTCGCGCCCAACCACCGAAAAGCAATTTAACTAAGAAGGAGAGACTAGCGCTAAAAACTTTAAATAATGATAATAATATCACTATTTTACCAGCCGATAAAGGAAACTCTACAGTTGTTATGAATACACATGAATACAAAGAGAAAATAATAGAGATTCTGACACCAGATATATACAAACCTATCAAGCGAGACCCTACATCCGGTATTCTTCGAAAAACCAACCAATCTTATCAAGCAATCGTCCTTGCCAGAAGGAATTAAGAAGAAATTACGCGTATCCGAAGCTCAACCTCCAAGACTCTATGGTCTTCCAAAAATACACAAGAACAACATTCCACTCCGGCCAATTGTCAGTGCCATCGGTTCTCCGACCTACTTACTGGCAAAGCATCTTACAGGACTTCTGAAACCACTCCTTGGAAAAACGGACAGCTACATCAGAGACTCGACACATTTCATTGAGAGACTACGGAATATAAACGTAACATCTCAAGATATACTGGTTAGCTTCGATGTGGTTTCCCTTTTCACCATGGTGCCAGTAAATGAGACCATGGACTACATTAGACAGATTTTCACAGAAGAAATATCCAATTTATTCAGGCATGTACTAACTACTACTTACTTCCAATGGAACAACAGCTACTATGAACAGACCGACGGAGTAGCCATGGGCAGTCCTCTAAGCCCAGTAGTAGCGAATTTTTTCATGGAGAAATTCGAAACAGAAGCACTAAAAACAGCTCCCAAGTCTCCAGAACATTGGTTTCGCTATGTTGATGACACATTCGTAGTATGGAGACATGGCAGTGAAGAATTGGAACGTTTCCTTCAACACCTTAACAGCAGACACAACAAAATACAGTTCACTATGGAAAAAGAAGATAATGGAAGACTTCCTTTCCTGGATGTTCAAATAATAAGGACTGGCAATGGGGAAATTCAACATACAGTTTACAGAAAACCTACACACACAGACCGATATCTGCACAAAGACTCTAACCACCATCCAAGACAAAAGCGAGGTGTCATTAAGACACTGTTCGACAGAGCGACTAAGTTATGCCAACCACAACACCTTAAACAAGAACAACACCATCTGTTCAATTGTTTCCAGAAAAATGGCTACACATCCAAGGAAATAAGACAAACCATACATCCACGAAGACAGCACGTCAGAATGGATAACACACCCTCAACCAGCATAGCCTACTTACCATATGTACAAAGAGTCACAGATCGTATCGGAAAACTCCTACGAAAATACAACATAAAAACAGTTTACAGACCTACAAGAAAAATAGAAGACTGCCTTCGCTCAGCTAAGGATCCTCGGCCACCTCTCTCCACTTGCGGCGTATATCGACTTCCTTGTTCGTGTGGTAAACCATACATAGGGACCACAAAAAGAAGTATAGCCACCCGTTTATCAGAACACAAAAGAAACTGCAGACAAGGAGAAATGGATAAATCGGCTGTAGCAGAACATGCCATTATGAATGGACACCAGATTCTATTCGATGATACACAAGTTTTAGCCACAACTTCCTATTATTTCCCTAGATTATATCGAGAGGCTATAGAAATACACAAGCATAAGGAAAAAATATTAACAGAAAAGAGGAAGGTATTAAACTGTCTAAGGCCTGGTACCGTACACTAGAAAATAAATGCATCAACACTAGGGACAACAAGGAGACGACCATTAGCCAATCAGCAAGAGCCACGCCCGCTCACCCTGCTCCCACCACTAGTATCAATACAACACCCGCAGCGTTCACTCTAAGTAGAGCTTCCGACCAGGAAACACGCCTAGAAGCACTCGCCACTGAAGATGCCCTCCGCAGTTGAGGGCGAAACGTCTGGTATCAACACCAACTATGGACCACGGCCACAGAACCCGGAATCACTCAACATCATGATTACCGGCCGTGAAAGCCTGCATTCAACTAAAAATAATTTTATTAATAGAACAGAAATAAAATATACTTTGTGTCATGTTCATGTAACTCGCATAATTAAGTACTATAGTGGATCTGTAGCATAACTTTAATATTTTGTATATCCAAACATGTTTCTATTATAAAACTATCAACTTGCTATTAACTATTTAATATCTAAGTTCTAATAGAATGTGACTTAAAATTACTAAGGCAAAGTATCTACCAAAGTCAATAAAAACCCTTGGGAAACACAAGAATCCACAAAACCTCAGTCACTAACATGACAACAAAATAAGGTGACTAGCTAGCCCTATTTTCAAATAAAATTTACTCCCAGGAAACATCACAGTAAAAAATGTATTGAAAATGTAATGGCCAAGTAAAAAAGTGTCCACATTGAAGTTGCATAAGATGAAACAAAGCTATCCAGTGAATAATCACTCATCTGGCTGCCTGATTAAAATTGAGGGGAGGGTTTATGTATAAAAAATTTCACAGGTGCATAACAGGAATTGCCAAAAGTTAAGTCCATGTACGATGTGAGTGGGCTAGTTTACAACTACATACCACGTATACAAATTAGAAACTAAACAAGTGGAAATGACCACCAGGCTGCCTCCTAGCTCAGTATACAAGCTTTATTACTTTATTAACGGGCTTCACCTTGCATCCGTACGCGATCAGTTTCAACAGGCATTCTATGAGGAAGAACAGGGTGAACAGCGAGTTCATGATATGGAGGATATCGACTAGCAGTGGTGGGGCGTCGTGGTACTAAACAAACAAAACATGTACAAGTTAGCAATTCTACTGCTTCTTATGGTTTGCACAGAATCACGAGATTTTACAACTTCTCATATAACGGAGGAAAAAAAAGTAACATCCTTTTTTGGTTGTTGCATTTTCATTGAAATATTGTACTTCACCAGATAAGATTTAGTATATAAAAATATTCAATTTTTAACAGTTATGAATCTTTTTATATCATTGTTAATAAAACAAGTTATTATTTGATGAAAGTTAAAAATTTTGAATTTACCTGTTGGTAGGTGCCGTCATTCTCAACTTTGTTAAAATATTGTATATAAAATTAACTGGAGCACTTTCGGAAGTTATCTTCCATCTTCTGCTACTCATTGTTGTTGTATACATCACTGTACACAGCAACAATGAGTAGCGGAAGCTCAACCTGCTGAAGATGGAGGATAACTTCCGAAAGTGCTCCAGTTAATTTTATATACAATATTTTAACAAAGTTGAGAACGATGGCACCTACCAGCAGGTACATTTAAAATTTTTAACTTTCATCATATGACTTCACCTCAACGGAATTTGATATGAATTTTACTAGTATTGAAGTTATTATTTCATTTTTCAAAAGTATAAGTTTATATTTTGAAAAGAAACAACATACTGCTATGTATTTTAACATAGCAAGTGTATAAAAATTTATATATATATATATATATATATATATATATATATATATATATATAATCTGCTTCATTAATAGAAATTTTTTACAATTTCTGACATCCAAATTCCAAATTTTTATAAAGTAATACATAATGATATACAACTTATTAAGCATCTTGATTAACTCACAGGTTTCAGAACATTCCCTGAAATGTGTTCTAAACGTTTATTTTGTTAATAAAGGTCTTATTTGTAAAAAGCTGTATAATAATACTATATTATTAACTCCTGAAAATTGATTACTTTTCATAAATAAATATGTCTGGTGATGTACAATGTTAAAATCATTCCAATAAATACTAACATATCCAAAAAAAAATTATATTCGTCATTCTTTGAATCTTGGAATAATGTTGCATAGTTTAAAGAATATTAACTTCAATAGATATTTGGTAGAACTTATGAAAGAAAACACTAAAATCAATGAAGACATAGAAAATTACAGATTAACATTTCTGTATACTAAGTACTGGTAGTGATTTTTAATAAGACATATGGAAGTAAAAAAAATCTTTCAAATTGTACAAAAAATTTATTGGACAAGTTTTGTATTATTAATAAATCATAAAGGAAATTATATATATATATATATTAATTTTTTATTCAAATTATTAATTTTAACTGTTAATAAATTTATAGCAATTATTAACTGTAAAGAGAAATATTTGGATTTTACAGGACAAGTTTAAATTTACACTCATCAATTTTGTTATTGATGATATTAATAAAGATTTGCCTGGATTGCATGAAATGGATATTAGATATAAAATATTTAATATGTTTTTGCACTTCAGATGCCATGTCATTGACATATTTTAGAAAGTGTGAAAATGTATATACGGTTAATCCTATATTTAGCTTTGTCCCAAAATTCTATTCATTGCTCTATTGATTTTGTTAAATAATTTGACATGTTCAGAGAGCTTTCATGAGAATAGAGCTTTTTTTTTAAAAAATAATTTTTTCTTACTTTACAGAAATAAATGTAAATGGTTTGAACATGTACAAAGAATGCCAAATAATCGTTAATAAAAACAGATACTTTATTATAGACCTGAAGGCCGAAGAAATGTGGAAAGACCAAAACGACGTTAGGACGACCTGTAGCATATTGTGCAGTGGGGAGCAGAATGGATCAATAGTCCCATACCTTGAAGATGATGATTTTTTCTTAATTTAAAAAAAAAAAACAAATATTTGCTCTCAGAAAAGTTCTCTGAGGTTCACTTTGTTAGCAAATCACAAAATTAATTATTAAACTAAACTAAATTAAACTGCATGGTATGACAGGCCCTAGGTCTACCAGCCAGCTTCTAGCCTCACATCCACATGTCATTTACCTATGTGGATGACCATCCAGTCAGTATAGGGGTGACATGTGGTCAGCACTCTGAGCCTCCCAGCTATTATAGCTGATTTTCTCAACCTGGAGCTGCTACTTATTGTAGCTATTCAAATTCCTCATGATGCTGGGTGAGGACTGGTTCCATACTGCCTAATATTTCATGAAACAATTTCTTCTCTCATGAGGACTTGAATCAGTGCAAGTCCTGTAAATCTGCACTACAGCATGATGTCTTAAACCACTCAAAGAACGGCATGGGACTGAAATCAATTATATTGCTACAAATGACTATATATTTCTTTAAACAATATTGCATAGGATCAACAAGATACATTGTAGATTTTAATTTTATACATATAGAACAAAATCAAAACATAAGTGCTTAATATAAGTATTACGGATAGTATCTGAAACTGTATAACTTTAGTTATTTGTATATATTATAGAATATCACCATTTTCAAGGCTTCAGCCTATTTGGCCCATTCCAAATTCAAAGTTATCCCACATTCCTACTTCCAAATGGCTAGTTGTTAAATACCTACTTTACTTTATGCCTTTCCCCCCAAATATTGCAGTCACTTATCTTCATTCCTATATTTATTTTATTTTCTTCATTCCTATATTTATTTTATTTCAACTTTTTACTCTTTGCATCTAGCATAATATGTTGATGTATGTCAATAGGCTGTATCTTGTGTGCAATTAATATTAAATGAATAAATTATGAAGTGATCATAATAGTAAAATGGATTGTGATAATGAATTTCAAGCCCATCACATGCTTAATGACAATTGTGAAAACCATGAACAAAACCAAATCTGGTTGAATGGTACTGAGTTTTTAATTTAAATTGCATATTTTTAGAGTCCCTTATCATTTAACTCCTATCTCGAAGATAATACTGCTGTTAAAATTCATTGGAGAACATTTTGTTTAAACAACTCACCTCATAGTATTCATGCTTCCATGATACTGCGGTTTCAAACACAATTGTGTTCAACCCCAGCCATAACTCTGGAGTCGGAGTTATGGCTGAGGATGAACATGACTGTGTTTGAAACTGCGGTATCATGGAAGCATGAATATTATGAGGTGAGTTGTTTAAACAAAATGTTCTCCAATGAATTTTAATGACTATACCTCATAAGATAGCATGCTGCCTTGTCACACAGTGGGCCCGGGTTCGATCCCCGGTTGGGGTAGTTTTTCTGGGTGAGGTTTTTATCGGGATTTTTCCTCACCTGTAAGACAAATGTCAGGAAAACTTTAAGGCCCAAACGGTCTCCGAAATCATATGGCCATCATCATCATCATCAGCCTTATCATCCTTCACCAGTGTGGAAAGCATCGGGAAGCTACCTACAATTCCCTAGTAAAGCTGCAAAGCATAGCATGAAAATGCTATGATTGCAGTGAAAGACCTGCCCTCAGGCAGAATTACTATAGATGGATACCTTATAATGTTTACTTCCCAACATTAATTTAATATAATACTGCTGTTATTTAAGAATACTATTTCTCCCCTCTCTCTTTCCTTACTTTTGTTGATGTGTATATTTTGAATTCATATTAGATTAGATCTTGGATTGATTAACTGGGTGCCAATTGTAGTTGAATATCAGTAGCATTATCACAAGAGTGAATTAATGCATAATGAAATTAAGTATACTTCTGCAATTTCTCGATAACTTCAGACAATGAACACATGATTTGTACATGCTTTTTATTGTTCCTATAATCGGTGCTTGAGGTGGAATGAAAAAAGAAATGGGACGGTTTTCTTCATTTAATTTACAGACAAAAAAATAATTTTCAATAACCAACAACTCAGACGTGACATCAACAATAGAAATAAACAACTGGACTATTGGAGACAGGCTATGTTGCCACCACATTTGAATGGGATGCAAGATAAGAGCACAAACTATTTTCAACAATGTAACAGGCCTTAAAAATATGAAAATGAAGCTTACAAAAAGGGATCCGATGTCAATAGTAGGGGAAAGACTTCTATGAAAGAAGGCTCAAAAAAATGAAATAAAGAAAAATACTAAGTTAAACTTTGATTAATTTATAATTCAAGCACTATTATACCTAAGGTGACTTTTGTTGGCTTATATGATGCACTGAGCATTAAGGTTTTTTTTTGTGTATACTTAAGTTTCTTCTATTGACTGCATGTTGCACTGAATGTAACAATGAATTTTTCTGGTACTGATAAAGTGAATCATCATAACTGCAAAATTTGGCAGATTTAGAATCTTAGCAGAATCATTGAGTATGGATGAAAATTGACCAAGCTCTTGGTATATCTTACCTTGACATACTTGAACTTTGGTTAAAACCACAACTGAAAAAGGATTCATATGAATATCTGTTCCAACAAGATGGAGCATTGCCTCACTACCATTATCGAGATTCGTAGGTATATTAATCAGATGCTTGCAGAATGTTGGACAGGACAAATTGGACTTCTTAAGAATGCTCTTATGAAATGACCACCACAATCACCAGATTTAGCTTTATGCAATATATTTCTATAGGGTTACATAAAGGACAATGTTTACTCCCTACTCTACCATGCAACATTTGTGAACTTTAAACGAGAATATTGAAGAAGTTGTAGCTACTGTCACACTTGACATGTTGTTCAAAGTCTGGCAAGAGTTGGAAAATCCCATCGATGTTAGTTGCCCACATCAAGGGACTGTAATGTAATGAATGCCTTATAAAAACCTTACTTAATATCCAATGCATTATATGAGCCATCAATTGTCAGCTTAGATACAATAGGGTTTGCATTATAAATTTATCAAAGTGTGACATACTTTAGAGACATGGTATACTGTGTCAACAGAAGTAATAGAGGGTCATTGAAAAAGTGATTATGATAGATGACCCGATTATATTTCATTCGAGGAATATGAAATAAAGAAAATATTTTTATATCAACACATCTAAATCTAAGTTAATAGTACAAAGAAAATATTTTGGAATGGCATTAATGATGCTAAGTAATGAGACCCTTTTAAGTAATTTAAAAAAAAAGAACCAAGAATCATCCCACCTCATCTCAAGCACTTCCTATAATAAATAATTTAAATATATAAATCATGACATAACCACTCTAGGGAGCCAAGGCTGACTGAACTTATTGTTGTCACTACAAGCAGGTGACAGTACAGGAGAGTCACATGACCATGCCATAGCTATAAATTATATTAATATAGAAAAAGTAATATTATAATTTTATATTGAAATGTTTAATATTATTATTATTTAGAGACATTTTGACTATGGCCAAAACACAATTTGAAACACTAGGAACTTTTTCTATAGGTGGGTATCTTTGGTGCACTTAAAAATTTAAAAAGCTGATTTGGATTGCATTTGAACTTACAACCTTGAAATCTGTTGGTTAATCTATATATAGGCCCATATATATATAAATGGATGTACGTGTGTATGCATGCATGTATGTATGTTTGTATCTTCCAGCATAACTCTACATTGGCCTGGAGCAATTTCAACCCACTTGATATATATATGATTTAAAATCAAGAAAACATACCTTGGGGGAGGAGAGGGAAAGATACCCATAACACCCTAGGGATTGTAAAAAATTGATATTTGTGTCAAATCTATAGTTTTCAGGATGGTGATAGATTCCTACGAACTTTAAATTCAAGTTTGACCAATATGAAGTGAGGGGGTGAAAAGGGTTAAAAGATAAAATGTTCAAAATAACTGAGATTAATGTCAAATCCACAATTTTCAGGGTTGCTAAGCTGATTAGTAACAGCCCTAATGTTTTTTGAGATGAAGTTTGACCCCCAGAAACCAGGGGAGTGACAGAGTGAAAATGTAAAAATAATTGAAAATTATCACAAATTTCAAGGTTGCTAATAAAAAAGTGACACTCCTGCTGTCATTAAAATCAAAGTTCAGCCCTTATCTAGATGGTGGATGAAAAGGTGTGAAAAATAAAATTCCAAAATCATCAAGATTAGTGTCAAATCCATAGTTTACGAGTCACTAAACTGAATTATGACAAGAAGATTGGGATAAATATATATCCAGACAACATTAGATAATCAGCTAGTGCATTAAAAATTAGTTATCCAGAGCGCTGATTGAGAATTGTTTATTTTTAAAAATTGTAAATAAGACAAATATACTAAAAAATTACTTAAAGAATGAAGAAAATTGACATAGTATATTATGTGTGCATGTGTGTGTTTGTTTCTAATGGCACCCAATAAAGATATTTGGTCAGAAAAAACCTGATATTTGCATGCTTTGGGTTCTGCATATTCATGTCATAAATGAGACTCTTATAACTTTGCAGAGTGCATTAAATAAAATTGTATTAAGAACAATTCTCAGCAGTTGTGCAGGTAACCAGACTACTGTTCTCAAGGCAGCAGATTCAACATCTAAATATGTATATTCATGAAGTAAAACTCACAATTCCTCATAATTCCTGAAGCTTAAATCAGTCTCCTATTAACAGAATGAAATAAATTTTTAGATTTTGTATGTTTACACAGAGAAGTTTTGTCTCGAAGTTCTCAGGTATCCAACATTCTCTCATCTTATTTATAAATGTCATATTCCAAAACTATATTTCTCGTTTACTCCTGTTTTACAGAACCATTTCTTCTTAGGTAATGCTCACACACTTCTTGCCATTTGGAATTTTTTCACTATTATCTCATTATCTGCCCGTTCCTTCTCCAGTTTTCTATTTCTGTATAAAATATGGGATGATGCTTCTTGACCAAGATTTGGAATAAAATATGAAACTCTTCATTTGTCTGTTTATTTGATTTGAATTCCTTAGAATGGGATTCTACTGATCCAGAAGTCAATTGGAAAGTAAGGTAGAGTGGTAAATCTCTTACCATATGCTAGTACAAGTAACACTGATACATAAGAAGCTTTGAAATAATCAAATATAGATTTGATTTCATCTGAGAAATGATTGTAAAGCTTGTCCAGACACAGTGGGATGAGGTCAAGCATGAGCAAAATATGGGTATCGCTCTATAAAATTATATCATGCATGTTGATTTTCTTTTTGAAAACATTCTGCCTGAATTCTCTTACTATGGATTTTGCCAAATGAAAGAAGCAACATGAAATTCTAGCAGGATGCAATTCTTGTGAAGCACTAATCGTTATTGCAGTGGCAATATTGCATATTGTCCTTCCTGGACAGGACTCTTTTATGCACAATCAGGAACAACAATTAAATATATTCCAAAAGACATTTCTGTATGTACTTTGTTTTTTGTCAGTTCGTAATTTCTCTGTTGGTTTTACATTGTATGAAATATTTAATTTCAGAAAGTTTTATACATATAAATGATATTCAGAAATTAGTATTTTTTATTTATATGATAGGAAAAAAATTATTTTTGGAAAATTATATACTAGTACAGACATTCAGAAATTTGGTTTCACAAATATGGACATTAGGAATAATGATTGTTCAGAATAATGCTTTCAGAAAACTGTAGTGAAAATTTTGGGTGGGAACGATCAAATTAATTAAATATTCATCTAAAGATTTAGTCAAGGTAACTTATAAATGAGCAATACTCCCCATTTTATAATGATTTTGTGATGACTATAAGTGACTGCAATTCACGCAAAATTTCAGATTCCATTGATCTAATTTTTAATTTATTTGATGTTTCATCAAAGAATATCTCTATTGAAAAATTATTTAAAAATCTGCATACAACTAATTTATGCTACATTATTCACTATTTGTTGTTTATATAGAAATCTATAAATTCTTGATGATTCATTAAAAAAATGACATGAGCATCTGTGCACAAACCAATACCAATTGAGAGAAAAAATTAAAATTCCTTGAAGCAAAACTCATAAGCCTATTACTTGTAAATAACTGCAATTTATAAACCATAACATCTTCTGATTCTGTGCAACCCTATGTTATAATAAAGTATATGACAGTGGAAACACATTCCAGTCCCAAATGGAATATTAATCTCCTCAGGGAGAACTCTGAAGGCCTTCTTCATTTTAGATCACACTCAACAAAATAAAAAAAAATATATATAACTCAGTGCTTTGAAAAAGTTAAAATTCTATTTGCAAGAAAAAAGTAAATAAATATGCAAAGTAACTGCAACTATAGAACACTACAAAAAGTGGATTCTATAAGGATAAGAGTATCCTTATAGATGTATATTCTACAGCGTGTAAAATTAATATTAAATTCTTTAAAGTTGATGTGAATTTTGTAATAAATGAAAAGAAGCCCTTCAAAAATATTTGAAAAAACAAACTTATGGTCACTGCCAATAACAATAATATAAAATAATAGTAATAATAATGATGATGATAATAATACGTATATTAAGCTACAAAGCAGGCATTTCAAAGTGAATTGGCTACATTCACACTGGTCCAATTTTATCTGCAAATGTAGCCGCACAGCACAGCAAACTACCAGGAACCTAAAAAGAATAACTTAAACAAACTTAAACATCATGACAATACAATGAAAACATTCCGATGGGTGGGTAGAACCTTCATTTTGTCTACTGATTCACTACAATACTACAGGAGCCTGCAGGACCCACTCATTAAATGCAACTCATTCTACATTATTGTATTATTCCACCTGTAAAAAAAAATAAACTCTTATGTACAATAAAAACATTGTGCAGGTAACCAGACTACTGTTCTCAGGGGAGCTGATTCAACATCTAAATATGCATATTCACAAATAAGTAGCTTATTTGTGTATAACAACATCATGCATTTTACAAATAGCTAGATTCCATTGTACTTAGCAAAAAATGACCATTCAAAAATAAAATAATGTCAATAGTTTTCCAAGGGCTGCACATTCATTGCAAGCAAACATTCACATATCACAGCCCTTAACAAACTCTGACAATTTAAAATAGTCTGGTTATATTGAGGAAAATGCATTACATCATTCTTTTCACAGCCAGAACATGCTCAAAAAAGAATTACTTGAATTGAACTAGCCATGCCATGCAGAATAAACATGCTTCAAATGTCCAAAATGCAACATGCTCTCTCAAACAGAAAGTACTGGGAGGATACTGGGGGAAGGAAGGACGTACCAACTTCTAATTTTTCATCATCTATTTATCTTCCCTTCTCAAGATGGCACTGATATTGAAAATATTATCCCATGTTCTAAGTTTATCTTCTCTGACATCACCTACTGTAATCCTCTCAATTTCCATTGTAACTAATGCATATGCCTAGTGGGTCACATATTGCACTTATTGTTAGTGTATTGTTATCATATAGAAACTAGTTTTTTCCATGATTTCACATTTTACACATTTTGCTTTTATATATTATGTGACTGTACAATTTATTGTGAATATAGAAATCACTGGAAAAGCTAGTCTTGGCAAAATGGGATATGACAGTTTCATTAATTTCATAAAAATATTTACTAATATTTCTATCTTTCTTAAATATTAGTAAGCTGCCTTAATATGTTATTTCATTATTACTACTATCTGCATACAATTACATAACAACATCAAAGTTCTAACGGTATTCAAATGTCAAGGATTCAATATGGAAACTATTATTCTGTCCAACTAATCCATGCAAACAACATTTTGATATAAAATAATGAAATTATATCTATGAACCTGAAACTTTTCATTGTAAATTTTACTAACATAACTAAAAAGATAAAATCATTACATTTGGGGTGGAATTTGTACGTAGATCTCTTAAAATATGTTTGACCTAACTAGTCAACAGATGACTGTTTAGTAGCAATAATAATTATCATTTGTGTTGATAGTTTGGCTATTCTAAGATATTGTATATATTAAGCCTTGCCAATAAAAAAATATAATTCAAAAGCATCTTTCTGATTGGTTGAGAATTTGACATGCAAGGCCATATTTATTTGAAGAATCTAGGGAAAATACATTGTAAGTTCTGTTTTATCATATCTAGATACCATTTCAATTTTTTATCTATAAAAAAGCATGCAATTTTATATTTTATTATGCCATAATAAAAGCATGAATTCTGTCAAATCTCCTCTCACTTCTTTGCCTAAGTATATGAAAATGGATGCTCTGAACAAAAAAAAGTGATATCAAAAAAAAAAAGAACCATTCATTAATTAAAATTTCGTTAAGGGTTAACAGATGGTTAAAATGATGAAATTCAATCTCTAATTCCAATTAAATCCAAAACCATCAAATGATTGACATCTGATCTGAAATCAAAATAAGTATTGGTAATAACCAGATCTGATACCTCCAATCTCTAATCAAACATCAAGCCAGTAACCAAGAAGATGGATTCAGAAATTAGTTGCGAGTAAAAGCTAGGAATTTCATAATTTTATCTATTTGTTAACTTATGAAGAAAGTTTAATTAACCGAATGCCATGAAAGCTTCAAATTTCAATAGGTCTTGGCATGTCCTTCATTTATTTGTTGACCAAGTAGTCAACCTGAACACATCCTAACATTAAAACTTATCAGATGAAATAATGTAACAGTATCATTGCATTAAATTTTAAATATGAATATTATTAATTTTTTAATAGTCTCAAAAACTTAATGTCTATAAGTTCATGTTGAAAGTCATCCTGAAATCTAACATATAGATAAAAAATTAACCAAAATAAACTCTTCAATTTAAACAGGATATGAAATTAAGATTTAATATAAAATTTAATAAATATTCAGTGGATTTATTTTATTTTGTGCACATCTGGTTTATGGATGGAGATAGATGAAGGGTGTGTCATTACTCCTTAATGTAAATGTCCCATTTCACATTCTTACTTTTATTATGAATAGCTATTTTTAAATAATTTTTTATCTCTTTTGGCGACCCAACTATGTACCAATTTTTTTCCAAAAACTTTTGATTTGAAATTAAAGGAAGTTTTACATGGATCAGATGATGAAGTCAGTCAGATCCCATTTATACCAGTAGATTATTTTATTGTACATATAGATATAAGTGTGTATGTTGCTGTTGTTGTTGATGTTATGGTGTTTCTTACCCGAACTCCAAATGCCACTATCTTGAGTATACACTCAATGGTAAACATGCTGGTGAAGCCGATGTTCATGTAGCCAAGAGTTTCCTTGTACACAGTGCTTTGCTTGTCATACTAGAACAAATAGTAAAACAACCAAGAAAAAAAACACAAATGAAAATAAATAAAAACACAGCACAGCAATGACCAAAGAAATCACCAGACACAATTTACAATACAAAAAAAAAACATAAGTTACATCAGAATAGAAATTATACACAAAAGATTTTTGAAGATGCAGACAGATATCAGACTATAATTACATAACACACTGCACAAGTGAAATTCCAGCAATAAAGAGAATACAATTTTTTTTGTATGATAAATGAATGAAAAATAGCAGTAATACATAGATTAAATCCTTCTGTATGTTTGTTGAATACTGAGGTTACCCATCCTCTTCTTCTTCTTCTTCATTAGGTACTACAACTTTGTAGAAGTTTTGACCTTCTCAACTATTTTTCGTTGAGAAATTTTAGCAATAAAAGTTTCTATACTGTGTGGGGAGCTGGCCCAGAGCATTAACTACTACCGTGTGGTGGGTAATTTTCTATCAGGGTGTTTTTTGCTTAGCCTTTGAGATATCAATTGAGTTTACCCTTTATGGTTGAATTTTAAGTTTTAATTGCTATATTATACACCCTGTCCCATTAAAACCTCCCATATTTTAATTAATCATAACTCTCAAAATATGTGGAATTATGAAATGAGGTTGGTATTAAAAGAAAGAGAAACTCAAAGAAATTTTGTTTTCATTGTTGCAGTTAATTCATCTGTCGCATGTTGGATAATAATAACATAAAACAAAATGGTGACTCCTCAGCAACGAGCACAAACTGTTTTCTGGTATGCAGAGACGAAGTCAATAATTACAGTGCAAAGAAATTACCAGAGAGAATATGGAGGAAATTCACCTGATGGGAAGACCGTTAAGGCATGGCTTGAGAAGTTTCTGGTGAGTGGAAGCATTAAAAAACATTCAGGAGGTGCTCGTACACGTGTTTCAGAAGAAAATATTGAAGAAATTAGAGCAGGATGGTGCATATATTGAGGTGTTTTAGTGTGTGGCAATGAAAATTCTTTGAGTTTCTGTTTCGTTTAATATCGGCCTCATTTTATAATTCTGCATATTTTGTTAGTTATGATTAATTAAAATGTGGGAGGTTTGAATAGGACACCCTGAAGAGCTTTAATGATTTACACTTAGTAGGAAGTAAGATTATGAAGATTAATAACTTAATATTAAAATAATTATTTTTAATATTAACTTATTAATGCTTCATAATGTAATTATATATATATATATATATATATATATATATATATATATATATTATAATCACCCACTTCATATTTTGTCTTCTTTTTATTTCTAATATTTAAAAAAAATAGGTTTAATGAAGCTTTAATTTGAAAAAAAAAAAACTTGAAAACTAATCATGAAGAATAATAAGAAATAACATGTATGCAAGAGGGTCATCTATATCATCACCAAAATAACTTATATAAATAATTTCCAAATGTAATTGTTGAATTAGTTAATACACACTTAGTATACTTCACTTACATTATAGATTAGATACACTGTATCACAAAAGTCAAAAGATTTCAAAGGATTAATTTTTTTGAATGAATAAGGTTTCAAACGTAACTGATGTTTTTATTAATAATTTAACACTTCTTACTGAAGGATAAATTATATTTGAAGAGAAAATTCTCACCTAGACCAAGAAGTAGAAACCTTACTGGCTTTATAAAGTAGTGTTAAATTCCCAATAAATGTCTTCTTAACTAAGAAGCTGCCATTTGCAAAGATAGAAGCAAAGGTTTCAAAGCATTTGGCACGAAGGAATTACAATGTATATAAGAGAGAAATTTGCATCTAGATCGCAACTCGCCTCGGTACCTCAGTTGGTAGAGCATTTGGCCTGGAAAGCCAAAGGTCCCGGGTTCGAGTCTCGGTCTAGGCGAACATTTTTCTCTTCAAATATAATTCAAATGTAATGTTGGTGCCAAATGAAAATAAAATTCACACAGTTCACATAGTGCAAACAGTCTCGTAAGGATGTCTACTGCAGCAGAAAATGAAATGTTGAATCTTATGAACACTGGAGCATGACCATTAAGCCCGAAAGACAATTTGAAGAAGACACGACTGTGAAAGCTTACATAAAGTTTTGGTAATGATATAATTTTTTTTTTCTTTAAGTTGGAGGACTGATACGATAACAACAATCAAACAAACAGTGGCGGTTCCAGATAGGGGGCCATGGAGGCCATGCCCCCCCACCCCCGAGAATTTTTTAAGATAAATTATGAGACTAATAAACTATTATCATGCACTTAAATCAAATAAACTTCAGTGCATTAATTAGCAAAGAGCATTGCTACGAGTAAACTCGTGATCGATGTGTTTTTGTTTCTCGTCAGCGGTGACATGAGATAGATTCTGAGAAAAAATTGCCAGTCAACAATATGTTAATGTTGAACGAAAAAAAAATGGCAACAGGCTATCTTGGTATCGTGCACGTTCAGCGACTGTTTTTCTCAGTCCTCATCATTTGTTTATGTGATCAGCGTAAAAAAATGCTGGCAATGTTTGTTTTGTGTTAAATGATATGGAATCATTGTCTTGTTTAGTGTTCATATTTTCACTCCAGTGGTACAAAAAATAAGGGTAAGTATGAATTATTAACTAGTGTCAATAAGGTTAATGTGCAGTCAAAATTCTCTCACATTTCAAACCTAAAAGTAATTGTTTTTATTTTCTTAGTAACCACAAATTTGTAATTCAGCCAAATTTTGATCACGCTCAATCTGTTTTAGAAAAAAAATTGAAAAAATGGAACTACACTGCTGCACAAAATTAAAGGATCAGCTTCATACCCTCGATAAAAATAGCGTCTTGAAGCTTGAAGACTCTAGTGTCTGAATCAATGATGTGATTATGTTTTTTAGCCCACTTTGATTTTTTTTCAGTATAAAGTGGAAGAAGCAGAGCGCCAAAAATTATCATCAAGTTTGACTTGTTACATATTGTTTTATGATACTTGTACATAGTTTCCCAGTTAGTATAATCTAGTTAAAATTATAATGATTTCATTGATTTGATACCTATTTCATCTAATTTTAATGGGGTTTGTCACATCCTATTCCTGTGTTATTACATGCTTAAATAAAACAACTGTGATGTACATTTTTAGAGAATATTAAATTTTACTACACCATACAAGCGCAAGAGATTCTTGTGTGTTTTTTTAACATTATTTACAAGTTTTCCAAATTAAAGATAGGTGATGGCATAGATTTGTGTTTGATATACTACAAATATTCAAAAAGAAATATATATTATTAAAACAATAAAAACAAATATCAAAACTCTTTTTTTTTTATTCCTCAAGCGACAACCCCTCTTAATTGGTTTATATAAAGCAATGCTTTATTAATAGACAGTGGTGTAACTTTTTCGGCCGAACCTTACACAAGAAAGTGTCTCTGGCCCCTATTTATTGATATAAGAATGTTTCCAACCATTTAATACAAAAATTAACCACCACAACCTTTTTTTTATGGACAGATAATGTAAACTGTTTACCAAAGAGGCCTCTATGCTCATAATGTAAATTTATCCACATTAAATAAAATGTAGACAGTTATTCTGATGATATTTTAGTGGTGTATTTCCTATCTAACTAAACATTTCGTTAGAAGTTCTTTTTTCAGCTCATATATTTAAAATTGCTTACACTGTACCAACTTATGGTAGAGTAGGGTCTAAGGAGTTGTACTTTACGCAACTGTTAGTAGATTATATTAAATTATTAATATTCCCGTTTATTGTTTTAGGAATTTTGAAATAACCGAAAACGCTCAAACCCAAACCCAATAAGTTCATACTTCAAAAAAGTAGAGAAAGTAGATAACAGCAGTGAAACATGGAAAATCTCAATAAAAATATCTAATACATCACCATTATGTTGTGATGATGGAAATTTTAATAGTAATACTTTTGTCAATTTCTTTCAATGAAGTTGCACTTAACAATAATCTGAATGAGCATTGGAAAGCCAACTAACAATGAAAACAATAAGACATCTTCATTGGAATCGACAGTATTTTTGCCAACAATATAGGGATTTTTATAAATAAAAAGAGCAATGAATATACAAAGTGTCAATTATTGGAACGACCTTGGGAATCACCAAAGTCATATAAACTCCCACATTCATAAAAACGGTGGGAAGGAGTTGAAATATTATTTGAGTTATCAGAACTTTGAACAAAGAAATTGGCTAGTTCTTTCCCACATGAAACAGGGGTTGTTTTGTAAGTTCTGTGTGCTGTTTGTTGATGAAAAGTATGACTGTAAAATGGAATGATACTGCAAAACCTTGTCATCCAACTGTTGACTTCATTTGCCAAGATTTGGAAAAAATAGACACTTACAATCACATGAAGACATTTCTTACCACAAAGTATGCATTCTAGCTTGTCTAAACTTCCTGTAAAGCTACTACAAAAGTCTGTTGAAAATCAGGTAAATACTCGACGATTTTAATAAGTAAAAAAAACCAAAGAGAGACTTCGGCCAATAATAGAATCTATAATATTCTTGGGCAGACAAAAATTCCTCTAAGAGGCCACCGAGATGATGGCCGTCTCGACGAAGAGGCTGGGCTCTGTAATGAGGGTAATTTTAGAGAACTGTTAAGAATTAGAGCGTCTGCAGGAGACGAAAATTTTAAGCCACACTTTCAACAGCCTTTTCAAGAGCCACGCATATAGGCAATACAACACAAAATCAATTAATAACATGCTGTGGTGAAGAAATAACAGATGCAATACTGAACCAAATAAGGAACGAATGCAAAGTATTATTCTGTTATATTTGACGAAACAGCAGATATTTCTAATGCAGAACAGCTTTCTTTGAACTTCAGATATTTGTACAAAAATGAGATTCGTCAACTGACGCTTATGAGAGCATTATAACTGTCAATACAGATTAAGATTCAAATGGTAAACAAGTGAAGTGCATTGAGTCCTTTACATAAGTGTCACTGTTGTTAGTATGTGGTTTTAATAAAGTAGAGAGATATCTAGCCAGGTTGTAAGTAGGTGATCCTATTTGGCTGACGATCGGTCTTAAAGGTGTATTTTCCTTATGAATTTTAGGCAATCCGTATAGTCTTGGTGGCTGGGCTTCGTTCTTCTGAAGTTCTTTCTTCACATCGTCGGGAAGCGAGGAGGCCTTTATTAATTTGTTAGTTTCTCGTAGTATCCATTTAGTTGGGTCGTCTGACAGCTTACGGTAGTTACCAGGATCGAGTAACTCAATGCACTTCTTAGAAAAACTAAAAGAGATAACATTGCAACCGGAAGATATAATGGTGAGTTTCGACGTGATCTCACTATTCACCAAAGTTCCAATAAATGAGACTATTCACCTCATTGCTGCCAAGTTTCCTCAAGACATCACAAAACTTTTCGAACACTGCTTAACCACCAGCTATTTCTATTCAACAACGACTTCTACGAGCAAATAGATGGAGTAGCTATGGGTAGTCCCTTGAGCCCAGTAGTTGCCAATTTCTTCATGGAAAACTTTGAGAAAACATGCTTAGATACGACACCTATCAAACCCAAGATATGGCTTCACTATGTAGACGACACCTTTGTAATCTGGAACCACGGGGAAGAGAAATTAGGAGAATTTCTGACACACATCAACAACATAAACTCCAGTATACAATTCACCATAGAAAAAGAAACAGATAACAACATAGCATTCCTAGACATCCTGATCAAAAGGGAAGAAGACAGCAACATTTATCACACTATCTACAGAAAACCTACCCACACGGACAGGTATCTTCATAAAACCTCGAATCATCACTCTAAACAAAAATGTGGAGAATCATCAAATCATTGATAGATCGAGCCAAAAAAACTTTCTCATCCGAATTTATTAAAAACGGAACTTCAACACCTCCATACGGTATTCACAGCCAATGGATACACCAGGAAAGAAATCAACCGAGCCAATCACCCCAGACGATACAACAGCAACAGCAGCATGGAATCAGAGGAAAAAAACTTCAACCAGGGCATTTTTACCGTTCATTAAGAATATAACGGACCGCGTTGGAAAACTCCTAAACAAAGAAGACATAAAGACAGTATACAGGCCTACAAAGAAACGCAAGAACCTTCTCAGACCTATAAAGGATCAACTCCATCCCCATCAGACAGCAGGCATATACAGGATACCATGCAGTCGTGGAAAAGTGTATATAGGCACCACTAAACGCAGCATCGCAACCAGACTTAAGGAGCATGAAAGATACAGTTGCCTTAAACAAATGGATAAGTCGGCAGTAGCAGAACACTCTTTACTTGATAGCCACAGAGTACAATACCAGAATACAGACATATTATCTAACTGCACACACTATTTTACTCGTCTATAACGAGAAATCATCGAAATATTCAAACATAAAAACAGTTTCAACAGAAAAGAAGAATCATTAAAAGTCAGCAAAGTATGGATACCGGTTTTAAAAAACGCAAAATGTACACCTCTACAAGCACAGTTGACTAGACTATCAAACAGCAATCTCAGTGGAACAATGGAAGTCCCTACCGCTGACCAATCAGAAGGCAGATATAATGTACTGTCGACTAGACCATCAAACAGCAATCTCATTGGAGCAATGGAAGTCCCTAACGCTGACCAATCAGAAGGCAGATACAACTTACGAACACATCGCGGTGAACGTATAAATAGGAGACAGCGGACAGAATTGCCAGTCTCAAGACAACCCTTGAGGATGACAGACACAGTCTCTGGTGAAACGTCGGGGAACTACAAGCCTCACGACCATGGCCTACAGCCCGAAAATCTTCTTCAAGAGCATCATAATTATGTAATTACTAATTAGTTTCGACCTAATCCATAAGATGAAGTATGAATGTACGAGTATAACTGAATAAATAAGCACATGCATAATGTGGATGTAGTATACCAGTATTTAACTCTTCATATTTTTGTAGAAAAACTATTAAACTAAAAATAATGAACATTTATTAGGCCTCAAAAAGATATTAAAAAATTCTATAAATTAAGGGAAGACAGAAGGAAATGCATGGTGGATATCAAATTCATGAATGAATGCCTTAAATTGGAGATTGTACCAAATTTCGTAAGAGGAATAATCAAAGACAATGGCAGCCTACAACAAACCGTTTTGGAAAAGAAAGTTTTGAAAATGGAGAAGAACAAACATTACGAAAAAATAAGCAATTTCGACACTCAATTATACTTTTTACATTTGAAAATTTCTAAGTACATTGGCGAATTTTGTTGGGAAAATTTAGAAGAAAAGTTCTTCAGTAGGCTTAATTACATCATCAAACAAAAAATTACTAAACATGGGAAGAAAATCGAAAATTTGAATATTAAAGCAATTGGAAATAAGAAGAAACTAGGAAACAACCATAAATCATCCAAGAACAAAAATCTTGAAAGTGAAAATGTGATTAATAGTAGTGTTGTCAACTTATCTTCAAAAACTTTTGATGACAAAGAAATGCAACTTTTGGAAAATAGTTTGAAAACTTGTATTAATTTTTCGGACAAAATAGAAGACTATATAGCAGATACAGAAATTCTAATCGAAAACATGAATATGGAAGACAAAATTACCATCAGGAAAAAATGTGAAAAAATTATCAAAGAAATCAAGGAAACACCAATAAACAAAAAGGGTTCAAGAAATATTAAAATTATTAAAGACATCAACAGTAAAAATGTAATAATTACTAAAGCTGACAAAGGCAACCAATTGGTTATTTTAGACAAAGAAGAATACAACAACAGAATGGAAAAACTTTTGGACTCTGAAGAATATACACAGATTCAATCAGACCCCCTTAACAAAACCATTAAAGAAGTAGACAACACTCTCAAGAATATCAATCACATTTTAACTAACAAAGACAAGTTTCATCTGAAGGTTTCAAATCCAAAAATTCCCATCATCTACGGACTCCCGAAAGTGCACAAAGGGAAGAAAATGAGGCCGATAATTAACAACATAGGGTCTCCTACATATCATTTATCTAAATGATTAAGTAAGGAATTTAATAAAATGAATGGATTTGAAAACTCTGCAATAGAAAACTCTTATGAATTGGTAGATAAACTAGAAAACATACAACTACAATCTTCAGACAGATTAGTTTCATTTGATGTTGTTTCCTTATTTCCAAGCATTCCAAAAGACCAAACTATTGAAATTTTAGAGATTTGGATGAAAAATAATAAAATTGAAAAAGTAAAGATAGTCGAATATAAAACTTTAACGAAATTATGTATCGATAATATGTTTTTCACCTACAATGGAAGATTTTATAAACAAAATTCAGGACTTTCGATGGGAAACCCTTTATCTCCATTCTTAGCTAATCTATTCATGGGGAATTTTGAACACAAGATAATTAATGGACATAGTTTAATTTTCAAGTTCTGGTGCAGATATGTGGATGACATAATTGCAATAGTTAATCATAAACAGATAGATGATGCATTAAAATTATTGAACATTCAAAGTCAAACTATAAAGTTCACTATGGAAAAGGAAATCAATGGAGAAATACCATTTTTAGATCTCAACTTAAAAAGGAATGAAGAAAATAAGATAGAATTTGGAATTTACAGAAAGAAGACACATATAGATAACTACATAAAAGCTTTAGGTTTCAATCACATAGCTCACAAAGAAGCAGTTTTCAATAGTTTGACACATAGATTAGTGAACATACCAATGAACAAAGAAAATTATGAAAAAGAAAAAGAACACATAATCAACGTAGCCACGAAAAATGGTTTTGCAATAAAAATGATACTCAAAAAAATAAACAAGTTCAAAAGACAAAAATTTATTAATCAAAGCACTCTTCTAAAAGTTAAAGAAGATAATGTAAAATTTAGAAAATTCACATATCATCCATTAAAACACCACAAGTTTCAAAATTTTTTTAAAGATTTCAACATAAGGTTAGCACCCAAAAATGACTACAGCATCAGTAGACTGATTAGACCTAATAAGAATGAGAAAATTAAAGAAGAAAACAAATCAGGGATTTATCAAATTAAATGTGAAGAATGTGAGAAATTCTACATAGGAAAAACTAAAAGAAATTTGAAAAATAGAGTGAAAGAACATCTCAGGAATGTCAAGAAAGGGGAAGTAGAAAAATCTGCAGTGGCTGCCCATGCATGGTCTGAAAATCATCTTATCGAGAAAGAAGCTAAATTATTAAAACAAATAGAAAAACCTAAAGAACTTACTATTTGGGAAAAGATCTACATTCAAAAGAGCGAAAAGAAGAAATTAATGAACTTTGAAATTCCCGGTGAGAATGACCTGGTTTCGAGGTTTTTCAGTCAGCCAATGGAAGGAGAGAAGGACAGCTCTTCAAGACGACAGAACAACGGTCGTGACGATACTGAGGATGGAACAGAAACTATGTTCCGAAACTAGTTTATAATCAAATAAGAAGAACAATATGAGGTGAGTGATAAAAATATTCTACCTTAATAACTCACTGGCTCTATTGAACCCATACGTTCATGGCCGTGTGGACATAAGCTATTCATACATCACTAACCTGTGCTAATGTTTTCCAATCATACCCTGTATAATCTACTTTCCTCAAATCATGGTTAATGTTATTCTCCCACCTAATTCTTGGTGTACGAACTGGATATTTTCTCTCTGGTTTTCCTACAAGAAGCTTCCATGCACCTCTTTTATTCCCCATTCATGCCACATGTCCTGCACATCGCAGCCTATGAGACTTAACTGTTCTTATTATAAAAAAAGCCAAAACATTTCTTTCATCTCATTTAGTCCATTTTCTTCAACAGTTATTTATTATATAACAAATAAAAAAAATGATTTCCTAACCTTCGTGCAGAGTGTAACGAGAACACTGCTGCACAATGAAACTCAAGAAAATGACGCAACAGTTCCACATTCACTGCATGAATTAGTGTTCTAGAGTTGCACATTTTACAATATAATTTGTTTTAGTTCAGTGCGTTAGGATATTTTTATTACATTACATGGCTACTAGAAAAACCAATTCTACAATACATAAGTGAGGCTAGGGAGATAGTTGCCAAACTTATTGATACATGTGATAAGGAGAAAAGTGACAAGTGTTTATTAGTGCCAATAAATAATGTGACAGAAAGATCCTCTACATATACTGGTCTGCCATATAGTACAATAGAGACAACAGGAGAGAGCACAAAAGCAGGTTGCAAACTGATCCTGACAGCCACCTAAAATCATCAGGTAAAAAGAGAAGAATAATTTCCCACAATATAGTAAATGTGGATGACTTTAACAAATGTGTCATTAGAAATACTATACAGGATTTCTATATTCACGAGAAAAAAGTGCCTACTGTTCCAAAACTGTTGCCAATAATAAAATCGAAAATAAATTTTCCTTGGTGCAAAATATCATAGAAAAGAGTTATAAAAAGTATGAGATTCAGATGCAAGAAATGCAATTCTAAATGAAAGCTTTTGATCAAAAGGTCAAACATTGTTGATTGGAGATGCAGGTATCTATGAAAAATGAAGGAATATAGAGAAGAGGGACAATGTATTTTTTATACCGATGAGACATGGAAAGTGTTGGCAAAGTGAGAACATAATTGTAAATTCAGGAAATAAACTGATCATTCTGCATGTTGGGAGCACAGATGGGTTTATTGAAGATATTAAATTGTTATATAAAGCTGGCTGCTCGACAGGAGATTACCATGGGCAGATGAATAGCGAAAACTTTGAAAAATGGGTCATTGAAATGTTGATTCCAAATCTACCACCTTGTATTAGATATTGCACCTTAACGTAATATTCAGATTGATAAGGCTCCAATTGCTTCATCCCTTAAAGTGATATGATCTCATGGCTGAGGGGTAAGGGGGTAGAAGTTGGAGAAGATCTAAGGAAAAGTGAGTTATATGAATATATTCACCCGCTGAAACTACAAGAGAAGACATCAACTATACCGTATGCCATCTTCCTCCATATATATATATGTGTGTGTGAGTTGAGCTGTATTGAGCTTATGTGGGCAAAAATAAAGTGGCTCCTAAAGGAGCAAAAGTCTTAGGATATTTCTGATTCTTCTTCTTCCTTTGGTTCTATGGTCCTCTAAGAACCTTGGCCTCCTTCATAACAACTGCCCATTCTTCTCTATTATCATCATGTTCTGCTACTGCTGACACTCTTTACTTGATGGTCACAGGGTACAATACCAGAATACAGACATATTATCTAACTGCACACACTATTTTACCCGTCTACAACGAGAAGCCATCGAAATATTCAAACATAATAACAGTTTCAACAGAAAAGAAGAATCATTAAAAGTCAACAAAGTATAGATACCGGTTCTAAAAAACGCAAAATGTAAACCTCTACAAGCACAGTCGACTAGACTATCAAACAGCAATCTCAGTGGAACAATGGAAGTCCCTACCGCTGACCAATCAGAAGACAGATATAACATACAGTCGACTAGACCATCAAACAGCAATCTCATTGGAGCAATGGAAGTCCCTAACGCTGACCAATCAGAAGGCAGATACAACTTACGAACACATCGCGGTGAACGTATAAATAAGACAGACAGCGGACAGAATTGCCAGTTTCAAGACAACCCTTGAGGATGCCAGACGCAGTCTCTGGCGAAACGTTGGGGAACTACAAGCCTCACGACCACGGCCTACAGCCCGAAAATCTTCTTCAAGATCATCATAGCAACTCCGGCCGTGAAAGTCTACGTGAATGAATTATATGGATGTTAATAGAGTAGGAGATAATGGAAATAGGTATTGGATTTCTCCCCGTAGAGGCAAAAGAAGAAGGAATACATATGGCAATGAAAATAAAGGGTATTTCCAACGACAACAAAATTGTCAAACTAATGAGACTAGTGATAGGACAGAGCAAAATAGAGTAGACTCTGTAACTATTCACAACCAAAGTCAAGACATACCTAATAATGAAAATGATCATGAAGTAAATCACAGGATACCTCATGCTTTAAACGCATAGAAGGTACATTAAAGACTCTGCAATGTACCTCAATCGTTATAAACTTAGGGGTCCAAAATAGATGCTTTGATAGATTTCAAAATTTAGAAATTGTGCCAGCAAATATGAGGAGATAGTAAGTTATGTACCTCAAGACAGCAAGATAACATAATATTGAACAATCATATGAATATTTCTAAGAATCAGGTGCAAAACATTTCTTCCACTTACTTGTGTTTTGCACTCTTTTAACTTTACTATCTAACCTCTCTTGGTTAACTCTTGTTTTTTCGACCCCAATGCTATTAGGGCATCCGAGGGCTAGGGAGTCCTTCCTTTTTTCCATTTCGTCTTTCCTTTATTTTATTTTCTTCTCCAGAAAAGCCTGACCAGAGGCTATAAGATGGCAGCCCCATCACTGGTCTTGCCTTCCTTTGGCCAGCAACCAATCGAAGGGACTATTATTATGCTTTCAAGTCTTATATGAGAATTTCCCATAAGGGAAAATTTTCTATAGGATCGTAACAGGCCTTGGCCTAATACTTGGAAGGAAGAGGAAGAAGAAGAAGAAGAAGAAGAAGGATACTATGCCTGTTGGAAATAAAGAATTAAATGTCATAGGGCGACCACCCAAAATTAAAGTAAATATTTTTAACAATGATGTTATTTGCATAGTGTAGAGTGGCTGCTCGAACACAACAATAGATCAGAAATTTTATAATTTCTTAGTCAACAAAGGGAATAAGATAATGACTGTAAGAATATGTGGAGTGTATTGTACTCTTGCGATAGGCAAGAAGAAACTGCCAATTAAGCTTCAATGCCTTCTAGATTTAAATATCGGAGGATATTGCTTCAGTGCAATATGTTTAATTTCTCCATATTTGTCTTGTGATATGTTAATAGGCTGCGACCTGTTGGAGCAATATAATGCCATAATAAATTTTGAGTGTAAGAATATTTCTTTGTATAATGAAGATAATGTGAGAGTCGTCATCCCATTTGATAATGAATATGAGGAGAATAAGAATTTAAGTAAAAAGGAGAGTGACATTGCTGAAGAACACATTTTTATAGAGAATATTGTTGTTCACGAGGAAAGTGAATTGGTAAATGGCCATGGATGCCAAATGCAAGATAATATTGCAGTTAATTGTATTTCCGACAAAAATGTCGAGGGCGAAGAAAGCCTTAATAATGAAAATGATTGTGCTGATGATAATGTCGCATGTAAATGTTGTGATATAGAATGTGTCTCTTGCAATACTGTTTATGATGAAATTTTCTATTATATTGTGTGAGTGACGAAATTGAAAAGGACATATGTGAAATGATAAAGGAAAAAGTTCACTCATGGCATAAACAATGAACAGAAAGGCATGTTGTATGACATCTTAATGAAAAGTAAGCATTCTTTTTCTTCGAAGCCAGGATTGTGCAACTGTTTTAAATATTCCTTTAAGGTGATGGAACATCCACCCATAAATATTAAGAGTAGACCCATCCCTATTGCCATCAGAGAGCAGGCAGATCAAATGATAGATGACATGTTAATGCAAGGAATAATACAGAAATCTGATTCTCCTTACGCCAACCATATTTGCTGGGTGTTAAAACCTAATGGCAAAATTCTCCTGTGTTTAGATAGTCGTAGGACTAATTCTTTTACTGTACAGGATAATTATAGGCCCGAGACTATTGAAGCATCGATAGCAAATATGAAAACTGGTAGATTTATTAGTTCTATTGATTTAACTTCTTCATTTTGGCAGATAGAACTAGACCCCAAAGTTCGGCCCTATACAGCTTTCATACATAATGGGAAAGTATATGAATTTACCAGGTGTGCATTCGGTCTAAGAAATAGCGGAAGTGCGCTTCTTAGAGCCCTAGATATTGTACTATCTGATGATGTTAAAAGACATTGTACTATATATGTTGACGATGCAATTATTATTGATAATATTTTTGAGAATCATATTGATTTAATGTTGTCTCAATTAAGGAATAGTGGAATGACAGTCAGCCTAGAAAAGTCTGTGTTTGTTAGGTCGGAGGTTCAATTCCTAGGATATAGGATCTCTAATAAAGGGATTACTCCTGACCCTGACAAGGTTCAAGGAATCTTAGAAATTCCTTCACCAAAGAACATAAAACAACTTTGAAGATTTTTAGGAATCTTAAATTATTACTCGATGTTTGTCATCAACTATGCCACAGCGGTTAGTAAGCTGAGAGGGCTGCTGAAGAAAGATAGTAAATGGAGATGGATAGAGGACCATCAAGCTACTTTTGAATATGTTAAGAAGTTATTTGCAAATAGTATTTCATTACAAAGACCAAAAATGGACAGAGAATTCCATTTATACACAGATGTGAGTAAAACTGGCCTCGCTGCAGTTTTAACTCAATTTGACAATGATGGGGGCAACAGTATGTTGTGTCGACAGCTTCGCGCTCGACTACCATCATTGAAGAAAATTACACTGTTTCAGAGTTAGAGCTTACAGCAATATTTTATGCTCTAAATAAATTTAGAATTTATGTTTATAAAAACAAAGTTATTGTTCATAGTGACCACACTTCACTAAGTTTCATTAGCAAATGTAGATTATCCAATAATAAACTGAGTAGGATGATCATGGAAATAATTTCCTATGATATTGAAATAAAACATATAGAAGGAGAACAGAATGTGTTTGCTGACCTCCTGTCTAGATTCAAAAGTGTTGGGAAAATACCAGAAACTATACATACTCCTAAACACGAAGTTATAATGTTTAATGTAAAACTGTATAGAGACAAAGAATATTCATTGTTGATGAAAAACATTGTTGAGCATAAAAAATCTGATATAGAGTTAAAATGATTGAAGTATAGTGCGAGAGATATAAATAATGATGACAAAATTGAAATTGACTGTGATAAAAAAATCAGTATAAAGGATGATTTCTTTACAAACTACATGGTAGAAATGTGAAAAAATGGAAAGTTACAATTCCAAATAATATGTAAGTTCCACTATTTAGAACTTTTCATGTTGGATTAAATCATGCGGGTTCTGAAAAATTGGCTCTCAACATAAGGGAATTTTTCTATGTTAAACATTTGGATAAAAAGTTGAGAAAGTTTACTTCTTCATGCATAACTTGTCAAAAAGCCAAATGTATGAATGTGAAATGTGATATAGTTCCACAAAACATATTAAGGAACAAGGTAAATAGCCTAATAGTAATGGATACTCATGGCGAAATGCCTACTACACAATTTGGTTACAAGCATATTCTTGTGTTGTCTGATGTTATTCTCAAAATTTGTAAAAATATATCTATTAAGAAATGTAAATAGCAGAGCATGCCTAGGTAAAATAGTGAGGGATTATTTACCTAATTATGGACCTACTGAGGCACTACTTAGTGATAACACTTCAGTGTTCTCAAGTCCTAAGTTTAAAGACAAACTTACTGCGATGAGAATTTAATTGTACCATTGTAGTAAATATCACCCAAAAAATAATCCCTGTGAAAGAGTTAATAGGGAAATTACTACAAGTTTAAGAATTTTGACCCATCATAAACATTCTGACTGGTTTAAACATATCAGTATCATAGAGAATGTTATGAATCATTCAATTAATGTCAATACTGGGGAATCACCCATATTCCTAATGACAGATAAACAACCTGACAGGTTAATTGCAAATTTATCATACCCATTGTTGATAAAAATCATATTCCGGAGACATCCGAGGAAATATGTAAAAGAGTTATTGAAAGATTAGAATGTCACGCACAAAAGCACAACAATAAAGTTAAAAGACATAAAAGGAAGTGGAATCCCAAAATTGGAGACAAAGTTCTCATAAGGGATATTTCACTATCCAATGCTTTAAAGAAACAATACCATAGGATGAACCTGTTGTATAAAGGTCCCTATGAAATATCTAAAAATTTTAATGATACTACATACGAGTTGATCGAGATAGACAGAAAACAATTGGGAAATTTTCCAAGGAACTTTTGAAACCATTTCAGACTCCTATTAATTAGTCGTAGCTGGTGATTTCAAATAGTTGAAAATGTATTTAAAATATTGTATGTAATTTTGTAAAATTGATAATTTTATTTCAGTATGTAACATGTATTTATTATAATTGTGATGTATTACATTATATTGATTCTAACATAGATGAATCTTGTATAGAAAGAAACTTGATATTTGGGGAAAGTGATTTATTTTAATTTAGCCTCGCTCTTAGTTGTAGCTAAGATTAAAATAAATCAGGGGCAATTTAAAACCGGATATCTATCCCCGTATAAAAATAATAAGGATTTTTGTTTTGTTTATTTAATATTTAAATATAATTATATTTATTTCTATTAAGAATGGAAATAAGATTGATTTAGAGAATTCAAATTTTTTATAAGTATATAAAAAAATTCAAACTGGTCAATATAAACTGTTAATACAGTTAGATGTATTTCAAACTGATTTAATATATGTAAAAATACTTTAAATATTTGAATTGATATTTTTTATAAACAAATAAATGGGATTGGACGAATTGGATGGGAGTCAGCCAGTAGTACTCCTTCCTTTTCAGTTGGACCAATCAGAACTTCCAGATTATAACAGAAATGAAATGGGATTTTTCCCAGAACAAGAAGATGGCTACAATACCTGAAAGAAGTCAGACATGTTAAACAACGGCTCATCAAGAAATAAGAGAATTATAGTTCATTTCTTGATATTGTTGACAAAATGGTGTCTAAGTTATGGAAAATAATATTGTAATATACATTTAATTCATCTGGAGTAAAATAATCCATAAAGTGTTAGTGAGTGAAAAATTGACCGTTGGAAATAGTCATCTATTACATATATGAAGTAATAATCTTCTAGAAGTGAAATTTATTAATTTAAGCCGGAATATTTTAAATTATTGATCATTTACAAGATTCATCTAAACAGAAGTTAAAACTTTAATAAAACAACATTTAATTTAACTGTTAACAAAGTGTCGTTATTTGTTTATATAATAAACTTTCCCTCATTCCCCTGACAGGAGTCATCAGTGCCGTGGCAAATAACAGTGATCTAAATTATTACAATCATATATCTACAACGTGGGACATCACACCCAACAACCCACCTTTATGTTTAATTGAAGTTTTAAAACATACTTGATTAAATTAGATAAGTAAGTTACTTCATTCTCTTTTTTGTGGTAGGAACCATTTTATTTTCCCATGTGTTGCTTAAACATATATTAAAATTGAATTCTCCTAAAAATATACCAATCTAATAAACTATTATATAGAATATTTTGTTCACATATTAATCATTGAATATTGATCAATCTAATTTACAGCCCTATTACGCGTGGACAGTTAAGCCCAGCCATAACGTAGCGTACAAGATCTCTATAGTTTAAGTGGTCTTTGGCCCGAGCGGGTGGCCTTGGTTTTGGAGGATGAATTCCATATTTAAATACTTTGAAAACAAAAATTACGATCATTTATTTAAATAAAATAAAACATAAAGACATATTAAAACCAAAACATATAAAACACTTATTAAAATCAGCTAAAATCGCCATATTGAAAAGAGTTAAAATACTAAAACTGATAAAATTCAGAGAGAGAAAACAATAATATAAAAGAATCAACTTTTGTCATTATTCTAAGTTCTTTGGACCATTTGGTCCTTTAATTAAAGTTATGTATGAAAAAATTACCATTTAAAGAATGATAATAAAAAGATAAAAGATTCATATTACCCATGTAGAGCTGCTCTCGTCCCCCAGGGGGACCGCCTTCGGTCCTCTACACCGTTCTGACTTTTCTACTCAAAAACCCTGCTCTTTATATTATCATCTCTACCTTTCACCATTCCCTAAAACTAATGGAAGCTCTATTTTCTTGCCCAGTCTTTTGTAATATTACTAGTTCTATCATGACCATGTTATATATGTTTTTAACTACTTATCCTAATGTGTTTGGGTTATATAAGTTTTCGTAAGAGTGTCCCATTAGGTTGAAACTAATAAAGTTGTTTTTGATATTATATAAGATTTCGTAAGTGTGTCCTCATAGATTGAAAAATATATTGATGTGAAATAGTCATTTTATTATAATTTTTACCCTAGTTTTTTTTATCTATAAAACACTTGTGTATATTTTGATTTCAATCCGTATTTTAAGGGTGATTATTTATTCCCTATTTTTTGGTATAATAAAAAGTATCTTGTGTGTATGCTTGATCTGTTTTTATAGAATTTTATTTTTATGGCAATTAGGCCCTAGTGTAGGCGTAACATTCCCCCTCAAAAACCCTGCTTTTTATATTATCATCTCTACCTTTCACCATTCCCTAAAACTAATGGAAGCCCTATTTTCTTGCCCAATCTTTTGTAATATTCCTAGTTCTATCATGGCCATGTTATATAAGATGTTTTTAACTACTTATCCTAATGTGTTTGGGTTATATAAGTTTTCGTAAGAGTGTCCCATTAGGTTGAAACTAACAAAGTTGTTTTTGATATTATATAAGATTTCGTAAGTGTGTCCTCATAGATTGAAAAATATATTGATGTGAAATAGTCATTTTATTATAATTTTTACCCTAGTTTTTTTATCTATAAAACACTTGTGTATATTTTGATTTCAATCCGTATTTTAAGGGTGATTATTTATTCCCTATTTTTTGGTATAATAAAAAGTATCTTGTGTATATGCTTGATCCGTTTTTATAGAATTTTATTTTTATGGAAATTAGGCCCTAGTGTAGGCGTAACAAGCCCATATCAGTTTAAACCAATCATTGTTGACTATCACTGAAATATCGTCAAAATGAAATTGTCAGATCTGATGTGCAATTGTTTGGAAATTGTCATATGTGACTGGCAAATGTTTCTGATTTGTAAGCTGCAGAACACAGAAGACCATTCTACCTAAACATTGTTACACAATAAACTCAAATAATATTACATAAAATATGTAACTTATTTCCATATTACTAATATTCTTTATTAAAAACTTTATTCATTAAAGACTTTTAATTTCATTCACTAAATAGTAATTTAAAATTCACTCCCTTCGCTACACTCCGTCATGAATTATCAACAAGTTGAAAACCCTTGTAGTATTGCCCTTGATAATTAGTTAGAAATAGTACTATGATAAAACTGAATCAGAAGTATACATTTCATCACATTAGATGAATTTTCTCACCTAGACAAGTTTTAAAGATCATTGACTCATTCATCTTATGAGAAGAAATGTATATTTCCAATTCAGTTTTGTATTAATCTTAATCATCACATGAGATATGATAATGCCTGATAAAGCTTTTAAATCCTCATATTATAATCAATATGCAAAGGCTTGTCTTCAAATTCTCTTTATTTGCTGGATAACACGACACAGTGAACATAATTTCTTAAGGTTCATTTTACTTCATTGGCTTCATAAAAATAATTAATGTGCAGAATATGTAATTTCTATGTGCATTTAAAAACATAGAAAAATCACTTAGCAAAGACAGTAAATAGAAAAAAAAAACAATATGTTATTTTAAAATATACAGTAAGCAATCTGCAATCTGTCTGTATCATTAACAGTTAACAAAGATGAAGAACTTCATACACAAGAGAGCATTTACCAGAAGCGTCCACCAATCTGCAAATATCAAGACATGAACATCGAACACTCTCACACTTGCTCACACATACCCATATGGCTATGATATAGACCTTTTGTTCCAATCCCAAAATCTGGTATAAACATCCTTTTACTAAATTAAATTTCCTAAGTATGATTTATCTTTCGAAGTTTTTATTATTCATTTCATATATCTCAATGATGGATAAATCATATTTAAAGAGAAAAATTATACGCTCAGACCAGGACTTGAACCCTGGACCCTTGGTTCTCTAAATCATATTTAAAGAGAAAAGCTATACGCTCAGACTGGGACTTGAACCCAACTTCTCTATAGAACCAAGGGTCCTCGGTTCAAGTCCCGGTCAGAGCGTATAATTTTTCTCTTTAAATATGATTTATCTTCATTGTATAAAATCACTTAAATTAACACTGATATATTTATATCTACAATCTATGATTATATAAATAATAGGCTATTTTACTAAAGCACACTCCATTGCTCGTACAGTTTTCATATGTTATATCATGTGGCATTTGTTAGTTAGTTTTACCATATGAACATGCTAAAAGAGTGGAGGTACTTGGACTTAACAGTAATTTGGATCATATATAATATACTTTTATTTTCTAAGTTATACATTCATTTTTTTAAACATTTTTAAACCTCAAACAATAATAATTTTTCAAAATACTTGAAAAATGACTAAAATAGAAGAAACTAAAGTATACAATACATCACCTCATATCCTTTTTCTTCTAGACTGCAGTTTCGGAGCTATATCTCCATCGTCAGTAGTCTCTCATCGACCGGTGTCATGTTGTTTCTTGGCGGATTTCTTCTTCCTTCAATCGTTGGACCGATGAACCTCTGGATCAAATCAAAATTTGCGGGAGTTTCGAAATTCATGAGTTTATCTTTCTTATTTTTTTTGGATGTAGATTTTTTTGCTGACCGTGAGTTCTTTCTGTTTAAAAATCCACATAAAAAAACAAGAAAGATAAACTCATGAATTTCGAAACTCCCGCAAATTTTGAATTGATCCAGAGGTTCATTGGTCCAACGATAGAAGGAAGAAGAAAACCACCAAGAAACGACATAACACTGGTTGACGAGAGGCTACTGATGATGGAGATATAGCTCCAAAACTGCAATCTTGAAGAGGTGAGGTAATAAAAAGATTAATTTAATTCTTAAATTAAACCTTATAGTGTTTTTTCCCTGTGAAAGTTAAATAAATAAAAAAAATTACAATACATGTCTTAAATAGTTATCAAGTCCTAAGTATATCCAATCTGTGATACAAGCTTCTATTATTATATCCTGACATTGAAATGTTAACATAATGAAAATAAATTGACTAATACTGTTGATATTCAAACTAAATTAGAATTATATATATCATCTCATAAAATAAATAAATAAATATTCTCATCTGGATTCAGATACCTATGTTCCTATCCTCTAACAAATTTTCACTGTCACTATTGTCAGTAGACAGCAAACTACTCCCCAAAACTTGTCCAGATGAGATTTACTTTATGAAGTGTATAAATAAAATTTCAGATTAAATTTTAATAATTTTGCAACATAATTTCCAAGTTATTATATATAAATATCATGATATTTGTCATGATTTAGCGATATGAAGATTGAATGTAAGTAATACTATGTACACCTTTGTTTATTATTTTATAATAATAATAAAATTAACCAACAATTTTAATGCCATATTGCAATAACAGACAAGAACTTGTGACCTACAGAATCTAGTGCCATACTAAAATAGCATTCCCATTATTAAGAATATTGAAATATTATTAAAATGGAGTTAACTTTTTTAGAAGCATTTTTAAATTTAAACAGCCAAAATATGTTTTTATCATTTCTGGATACAGAAGAAAGAACTTTACACTGTATGTCAGTGATATTGACCTTCAAAGACAAAGTACATTGCAACAATATATTTACTATTTAGGGGAATGTATTTACAGAAAACAAATGAGTATAAATATAATTCAAATTTGTTATAAAATATCACTAATTGAATGGGAATAAATTTCAAGGTGAACCTCTGACAAATATCCCCATTACTTAAAAGATTATTGATATTTATGTAAAAATTTGACTCAAATTTATACAATGACTGTTTAAACCAAAATGAAGTAAGTTCAATAGATTTAAGAACATTTCAACATTTTTAACAATTATGGATGATAGATACGTCATATATACTTGTTAATTTAAGGAAAATCAAACTGCTCAAATTTATTTTTAAAACCTTATAGAAAAATGTCAATTTTTAATGTATCAAAAAATTTTTCAGAATTCTTAAGACAATAAAACTAGACTTTATCTATTGTCATTGTCAGCAGTGACAGTTAAAATAGCTTCAGCTTTCAATATGATTTGTTAGTTCAATAACTAGCAGGGTTAATCCATCATTTAATTTTGATAATCAAATGCCATTTAATTTGTATAGTAATACAGTAGTAACTGTAGAATAGGCATAATTGATTACTGTACCATATATTTAGAAAGTAAGATGACTCATAATAGTTTAATTAAGGAAACCCTGAATAATAAATTGATAGCTACGCTTATTAAATAATAAACATGATCAAATATTATGGGGTTCTTTGTTCCCTTGTTTAATTATTTTTACTTTCTCCAAACTGTGAGATCTAAGGAAAAACTAGACTGGAGAATATACTGTAAAATCATACTTTTGTTTTTGCTGATTTTAGCCTATTTCTCTTCAAAACATGGATATAATATTTTCTGAACTTTTCTCCTTAATATCTTTAGGCATTCGGTTATTATATTATAGGTAATTTTGAACTATATTCCATAATTTTAATATCTATATCAAAATTTTAAATAATCAAATGAAAGTTATAACAGTCTTAATTTGATTCACAAGTTTTTGTAAAATTCTTATCATAGAAGAAAAGTTATAATTTGCCTAAATAAAATTCTTCCATCTAAGTATTTTTTTTTTGTTGCTATAAGTTTCGAGTTTGCAATATGACAATTTTGTCCATCAAGCAACCATTGTATAACAAGATCTAATATTTTGCGTATTTCTTTGTGTGGGCTTTGTGTAAATTGTGTGCAGGAGGAATAGTTATATTAATCAACTAATTGAAGGCCTCTTTAAAATATGAATTGTCAACAATTTTTTGTATGATATTCAATTTTAGATTAAACTCTCTTACATACAAGCTCAACTGTGAGGTAAATAATGCCACATTCTTAGCAATATGATATTTACTTAATAAGTAATTTGACTACAACAATAACTACGAATATTCATTTTAACACCTTATTGCTTTTGGAGTAATTGATGGTTACATGTTTTCTTTTGAACTCTCTAATTTGTTTTGTGAATATTATTTTATAGATTACCGGTACTGTTGTAATTATAATTTGGGGCCGTTATCATTCTCACTATCACATCATATCTGCACTATTATTATTATTATTATTATTATTATTATTATTATTATTATTATTAGAGTAGTCTGTATGATGCAGCCACAAGAGAGTAAAATATTATTGGATATTAAGGATAAACTGTCCACTAACTGTTTTGATTCAGCCTGTAGTAGGGAGTGGAGAGTGATGTAAACATTCTTACCACATGGAGGCCCACACTACAAAATGAATATGGTATAGAGGTTCCACTGTATCTCTACAATTTTTCGTTGTGGTATATTTTTGTTGAAGTTACTCCTCTCCAAGCACGACAGGCCTAGAAGGACCTTGGTCTACCAGCCAGTTGCTGGCCTCATGTCCACATGTGTTAATCACAGAGGTGGACGATCATCTAGCCAGTGTAGGGGTGATATGTGGTCAGTATGTCGGGTCCCTCAGCCATTATAGCTGGTCTTCTCAACCTGGAGTTGCTACTTATTGCAGCTACCCAAATGCCTTATGATGCTGGGTGGACACCGGTCCCATACTGGCCGAAATTCCATGAAAAAATTTCTTTGGGGACTCGAACCAGCGCAAGTCCTGTAGCTCTGCGCCAAGGCTTCTTGCCTTAACCACTCAGCTACGGCGTGGGACTTTGTTGAAGTTACTATAGTTACAAATTGTTACTATTTAAAACAAATAGAAATGTATCTTGAGATTTTTAGATCATTACTAATTAGTCAAATTTAGAAAGTAACTAATATTAAAAAATCTAAGAACTGGAAAATATAAAGTGTTAAATTTATACAACTTAGATCATTAATATTAGAATTAAATTTTGAGCCTGAAAGAGCCAATAATTTTGTTTAGAGACCTATTTCAGGCTTGACATTCTTTTGTGCATTATATATCTACGACATGGAACCCATACTTTACTTTCCTTCAAAGGGAATCCACATACACAACTTTTACACCCTTAAAAATCTACTGACCCCACCCAGGTTTGAAACTGAACACCTCACAACCAGGCAAGCATGCAACCATTAGCTCACCAAGACTGATTATTGTTACATGTCTTTAATATATGCAACTAATTTAGCCTACATAACTAATCCTTAATTTATTTAATCTTAGGCATTTATCAAAATGAACTGTTCCTGCTTGTTAATTCATTACTAAATATTTATGTAACAGGCCACATGCATTTCTCAAGTACTAATAAGTATGTAAATGCAATTACTTATTAAGAAGATTACTCTCAAATCTATTTAATCATGTTACAAATCATAAGTCTACCTCAAGTACAGAAATAGGATATTATTGGCTTTCACTATGTAAATAAAATGCTTTTGCTATTATTAATAAATCAAATTTTTAACCTAATAATTAAAAAATATTATAACAATAAGAAAATTCATCTTAATTTTTATAACAGACTACAAAATAATGTTCATAGTGGTATTGGTGCTTGGCAATTTCTCAGGAATCAAACTGAAGACTGTTATATAAATTATTGTAAGTCTAACATAAGTCAATATGATTGTTACCTTCCATTTGTGATTTTTATTATCTACCAAGTTATGATTAAGAATACATAAGGTTAATTTATAGATTTGCAGATTTTAGGGTTCAAACAGCATAGGTCAAGAAAATGTATCCATGTAAATGCTCTCGCTTTTTTCCTTTGTAGTTTAGAGCAGTAGCATGATAGGCTGGATGCATATTTGTAAGGAAAAGCTAGACAGAAATTTCAATTTCTTTCGGTAAGTATCTCATTGCATTAATAAAATATGATACAGGGGATTCTGCTTAATAGAATCTTTGGTTTGTAAGACCAGCTGCATATAGTACCAAACTTAGAAGGACAAAATAAACCATCCATATAACTCCTAGTTAATAGAACAGCATCTTACATAAAACAAAAGGTCACTATATGTTCTTATTAAGTGAAATCCACTGTATTTATATTTGATAAAAAATATATCTGATGGATATCCTCTAGTGGATATGCAAGACAAAGTGTAAACCTCAAAGACCAATATATTGACTTAGGCTTTCATGGCCGGGGTTTGTATTATAACCTTTTAGAAGATATTCAGGCTGTTGGTCATAGTCTTGAGGCTTGAAGTTCTCTGACATTTTGCAAGAGACTATGTTCGACATCCTTAAGGGTTGGCTTGAGACTCTCAAGCCTACCCTTGAGAATGCCAGACGTAGTCTCTAGCGAAACATTGGGGAACTTCAAACCTCAAGACCATGATCAACAGCCTGAAAATCTTCTACAAGGTCATAATATATTTATATTATTAAAACGTATATAAAATAATATTATCGCTGATTTGAAACTATATGCACAAATATGTTAATTTGTCTTTTAAGCTTAGCCTATCTGAAACCAGATCTACTATATCTTATAGCAATGGGGTTATAACGAAAATGTTAATAAAACATAATATGTTTCATCCTTTAAAAGATCTAATAGATGTATGGTATTTCATTACTTTAGTCTTATCTAAAATATATATTAAGATAACTATAAATGTCTAGAAGAAATGTCTCATTTAAAGCAATTATCGTACATATGTCTTATAGAATGCAGATACAGAAGTGACTTCTTACACATGAAACTGTTTCTCTGTCTAGCTACTTCCTCTTTAACTTTTTTTATACAATGAGTATTTTTAAGAATCTCAATGCTTCATGGGAATTCCACTGCATATCAGAGTTAAAGCTTCATCATCATGTATAAGTTTCTATGTGATAATTTACATTTTTGGGCAGTAATATTAATAATTCATCCAAAAATAATAAGCATACATGGCAATTATGATGCAGTTTATTTTTAAAAAATTTAAATAATATTAGACTTCAGAATTTTTCTTTTTTTGTTTTATTTGTTTGCTTTCTTATGAATTAAAAAAATGTGTGTCAGATGCAGTGAATTACCATGCATTAGCTGTTTGCTCAATGTTTCTTTTCACGTCCCTTTGGATGAGGATAGGATTGAGAAGTAGCAAGAATCCAACAGTCAAAAAAACATTTGTTAACAAATATCATAGATATTTCATAAAAATGAATCGTAATACATAAAGATTATATCATTTAAATTCCAGGATAAAAAAATGAAATTTATATTATCATCTTTTTGACTGTTAGTTACAACACAAAGAGCAATGTGAAATATTTTGGAATAAGTGAAATTAATTTCTAATTGTTGTATTTTCCTGCAATTTTTATATAAGTGCAATATTGTTATGAATTATAATATAACTTATATGACTAAAGTTACATTTATTAAGAAGATGGCACAAGAAATGTTTAGTATTTTGTAAAGAGAATATCCAATCTTTAACATAATCAAATTCAGTATTTTGCTTTCTTTGCTATTGTATTAAATACTGATGTTTCAGTTAACACAACTTTGTTTCTTATGATCTGTCAATTTTTTTCTGATACACTGAGGAGCTTATATTCAAAATCCAATATGTCCATTTGCAATAATAAACAAAAATTATTAAGTATTAATTTTCAAGACAAAAATTTTCTTCATAACAAAATTCAATAAGATAGATTCTTATATTTTGTTAAGAAGATATGTTTGATTCTTTGAAAATTAATAATTTTCAGTTCAGTTACTGAAATGAGCATACTGAATTTTGAAATAAATTTTGTCACACATATTTAGAAAAGAACAGAATTAGGAAATTTAAAAATTATAGTCAGAGACTTGATACTTATTTTGTTATACCAAATTCTACTGTGACAACAGAAAATTTTAAATTATTAAACATTGTGCATAAAATGTGCATGTCTGTAATAAAAGAATAACCACATATGAATATTTATTTATAATATCATCAACACCTTCAATGCTATTACAAAGTCCAGTCAAATTCAGTTCACAGGATTTTGTCACTAATTGTAAATAAATTAACTAAATATTATTTATCAAGTATGAAGTATTTAGTATCTAGTATTTATTTATTTAACCCGGTAGAAGTTAAGACCATGTCGCCTTCTCTTCCATTCAGCCTGGATAAGCATGTATTACATTAATATACTACAATCACGAGAAGGAAGGTCCAAAAAAATATATATAAATTAATTTTAATCAAGTAATGAAAGCAATACAGGTTTCTTATAAGTTAATGATCATTCAAAATATTGGTTAATTTTAATTAATTTTAGCTGGTGTATTTATGTCAATAATAAAAAAAAAAGTTTTTTTTGGTGAACAGGTCTACTAGGTTATCTAAACCAATGGAAGATAAAAAAAATGTGCTTCCAGAAAGCAAGTAACATATTTAAAATCAATATCAGCCAATAATAGATGTGAAAGATCATCTGTTAGTTTGTTAATATGTTTATTTGAGCTACTTACAATGGAAATTTTGTGAGCACCTTACACAAGAAATTTTGATAATTACATTCTTTTCATATCTGAGGATTCTTTAACCTGCCACATATCTCTGTGGGACAGACCAGCAACTTTTAACTTCCTCATGAAGTAAGCTGTGTCCTCAAATTTTCCTCATAAAAAAATTCCTTGACTTAGGATTGAATTCATAAACCCTTGGGTCTAAAGACGGAAAAATTATTTCAAGAGTTCTAAGGCCAACTGTAGTATCAAGCGCAGAGATATATTAATATGCTTTTGTAAAAACAATAATTGTATACATGCTGTATTTCTATTCTATAGTGTTTTGCCCCAGGGCAGTTCTTTCACTGCAATCATAGTATTTTCATGCTATGCTTTGCAGCTTTACTAGGGAATTATAGGTGTGGCAGCTTCCTGTTGCTTTCCACACCGGTGAAATGATAAGGATGATGATGATGATTGATGATTTTCAGAGACCGTTGGGCCCTAGGCTTCCTGACATTTATTTTACAGGTGAGGAAAAACTCTGAAAAAATCCTCACACAGGAGCCTGTCCCAACTGGGAATTGAATCAGGGCCCACTACGTGATTAGGCAGCATGCTACCTAGAGACCACAGCTGTGGACATGCTGCATTTAGTGTTATTATTTATTTTAAAGCGTTAATAGAGATTCAGGCTTCATAATGTTGAATTAATATTAATAAACTACTCTATGTATCTCTGATCCTCTTACATTCAGTATACGTACAGTATGTCTCTACTAATAGGAACTTTTCCCGGTGCTATATAATCAATTTGGTCAGGATATGTTCAATCTCAGTGTAAGGCTAGATACCTTACCTTCTTGCATCAATTGAGAAAGTGCAAAAAAATTTATTCTAATCTTAAATGAACCCTTAATACTTTGTCAACAGAAGACTTTTCTATGCATAATGTACATCTGTCCTGATATAATAGCTGTTTTGAAAGTATGTCGTTTATAATATGTGTCATCTGTCAGTCCATATTTGTGATATTCATCTGAAAGCTATCTTATGGTTTAGTGTCATTCTACCCTACAACTTTTATTATAATTTGATAAAACCATGTTAAGAAATGGTTAAAAATTAAAGGAGAAATAATTCATTATAATTAAGTTAATTTTAGTTAGTTATGACTTATGTTTTTAAAAATGGCTGATGGGATAAAATTTAAAATATCACTATTCCATCCATAGTAATTCTGCCCGAAGGCAGGTTCTTCACTGCAATCATAGCATTTTCATGCTATGCTTGCAGCTTTACTAGGGAATTGTAGGTGTGGTAGCTTCCCGTTGCTTTCCACACCGGTGAAGGATGATGATGAGGATGATAATGATAAGGAGGATGATGATGATGATGATGATGGTGGCCATATGATTTCGGGGACCGTTTGGGCCTTAAAGTTTTCCTAACATTTGTCTTACAGGTGAGGAAAAACCCCGATAAAAACCTCACCCAGAAAAACTGCTGCGACCGGGGATCGAACCCGGGCCCGCTGCATGACAAGGCAGCATGCTACCTTGATAACACAGCGGTGGACATATCACTATTATTTTTAAATCATATTTTAACACTTCATATCTAATCAAAACAAAATTATATGACTTCGATAGAACTATGTTACTCTTATAACTAATAACTAAATCACTGGCACTACTGAAACCAGAGGTTTCATGTCTACAATTACTTAAAAAAGTAAAGTAAAGTAATCCCACTACAGGCCTCAGGAGGCCCTTGGGGTAATAGGAGGTTAAGGCTCCCACTTTTTCTGGACAATCAGCACTTAATGTCAGCTGGATTGTCAGCCCTGCACGACGACTGCCTTTACCCCCAGAACAAGCATCTGGTACTCATTTCCATTAGAGGATGAGTCGACCCCAGGGCATAGTGCTGCCAGAAAGTTTGGGTCAGTTTAAAAATCCTGACCCCACTGGGACTTGAACCCTCATCCTTCCGGCTTGTAGCGGAGTGCCTTAACCATTAGCTCTCCATATATTCCCATCCTGAGCTATGTTTCCCAATAATTTTCTGTATGATTTACCTCCTTTAACGCTTAAACAAAACAATATTAATTACTTTAGAATATTTATGCCTTCATTATTAATAAAATATTAAAAATAATATTACATTTATTTATGATGCAAATATACCTATAACACTGACTTTAATATAGATTTAGTATTACTACAGAAACAAAACACAGTACTCAGATCTGTTGATTCTGAAAATGTAATTTGTTTTGTCAGTTACTCTACATTTTCATGTTATGGTGGTAGAATATTCCTGAAAACAAAGTAATGTGACTTATATATATATTTAGATATGGTTTGTTTAGTGGATTACATTGGCTATTTCTTTAATAAACAAAACCAGTTTAATTTTTGAAATCAATATTAGGCCAAATGAATTAATTAAAGTCATTCAGACAATTGCAGGAACAAAGTCTAAACCATGACCACAATTTCACAACTTTTTATTGTTTCTATAACATCTGAAGATCCATGACTGTTAATTGCAAAAACAAGGTCTGAACCCTGGGCATGGTATTATAATTTTTGCCATGAGTTTTAAATGTTTTGAAATTGTTAAGCAAACAATCAAATATTGTGAAACTGCAGTGGTCTAGACCAGGGATTACAAATATGTGGACTAGACTGCAATCAGTTGATTGTGTTCTGTCTAAATATGGGTACCTTAAAAATATTTAAATTTTTTGTAGTTATATAAAATTAATAATCCAGTAAATAATTTAAATATTTTTGGCAATTGTTCATAGTTAATTCAATAGAACAAAATAGTTTTTTTAAGGCCTAGTTTGAGATAAATGTACACACATGATTATTAATTCAACAACATTACAAACTAGTATTACAACATATTATTAACAAGGGAAAAGTAACATAATACCTGTGAACTGTTTGACTGGGTGTTATCAATCTTAATAAAAGGTGTTATGTGCCACGATAAGAAGTATTATTCCACTTATTCCAAGATGGTGAGAGAGGTATTGAAAGAGAGATAGATTAGTAAACATTGAGAGAGCAATACACTTCAAGGCCAGACAAATAAACATCCATCATCAGACATCATGCGTCTGTTCATCAGGAATGCATTTCCAATTAACAAATCGTGCCAGGTTCATTTTGCAATCAGAAAGCTGTTCTCATACAACACAGAAACACACTTCATACAAAATAAATAAAAAACACACTTTGATGCTTATATACTGAATGTATCTAAACTATGAGAGATACAGATGAGTAATGTTTGACTTTCATTACATTTCCTCATATTCCACATAAATGATATTATATTTAAGACAGACTTTTTTTTTCTTACCTAAAAATAAACTTATAAGGCAAGAGTTCATTGATTAAGATATTTTATATAGTTATAGATTTTATGTATTTTATAGTTATATAGAGTGCTAGTAAACTAACTCTATATAAATAACCGGTTAAAGAGGATCTAAAAACAAGATAATTTCAGATAAAGAAGTAAATCTGCTAGTATAACATATATATATTAGTACAGTAGTATTTAGAGTCTGGTTTTTTTTAAGGATCACAAGGGAGACAACTAGAAACGAAGGGGTAAGAGCACCTAGAAATAAGTGCATCTGACTTCTATATTTACTGTATCATTATTTTGGTGACAGATTGTTAATTATTATATTTTGTTATTTATATTTTTGGTTATTTTTGTTGTTTTATATGTAACATGTTTCCCCTTCAGAAATAAAATTAAAATTACTTCACAAACTTAAATTGGATGACTGAACGTTATATCATTTTTTTTTTATCTAAAAGAATATCTTGTAAGGTAAACAGCAAGGTGACATTTTTCTATAGCCAAGCTTTCAGCCCAAGTACTTCTGAGGTCCATCTTTTTGGGGACAGTAACTGGGAAGCAAACACTGGCTAGTATATATTTGGAGGATTGGACGAAAGTCAAATAACGTCTCAGGAAGATGACCTAAGAGAAAGGAAGGGGCCAAAGGAATTTGTTAGAAAAAGTTTCATCTGGCTGATACTCTATTGGGAAGGCATATTTTTTAATTAATCAAAACCAGAGAAAATTTTAAAATCGTCAACATTTTTAAGAAATATTTTTTCTATAAAAAACAGTTTCACACATCAACGTTTTACTATATGCCCTTTGGCAAAATTCAATGTTACTAAAACCTCTGGTTACTATGTGCACTACTTATTAAGTTTTTTATTAAAAACTGAATTTTAAGGTTTTTTTACTGCTGGACGTATAGAAAAATAAAATAAACATACATATCTCTAGATCAAGTTAGTTGTTGGAAGTAAAAAAATCACAATTATAAATTAATATCATTACTATATATATTACATTCAGGGTCTAAGTAATTGCACTAAAAATTTTGGTATAGGTTTTTTAAAAATTTAATTTGGAAATTAGTATTTGAGAGATTTTTCTAACAACCATTTAAAAATAGTGAAGTGCAATATATTTCACTATATAATTTGTACACTTATATGTTAAAAATATCAACAGAAAATATATTGATTAGGAGATTAAATTACTCTTGGAAATAATCTGTTTTCTCTCATAACAGTACATACAAACATTTGAAATATTCCAAATACGACTATATTGAATTCATATTGATACTTTTTTTTAAACATAATAATCAATTTCAATTATATTTTTGAAGTATGATGCTCTTAACAAATCACCTCCCACATCCCAGTTAACTTCTATAATAAGATCTGAATGCTCCAGATAATCTCTTGGAATATTTGGATAATGTCATTTGTGAACATGAATTATTAAGAACCAGTGTAAGTAATATATACTGAATATTTTTTACTGACACATTATCACTGTTTTAAACATAATAAAAATTAATTATAGATATTTTGGGAATTAAATGGCCATCCTATTTAAATAGCTTATCTGCAAAAGCAGATCATAAATTATTGTGGTAGTGACTTTTTTATACTGACAATTTATTTAAATTAAATCAAAGCTGGATTTATTCAATGATATCCATTATTTACAGGACTTTCTATAAATCCTAAATGATTAAAAATCCAATTTATAATTATATTTACAGGAGTAAACTAACTTTTTTTCCGGAAAGAGGGAAAAGCTGGAAATAAGTGAAATGGCTGGCTGGAAACAGAGTACGCTGGAGGAACCTTACTACTTAGGAACTGCAGGAAATAAGAAGAAGAAACATTGAGTTATTCATAAAATTAATTTAATTTTAAAATAATTAGTAAATTTATCATTTATTAAACTACAGTAAATTAATCTGTAGATTAATGGTGAAATATATCATTGTTTTTAAAATCTATTTGCATTGATGATTTATCAGAATTATAAAAATGCCAGTCAAGTATTCAGCTCTGGGATTTAAACTCATGACCTCCAGGATATTAGTTTGAAATCATCATCATCATCATTGGCATGACAGTCCTTTTAGTTTGACCTTAGCTTCCTCCATAACAACCATCCATTCTCTTTGGTCAATGGCCTTATTTCTCCAATTTGTTATGCCAATCTTCCGTAGGTCCGCCTGTATGTCGTCCATCCATTTGTTTGAAATATTAAGTGAATCAACTCATTTGGTAACGTAGGCATTGTTAATATTTCCTATGGTCTTTCTAAATTATTAATAATATATTGTTATGTATTAAGATTATAGGCCTATATTAATTACTAGTATTATTAATTAGATTATAAATTATCAATAAAATCACTAACATTTTACTAATTTCAACATAATTTATGAAATAACAATTTAATGATATCTGGTTTAAAATTTATCATTGAATATCTTTGGAAAAATAAAAGTAAGAAATAATAGGAATTCTTTATCAGAATAATGATTGATAATAAAATTTTTGAAAAAAAAATATTACAATCAACAGCAGATCTTTTAATTAAATATAATATCTGCATAATACGGTATAATTAACTCAGAATTTATATTTTATAACAACTGGTATAAATATTTTTTATTTTCATTTTGAGTCTCTTAGGTCACATCACATCTAGGATAATTGGATAAATAACTGTAGGGTATATTATCTACAGTTGCAGTTGTGTTAATTACATTTTAAAGAATATTTTTTAATGAATTACAAAATTAGTAAAAATGAAGTGATTCAAGATAACAAGAATCCAATGGTTTATTTTAATGAGAATCATATAGTTCATTGTTATGTAGTCTTCTCCATTCACCTGTCTGTTCATCTCTCTTTGGTCAAAATATTTTCCTAAGAACTTTATTCTCAAAAAAGAGAGATGAACAGACAGGTGAATGGAGAAGACTACATAACAATGAACTACATGATCTTTATAGGAAGCCAGATATAATAAGAACAATTAAGTCTTGTAGACTGCGTTGGGCAGAACATGTTGCGCGTATGGGGAATGAAAGACATGCATGGAAGCTTCTTGTAGGAAAGCCAGAGGGAAAACGCCCTGTTGGTAGACCAAGAATGAGGTGGGAGAACAACATCAACTACGATTTGAGGGAAGTAGATTATGCAGGGAATGATTGGAAGGCATTAGCTCAAGATAGGGATGTATGGAGAGCTTATGTCCGTGCGGCCATGAACCTACGGGTTCGATAGTGCCAGTGAGTAAGTAAGTAAGTATCCAATCTAGACGTTGTGAACTGAATTTGAATCTTTTGAATACGAGTCTCCTCCTGAAGATGGAACAAGTTTTCAAGGTCTACAGGATTTTAAAAAAATTAACAAGTTGAGGAGGATAGTATCTTACTTATATAAATTTTATACAAAAAAAAATTACATTGTGAGAGAAACTCAACAGAATTGTATCATGTATTGTATTAGTATTAACTAGCATATTTTATCTCACTTGAGAAATTAAAGATAATAGTAGAAAAATATTTCTACAAATGGATATGAACACAAACATTACCTACTCTATCATCCATCAAGGCTTAAAAATAATTATCTACTTTAAATGATTCATTCTTATATTAAATACACAAACTAAAATAAATAAATATATATAAGTCCACCACTGTGTTCTTGAGGTAGTGTGCTGCCTTGTCACGCAGCGGACCCGGGTTCGATCCCCAGTCGGGGCAGTTTTTCTGGATGAGGTTTTTATCGGGGTTTTTCCTCACCTGTAAGACAAATGTTAGGAAAACTTTAAGGCCCAAATGGTCCCCGAAATCATATGGCCATCATCATCATCATCATCATCCTTCACCGGTGTGGAAAGCAACAGGAAGCTACCACACCTACAATTCCGAAGTAAAGTTGCAAGCATAGCATGAAAATGCAGTGAAGGACCTGCCTTTGGGCAGAATTACTATGGATGATATATACACACCGTGATTCAAAATTGACTTTACAACTTTACAAGCTTATAGAAATTTATTTAGAAGACCTACAGAATTGGTTTAAATGTCATATCATAGCACAACTCATCAAGTTTTCACCTATTCAGTCAACGTGGTTCAATGTGGCTCCGAACAAAGCTATCCCTCACTTGTTCAACCACAGCTTCAGCCGTACGTGGACGGCCAGTATGCTTGGAATGACTAACAGAACAGCCAGTCCTAACAAATGTTTGGTGCCAAGAATAAATTGTTGGCCTGCTAGGAGGATCCTTACCATACTTGGTACGAAATCTACGCTGTACAATTGTCGCAGATTTAGTTTCTTCGAACAAAAACACACAACGAGCACGCTCGGCACCTGTGAAAGCAGCCATTTTGATATGAACTACGTTAGTGCACGCGGTGAGAGAACTAGGTACTATAAAACTATGTCGGTGAAAACTTGATAAGTTGTGCTATCATATGACATTAAAACCAATTCTGTAGGTCTTCTAAATAAATTTCTATAAGCTTGTAAAGTTGTAAAGTCAATTTTGAATCACGGTGTATATACACACATTGCTGGATAAAATAATGCAACACCCTCAAGGACTGTGTTCACTGGCACCAGGATATAATATGTGCATACAGGGGTTATAGTGTTAATAATTAATTTCTCATTCTCACAGTCATCGGCGATCAGGAGGCCTGTCTTTGCGCCCTCTGTTTTGGCTCTCCAGGCAGTAACTATGGTGCTTTTAAAGATGAACTGTGTATCCAACATTGGCTCTAGAGTATAACCATGCCCTGCTGACAAATATGTACTCCTGATGGATTATTTCAGTCATTTGAATACGGTCACATTGTAAGGCCTGTGGGAAGCTGGATGGACACACTGAAGGATTACTGCACATTTTAGACACAATTTAATGGTGGTGTGTCATTTTCAGCAGTAGTCTGTGGAACATTCCCACACCCGTAGACCAGGTTCTGGAAGGTTGCATAGTACAGATGCATGTCAGGATTGACACATTCTGCAAGCAGCGGTGGCTGCTCAAACTGCATTCAGGGAAGAAATCTGGGCACATGTTGTTCCTGCTGTGTTACCTAGGAACCCTCTGCTTACAGCAGAACTAAGATCATGTGTGCCTCTGACCAGGCTACACCACTTACACTACAACATTGCCAAGCATGGTCATTCTGGTTTCATGAAAGAGTCGACTGGAGAGTGGAATGGCACTTTGTTATCTTCAGTGATGCAAGTACGAAGGTCATTCAGAAAGTTTTTAGATACACATCAGTTAAGTATGGGTAATTGAAATCTTAACATTACATTTTCTCAAAATACTCTCCTTGTGCATCTATGCATCGTTGCATCCTCCTGAACCACGACTGGAAGCACTGGTGCCAGTCACTTTCATCCAGTGCACAGAGCTCCCCTTGGTAAGCTGTAACTGCAACTTCAGGTGTTGAAAACCGCATCCCACGCAGTCGGGCCTTCATCATAGAGAACAAAAAGAAGTCACAGGGTGCCAGGTCCAGACTGTAAGGATGATGGGTCAACAGCTGCACAGGAGTCCTCCTCAGAAAATCCATTGTTAAATGGGCGATGTGGGCAGAGGCATTGTCATGGTGCAACAGGATGCCCCTCAGTCCAGCTCTTGGGCACTTTTCTCGCAATTTTTGGAATACCTGTGAGAGAGCAACTGTAGTGTACCACTGTGCAGTCACTGTCCTTTGATGCTGAAGTGGTATTGTTGCCACATGACCACTTGTAGCAAAGAAAGTGAGCACCAATTTCCAATTTCTTCCCAACACTTCTTTGCTCTTTTCACTTTGACAGGTCAATCGTCATCAGGAAAGACCCATACCAATGACTGATGCTTTGTTTCTGGATCATATTGGTAAATCCAGGTCTCGTCACCTGTAATGATCTCAGAAATGCGATGAGAGTTCCCATTGTTGAATCTCTGAAGCATTTCACAGCAACATTCCACTCAAGTGACCTTTTGTCCTTCAGTGTGTCTGTGTGGCATCCAACGAGATGACACCTTGCTGACCCTAAGATAGCTGTGCAGAAATTTTGCAACACTCCCCAATCCAATCCATATAATGTCTTTATAAGTCACATGGGCATCTTATCGCACTATCTTCTCTACAGCATCAATATTTTCCTCAGTCACTGCCATCGACGGTCACCAACTCTTCTCTTCAACTTCAAGAGAGGTTCTATCCCTCTTAAACTCCTCAAACCAATTGAAAACTGTGGCACGAGAAGGAGCAAGGTCCCCAAAAGCCTGTGTAAACCTTTCAAGTGATTGCGCCTAGTCTAAGCCACTTTTAAAATAATAGAACATCCTTGCTTGAAAATGTTCTCACTGCAGTGCCATGCTGTAGACTGAGAGTTACTTTCACCTCCTACAATTTTACCCACAGCAGCTAAGGGATGAAGGGTGTGGGTGGGCAGAAACTATGTTAGCTGTCTAACAAACAACCTCTTAACATGTTGCTGGCACTATTATCTTTCTATCATAAACAGTACAGTCAGGTCTAAAACTTTGACCCTTGTAGGCTCTATCTATACGTGAGTGTTGGATGTACATTTGTGCACATAGACCTGGTGAGCGTCATCTTCCAAAGTGCATTCATCTATGATACATAGGTCCCACCCCAGGTTTCATGGTGTTCAGTTACAACTCATGGTCACATTTGGTGTTTCTGCAGGGTAAAGTGAACAGTGCCTGCTACACTGCACAGGTTGTTTACCATGTGCTACTGCCATTTCTTCAACAGGAAGGTGATATGCTTTTCAGCAAGAAAATGGAGGTCCACATATGGCTGCTCTTCACAATGTGCTCTTTGTGGTGTACAATACTGCTCTGCCCACAAGATACCCAAATCTCTTGCCAATTGAACACATATGGGACATGATGAAGTTGAAACTTACTCTTTCTCCAGAACCGACAATAACCATTACCGAATTGCGACAACAGGTGCAAGATGCTCGGGACAATGTATCGTAGGATCCATTTGGAACCTTTATGACCAATTACATGCGAGAATACATGCCTGGGTTGGGCACCCCTTACTGTGTTATGTGTGCGTTTGGTCTTAATGTGTTATTACATATTCCTACACTGATAAACTACCTGTCATAACTTTCTTCTTCTTCTTCTTCCTTCCACGTATTAGGCCAAGGCCTGTTACGATCCTATAGAAAATTTTCCCTCCAGCGTTTCAAATGATGGCCCAGTGATCTTCGTCCTCTTGGTATATAAACAGCTTTGGGGATCCGATTTGAACTCATTCTTTCAAGATGGTGTTTCCAATTTAGTTGGTACTGTTTAATATATTCCAAAATTGGCATAGTCTTCAATTCTTTTAAGATATCGGTGTTCCTTTTCCAATCCCATCTGGTGTAACCCGCTGTTCTGCGCATTAATCTCATTTCACAAGCCGTTATTCTGCTTTCATGTTGTCTTTTTAGTGTCCATGCTTCACTACCATAGGTCAACACTGGTCTAGCCAAAGTGTTATATAAACATAATCTGGTGTTTTTTGTATAAGGGATGGTTTCATAATTTGATTAATAATTCCATACCTTTTTAATAAAATTAACTTGTCCTTGAGGGTGTTGCATTTTTTCCGGCAGTTTATATAAAAATTAACTATATCCTAGACTAACAGGTGATGTGGAACATTGTCTAACCAATAGTGCCTACATTGCTATCAGTTGCAAGCTCGGCATTCTGAAGCTTGACTGGGTGATACATTGAACTTTTGAAACCGTGGTCTAAACCACAAATTCTGACTGGATATGGAGGTTTATTGGTCCACCAACAGAGGGAAGAAGAAGTAGTTCTTCTGATAGACATAACATCAGTCAATGAGAAAGTACTGAAGATAAAGCTGCCAAGGCTTTGTAACCGTGGTCTACTTAGAAGACTGGATATGAAGTGAGGTATGAAGCATTTTAATTTAATCTTGTGTTACAAAAGTTCATTTTGCAAATAATATAGCAATAAGTTACATCTTACAAAGTTATGACTTCATTTTGATATCTCATTCTACAAGTGATCCTGACATTAAATTATGTTAAAACTTGAAACTTGTATTTGGAAGGCTCATGTTCAAACCCCAGTGCCAACTAACTTGACTGAGATTTTTTCTTAGCTTCTCCTAAGTTGCAAAAGCAAAATGATGAGTTGGATTTTTATCAGAATTCATTTAATCAGTAATCATTAACTCATAATATCATTAAAATTGAATAAGTGAACTTCTACACTAAACGCATGACAAACACAATAGAAATAAACAGCCTACTAGATCCTAGATTTTGTATGAACTTCGACATTTAAAATAAGAATGAAATAAAAAATTCTCAAATATATGTATAATTTTTAAAAATATTATTATAGTATTTTAATTAATAATATATTAACAATTATGATTAAAGTAAGTGCACCTAAACATAATAATGCCTTAAAGATTAATGCTTTCAGATTAATATTAAAATTGATGTTATTCATATTCATCATCAGATACATTTTTCCTTGTAGTTTTTGCAATATTATTCTATCATGGATTTCAGTATGAAGAAAGATGAAATTTAATAGACTAAGATTAGATACCTATTATTTAGGAATTAAATGATATTTATATAGTAATCAATGGTAAAGATATTAATTTACTTGTATTAATAAGTGTATATTAATTTACTTGTCCCGTGCCATAGTTGAGTGGTTAAGGCAAGGTGCCTTGGCACAGAACTATGAAACTTGTGCTGGTTCGAGTCTCAATGGGGGAAGAAATTTTCTCATGGAATTTCGGCTTGTATGGAACTGGTGCCAACCAAGCATTGTGAGGAATTTGGGTAGCTACAATAAGTAGCGGCTCCTGGTTGAAAAAACCAGCTATAATGGCTGGGGGACTCGGCATGCTGACAAATGTCACATCTACACTGGCTGGACAATCATCTACCTCTGTGATTAGAGCATTGGATGTTAGACCAGCAGCTGGCTGGTAGGCCAAGGGCCTTCTAGGCATGTTATTTTTTTTTAATTTACCTATTTCATTCATAGCAATAGCTTTTGCTGCTTAATATTAATTTACTTAAATGATCATATATTTTTTACAATTTTGGATATTAAAGGAATAAAATTAAAGTAAATTGATTTCAGATGTGTAATTAATAGAATAAGATAATGTTTCAACTTAAAGAGCATGCCTGTGTCAGCCGATATAATACTGCATAATTTTGTGTATCAGCTAATGGTACAAATCACTTATCATTTAAAAAATAAGAAAACATAAATACTCTTTCCTATAACAGTAGTTTGTTTACGTAACCTTTGTCAAATATACAAACCTTCATAGAATCTCTATATCATCATTCAATAAAAGTTTAGTCACTCATAATAGAGAATAACTACAACTAGTTTACTTCAGTGTCAGCTTGCGGTGCACTTACATCAAATTTGTATATCATAATATTTGATGAAATTATTATTTAAGTAAAGGAAAGTATTCCCACTACAGGCCTCAGGAGGCCCTTGGGGTAGTAATACAATAAATAATTTTAAGAAATCAAGCAAAATTTTCTTTGCCTATTTATCAAAAATACCTGTGTATACTTGTATGAATATTACCTGTCCAATAAATAATTTAAATTTTAATAATTTGATATCTATAAAACTATAACTGAGTATTAAATAATTAAAAAATATTTACTTTACATAGGTTATACTAACAACCTTATTTATGTATTATTTTAAATTTATGTTTTCACAGTAAATTAATATGGATTTACATACATTTTAAACTATTTATAAAGTTTGGGAACTCCTCAAAAGCAAGTCTCAAGCCTGATTGGAAAAGGAGGGGATACATCTCATTAAAAATCCCTGGCCTGTCAGTACATGGAAATGGTTCCTTTCCTGGGTAAGATGATAGAAGAAGAAAACAGGATAAATAAAACAAATTGATGGTATTTTAAACAGTACGAGGAAAACATAACTGGATGACTGAAATTTGAATGTCAAAGAGATATGGAGGAGAATGACATAGATTAAGTGGGCATAGGAAGATTGTGAAACTTGCTAAATAAATAAAAATAAAACCTAGGGCATACTGTAATGTAGTTAGTTAAGGAAACACACTAAGCCAGATGATTTGGGGTTTGAATCTGGTGGGGTCAAGATTTTTAAACTGGCAGGTTCCTTAGCCCTGGGATTGACTCAATCAAATGAATACCAGACATTTGTTCTGGAGATAAAGGCAGTCATCAAGCAGGGCTGACAACTCGTACTGACTGTCTGGAAAGGTAGGATCCTTAAACACCTACCCCAAAGGCCACTTAAGGCCTATAGTGAGATCACTTTATCTTTTAATTGTAAAATTCTTAAAGTCATCTTCCAGACTGAATAGTCTTGTCAAGTTTTAATTGAACTCAAATGTTTCGACAACTGCAGTAGTAGACAAAATGTCAAGTTTTATTAAAACTGGATCATAGCCATTCAGCACAGAAGATAAATTTAGGAATCAAGACACCAGTCATGAAATCATATAAATTTGTATTATTGTAAAATAATTTTTAGAATATTGGCTAGTGTTTTTGATATAAGGAATCAATGATCTCTGGTACCATATCAAAGATTAATTAGATAGTAATTAAGACTTGTATTTGAGAGAATCCAGTTGATCTGACAGGGAGTTTTCTCTTTGTTTTCTTCATATGAGAAGGAAAATGAGGATTAGATTCTCATTATCATGATCTGTTTCACCATTATTTATCATTTTCTTAAATCATTAAATATTACAAATTTACTAAATGTATTAAAAAAAATTATAGAAATACACAATCTATTCTTATACCGGAACATTTAAAGATACTAGATATTATATGAAAGCAATGTCTATAAATAATTTAATAAAAAATACTATGAGAAGTAATACTATGAGGCAAATTAACAATATTACATAATTGAATCAGACATTTTTACACCTCGCCTCAAAAAATGCATTTCTCACCAACTAGTTTTGGAGGCATCTCCTCCATCCTTAGCTAAACTCCAACTCAGTGAGGATGGCTCTGAAACTAGTTAGGGAGAAATACATCTTTTTTTTATGAAGTGAGATGTAAAAATGTCTGATTCAATGATGTAATCTCTATAAATAGTAATGAAATTTAAAAAAAATTAAGAATTAAATACTGTGATATATTTTTTTAAAATGTATTACTTATAGTAACATTAATTAATTTTTCTATGTAATGTGTGCAAATAAAAATACTTGTTGGTTTTTATAATGATCACACAGATCTTACCAAAATTCTTGAATTTCTTATTTAAAATTTAATATAGTCATATTTTGATTCTTATATTCAGTGCTACACCACATTGACAGTTTTGTAAGCAAATTATGTGTGTTTAGTAATGTGTTTATAATAACTGCAAAACAATCATTCAAATGTTACACCGTATTAACAGTGAGTTACCAGAAATAATGCATATCAGGGATCATAAAACAGCTTTCTGATGATAAGGTATCATGCAAGTGAGGGCGTACATATAAAACACGTCTGTGCTCCCATCATGCTCTGCCACAAAAAGCAACATTTAGCCAGTTCAATTAATTATTCACTACAAAATATATATTTAAACTTAATCAACAAGAAAGTAAGACAGATCAGAGAAGAAGTAAACAATATAGGCCTACATTATATAAATATTTACTACTTTCAAATTTCACTGATTCTCTAATTTGTCATTCAGTTTGTAGAGTTGTATTTATTCATTTTTTCCAACACTTAGGGTCGCATGTTTGGACGCATTAGACAGTAAAATGCCTTCTCTGCTGAGCAAGTTGTATGCTAATACGATTTTGCTTACTCAGAAATCTGTTCATGCGATAATAATTGGTTAAATTTGTAAGCTACCTGCGGAGGTAGCTTAAATGAGCAACTCAAATTAAAATCCCGAAGGGAACCGAACGGGAACCGATGGTAATCGATGTACTTTGCTGCTTTATCCAACATTTATCCAAGATGTCGGACCTTGAAGACTTCGATCATGTTTTCGGTATACACGGAGAAGAGGAATTTGATAGAGTCTACCAAAGAATTCAACTGGAAGAACAGGAGAATCGGCGTAATATTGCGTGTCGCAGACGTGTTTGTATACGGTATTATTTGCGGGATGCAAGCATAAATGCATTCCTCTATAGCAGACGAAAATAACGGAAGTGGTTTTATCGCTGAGAATTCTGGGTAATTCGTTGCCAATATTACGAAAACGTCGACTCTCGTGCATGACCGATAAGTCGGCCGTTAATTCGTTCTCATCAATTGCTCACGGTGAATCAGCTCACTAGTGATTGGAAGTAATTTGAGTAGAGAGTAATGTTCTAACATACGACCCTTAGTTATGAGTACAAAATTGTGACTTAGTTAAATTACTAAATCACACTTTTGAAATTCATTACCATGGGAGCCCAAGGGGGGGAGGGGGTAACAAGAGAGTGCACTCTCCATTTGTTTAATGTTATGAGTAAGAATTGTATATATGTTAGGATTTATTTTATTGTCAAATTAAAAAGGAAATAAAAACATTGTTTTCAAATAACAGTCCACACTGTTTGTTTTCTTTTAGAAATTATATATTAAGAATTAAGAAAAAAAAAAAGGTTTCTACTATTTGCATAATAACAACATTCCTGAACGTAAGACTCTAATTCCATCTTCAGATTTCATGTTCAAATTTTAACAATGAACCAAAATCTCAAAAGATTTCCTTAGATAAAAATTAATAAATAAGGTGAGTCTGTTTCATTTTAAGCTTGCTCCCATCTCTGTCATTCTTTTATGAAATCCATGATTGAAGTGTGAACATTCATCTTTTGTTTAATTAGAGATAATACACAGGTATACTGAAACATGGCCAAAAGAACAAGAAGTAAGATGAAGCAGACTCACTTTATTGATTAAGAAGAATCTCATAATGTTACTTCCTACTGTAAATTATTAATATAAAAAAATATTTTGCACTTCCTTATAAAAAGATGTGTCCTGCGCCGTAGCCGAGTGGTTAAGGCAGGAAGCCTTGGCGCAGAGCTACGGGACTTGCGCTGGTTCGAGTCTCCATGGGGGAAGAAATTTTCTCTTGGTATTTCGGCCAGTGTGGGACCGGTGCCCACCCAGCATCGTGATGCATTTGGGTAGCTACAATAAGTAGCGGCTCTAGGTTGAGAAAACCAGCTATAACGGCTGGGGGACTCGACATGCTGACCACATGTCACCCCTACACTGGCTGATTATCATCTACCTCTGTGATTGACACATGTGGATGTGAGGCCAGCAGCCGGCTGGTAGGCTAAGGGTCTCGTAGGCCTGTCGCGCCAGGAGTTTTTTTTATAAAAAGATGTGGGCACCCTTGCTCTTTATTACTTTAGTAAATTACCACAACAATAAAATAGTTTTTCTATTACTTAAGTAAAATATATAATTTTAAACAGTTTAAGTGCTAATAGTATATAGTATTATAAAATTAGTAAAGAAACAGAGTTGTTTATTTTTTATTATTTCACTCACCTCATACTTCATAATTCATAGCAGACCCTGGGTTTCTTCACATAATTTGTGACATTGTCAATGCTGCGTCACATTCACAACTGACGTCCAACGGCCTTCTATCCTGCAGACTGACCTCCGCGCCATCTGGTGGCCGACCGAAGAATTTCCAAATCAGTCCTCTTTCTTTATAACCGGGTATTTCAAAATTCATAGTTGTATTTTCATTCTTGCATATGTAAATTTTTTCCCAAATTGTGAGTTCCTTCGGTTTTTCCAATTGTTTAAGTAATTTTGTTTTGGTTTCTATTCTATGTTTTTCTGACCAGGCATGTGCAGCTATTGCAGATTTTTCGGTTTCTCCATTTTTAACATTTCTGAGGTGTTCTTTTAATCTTGTATTTAGATTCCTTTTTGTTTTTCTTATGTATATCTTTTCACAATCTTTACAATTAATTTGATAAATTCCCGATTTTTTGCAATCTTGAAGACTGCAAAAAATCGGGAATTTATCAAATTAATTGTAAAGATTGTGAAAAGATATACATAAGAAAAACAAAAAGGAATCTAAATACAAGATTAAAAGAACACCTCAGAAATGTTAAAAATGGAGAAACCGAAAAATCTGCAATAGCTGCACATGCCTGGTCAGAAAAACATAGAATAGAAACCAAAACAAAATTACTTAAACAATTGGAAAAACCGAAGGAACTCACAATTTGGGAAAAAATTTACATATGCAAGAATGAAAATACAACTATGAATTTTGAAATACCCGGTTATAAAGAAAGAGGACTGATTTGGAAATTCTTCGGTCGGCCACCAGATGGCGCGGAGGTCAGTCTGCAGGATAGAAGGCCGTTGGACGTCAGTTGTGAACGTGACGCAGCATTGACAATGTCACAAATTTATGTGAAGAAACCCAGGGTCTGCTATGAATTATGAAGTATGAGGTGAGTGAAATAATAAAAAATAAACAATATTAAAGAACCTCATAGTGTTATTTCCTATCTACATAACTTAATAAAGAAACAGAGCTTTATTATATGAATAAGTGAATATGTTTACAACAGTGTATGGAATATGATGATCTTGTAGAAGATTTCCAGGCTGTTGGCCTTGGTCTTGAGGCTTGTAGTTCCCCGACGTTTCGCCAGAGACTGCGTCCGGTATCCTCAAGGGTTGTCTTGAGACTGGCAATTTTGTCGACTACCTGCCCTATTTATACATTTATCTGCAACGTGTTCTCTGAACGGTCCATTACTTCGTAAATTGTATCTGCCTTCTAGTTGGTTAGCATTAGGGTCTTCCGTTGCACCAATGAGGTTGCTGTCTGATGTTCTAGTAGATTCAGACAGCAACCTCATTGGTGCAATGGAAGACCCTAATGCTAACCAACCAGAAGGCAGATACAATTTATGAAGTAATGGACCGCGCAGAGAACACGTTGCAGATAAATGTATAAATAGGGCAGGTAGTCGACAAAATTGCCAGTCTCAAGACAACCCTTGAGGATGCCGGACACAGTCTCTGGCGAAATGTCAGGGAACTACAAGCCTCAAGACCTCGGCCAACAGCCCAGAAATCTTCTACAAGATCATCATAGTAAGTTATGTAGGTAGGAAATAACACTATGAGGTTTATTTTAATTTTGCTTAGTTGTTTCTTAACTCACCTCATACTTCTTAACTCCCAAGCAGACTCAATTTTCTTCACTTCATTTGTGACATTCTCAATGCTGTATTACGTTGGACGTCAGTTGTGAACGTAATACAGCATTGAGAATGTCACAAATGAAGTGAAGAAACTCGAGTCTGCTTGGGAGTTAAGAAACAACTGAACAAAATCATCATAGTAACTCCGGCCATGAAAGCCTAAGTCAATATATGTGTATGGAATGTTCGAAAACTCTTAATTATTCTTAATTCTATGCTTATTGCACACATTTAAAAAAAAAAAGCATTGTCTCTATATTATTTAATGTTTTTATTGTTTTCCTTCTCTATTGTCAAGTATACTTTGTGACTTTTGACAGACTTATTTGGGTAAGTTCGTTAAATAAATAAATAAATTTAAAAAGTTGCTTTTATATAAATTACATAAGATATTTTACCTATGTTCTTTGATATTCTATATAGAAATATGGAAAGAAGAAAATATAAAAATATAAGTATGAATAATTTCTCTGTTGATATTGTAGAGGACAAATTCACAAATTCTTGTAATTGTAAAAAGTGAAACAATGGCCTGCTGAAGTAACATCATTATTTTGTATTATGCACGAGAGCAAAAATGGTTTATTAAGAAACTGCTTATATAAATACTGCACAGTCTTCAATGCATGAGTAAAAGAGAAGAAATTATCGAAGTTTCATACACTACTTTTATACGAGAATAATGAATAATATTAAATTAATAAGATTTTCAATTTGGAATAGATTAACTTTTACATTATTTGATAAGTGTTGGAAAAAATAATGTATCACACATGAGAAACTATATATGCCTTACAGAAATGAAACTCTGTTATACTGTGTATGTAAAGTATTCCAGCTCAACTATAAAATCAACTTTGATTTATTAACCCAATAAATATATGTTCATGATAACTTTATTTTATATTGAAATCATGCCATGACTGACACTGTAATTAATAATCAATTGAGTATGTTAATAAATTATATTAGGAAGTAACATTATGAGATTCTGCTTAATAAATAAGGTGAATCTGGAGTCATCTTACATCATAACTTGTGTTCTATTTGAACTAGTTAAGGTATTTCATGTATAGTGAAACAGTTCAAATAGAACACAACAAGTTATGAGGTATAATTACTCCAGATTCACCTTATTTATTATTTGAGAATATTTATTTAACTTTTACAGGGAAAGAGCACTATGAGATTTAATTTAAGAATTAAATTCATGTTTTTATTACCTCACCTCATATCCTTTTTCTTCTAGACTGCAGTTTCGGAGCTTATCTCCATCGTCAGTAGCCTCTGGTCGACCGGTGTTATGTCGTTTCTTGGCGGTTTTCTTCTTACTTCTATCGGTGGACTCTCGCATTTTGACCTGATCCAGAGGTTCATCTGTCCACCGATAGAAGTAAGAAGAAAACCGCCAAGAAACGACATAACACCAGTCGACCAGAGGCTACTGACGATAGAGATAAGCTCCGAAATTGCAGTCTAGAAGAAAAAGGATATGAGGTGAGGTAATAAAAACATTAATTTAATTTGAGAATATATTTAAAAATCTTGAGGGGGGGAGGAGATTTTATGTACTAAAAGTTTAAAAATATATTGAAATCTAATGAACAATCAAGATTGGCTTTTCATTGTATAGCCTACTGATAATTTATAGTTTCATTTTTAATTATATATATGGTAATTCTAATTTGTATGTACAATTATATTCACATTTTAAAAATAATAGTACTATTTTATTGACTTAGGCTTTCACGGCTGGAGTTGCTAAGATGATCTTGAAGAAGATTTCCAGGCTGTAGGCTGTGGTCTCGAGGTTTGAAGTTCCCCAATGTTTCACCAGAACTGCATCTGGCATCCTCATGGGTTGTCTTGAGACCATGGCCTACAGCCCGGAAATCTTCTTCAAGATCACAATAGTACTATTTATTTTATATGAAGAGAAAAATATATGCTTGAATCAGGATTTGAACCCGATGTGTCTGGTTCTATACACCAATGCTCTGGCCATTGAACTATCAAGCTCCTGATCATCATCATCATCCTCACTCCAGGGATTAGGCAATTGCCCGTTCCGACTTCATAATGCTTCCATGAAGCTTCTCAGTAAGATAAATGTCTCCTGGAAGCGTTTACGAGCGCTTCGCAGGACAAGGATGGTGGAAGGGCTGCTTCCTCTGGGCCTCCAAACATGCTCCTCTGGGTATCCACCCCCCAAGAGAGGGCTGCTTCTTCCGCTCTTCAAGCCCTACAAGTTTAGCTGTGCTATTCCTTGTCGCCCTGTTGACCGTTGAAGACTTGACGAAGATGTGGCCGCCCAATATGGATACAGACGCCATTCCTTCGTTGTGAGCTATACTTAGTTCCCCTTGCCTCTTACCCACCAGCAAGATTAACCTAAGTCAATCTTCCCCAGTAGGGTCGTCTGGTTCATCGGGTACAAAGCCCCCCCACCACGTCAAGGTGATAGCTGCTCCTGATTCAAACAAATATTAATTCTTGGATATGAAGTGAGCATCAAGGCTATGAACTTTTCTTTAACAAGAAGACTTTATTGGGAATTTTATATTTCATATTGATGTGCAGAATATTGCCTCCTAATGAGTTTAATTTTATTTGTCTGCAGAATCTCTTCATGACTGAAATTCTAAATTGTGTTGTTGTTGTCCAATGGTTTGAATCTAGCTTATCCCATTAATCCTCTGCCTTACCAGTAGAGAGCTGCAACATTTACCTGATTCTGCTTAGCAGGATCCAGGCATTTACAGATCAAAAGATGATCTTTATTCATGACAGCATTTTTCCTGTAGATGGTACATAAACTTGTTCATGACAGTCCTATTCTGTGCAAGTGTTCATAGCTGTTTTCTAATCAAAGCAGAGCAGTAGACTATTTTCTTGATAAGTGTCTGATTTAGGTATTCATATATTTCCCCCTTACTAAAGTCTCTTTGAATTATGCTATTTAGCTGGCTTTTACTTCTTTGTGGAGTATTTTACAATGTTTTTCTGTTGTTATATTATGTGTGGGTTTTTTATGATGGTTTTAGTAATAGCCTATGGTAAAAGCCTACAAGGAAATGAAAAAGAATTTCAAAATTGTAAGTGACATGAAATGTAATTTGAATTCAGAAATAAACTTCAAAGTTTCCACTCATAATTAATTAAACTACTGTCCACAAGTGGACAATGGTCTCAAAACGACTATTTAGAGATTTGATTTAAAATAACTTTAGTGATGTATTCAACTTCAATTTAATGTTGAAAAATATATTAATAACATATTTTCCTTTTAATAATTGTAATTATTTCATATTCATATTAACATATTATGTCTATTAAGTTTCGGATGAAAATATGAATTCATTTTGCTATATATATTATATTGTACTTTATGTATAAATTGTAATTGTAGACTAATTCTAAAATATCTCTGATGTTCTGATGGATAATAAATCAATAAATAAATACAATTTTGAAACCAAATATTAAAGTTTTCTTTTTAAAAATAAATAAATAAAAATTGTAAAAAAATGTCATAAGATTCAAAACTTATGGTGAATTGCTTATTAAATGAAACTTAAAAATCATTTTCTTCAATCTGACACACCTTAAAAACGAAATGTATATTCTAACCAAAATTTAACTGTAGATCCCTAGCTATGTGTTGGGAATTAAGCTATTAGATACATATATGAGACCAAAAAAAAATCTGTTTGTTTTATTTGGGTCTAGTCTTAGAGATACAAAGATATAACACGTTTTTGAGTTATTTCATCCATACTGAAAAGAGACACATTCAGTTTTGTGCTTCCATTACATCATCATCAAATGCTATCCAGATTAGGATACTGGTCTGTTCATTGAAAGGATCTTTCCAGTGCTTCTCAGGTCTGCCGATATTTCTTCTTCCTACTGGCATGTTCAGGATCTTTTGCAGATTCTATTTGGGGACATTCTGATCACATTATTTTACCTCTTCTTCTTAATCATAATTTGTAGGATTTTCATCCTGTTTATTTTCAAAATCTCTCTTCAGAGGAAGACATATTGGATGTGTATTCACTGTCTATCCATCTCCTGGCTGGTCTTCCTCTTGTTCTTCTCCCGTCCATTGATCTATCTTCTTTAGCTCTTTTTGCAAGTCGGTTGTCTTCCATTCTTTCTATATGACCCTTCCAATATTTTCGCCTATCTATAATAAATTTGGTTATGTCTTGAATAGATATTTGTCCCTAATTTCTGTGTTGCTATAGCCTGTCCCAAGCCAGGTTGAAAAAGGGGGAGAGGGAGGAGTAACATCTCGTAAAAAAACCTTGGTTCAGCTTGCCCAGTTAACAATACCTTGTGAGGGTCTCTTGCCAGGGTTACGGTGAAGACCTCAATGGCAGATACAGAGGAGAAGGAATCTTTCGGTATGGTGTACCTGACAGAAGAGGCAACTCTACATCTACTGCCTTGTAGATTGTCATATGGGCAGATGGGGTTCGTTAGACCTGCAAGACAACCCATCTAGGAGAAACAACTCCAAAATAAAACGGAGCAGGCTGAGCTCTGGAGCTGGGTAAAGGCAACTGGCCTAGGGAGGAAACCCCGAATAATAAACCCGCCATAAAAACGGGCTAGCAACCCACTTCAAGGTGTATCTTATACATTGCTCACAGTCCCAAGGATCAAACCTCGGATCAAAGACGAAAAAATTATTTTACCTAATTCTTCTATATACATTGAGGATAAAAGTTGTTCTTGGTACTACTGTAGTTCGTTATGATAATTAATCTTCTTCATATTTTGTGAATTTATGGACTAAGTTCTAGCTAAATGAATGTTGATTCTAGCCAATAGATGGCTACTTTTGAAGAAATATTTAATAATGAGGTGTTAAATTACATATTAAAATCACAGAAGTTCCAAGAAAATTTAATTATATTATGAAATCAGTCAGTCCCAGTGGATGAGTGGGTACAATGCTTGCCTATAGTTCTAGATTCTTAGATAACTCGGTCAAGGTCAATCAATTTCTTTCTGAGTGTAAAATTCTGAGCATGGCTCTCTGTGGAAGGAAAGGAAAGCTATGAGTTTTGTGCCATAAATTTATGGCATGTAAAAGAACCTCAAGCCTGAAATAAGATTCTTCTGAGTAAATTTGTTGATCCTTTCACATCCAGTTTTGAATTGTGAAGTTAAATGATCTGAGATGTTAATATGTTTAATAAAATACTAACTAATTATGAAATTAATACTTTTATTATTTTTAAATGATGCAGCTTCTATTTTTCTTATTAACAGCAAAAGAATAGAAGTTAGCTATAGAGAAAAGAACTTATTTTTGCTTACTGGTCTTGATTGTTAGATCAGAAATATCATTATATTTTTATATATAAATATAAACAATTTTTCATAAGACTTTAGGTATCAGAAGAAAATGTCAAAGCTAGATGGCATGCCTAAAGATCACAGATTTGACTTCCAATGTGATTGGAATATATAAATTGGCCTACTGTATGGCCTGGGGTCAACAATCTGTTATGGAAATTAGTATTAGATGCATGTTCTAGGGGTAAAGGTAGCCATCATACAGGACTGACTATCTGGCTGACGTCTCATGCCAATTGTCTGCAAAGATGTGAACCTTAACCTGCTACTACCCTAAGGGTCTCCTAAGGAAGATAGTGGGATTACTTTTACTTTACCTATAGGTATTAAATGGACTATTACTTAGGTCCTTTCATTCCTGAACATTTCACATTTGTTTTTATAAAGAAAATTTGGTATGATTAAAATTGATAAATATCTTTAACCTTTACACTGCTACAAACGGGTATATGCATTGGCAAAGAAAATGCTTGCCGTGCTATGGGCGTGTATATCCATTCTCAACTTCAAACGCCTGCTAGTTATATAATACGTATTGCATTGCTTTCAAACTAAGCAGGCATATACTGCCATCTCTTAGTAACCTAAATAAACTCTTTCCATATTTCTCCCTGCACTGAGCAAGGAGGGTTTTAAAGGCTGGAAATATCTCAGCAGTGAAAAGGTTAAATAAGAAGGAAATTAAAAAATCTCAACATATCTAAAAAGTTATATGCAGTGTCAGTTAGGTAAGATTTGTATTTCTTATAAATTTCAATAACACCTGCAGACCTACTAAATATTTTTCAATTATAATCTTACGTTTTGAAATGAAAGTAGCGATTTAAAAAATGAAATGGTTACTAGTATTAATTTTTGTCAAGTAAGATAGAGGGCATGCTTATTATATGAGTAATATGAAATATCAGAGAAAAAGATCTACAAGGTTTGGAATACGATGAAATAACAATGCAAGAACATTCATGCTGAAGCATGTTCATGACATAATATGATAAACACAGAATTTATACCTCTATCCATTCAAATATGTAAATATTTCACATTTCCATAAAACTAAAAGTCTTAACTCTTCATACAATATCTTTTAAGAAGAATGACAGAAGACGGATTCCCAAGAAAAATTCTAGAACGGGTGTCTATTCTAAATCTATTCGCTTGGTAGAAGAAGAAGAAGAAAAAGAAGACAGCCAAAATAAATATTGAAGGTGTTTGAAGTTTAAAAACAGCATTGGGGAAAAAATGATAGGATGATGGAAATTCAAATGACAGAAAAATGTGGAGGAGAATGACAATAGCTTATTTGGGTGCCAGATGATATTGTGTAACATTGTGAAACCTGCTAAATAAATAAATAATAATAATAATAATGATGCAGGTGTTTTTTTTTAATTATTGTAAAATAGTGTGGCCCCTATTTGAATCATTTAATAAAACAGTAGATTTATCATAGAACTGAGAGAATGTTCAGTAAATATATGCTGTCTACAGCTTAATGGTCTGCAATTACATAGGGATCTAAGAATTAAATATTTGATTCCAACAAGAGTGAGAACAGATTTTAGGATATAGTTTCCATCAGAGAGGATATCAAAGGCTCCTCATCCCATGTTAAAAATATGTGTGGCATGAAAAAAAAAAAAAGCTCTTGTTTACAAAAAGTACGTTACTGCCAACATTTCAAGATTTCAGATCTACTGGCATCACAATTACCCCTTGAAGTAGAAATAAACAAATTACTTTAATATATTTGAAGAGAAAAATATATGCCTAGACTGGGGTTTGAACCCAGGATATTTAGCTTTATATGCTAATGCTCTACCACTTCAGCTATCCTAGGCCTCCAATCTAAATGCAAAATTTTCTCTTATACATTTCAATTCCTGAGAGCATTGCTTAACACAATTACTTAATATTTGAAGAGAAAAATTTTCGCCTAGACCGGGACTCGAACCCGGGACCCTTGGCTTTCCGGGCCAAGTGCTCTACCAACTGAGCTACCGAGGCGAGTTACAATCTAGATGCAAATTTTTGACATAAGAGAAAAATTTGCGTCTAGATTTATCCTTCTATGAGAAGTGTTAAATTAATAATAAAAATCGACAATTACTTAAGTTGACAAGCATAAATAAAGTAAAAGAAAAAAGTTGTAAATAAATGTAAACAAATATTTAAACCTAAAAAAATCAAATGAATCGCGATTTCTTCTTGACTCACACATCTATGTTTTTTTTTTTAATTCAAGAAATTTACTTACCATCCAGAAGTTCATAACGAATTTCAAAATATTTTCAAAAAATTTAATATAACATTAGCTCCAATTAACAAATTTCAGGCTGGGTAATTTTCTGTTAACTAATAAAAATGTTAACACCCCAGACAATAAAAAATCTGGAATTTATCAATTTAATTGCAAAGATTGCAATAAAGCATATATAAGAAAAACAAAAAGGAATTTGGTCATTCACACAAAAGAACACTCTAGAAATATAAAAAATGGTGAAAATAAAAAATCAGCAATAGCAGCACATAGTTTATTAGAGAACCATAGAATTGAAAAAGAAGCTAAACTTTTGAAACATTTATCTAAACCTTTGGAATTAACAGTTTGGGAAAAGATATACATAAAAAAAAACATACTAGAACCATAAATTTTGAGTTTCTGGACGAACCAAATTTGGTTACAAAGTCCTTCAAATCAACATCAGATGGCAATTTAGAAAATTACCAATATAATAAAGAATCGACAGTTGTGACAACAGCTGAGGATGGGAATGATGATTCCCAATACCGCAGTTCTGTGTTAAAAATATAGATGTATGAGGTAAGGAGAATTCACAATTAATTTGATCCTTATTAAGAAAACCTCATAATGTAAATATTCCCAACTTTATTATATGAATACAAACCTAATTTAATATTCCTATCAATAAAGAAAAACAAGTACTCGAGTAAAGAGACTTGTGTGTTTAATATTAACCTACAGTATTTGCATTTTCATGTTTCAGGTTATTTATTTTTATATTTTTATCAAACCATGTTCAATCATTGCCACATCATGAATGGCAAAATAGCTCTGTGTGGGCCTTGGCCTTCTTAAGAAATTCTCACCCAATCTTTCTGTCTTTGGCTTGTTCCTTCCAGTTTTTTTATTCCCTGAGACCTGATATCCTCAATTATACCATCCTTCCATCTTGACTTAGGCCTTGCCACTTTCCTAGTTACTAAAGGTTGTACATCATAGACTTTTTTGGTAATTCTGTTATCATTCTGGTCCAAGTCAATCTATTAATTGTAATATATTTCACCACATCAGATTCATTATTTCAACCATTTTAAATAGGTGATGATGAGTATTTGTTTTGTTTTCAAAGAATACTGTAGGATGTATGTATACACCCATACATCCCTTGTGGAGACATGGGTCCTCCCCTAGCAGTAATTTCTTGACAAAATAATTTACTCCATGGCCCAACAGGCCTAGAAGCCCTTGGACTAGCAGCCGGTTGCAGCTATCACATCCACATGTGTTAACCACAGAGATGGACAATCATCTAGCCAGTATTAGGGTGACATGTGGTCAGCATGTTAGGTCCCCTAACCATTATAGCTGGTTTTTTCAACCAGGAGTTGCTACTTATTGTAGTTACCAAATTTATCACGATGCTGGGTGGGCAACAGTACCATACTGTCCAAAATTCCATGAGAAATTTTCTACCCCATGGGGATTCATACCAGCATAAGTCCCTTAGCCCTGCACCAAGACATCATGCCTTAAACATCTCGCCTATGGCGGAGGACCAAGTTAATTTAGTTATGTTTATTTCCCTACAGTTGCCAGTGAGTGACATGTGGTTAGCACATTATCTCAATAAGATATCTAGTAGGGTAGGATGAATGCACATTTAATTGTTGTTTTAGTATAAGGGGAGTAAAGATATTAAATTATACTTGTTAGGTTAAAGTTTTCACTGGGGTTTTCTCATTCATCATCACTACCACTGAAAGATATTTCCACAGTCGTGAGTCATAAATACAAAGCCTAAGTTCTAACTGTCCACATTTCTGTTTTTTTACTAAATTGCAATCTATGATTTTCCTATACTCCTCTCTTCTTCTGGTCACTTAATCTTATCTTCCTTATTATTTTATGTGTAGATGTTTTGAGATAACCATATTTAAAAAATTAAGTTTTGGAGAAAAGAGATACATGTGTTTAATGTTAACCCATTGCATTTTTGTGCTTTAAGTGCATGGATGGATTAATAAGTTTACTCCTGTCCCTACATACTGCTTATGTAATGTGTACTAGTATCATGAATAGAGAGTATTTTAGGAAAGAAAGAGAATATTTTAAATTACAAATTAAATTGAAACTTATAAAGCAATATAAACATAATAAAAATTTGACAAAACCTTTGACACAATAATGAATTCAAACCCATATTAATTACATCACTAATTATGTTTTTATAAGAATACCGAATATTAAATGTGAAGTTATTTTGGCTAACAAATCACTTTTATTCATTTTTTTTAAGATGAGAGTATGCTTGTATAATGTAAACGGATTAAAGACATATTAAAATCTACTATGTTAAGTGAAAAACTCCACTGATATTTTCTCATTCAATGAAATCTAAATTATGATAATGTTTAAAACTTTCAGTGTACAGAGAGTTAAGACTATAAAGTTTTGCAGGAATATGAAGTTTTAAAACAAGTCATAACAGATAATTTTCAAAACATAAAAATTACAATCAGTATGTAATTCTATTGTCTAATTACTTTGTTAATTTATCATCCAATAATAATTAAGGAATAATTACTAAATAGAATTTTCAAGTAATAGTCACATATGATAATACAAAGACAATCTATAAATATACTATATTTGCCGCATGCATTGTTAATCCAATCATCACACCTACAATATATTTCTACTCAATATCACTATTTAAATTATATATTTCAAACTACCTAGTAATTCAATTATCACTAATTTATGGTCTTAGACATAAAATTTCAAAAACATTTTTATTCAAACAATTGATAACATTTTTAAATGAAAAAGTTGTAGATGAGCCAGGATTTGAACTATCATTAAATCACTAAAGTGAGTTATAGTTTCTACCACACACAAATCCCTAAATGTTCCTGAAGGCCTCTAGAAAAAAAAAAAAAAAAAATATATATATATATATATATATATATATATATATAAAAAGGTGATCACTTTATGTATTTACTAGAATCATGTGAATATTGATATGCTTTTTTGAAAAATCCTGGAGAATATACAAAATAATATTTGTATTATGTATGAAGAGAAAAATTATATGCCCAGACTGGGGTTTGAACCCAGGACCTTTGGTTTTCTAGGCCAATGCTCTACCACCGAGCTACCTGAGAAACTCCAATCTAAATGAAAATGTTTCTCTTATACATTATTAATTCCTGAGCGCCAAATCCTATGAGCATTTGCAAATGACAGCTTCTTATTTAAGAAGACATTTATTGGGAATTTAAACACTACTTTATAAAGCCAATAGGGCTTTTTTCAATGTTTTTTTATTATTAATTTAATGCTTCTCACTGAAGGATAAATTATATTTGAAGAGAAATATTATATACTCAGACTGGGGTTTGAATCCAGGACCTTTGGCTTTCTAGGCCAATGCTCTGCCACTGAACTACCTGAGAAACTCCAATCTAAACACAAATTTTTCTCTTATACATTGTGAATTCCCGAATGCTGAGTGCTACAAGCATTTGCTCGATCATGGAGATGGCAGCTCCTTTTTTAAGAAGACATTTATTGGGAATTTAAATACTTCTTTGTAAAGCCAGTAGAGCTTCTTTTGATGTTTTTTTATTATTAATTTAATATTTCTCACTGAAGGATAAATTATATTTGAAGAGAAAAATTATATGCTCGGACTGGGGTTTGAACCCAGGGCCTTTGGCTTTCTAGGTCAATGCTCTACTACTGAGCTATCTGCGAAACTCCAATCTAAACACAAATTTTTCTCTTATAGATTGTTAATTCCCAAGCGCCGCTACTTGTATTACTCGCCCAAGTTAATCTGCATATGGAAAATATACTAAAAATGTGCTATCGATTGTCTTTCTTCTCTTACTGTTGCCACTTCTTGCACCTGTATTGTGTTATTTGACAGGGAGAGAAGAGCTGGCAAATACTGTACTTTTTAAATGATCTAACACTTTCAGCAGTTGTTGACCAAATGAATAATCATGTTACTACTGGGAAATTAGCTGTCCCTCCTTTGCCTTCCTCATTACTCATTATATTGTTGCCAATTCCTGTCTCCTGTGTTGTGTTGAGAGACTAGTAATAGAGAGATGATAAACACTGTGATTTTAAATAGTCCGACACCTTCAGCAGTTGTCAACTAAATGACTAATTAGACAACAATATAATGATCTTTCACTCGCGTTTAGGGATTTTCCTCCATATATTGTAGTTTGGCGACACTAGTACTAAAATACTTCCCCTCTAACCATTCAGACTTAACTTGGAAGAGCTATATATTGATCAGTAATTTGTATCTCACAAGATAAATTCAAACAATCACGAAATATATCTAGCATATCAGAAAAACTTTTCACTACAGAAGTCTTACTATAAACATTACCTCAATACCTATATTACTTTTGCATAACTCAAGGTCAAAGTTTAGTCTAATTGAAGAAATAATAAAAAAACAACACTTTATTAAAACATGTGTGGTTCAGTTGTAAGATGGAAAGCTCTGATCAGCCTAAAAGTATTTTCTTTCATACTATTTCTTGATATTATGATTAAATGTTGACTTGCAATTATGCAAATGTGATATAAGTATAAATGTAAATACATAGATATTTGAGTTCTATTATAGAAGAAGATTGAATTTCCTAGACACATTCATCAATAGTTTGGCGACAGAAATTTTCAGTTAATTTATTGATAAAGTATCAACACATAAAGCTAGAGATTTGTCTGTGATTCAAATACTATTTTTTTTAAGTTATGTATATAGGATGCCCAAGACCGTAGGTTTGGAGGTTTGGCACGGGAAGACGGCAGCAGCTGTAAAAACCCGACGATAGATAGATACATAGGAAATAACACTATGAGGTTTTTTAGTATTGTTTATTTTTTCACTCACCTCATACTTCATAACTTCTTGCAGACCTAGGTTTCATCACAACATTTGTGACATTCTCAATGCTGTGTCACGTTGTGATGTCAGTTGTGAATGTGACACAGCATTGAGAATGTCACAAATGTTGTGATGAAACCTAGGTCTGCAAGAAGTTATGAAGTATGAGGTGAGTGAAATAATAAAAAATAAACAATACTATTTTTTTTACCATGAATCAGGTGCACTCAGAACTTAAAAGTAATAATGGACACATATAATGTAGGATTACTTAAATTTTTCCTGTAGGATTATTTACAAAGATTTTATAAAATTATTTTTGTTTATAACTAAAAATATTGAAAAAGGAAGAAAATTGAAATATATAATAAATGCCTCCAGCAATCTTTAAGTCTTCAGTTATACCTGATTGATAGTATACATTCTTATCTTAAAAATGTAGGCCTATTATCAAGGTTTCCTAAGATAGCTCGTATGAAGATGTAACTTCAATAAATTGTTTGATATTGTTTTTAAAAAAATAAATAGTAATTTAGAAAAAATATAATTTCCTTAAATATGAATTTTATTCCAATAAAAATAGATCATTATAAGAATGAGTGTAATGTCTTTTTCCCCAAATATAAGCATTGCTTACTTCCCAGGCTTCAACTTATTCACAAATGTATAATTAAATTAATTTAACTTATCTTTGAAATATCATAAGAAAATTAACACATAATGCAACAAGTTAGTGATTGCAGCTTTTCTTGTGACTTCTCTATTTGCAGACATGGGAGAAATATAATAAATACCCTACACCAGGGAGAGAGTTAAACTTAATTTTTAAAAAAAGTAATAAAAATTGGAAACAACATCAAATGAGGTATTTTTGATAAAATAATTCTTTCTCAAATAATGTTATTTATTCTGAAAGTATTCTTTTTACGAAAACAAGATATGTAAGATCTTTCTCATTAAGAAGAATTAAAATTTCTTAATGATATTACAAGACATTTTTAATCAATTTATTTTTGTATAAATGTTTAATATATATATATATTTTTTTTAAATACATTGAAAATCAAAGAAAAATACTACAATATGGCATAATTTACTAGCCAACTATCCTACAAATTGACATAAACTCACTCTAACTTACTTTACAAGGACAAAAACTGATGAAGTTAAACTTATTGCATTGCAAATGTTAGTAGTGGTATCCATATGAATATATCAAATCATTTTTTTAATAATGGTAATAACGTATACGCTATGGATTCCAAAACATTCTGGTGCAATATGAGCCAAATTTTAAATTGATTCTTAAGTGAATATATTATTTAAAATGCTAAAATATTTTTCTTTTAATCCAGCAGTATTTTCAAAGTAAAGAAAAAAAAACATTCAATATAGAAAACATAATAATATTAGAAGTGTAAAACTGGGATATGAACCCAAAGCTCTGGTTCTACTTACCAGTCCATTAAACAACTGTACTACTTAGGCATCTCACTTTAAATGGATTTTTTTTTTCTCTTTTATAAAATCCTCATGCGCCTTTGTTCTACATGCCATGTGACTGCTTTTTATTCAAGAAGACTTATAATGGAATTTAACCCACAGGGTAAAACGCAGGTTGTAAACTTGTTCAAATAAAAAAAAAACACTACTATTATAACTGTAAAGAAAAATTTTCTTTTCAAATATTAAATTCCATTTTAAAAATACAATAGGAAATAACATAAAGAGGTATATTTAATAATTAAGATATTTGGCCTGTGTATTCTTACCTCTAATGGTTGTTTTGTTGAACATATGTTTCAAGGCTTGTGAAAAATCAGTCTGTAAAAGCTGAAGAAGGAGCTCACAAGCCTTGAAACATATGTTCAACAAAAACAATCATAAGAGGTAGAATACACAGACCAAATATCTTAATTATTAAATTCCAGTTTATGCATAAATTTTCTCTTCAAATATTAATTTGTCCTTTAGTGTGAAAGATACATTTTAAATACAAACATAAAAAAATATACCTCATAGTGAGAATTCCTAAAATAAGTAATAAGCTTTACTGTTATAATAGTAGTGTTAAATCCCACTAAAAGTCTTCTTGAATAAGAAGCAGCAGCTAGATGGCATGTAGAATGAACGTTCATTACCTCAGGCATGCAGGGATTGTTGTAAGAGAGAGAAATATTTCTGTTTAAAGGTGAGATGCCTAAGTAGCACAGCGGTTTAGTGCATTGGTAGAACCAGAACCCAGTTTAGGCATTAATTTTTCTCTTCAGATATTAATTTGTCCTTCAGTGGGAGTGATACATTTAAAATAAAAACATTGAAAATAGAAATTATATTTTTATCATCTGACTGAAGTTTCTCCAGTATTTCAAGTACATCTAGAATTATAACATCAAATGGACTTAAGGGTTATTGTAACATGTATGCCATATTTAATATTTATAGGAAATAACACTATGAGCTTTGTCCACCGCTGTGGTCTTGGGGTAGCGTGCTGCCTTCTCACGCAGCGGGCCCGGGCTCGATCCCTGGTCGGGACAGTTTTTCTGGGTGAGGTTTTTATCGGGGTTTTTCCTCACCTGTAAGACAAATGTCAGGAAAACTTTAAGGCCCAAACGGTCCCCGAAATCATATGGCCATTGCAATCATCATCATTCATATTCATCTTAGGTTAAGCTTAGGATTAGGGACTCTCCTGGCACACCATTATCATCATCATCACCCATCATATCATCAGGGCAACGTAACCCTACCTTCCAGGCGCCCCAACCTCAGAAGTGGGTTACAAGTACGCCATGCCAGGAGAGAAACCAGGAATGTCAAAAGACAAACCTGGGGCATTTGAAAAAAAAAAAAACACTATTAGCTTTTTTTTATTATTATGAGTTAGTTGTTTTGACTCACCTCATATTTTTTCGATATTTTGCAGACTATAGTTTCGTCGCATTTATGCGACATTGTCGATGCATTTTGTTTTATTATAAAATAAAAATTCTATTATAAATTAAAAACTATTTTATAATAAAATAAAACAGAATGCATCGACAATGTCGCATAAATGTGACGAAACTATAGTCTGCAGAATATAAGAAAAATATGAGGTGAATCAAAATAACTAACTCATAATAATGTATGCTATACCTCAATTTGTTCTATTTTGCAATAATTTTTCAATTTTTTTAAAAAGTATAACTACAAAAAAAATTGTAAAAATATTGAAAAACTGTTGTAAAACAAATGAAATATAAAATATATATACGTCACAGATAACCCTTAACTTGCATGTATTTGGTATTTGTTCTCATAAAAAGAGCAATTTCAAGATAAAATATCATGCATGTTATCTTATTAAAAACCCATTAAGTTTAATTGCAGCTATCCATTACTTTCAGAATCCTATATTTCTATTTGACTACAATTAAATTGTGATACAAGTAGAAAAATACAAAGCTAAGCATGATGAAAGAATTATTATTAATTGCCTAATGCAAATAATCACTTTCTTTAATCTTATAATAAAGATATCTATTAATTAGTAGAATAATTATTGAACTGGCAGAGTGCAGATTGTTTATCGTTTGATAAGAAATTCTGTTTACACAACAAATGAATGTTTTGCCATGGAAATGCATTGCCACAAGATGCACCACCATAAAACATTTATCACTGCTTGAACCCATCAACCAGCCCCAAATCAGTCAACCAACCAATCAATCAGCCAATCCATTCAACCAATTCACATAATGATGTACAGGACTAAATGCTCCAACATCAAAATAAACACAAAAACAAACCACTTCACATTTATGCGAGCATTCTTAGCCCTGTCAATCATAACAGTAAAACATTTTAATATTTTTTTTTCACTACCTGTAAAGAAAATATGTTTAAACACTTCCCCATAACAAATACATTTTTAAATTAGCAATAATTATCAAGGTGTACATGTATATGTAAGCTCAGTTCTGTAGTGTTAACCTAATATGTATTTATCTTTTTTATACAGTGTAAATGTAAACCGACATTACTGCACAAGTGATTAAATAAGTATCACAATAGGTGAATACCATAACCACAAGTGGAAAGAGAAAACATGTTTACTCCAGTTGCATATGTATGATTTCTTACACTATCATAACATAAATCTTATGAATTTTTAATTTACAAATGTGAGAAGAATAAAAATTACAATAAAACTTAATGAGACTTATTTATTAAGTTTCTTAACATTGTATCATTCCATAAGATAAATTAATTTTACTGTATATATTTTTTTAATTAAACCTACTTATTAACATCAATCTTCAGTACTTCACAATTTTCAGTAATTATTTAGATTTTTGTCATCAAAGAAGGCATTAATTTTTCTTTCTTGTTTCTATGCATGAGCAGATAACCAAATCAATTTCATTTTGTGCTTGCAAGTGTTTCCAGAGTTACTAAAAATGTTTCATTTCATAAGATACTTGGTCACATTAACACTTAATATGCTATAATCATAATACTATATCATGGAGAACCTTCGATAAAATGCTAGGAACAAAATATTATGTCAATAAATATTTTACATTGGTAGAGTCAGGATTTTTAAACTGGCCTAAATCTTCTGGTGGCACTATGGCCCTGGGATCGACTCAGCCTCTAATGGAAATGAGTATCAGACATATATTCTGAGGATACAGGTGGCAACCCAGCTGACATCTCGTGCTGATGGTCTAGAGAAGAGGGAGCTTAACTTCCTACCACCCCAGGGGCCTCCTATCTTTATTTTACAAATATTTATTTTACTTTATTCAATATATATTACTGTTCCCACAGGGTATTAAACTACTTGCTAAATTAAATTTTATCTAAACAATAAATCTGATACTGTACAGTTTTCTACCCCCCACTTTCTTGTGCACAAAGTCTGGTACTCTAATTAACCACAAGTAAAAGTTATATGTGTAATTTAGTCAAATGCACCAATGTATAAATGTACGTAGAGGTGTATCAAGGTAAATTTTACAAAGTAAGGCTTTTAATAACATGGAATACATTCCATAATCACTTCTAAATCCATTCCTTTAATAAATTACCCCCATATCTCGTATATACTGATGACAATCTAAATAATTAATCAATTTATCTAATGTAAGTTAATCTATTTCAGACAATATTCAGTATTAACTGTTCAAAAAAATATTTTATGTTATGATGGTGCTTATACCACATTTTACAAATTTGGTATTACTGTATTTGGTTACAGTAGAAGCTATATACAAAAATTGTGTCAATGTAAAAATTGTTTAAATGTAAACTATATTTAAAATTGTATAAATGTAAACTATATTTAAAATTTAACATAACATTTCATTAAAAATGTTAATATCAATATTGTGTGTTTTGGTTCTGGTGTCAGAGTTAAATATATTCTGTTGTAGTATTACTGTTCTGGCACAAGTGTAGGGAAGCATGCATAAAATGATGTGGAAGCTTGTTTGCTTATTAACTAGCATTAAAGCATTTGGCAAAGGTAACTGTTTGTGTTAGCCTAGCATTTGTAAGCATGTGCATTAAATCAGTCTCATATACATTAGTTTATATCCTGTTAAAAAAATAAATTGTTAACATATGTTATTAGGGCATGTTCCAAAAAAATTCTGCCCAGTAATAAAAGGTTATTAAAAATTCACGATGCCACTATAGTATCTGTAAAGCCCTAAATATATACAGTTTTACTATGCTTTTTATCTTTAAGCCCAAGAGGAGCTCATTTTTCCAACTACAAACAAAGCCATATTTAAAAGCAAAAAGCTTTACTTAATAAAAAATATTACTTTTATAAAAATATTAAAATATGAACAGAGAAGCAGAAAAAATGAGCTTGGTAACTCTTGAATATCATGGTAAGTTTATTCACATTATGACATAACAATATGTTTTCTCATTAGGAGATATCATGGAGTCCCAGAGGGTGTGTTGTGCCACCACAAAACCAATTTAATGCATTTCCATCAATAATTACACAATAAAATAATTAGGTAGCAATTTAATGAAAATATAATTACCGTCATACATAAAATTTCTTCAAGAAAGTAGATTCTAATTAGATATGTCTGACATTTTAAATATGGAGAGAAAGGAACATTAAAAAACAAAAAACATAAATTTGACATCTTATAATATTAATCTATTATTACAAATTACAACAAATAAATTGAGACATTTAGTGAGTCATGAAAGTTGAAGTAATGAGATGCCCCTGTAGTTGTTGCAATCAGTTTTATCTCCTTTCTTACAGATTGGTAAGATAATCAATTCTTTCCATTCAATTGGAAGAACCTCTTTTTCCCAAATCATACTAAGTAACTGATGTATTTTATCCATCAATTTTTCTCCTCCTGATCACTAGTTTTTAAACAAATGTGCTAATTTCTGCCTTTTTTTTTGTGTGTAGAAGTAATAAATAATAATAATAATAATAATAATAATAATAATAATAATAATAATAATAATAATAAGAAGAAGAAGAAGAAGAAGAAGAGAAGAAGCGATAGCATTTGAGATTCATATTTGGGGTCCCAAGATCAACCCTAGTTCCGATCAATTTGACTGAAATTTTTCTTGGTTTTACTCAGTTGTCAAGGCAAATGCTAGTTTGGAATTTCATTACCAGGAACCATTTCATCATATTCATCACAAAGTTAAAAAAATAATAATAAATAAATAAATAGATGCAATATAACATTAGATGTTAAAGCATCTATAAATAAGTGAAATAAAAAAATAAAATTATAATAGTGATACTTTTATAAATTACTTTTTAAAATTATTGTGATGCACTGTTGATCAAATTACTGCCTTTGAAGTCCGCGGGTGGGAGTAGGATTCTTTATAGCCAATAGGAATTAGATTCTGATTGTGTGCAGCCAACAAATGGTTTCTCCAGGTTTTCTTTCTGGAGAAATGATATTCTAGATACACTGATTCTAGAATAATCTGACTCAAGGAAAATCTAGACTGTAATCCAGATTATTCCTGCCCTCATATATATATATATATAAAGAGGTGAGAGAGTCTGCTAATCATATTCTGGAAGTCGACCAGTGAAAGTTTGGAAGGACAAGGAAGAGCAACAAACAAGTAAATGTGTTAAGTAAAGCTGTCTGTGAGTGTGAGGAACTGAATGATAAGATAAACATTATAAAAGAAACTATTAGCAGTAAATTATCTGTGAAGTTGAAGAAATTTAATCTGAATCCTACATTACATTATATTTGTTTACTAGTTCATATTTATTTATTTACAGTATTTATTGTTCATAAAATAGTATTAGATTTCAAAGTTAAAATTGGGAAACACATTATGAGGTTCTTAATTAATAAATTAATGAGTCATTTTAACATCTTACCTCATATTTCATGTTTTTCAAACACGGTAACTATAGTTTTCAAATGATCTTGTCATTCATTTTCAACCGCCATTATGACGAATATCCGGTAGTCATAATGGCGGTTGAAAATGAATGACAAGATCATTTGAAAGCTATAGTTACCATAATGTTTTTATTATTAATTTAACATTTCTCAATGAAAGATAAATTAAATTTGAAGAGAAAAATTTTTGCCTAGACCGGGACTCGAACCCCGGGACCCTTGGCTTTCCGGGCCAAGTGCTCTACCAACTGAGCTACCGAGGCGAGTTACGATCTAGACACAAATTTTTCTCTTATATACGTTGTAATTCCCTATCGCCAAATGCTCAATCGCCAAAATTTTTCTCTTCAAATTTAATATAGTTACCGTGTTTGAAAAACATGAAATATGAGGTAAGATGTTAAAATGACTCATTAATTTATTAGTATTAGATTCTTTACTTTTTACATAATTTTCAAAATATTTTGTGAAAAGAATATTACTTAAATTTAAAAAAAGGCATCTCATATGAATATATATTCATCCACCTATAGTCACAATTAGAAGGTAGCTGAAAGAATAAATAGACATATTTGAAATATTTTTCCACAAGATGAAATACATTCCTGAAATAGACTAAGACTGTAATTACTCTATTATTACAATATATGCACAGACTTAACAAATGAAATATTTAATTGAATTTTATATTTATGTTTGTAGATGGAAGCATACCCTCTGTGACTCACATGAAGGCACTATCTAAGAATATCTATTAAGGCTAATATAACTACAAAAAATAAAGACGTTGACTTACCTTCATCATGAGCAGCAATGTGTTGAGCACGATGAGCATCATGATGAAATATTCAAATGGAGTCGACACTACTATTCTCCACACTTTGTATTTGAAGCTATTTCGTTTACTTGGCATGTACCTTTCTAGCGGCCTGGCTCCTATTGTGAAGTCTATACACGATTTCTGCAAAACAAATTAATGTATTCTATATAGTAAAATAAAAATTATTCAAGTTCCCCATAATTTAAGTATTACAATTCATTCGTAAATTAATGAGTCATTTTTAACATCTTACCTCATATTTTATGTTTCTTCAAACACGGGAACTATTTTTCGAGAGAAGGATCTCTCATGATATATGAGGTAAGATGTTAAAAAATGACTCATTAATTTACGAATTACAATTCATTGTCTTTAAGAGTATAAGGTTACTGTACAAGTATATGGGACTGAAAAATGTATAATAATTTATCAGAGATTGTCAAAAATATTAAAGATATACTAGCATTTAAAAGACTCATTAAAACAATTTTAATTCAGTTATGTCATCATCATCATCATCATCAACCATGCAAGTATTGGGCCATGTGGCCTGTTACGGTCTCGAAGAGGAATTTTCCATCCAGTGCTTTTTTGGACATCCCAGCAATTTTTTGCCTTGGGGGCAGTAGCGAAGTGTGGCTTTTGGAATTCTATGAGACGGCATTCGTTGAAGATGGGCTTTCCAGTTGTTCTGGTAGTTTTGTATATGGTGAAGAATGGGTTCTACATCCAACTCTTCCATAATTTCCTCATTTCTTTTATGGTCCCACTTTGTGTAGTCTGCTGTAGGGCACATAAATCGCATCTCATTTGCTGTTATTCAGCTTTCATCTCTTCTTCGTATTGTCCATGCTTCACTACCATATCTTAATACTGGTCTTGGGAGAACCTTATAAAGCTGTAATCTTGTGTTCTTCTGTACTAAAGATGGTTTCATTATACTGTTGATTATCCCCGTTGTTTTTGTAAAATTTGTGATTTTCTTTGATATATCAGATTCATCTTGAAATGTTAAATTATAACCCAAATAATTAAATTTGTTTACTCGTTCTAGAATTTCATCATCCAAAACAATTTTGATAGGTATAGGGTATTTCCCACAAAAGGCCATCACTTTAGTTTTCTTTGTATTGATTTCCATATTGTACCTTTTTGTAGTTATATTAAAATTGTGTATAGAATACTGTAAATCTGTTTCTGTTGGAGTTACTAATACCAAATCATCTGCAAAAAGCAAAGAGTCTATTTTATGGTTTCTATTAATTTGGATAAACTGTGTCTCATCTGTCGCCAATCTTGGAGTATTCTATCTATGTATATGATAAAGAGCAAGGGCGAGAGGCCACATCCTTGTCTTATGCCCCTATTAATTTCGGTCCATTCTGTTTGTGTGTTATTGATTTGAACTGAAATCAAATTTGTTTTATAGATATTGTATAAATTTAAAATATGCTGTTGTGGTAGATTGTTGTCAGCTAAAATTTCCAACAGTTTATTCCTATTGATTTTGTCGAAGACTTTTTTGAAGTCAGTTATGTCTATATTATAAATAAGTTTGGTCTGCCTTCATCTTACCTCATAATTTGTAAGGCAGACCAAACTTATTATTAAGTAGAACCTCATATTGTTACTTCCTAATGTATTTTCATATGTCTATATAACTTAGATGAAACTTGTATATACCTTTTGTCTCATAAGAAATGCTAGCATTTTTTAACAATATCTGTTTAATCAAAATTAAAATGGGAAGTAACACTATGAGGTATTTTCAATTTATGAATGAGTTGGAAAAAATGTCTTTTATATCTCATCTCATAAAGTTCCCATGAATTTTGAAATTCCCGATGAGAATAATTTGATCTCCAAGTTCATAAAATCGACATCAGATAGCATCTACATAACTTAATCAGATAGCAGTTTGGAAGATGGTGTTAACGGCAAAATTTCAACAGTTGGAGTTTGACTGAAGATGAAAGTAAAATAACTTTTGAAACCGGTATTGTGAAAATACCAACTTTTGTGAGGTGAGATATAAAAAACTTTTTCTCCAACTCATTCATAAAATGTCTATTTATTTTATCATAAGCCCCTAACAATTAAAGCCATCTAACTTTGTAATTAAAGTACTGTATATTGAGAGGACACAAAATGTGAACTGCCTGTGCGCCTTTATTTATGTAACCATTGATTTTATTAATCAGAAAGTCATGGAGATTCAGAACATAAGAAAATAATTATATATAGGTTGTCCAATGGCTGGAATCTGGCTTATGTCATTAAATCCTCTAGCTTCACAGAATAAAGCTCTAATGTCTATCTGAATATTCTTAGCAGGATCGAAAGTGATTATATTATTATAACGTATTTAAATGTAATTAAAAGAACTTCAAAATATTACTTCCACATCAAAAGTGATTCATAGTTAAATATGGGAAACATTATGAGGTTCTTGATTCATAAATTAATGAGTCATTTTTACATCTTACCTCACATTTCATGTTTCTTTAAACATGGGAACTAGTTTTCAAGAGAAAAATCTCTCTCATTTTCAACCGACATTATAAAGAAACATGAAATATGAGGTAAGATGTAAAAATGACTCATTAGTTTACGAATCAAAAGTAATCTTTATTCATGACAGCATTTTTCCTGCAGATGGTACATAAACTTGTTGGTGATAGTCCTATTCTGTGCAAGTATTCGTTGAGACAGTCATGGTCTTTTCCAGTCTAAACAGAGCAGTAGATGATTTTCTCAGTAAGTACCTGATGCTCTTAGTAAACTGATTTATGTGTTCATATTTTTTCCCTAATTAAAGTCTCTGTTAATTGTGCTATTGTATTGGTTTTTACTTATTTGTGGAGTATTTTATAATGTGTTTCTATTGTTATCTTATGTGTGGGCTTCTGTATGATGATACTGCCTAAATGAGACAGGAAAAATCACTGAAGAATTTCTAGATTCCTCACCAATGCACTTGCTGTACAAATCAAACCCCAAAAACATACATACACTAAACAGGGCAACAAACAAACTATGATCTAGTTATGGTCTCTTCAGATATAAAAGATCTAACAAAGTGAATAGTTGCAATTGATGAAGATAGTGGAAAAACAGCTGGATTCCATAGTTGAAGTAAATGGTAATTTATGACCGACAGTAAATCTATAGCAAACGGACCTTCACAAGACCCCCCACTCTCCAGACAGATTGTCTGGAAATTGTAAAATTCTTAGTGGTGGACAAGGAAAAAAATCCTGTTATGCAGTGTTGCATTTGTTCTGTACACAGAAAAAAAGTGAAAATTGATACATTTGTGAATTTTGTGTTGTTCAACTCCACAAAGAATCTTTTTCTTTTTTTAATCTTGCTTTGAGAGATATTTCACAGTCAAATATTATTAGTTCACAAGACACACTTAGAAATTAACATTGCATTACAAAAATGCAAGTAAAAATATTGTATAATAACAGAATGTTTCTCTATCCAGTCAGCTGAGAATGTGTGGGAAGTGGGATATTAAATTAAAGAGAGAACCAGTCAAATGACTAGGCCATTTTAAACCACGACTTTCATCACGACAGTCAGCAGTTTGAATTCATATTGTGGTAGCTGTTACAGAAAGTATAAGATGGAGATATATTTGAAGAGAAAAATTTTCACCTAGACCGAGACTCAAACCCGGGACCGTTGGCTTTCCGGGCCAAATGCTCTACCAGCTGAGCTACCGAGGCGAGTTGCGATCTAGATGCAAATTTTTCTCTTATATACGTTATAATTCCCTCGTGCTAAATGCTTTGAAACCTTCGTTTCCATCTTTGCAAATGGCGGCTTCTTAGTTAAGAAGACATTTATTTGGAATTTAACACTACTTTATAAAGCCAGTAGGGCTTCTATTGATGTTTTTATTATTAATTTAACACTTCTCACTGAAGGATAAATTATATTTGAATTTTTCTCTTCAAATATAATTTATCCTTCAGTGAGAAGTGTTAAATTAATAATAAAAACATCAATAAGATGGAGAGTTCATATTCTAATGTTAATATATTAATAAGAATCAAATGAATCATGAATTCTTCTTACCTCATACATCTATGTTTTTTTAACACAGATCTGCAGTATCGGGAAATACATCATTCCCATCTTCAGCTGTTTTCACAACTGTCAATTTTTTATTATGCCAGTAATTTTCTAAACTGCCATCTGGTGTACATTTGAAGAACTTTGTAATCAAACTTGGTTCGTCTAGAACCTCGAAGTTCATGGTTCTAGTATGATATAAGATGGGAATTATGTATTTCCCGATACTGCAGTTCTGTGTTAAAAAAACACAGATGTATGAGGTAAGAATAATTCATGATTCATTTGATTCTTATTAAGAAAACCTCATAATGTAAAAATTCCCAAATTTATTATATTAAATTAAGATATTATGTTGATTTGCATTTTCATTTCCTGCTATATTCACATATAGCAGGTTCACATAATGAAGGTTCACTATTTTTCCATTCTGACTAAACGTTTTCAGAAGTGATTTGATTTCATGTATTTCTTTTTACACTGTAACGTACCTGATTTTTGTCTATTTCTCCATCTTGTAGCTCAGCCTCGCCTTGCTCTTGGAAGGTAATGATAATCAAAGCCACGAAGATGTTAACAAAGAAGAAAGGAAACACTACAAAGTAAACAATGTAAAAGATGGACATCTCAATGCGGTAGTTCTGGACGGGACCATGGTTATCTTGTGTGGCAGCCATTGAATTATACAGCACCCTGAAACACAGTAAAGTGTATTATAGTAACAATTTACAAATTACCATATTTACCTATATTTCTGATTCAATCTCTTAAATATTTCCAATTAAATCTCTTTACAAAATTTTGCCAAGATTTTTTAAATCTATAAATAGATAGTGATATTTTGATGAAATATTTAAATTTTAATACTTTCCAATACTGGACAATAATATTTTGAAAAGAAAAATGCTTGAATCGAGACTAGAACCTCGGACCTCTGGTTCTATGCATCAGTATGCAGTCCATTATACCATTCAAGCCAACATTTCTTTCCTCATATTCAATTCTCAAATCATCCGAAGGCAGATAGATGGCGCTATCAATAACCAACGGACGGCTTCAATTCAAGAATTATTTTTAATAAGAATTTTACACTACCTTTTAAGTAATAAAACTTAGTATATTCATTCAAAGTTATACAATTAAGTTACGTGGTTTACAAGATAAACATTTTTGATATTTTATTTTATAAGCTTTTCTTTGCTACAGATATAACTTACAATGATCCATTAAAAACAACAGATAGAAAATTACCAAAATTATTTACAAGCATCTGTTCTATTGTGTCATGAAGTTGACAATTGTATCAGTGATAAAAGGACTGTACTTTGTAAGTATTAACATAAAACAACACAAAACACATTAAATGGAGAAATTACCAAGAACCAGAAAATAAATGTAAATACGTTAGATAGAGAACTACTCACTGTGGCCAACCTTCTCCTGTTTGCACAGCAAACAGCGTCAACATGGCTGCTATAACATTGTCATAATGGAAATCTTGTGTTTTCCATTCTCTCTTTTGTGCTTTTGGAACATCACCCTCAAACACAAAATACCACCCTCTGAAAAGAAGCAAATTGTAAATTAAAAATATCATATAAAAAAATGATCATCAGCATCATGAATGATTTATATTGGTTCATTAATAGAAATTTTCTAGGAATAGAAGTAATAAGAGGAATCTTAGTTGCAATACATTCTTAAAAAAATATGGATTCCAAAATACTTTATTGAAATTATTTAATGAAAAATATTAATAACTATCTATATATACTTTTTATAATAGTTTTATATTTTAATAATGAATAATAATAATAATTGCTGTGTTAAAATTATACTCCATTAACAAGTGTTGAAGGTTTATGGGACAGGGGTCCATATTTCTTAAGCCATTAAGAATGACATTCAGGAGATAAGGTGATTAACCCTATGGTCTGCTGAACTTACTCCCTGGAAAGGCTCCTGGTACTCATTTTATAAGAGGATGAGTTGGCCAGCAGCAGCGTTGACATCATTGAGTGAAAAAAAAAATCTACATCCTTCCACTGCCTGGGATTAAACTGAGCTGTCAACCCTAGAGTCAGATGCTGTGTCGCCTGAGGTACCTGATTTACATTTATATAAACTTATACAGATACTTCAGTTTATGTGTAACTTGAAATCAGTGCAAATTGCTAGCCTGACTTACTCCTCTCACTGTAATATAAGATATTCAGCTACATACAACATCCCATGTGAATCATCACAATTATACAACTGCTTTAGTTAGTTAATGTGTATTACTAAACAATCAACTGGAAAATTAAGTATTTGATTGAACAGAAAATTAATTTTGTGGAATCCTACATAAAGGAAAATTATAGAATAAGCATTTAGAGAATTGCACTTAAATTTCCTGATGCTAGAATTCATACAAAAACTTGCATTTCAAAGTTGATAAATGTACGGTGTATAATTTAAGAAAAAAAAAATTAATGTTTGAACCGGGATTTGAACCCTGAATCTCTAGTTTTACGTACTAGTGTGCTATCCATTACACCAGTCAAACGACAATACAAACATTAATATTTCTTTCAACTTATACAATTCTCGTTCGTCCAAGCGAATAGCTATTACCATCACGCCAATTGACGTCTTCTATTCAGAAGTATTTTTATTGAGAATTTATATATTACTTTTTAGCAGTAAAGTTTTATATTTTCGGTGTTTTTATTTGAATCTCCAATCCTGGATAGAATCTAATTTAAGAAAGAAAAATTAATGTTTGAACCGGGATTTGAACCCTGGACATCTAGTTCTACGTACTAATGTGATATCCATTAACCCTTCAAACGATGATACAAATATTAACATTTCTTTCAACTTATACAATTCTCATTCGTCCGAAGGCTAATAGCTGTCGCTACCATCATGCCAACTGTTGTCTTCTATTCAAAAATATTTTTATTAAGAGTTTATACATTACTTCTTAGCGGCAAAGCTTCATATTTTCAGTGCTTTTATTTGAATCAACATTTTCCAATCCTGGATAGAACATAATTTAAGAAAGAAAAATTAATGTTTGAACCGGGATTTGAACCCTGGACCTCTAGTTCTACTAGTGTGCTATCCATTACACCATTCAAAACAACAATACAAACATTAACATTTCTTTCAACTTTACAATTCTCGATGTTTTTATTATTCATTTCATACATCTCAGTGATGGACAATTCATATTTGAAGAGAAAAATTTTATGCCCGGGTTCAAGCCTCGAGTGGTTTTACAATTCTTGTTCGTCCGAAGGCTAATAGCTTCCATCATGCCAAATGACATCTTCTATTCAGAAGTACTTTTATTGAGAATTTATACATTACTTTTTAGTGGTAAAGCTTCATATTTTCGGTGTTTTTATTTGAATTAACATTTTCCAATCCTAGATAGAATCTAATTTAAGAAACAAAAATTAATGATTGAACTGGGATTTGAACTCTGGACCTAAAGCTTTACTGCCATCGTTTGATATCACCAGCCACCAAGCAGAAGGAGTTTTGCTTTCGATTTGCCTTGTCACGCAGCGGGCTCGGGTTCAATCCCCGGTCGGGACAGTTTCCTGGGTGAGGTTTTTATCGGGGTTTTTCCTCACCTGTAAGACAAATGTCAGGAAACTTTAAGGCCCAAACAGTTCCCAAACATCATATGGCCATTGCAATCACTATCATTCACATTCAACTTAGATTAAGCTTAGGATTAAGGACTATCCTGGTGCACCATTATCATCATCACCCATCAAATCATCGGGGCAACATAACCCTGTCTTCCAGGTGGCCCAACCTCAGAAGTGGGTTACAATTATGCCAATGCCAGGAGAGAACACCTGAAATGTCCAAAAAGGACATCCTGTGGCATTAAAAAATATTTATTTTTGCTAATATTTAAAATCATGGATTTTCATTTTATTCTTTACTGTAGTTGTATGGACAAACATAAGCCCAGTGTCTAGTTCAGTAATAACACAAAGTGATGGTGGAAACATGTATCAAATATGTGAGCTGGGTTTCCACTGTAAATTTAGTTTCTGTGTACATAAGGGCAGTATATAAATACTGTTATAAATTACGTATATTGTATGGATGGTTAAGCATATAAATAAATGAGTTCAAACCAACCTACTACTCAGGAGGGAGTGAAGTAGGCGAAATATGGGTAATTATTGACTCATTCTGCTATTGAATTTATAAATCCATTTTATTTACAATACTTACTGGCATTCTTCTTCTGTAAACTTGCTTTCGTCGGAACAAAAGAAGAATTTTCCATTAAACAATTGAACAGCTATGACGGCGAAGATAAATTGGAACAGGATATATACAATAAGGATATTTATGACGTTTTTCAATGAGTTGACCACACAATCAAACACTGCCTTGAGCTTGGGCACACGTTTGATGGTTTTGAGCGGACGCAACACTCTCAACACTCGGAGGGATTTGATGGTTGACAAATTCTGTCCTGCTTTGCTTCCACTGCAAATACAAATATGACAGTAATTAATTATTATGTACACTCGTAATATTATAGGTTTTAAATTAGTCTCTTATATTAGTCAAGCTCAGGGACAGTTTTGTGATAGCAGATAAACATTAAAAACAAGAATTCAAATTTACATCATCTAACATACCAGTATTTAGTTCTCAATATTGTAATTCCTATTCCGAACTCTGCTGACACGATTAAATTTTTTTTAAAAGGGAAATGAACTGGTTCACTTCGACTTTAAATTATTATGCTCTCATTAAGAAACTGAAATAACCCTGGCATTTGTATTCTTCTCTATTTTGGAAACTAAAATGAACACAATATAACAACACAGGAGATAAGGAAGAGATTAAAAGACAAGTCACATTTCTCTATTAGTTTAAAATGTTAATAAAAGAATGAAAGTTAGGTTTCAGTTTATTTCACCAAAAGACTATAAACACTGAAAAGATAGAAATTGAAAACTGTATGAAAATACATTAGAAAGAAACATTTTTACTTAATACATAAGTTTGGTTTATCTTCATCTTTAAAATTCATCGGAGAACATATTGTTTAAACAACTCACCTCATAGGATTCATGCTTCCATGAAATCGCGATTTCATGGAAGCATGAATCCTATGAGGTGAGTTGTTTAAACAATATGTTCTCCGATGAATTTTAATGATTATACCTCATAATGTTTACTTCCCAACATTAATTAAATATTATCTTCATCTTACCTTATAATTAGTTGTTTCTTGTAAGACATGTTTCAAAGCTTCTTATCTTCATCATCAATTGGTACAGAAGCTCTGAAACGCTTCTTACAAGAAAGAACTAATTATTAGGTAAGATGAAGGCATGACCAAACTTAGTTATTGGAAACTGTAATATTGAAATTGATGAGGAATTTAAATATTAATGGTTTAATTATAACTAATGGTATTAATACATATAAAAATAAATAAAGAATAGAATTTTCTTGTCTAACAGATGCTATTATATTTAATTTTAGGAAGTTATATTTTGAGGTTATTTTAATTATATTATTTTTGGTCTGGACATCTTACCTCAATATTAATGTTGATTGTTCCCAGTCTGGGAAAGCTGACGATAAAACAGAATTGTTTTGAAACATGTCCAAGAACAAATCAACATTAATATTGAGGTAAGATGTCCAGACCAAAAATAATATAAGATGCTATTATGCTCTCAAAAACACATTAAAGTCACATTTTGTGAATTTAAAAGCTAAATTGACCTTGTATAAATCTCTATTAAGGTCTGTCTTTACACACTCAAAAAGTAATGAAGAACAACTCAGGGTTTCTGAGAGGAAAGCCCTTAGGAGGATACTTGGATCAGTGAATGAAAATTGAAGGTGGCAAATAAGATATAATCATAAATTGTATTCCTTATTCACAGACCTTCACATTATTAAGTTTATAAGAATAGCTAGATTATGTTGAGTTGGTCATATTATCATGAAGGCAGAGGATAATCCTAATAAAAAAACTCACACTACTGAAACCCAAAGAAAGTAGAAGAATAGGCAGTTTGATATTAAGATGGTTAGATGGAATAGAAAATGATCTTAAGAAACTTGGTGTAACAAGATGGACAAGGAAGGTGTTGGACATGGATACCATCTATAATGATGATTTTTTTATTATTCAATGCCATCACATTGTCATTCGACATTCTGGTATTCTCTCCTGGCATGGCATTATAGTAAGCCACTTCTGAGGTTGGGGCGCCTAGAAGGCAGCGTTACACTACCCCGATGATATATGATATTGTGATGATGATGGTAATGATGCATCAGGAGAAGCCTTAATCCTAAACTTAATGAATATGTTAATGATGATAATGATGGCCAGATGATGTTCAGGGACTTATTTCATCATTTTCACTTTAATGTTTAAAAACATTGGCCTTTTCAAGATAAAGTGAGTAGTCGGAGGTTAAGACTCCCACTTTTACAGACAATCAGCATGAGAGTCAGCTGGATTGTTAGGCCTGCACGATAGCCACTTTTATCTTCAGAACATCTTTTCCATTAAAGAATAAATCGAGCCCGGGTCATGGTACCACCAGAAGGTTTAAGCCATATTTATAAAACATTTCATCAAAACTAAAGTGGGAAGTAAAAAAAAAAATATATATATATATATATATATATATATATATATCCATCCATAGTAATTCTGCCTGAAGGCAGGTCCTTCACTGCAATCATAGCATTTTCATGCTATGCTTGCAGCTTTACTAGGGAATTGTAGGTGTGGTAGCTTCCCGTTGCTTTCCACATGATGATGATGATGGCCATATTATTTTGGGGACCGTTTGGGCCTTAAAGTTTTTCTGACATTTGTCTTACAGATGAGGAAAAACCCTGATAAAAACTTCACCCAGAAAAACTGCCCCAACCGGGGATCGAACCCGGGCCCGCTGCGTGACAAGGCAGCACGCTAACTCGAGATCACAACAGTGGACATGTATATATATATACATATATAAACATTATTTGGTTTTCATGCAAGATGAAATCTCAACAATTTCAAAATAATAGATTTTTTGAAATGCTGTATATTAACATTTCTTTCAATTTCTGAACCAGGATTATGTGTTGTAATGCACTTATCATGACATACTAACCTTAAGTTAAAGCCAAACGAGACAGCTGCACATATTACAACCACAGCATCCATGATATTCCAGAACTCACGTAAATATGAGCCTGGATGTAAAATGATGCCCAAGTCAAGAATCTGTAAAAATACAAATACTTATCTTAAAAACTTTATTCTCATTCATTTTTTTATTTACCAGTAATTATAAATAATTTGGTTATTGTTAGAAAAATAATACACTATGTATGTAAGGCCACAGGTTACAAACTATATAACTGACAAACTGCAGTTTCCATGCTTGAAGATCACAAAGTATGAGGTGACATTCCAATTACTTGTATATTTTAACAAACTCATAGATTGATTATTAATATTTCATAAAAAGAATATTAAATATATGTCCTGTCCATGACAAGTTAAGCTATGGTTTATCTACAATCATTATTGCCAGTCAAATCATCATTGTAATCGCTCCCCTTGTTTTTTAACGCATGTGGTTGCCCTACAACACTAAGCGCTGGCACGAGAATTTATTGCTGGCAAGATTCATTGTGTATTTGAACGACTTGAATTCCGGACGAACTTTGCTAGTGATTCCAAAGAATACAGAAGCTATTCTCCATACTCATTGGTGTAACTGCTAAAAAAAGAAGATTTTATGACAACATGTCAGCAAACAGCACTAAGTTTCTAACTTCAGCAAATTTAACAAAGAAATTTTGATTAGTTTTGTTGCAAATCATCATGTTCTATATGATATGAGCACGAAGGATTACAGATATACACAGAAAAAAGATTTGTTGTGGCCTGAACTTAGTCAAGAAATAAATAAAAGCTGTAAATATTGTACTGTATCCTAGGGGATTTTTTTTTGGTATGAGTGCATGTACACAAATTTTGTCTCCTATTAAATTCAAAATGTTATAAAACTGCTCAGGCAAAAATGTGAAATATTCTTGAAATTTGATATTATCATTAACCAGATGTTTCATTATTTAAAAGTCAGAAGAAGCCTTCTGTAGACCTTTTAAACATTTCTGCTCTCTGCTGAACTTCACAATAATTTGTTCTATTATTTTCTATACAACATTCATATGATGCTGTTGCTCTTAGGTACTTTTTCCGTCTTTATTAATATTCATACTATTTTAAATGTTTTGTAATGGTACTTAAAACTTTTTTAAAGAATTATTACATATTTATCTATGTATACAAATTATGTCATTTTCCTCTCAATGATTTTTGAAGTTCTATAGAATAGAGGTGCGCATGCATGAATGCTTATAAAATTAAATCCACCAGATGGCAGGACATATCTGTGAATGACCAACATTTGCAATTAATTCCAAAACATATTTTAAGAAATAAATGTTCACTCACTTCATTTTGTTAGGTTCCAATGGGTCAATTTAGTTTACATCAGATTAGTTTATAGTTTACTAAATAATATGTACGTAATTTATTTCATTAGGTTATGCAGGGACATGTTTGAATACATCCATTTTTTATAAACACGTTTGGGAATTTATTGCAAAAGGTAGTCACTTCGATTTCCCATATATGTGGAACAATCTGGCGATAATTCCATAAACATAAGCAATGGACGATATTCGGTCCATATGAAACCAGTATAATGCCGAGATATAATCGCTGACGATATCCATCGGGCGAGTTTTGCTGTATAATAAACCATGGATTTAGAGGATCATACAACCTGATTATTCCATTTATTTACTTTCTGTTGCTGGATGTGAAAACTACATACCTTGAGGACCATCTCAATGGTGAAGACACAAGTGAAGGCATAATCAAAGTATTCTAGGATTTTGTTGCGCAATGACTCCTCATCCACAGGATCTTCGGCAGCTAATGCTATACTACTTAAACTGATCACAACCATGATGAAGAAGTCAAAGTACTTCATATTAACCACATAATGAGCACCGCGACGGACCCTGAAATTAAATTAACACAAATATTTGATAATACTAACAATAATAATATAATTAAAATTATGAAGGAGCTATAATTTAATAAATTATACTTTAGGCAGCCTTTAAAAAAATTATATACAACTCAAGATGCTGGAAAATTGAGTTTTGTATGATTTATATCAGTAAATTGTTGTGTTTACTTTCTCCAATGAATCCAATTCAGATGGCAACATGAACCTCTTTTTGTGCACCATCTGTATTGTTTTCTTCAGTGGAGCAGACAGTCAGATGCTGGCTTGCAAAATCAGCTATAGCAGCACGTAGTTTATAATCATAGAATTGAAAAAAGAAGCAAAACTTTTGAAACATCTATCTAAACCTTTGGAATTAACAGTTTGGGAAAAGATATATATTAAAAAAACCATACTTGAACCATGAACTTTGAGATTCTGGATGAACCAAGATTGATTACAAAGTTCTTCAAAAATACACCAGATGGCAGTTTAGAAAATTACTCCTTCAAAAGTACATCAGATGGCAGTTTGGATAATTACCGGCAAAAGAAAAAAATTGACAGTCATGAAAACAGCTGACAATGGAGAAAATGGTTCTCCGATACTGTGGTACTGTATTTAAAAAAAACATAGATGTATGAGATAAGAAGAATTCACGATTCATTTGATTCTTATTAATGAAACCTCATAATGTTAAAATTCCCAAATCTATTATATTAAAAGAAAAAAGTCAGCTGCCATCAAAATGGCATTTTTAAGTTATTTGAGGGTGTTTTGTGAAGATTGTAAGAATAACTGTTAGGTTTATTATCTGGTCTTGCGTTACATGTTTTGAAGATGGTAGGGCTTAGAAAGACAGTTATGTTACGGTCTAGGGATGACGCAAACCTCCAAAGTTAAAATTCAGTGAAGGTAAACATGGATATTTGTTAAGCGGGAGGTGCAAAGAAAGGTTTATTACTTTTAAGAAATTTTAACAATAATAATAAAAAAATGTATCCCCCAAAAACATACCGGGTAGCTAAGTCATGATCATCAACCCCGTAGTAACTGAACCTGGATGATAAGAAGGTGGTCCTGTAAAGGTCATGCCCTTAATTTAGTATATTGTCTTGCACATGTATAGAGGTCTGTCAAAATATTTATTTTATCCAATGGAAATTTTGTATTAAAAGTGAATTGGCGATGGAAAAACTAAAGTTAAATTCACGACTTTCTTGAAAGATTGAATATAAAATGTCATGTAAGGTACTCAAACAAAATGTGGGGCCAGCGTTCCAATTTGGAGAAAAAAAAAACCACCACCACCACAAGTGGAGTTATGGCGGACATCGGAGAAGAAATTAGAGTCTTATTTTCTCCTGAACTTTGACTTATGATAAACCGAATTGCAAAGATTTGCATCATTAAAGTTGATAAGTCCTGATTTGTTAGTTTTCCTAGCCAAGTTATTAGTGCTAGTGTATACATAACTATTGAGATAGAAAAATAATAAAACCTTCCATTACATCACCTAAAAGATAGATTTATCACTAATTCCCAGCTATTGTTCCTTACCTATCACCGGCTAAAATCACAAAATCTAACACAACCCTATAGAGACCCTCATAGGTCATACCGAAAGATCTGCTGCAATTTTTTTCTATTTTTTGCCGCTGAGAAGGTGCTACATTTGAAAATTAGCTGCAGTGGTTATATGTTACATAAAATAAAATTCACTTACGGGTTTGTAGGTGAAAAAATGAACATCGATGAATATGGCAACATGGGTTTGGGCCCAGTCATGTCATCATCATCTTCAGCCTTTTTTTCTTCCTCTTTTTTATTGTTCTTCCCCTTGCTGTAAAGGAAAAGTTTCATTAACAATTAGAATGTTCTGATGTTGAGTGATTCCGGGTTCTGTGGCCGTGGTCCATAGTTGGTGTTGATACCAGACGTTTCGCCCTCAACTGCGGAGGGCATCTTCAGTGGCGAGTGCTTCTAGGCGTGTTTCCTGGTCGGAAGCTCTACTTAGAGTAGAGCTTCCGACCAGGAAACACGCCTAGAAGCACTCGCCACTGAAGATGCCCTCCGCAGTTGAGGGCGAAACGTCTGGTATCAACACCAACTATGGACCACGGCCACAGAACCCGGAATCACTCAACATCATGATTACCGGCCGTGAAAGCCTGCATTCAACAATTAGAATGTTCTGTTCTCCATAATTGTATCATATAAAATAATACTTATATGTGCAAAAATACAGTTGGGAATCTCACTAAGAAGAATGAGCAGAACAAGAATACCACGTCAAATCTTAAATTACCAGCCACCAGGTAAGAGATCATTTGGCAAACCCTTCAAACGTTCGATTGAGACCATAACAGACCGCTAGGTCTATCACATGAAAGGAAGAAGAAGAAAATAATACTTATAAATTACTAGAATTATAATACTTACAAATTGCTAGTAGGAGAAGGAGGACAGATCTCTACTTTTGGTGGTGAACCATCTCCTCCTCCCATCAACTGCAAGGCTTCCATTTCTTTCACTAACTCCTGCTGTTGTTTCTGTAAACAACACAAATTAATTTGTTAATTACTGTTATTATTATTATTTGTTTTATTTCATGCTTATTATATTTTCTTTAACATTTAAGACTTAATTCTGGAGAAAATTGTGTATCCCTGTTGTATACAGTCATGTGAATTTTTAATTTTTTAATGATATAATAAAATGGTGATTGTGATGAGATGGGTCTGGGTAATGAAATTCGAATTCAGCACTTGCCTTTACAATTGAGAAAAGCCAGGGGGAAAAAAAAGAAAAAAACTATAATACCTTAATAAAAAAACTATAGTTAGGTTGGTTGGCACTGGGATTTTAACTTACGAACTCCAGAATACAAGTTTCAAATGCTACTGCCTGAGCCAACTTGCTCATTGCTGTTATTGATGAAGAAAACAAGAAGGAATTTAAATTAATAGTTTAGGAACACATATTGAACACAGATAAATCATAAAAATATTAAAAAAATTAAGAATAATGTAAGTATGGACATAAACAATAAAGAGCGACATTATGAGATAATAATCACTACATTTTAATTAAAAATATTACGCCTGATATCAAAGAATTTTTTTTATCTGAACATGTTTCAGAGATGAAAGTTAAAAATTAAATTATACCTGTTGGTAGGTGCCGTCATACAATTTAATTTTTAACTTTCATCATATGACTTCACCTCAATGGAATTTGACATGAATTTTACTAGTATTGATGTTTCAGAGAGATTGAATTGTTATCTCATCTGGACAAGTTTCGGTGAACATCTACCACCATTGTCAACTGTGGATTTGACCATTAGATGTCTAGCATATTCCTTCCCATTTTGAAGTTCCCGGAAAAAAGGATTTAATTATCAGGTTCATCAACTCACCAGCAGAGGGAAAGAATATACAAGATATCCAATGATCAACACAACAGTCAGCTACTATAGCTTGGCAGTGAACAAAATGCAGTTGTGTTGTGCAAGTGCTAGAATTCAATAATTAATGTTCCCTACCAGATAGCTTGAGCAGGGTTACTGCATGATTACATGATTCAGTTGTAAGTTTGAAAGAAGAATTTCTTCTGATCGACATAACATCAGTCGTCAAAATAGTACTGAAGATGAGACCGTTATGATCTCGAAATCGTGATCTACTTAGAAAATTTGTATGAAGAGAGGTAGGGCATTTGATTTTAACATAACCTTGAAAGGTTTTCAATTACATCAGCATTGTTGTTATTGATTAATATATAACATCGTTTTGCTGGTAATACTAATTGTAGTACAAGGTATAAAAGTATTTACGCTTATTGGTTGAAGAAAGAGGGTTAGAGGGGTACACCTGTCTGGATAGTGAGACATGTACAGTCAAGGCAAGAATGTATTAGCACTGCATTCTCTTTGCTATTAACTTATAGTTAAGAATGGTGAAGATTTAAAATTTAAAATAAAATTCTTTACACTTCTCCTCATATCATGTCTTCTTTTAAAAATAAAAAGAAGACAGGATATGAGGTGAGGTGCAAGGAAGCTTATTTTAAATTTTAAAAATAACAACTATAACATCAAAATCCTATAAAAGTGGTATCACTGAAACATGTGCAGATTCTACCTTTATAAATATGGGATTTAGGTATCAAGAGATGAATCTCGGTATTTTAAAGTAGCGATGGCATATAAAACTGGAGGTCAGGCTCAAATTTTAATTTAATCTTAAAATATGAATGTTTCAATGACATTCACTAAACTTTTCATACTTCATGTTCTACATTAGGTGATTAAAGTGGTCTATTTTCAATGTCCACACTGCTTTGGAATACTATGTTATATAAGTATTGTGTACAAAGATGAGTGTATGTATAAGTATTTGTATAGTAAAAGAATGGAGAACACAGCTACTTCTGTCAGAAACCACTAAGGGGACTCCTGGCTTAACATCTCCATCTGACATACAAATTGCTATTAACAATATAAATAAGATAAATGCAAAATCATCTTACCTCATAAATATATAAGAGGCAAGATGATTCCAGATTCTCCTTATTTATTTAGAAGAACCTCATAATGTTATTTCCTATTGTAATTTATTAATTATTTATTGTATTTATTAATGCTATCAACAATATCACCTGCCTTCTTAACATATGTACTGCAGACGGACGTGGAATTTAATCCAGGCATCTGGTGCACAATCTAGCGATTAAAAATTTATAAACTACCGTTCCTTCTAGCAGCCTAGATATTGAAAATTTTACAGTTAAAAATTCCAATCCTGTTGGGAAACGAACTCAGACCTGCTAGTCAGAAAGAAAGCACACTATATTTGAACTAGCATGGCAGACTTATCTTAAAATATATTAATAAATTAATTTGCTCTCATATCTCTAATAAAATTATTTCAGATTGAACTATTATAGGAAATATCACTATGAGGTTTAATTTAAGTAGCAGTGCTCCAGGACGACAAAACATGGGTTGTGAAATTACTGATGATGAAACCATGTAAGTTTTCTAATTAGAAGATAGGAAGTGAGGTGAGGTGAACAGAATTTATTTCAGATACTTTAAAGTGTAGAGATGCCTTAAGTATTGTGAGATTGAAAATACAAGAGAGAAATAAGAATTTTTATAGAAAAATATATGTTTAGCATAGAGTTTCATTCCCCTTTCTCTACATTGTAATGTTGTAACCCTTCTGTTAAAACTATGGTAATTCAAACACAACATCTCTTGATGTTTTTATTATTGATTTAACATTTTTCACTGACATCCCTTAATTATATTATTTTTAGTCTGATCACCTTACCTCAATATTAATGTTGATTTGTTCTTGAACATTAATATTGAGGTAAGATGATCAGACTAAAAATAATATAATTAAAATAACCTCAAAATATCACTTCCTAAAATTAAATATTAATTACAACATCTCTTACCTCTTTGTCTTCCTCCTCCTGTTCCTCTTCGGCAGCTGTGAGCTCTTGCGCATTGGCCAAATTATCGACAGCAATAGCCAAGAACACATTGAGCAGTGTGTAGTTACCGAAAAGCACCAGGATGATGAAGTACAAAGAATAAATCATACCACCACCACCTTGTGACCGGATTCCCTGGTACATCACTTCGTTCCAGTCCTCTCCAGTCAGAATCTAAATAATACAAATAAATTATACTTATCAGCCCAAAAAGTTAAAAAGCTTTAATTTTCAATTTATATTCAAAACTTTTTTTTTATCCAGTTAATTAGTTCCAAATTAAAGATTTGATACAAAAATTTGTTTTGGAATTAATTTTGTGTTCTCTTGATATTAAGACAGTTGAAAGAATCTAAAAAATTGTGAGCCAAGAACTGGAAAAAAAGTGAACTGATTTTAGATAGGAAAAAATTACTCCCCTTTTCCCCAAAAATAATGTTTTTTAGTCTTTGGTCCACAATTTTTCTTCTTCTTCTTCGCTTCTCGGGCTAGGCAAATAGCCTGTTGTGCCTCAGGGTTATTCTGTTTATCTTTTCACTGGCCTTCCTACATTCCTTGATCCACAATTATTAATGCATAGAAATATTTTTCTATCGACTTGATTTAATGCTAAGAGAATATATAATTAATAAAATTATAAAAAAAAAGATTTGTCCTACACCAAGGGTTTTCAAACTTCTTGCTGTTGGGGCCCCCCCTCAACTGGCATAATTGAATTCACCTCCCCTGTTAAAAATGAAATATGTCAAGAACAAATACATTTTGTGCTCTTTTATTGTAGATAAGTAACTCACAAGGGAAGTACTTATGTTGGACCAGTTGGATTCTAACAAAAATTGGAGGATATGTTGAATGAAGGATACTGAACACCATGATATTAGTCATTTCACTGCAAATTCAATAGTATGCATAATATTTAATGCGAAGTAAGGAACAAGAAAAAAAAAAAGAAATAAAGGCTTAACATTGGTACATGACAGAATAAATAAGTAAAACATTCGGAAAAAATAAAATAAACAAATAGAAATAGAAAATGATAGTGTGGTAAACGAGGGAAGAACGAAAAGGGGCAGGGAGAGAGATATAAACTAATGAAATAAATATTGCAACAGAGTGGCACGGTTACTTGAACAGAAGCGCACCGGAGTCTGAATGTTTTTTTCACCTCCGCAGTCGAGTATTTGTACAGTATATACAAATTGTTTCTATTTAAACATAAAAAACTCAATTGACGATTTTATTATTAATTTAACACTTCTCATTGAAGGATAAATTATATTTGAAGAGAAAATTTTTTGCCTAGACCGGGACTCGAACCCGGGACCCTTGGCTAGGCGAAAATTTTTCTCTTCAAATATAATTTATCCTTCAATGAGAAGTGTTAAATTAATAATAAAATCGTCAATAGAAGCCCTACTGGCTATAAAGTAGTGTTAAATTCCCAATAAATGTCTTCTTAACTAAGAAGCCGCCATTTGCAAAGATAGAAGCTATGGTTTCAAGCATTTGGCGCGAGGGAATTACAACGTACATAAGAGAAAAATTTGCGTCTAGATCGTAACTCGCCTCGGTAGCTCAGTTGGTAGAGCACTTGGCCCGGAAAGCCAAGGGTCCCGGGTTCGAGTCCCGGTCTAGGCGAAAATTTTTCTCTTCAAATATAAAAAACTCAATAAATTGTAAGCACAATAGAATATTTATTTTATTATTTATTGATTAGCATATTTATGGTGTAAAATGATACTTTTTTTAGGACATAACAGTATATTTACACGTTAATGTGTACATTTACGCGTAACAGTCTTGTGAGTCCACAAAATATTTTATCAAAAGGATAAAAAGGGCATAATAAGTCAGTTTTACATCTTAACTACATTAGAATCTGTAGTTCAGAAACATTTGAAAAACACAAAGAACCTGGATTGGAGGATGACCAGTTTGCATATTTACTGGCAGAAATTATAGAACAAAAATATTGGAATGGGTTAGAGGATGTCAGTGAAAATACTTTAGATTTTGAAGACCATGCTTACTTGCAGTCAGAAGCTCACACAGGCCGGATGTTCTGAAGGCTTTGAAATTTCCAATGAATCCAGTGAGGAACGTGACAGTTCAAGTAGCTTTGAGGCTTCTCCTGTTAAAAAATCTAAATGTCCTAATGTACTGTCTGCCTATTCTGAAGAAACTTTGGAAATGTAAGAACAGTTTTGAATTATATAGAAAATAAAACATCTTATCTAGCTTCACAATTCAAAAACAGGGACCCCTACAAAATCATCCAGATGAAAGACTACATCCTTAATAAGTTTTGAGATTCTCGAGATCGGGGATTGACAGTGCACTATTGGCATTTAAAAATGTGGGCTCTTTTTCGAGCGAAGGAATTGGGTTTGAATGAATTTAAAGCTTCAAATACATTAATTTCAAATTTAAAAAAAGAAAACAATATTTCTTCAAGAAAAATTACCAAATTTGTCACTGTCAAGGGTATTGAAAATGAAACTCAAACTATTGAAAATGCAAATAAGTTTGTAAGAGATGTTAATCAGATCATTCAAGAAAACTGCATACCAACAAAGAATGTGTGGAACTGTGACCAAAGTCAAAATAATTATGAAATGACAGGAAACAGAACACTGGCAATCAAAGGCGGAAAGCTCACGTTGCTACAGTTCAAAACATACATGGAACTACACATTCTTACACGATAGATGTTTTTATTTCAATGTGTGAACAACTTGGGAAGAGGTTATACCTCTGTTTTCAAGAACCTACTGGAAACAAATTCAGCCCAAAGTTCAGAAGAAGATAGAACAGAATACACCTCCAAATGTGTATGTCGACTGTAGTGCCAGTGGAGAAACTACAAAAGAACGTTTGAAAAGATTCCTTAAACACGTGTTTAGTGAAAACATTAAAATGGATTCACTTTTAATATGCGATTCATGGTCCAGGCATAAGGACAAACAATTCCTACAGGACTGTTTACCCGATAAAAATGTAAGGCTGAAAATGATTCCTACAAGAGCCACCAAATACAACCACTTGATGTTTATTTTTTCTGTCAATATAAGATCTATGTGTGACGACTTGAAGAATATGTGCATCTAAAATCAGATGGTGACATGAAATTGTCTGATAGATTCTTTATTATAAACTGCATTCCCTTGTATATAATCAACTGTCAGCTGAAATTTACAAAGATATGCATATTTATGCTTGGAAAAAAGTGTGGCTATAATGTGGACCAAAGTGTAACGAGATTCACAAATGTGATTGAAAATGCATTTGACATTGGTTTTAGTGAATGTGCCACATATAACTGCTCCAGGATTGCCATCATCAGATACTCATGGTGTTCGCAAAAATTTTGTTACAACCATTTCATCGAAGACCCTCATTATCATCATTGATGTTATGGTAAATGATGGTTTGTTTTTTGTTACTCCAGTACACGGAATTATAACCAATTCTGAATTTCAAGTAATAAAAAGTATACAGTGCTCTGATATCTGTATAAAGTAATCAAAAATAGTTATTGATGTTAACAAGGAGGGAAACTAATATTTACATTCTTCGCACCGCTAGCTGCACTTGTGTTTGAAACCAGCTGCAATGAGTAACCGTGCCATTACAAACTGGTCAATGATGTGATTGAAATTTACAAAGAACATGAGTTTTATTAAATCTGCAGCGAAATGACTAACGTCATAATATTTAATGTCAATCAATTAACGTATCCTCCTATTTTTGTTAGAATCCAACTTGTCCAACATAAGTACTTCCCTTGTCAGTGGAACATTTTTACAAAAATAAATTGTGTACGAAATATTTTTTTTTAAACATTGCATTGTATTTAGTCCATAACATTATGTCATGACTTTGTTATAACAATAAGATGAAATAAGTTTATACAATAATTTACAGGGCCTGTGATTAAAATTAACAAAATAACATTGGAAATAGTATGCTTGTGTTGAGTGTGTTTCATTACTTACTTGGAAGACTGTGAGGAGAGCAATTGGGAATGTATTGAAGTTGGTGGGCGGTGTTTCCTCCTCAAAATTAAACTGACCGCCAAATAGCTGCATTCCAAGCAGGGCAAAGATGAGTATGAACAGGAAGAGCAGGAACAGGAGAGAGATGATAGAACGCATAGAGTTCAATAGTGATATCACCAGGTTACGTAGCGATGCCCAGTATCTGCAAATATCAACCACAGCACATTAATGTAAAACTCTATTTTGTATATAACCTCCAATGCTGATGGGATAAGAAATTAAATTTTTAAATAATTTAAAACAAATTTCATTATTGATATAATAGATTATTACATAATTTAACAAAAGCAGTGCTGTACTTAGGTTGGAACTGTATGTAAACCAATTCAAGTTAACATTTTTGTTAAACTTAATCATTCCATCTTAATAAGATTTCATCATTCCAATATAACTAACTTTTCAAATCTACCTTTAGATTTACAAGGAAAGTTACAGTGTTTTTAATTGGCTCCAGTTTTTTATCCTTTAAGAGCAATTTATGTAGCCTACCAAAGATAATGAAATCTCTGTTAAAAAAGATAGCAAACTATCTTATTGGAAAAAGATCAACACTGGAGTAAGACAGGGATGTGGACTTTCACCGGTGCTTTTCATTATATATATGAATAGAATAATAAACGAAAACACAACGGGGATATATATATACCCATCAATAGGAACCTCAAACTCGATGCTATTCTTTTTGCAGACAATTTAGCACTTCTGGCACTTTCTGAAAATGATTTGCAACGATCAATTTATAATTTACAAAAAACAGCTGCCAAATTTTATATGGAAATATCAATTAACAAAACTAAAATTATGGCATTTCATGGGAAAGACCCCATACAAAGTAAAATCTGTCTCCAGAATACAATTTTAGAGAGATCTAATCAATTTAAATATCTTGGATATTATCTCTCTATCTGGGATGAAAAGGATATCCCTGAAAAAATTACTAGTTATAATAAAAGTTTGGGAATTATTAATCAAGTTATGAAACCATCCCTTGTACAAAAAACACCAGATTACGTTTATATAACACTTTGGCTAGACCAGTGTTGCCCTATGGTAGTGAAGCATGGACACTAAAAAGACAACATGAAAGCAGAATAACGGCTTGTGAAATGATATTCATATGCAGAACAGTGGGTTACACCAGATGGGATCGGAAAAGGAACACCGATATCTTAAAAGAATTGAACACTACGCCAATTTTGGAATATATTAAACAGTACCAACAAAATTGGAAACACCATCTAGAAAGAATGAGTTCAAATCGGATCCCCAAAGCTGTTTATAATTATATACCAAGAAGATCACTGGGCCATCCTATGAAATGCTGGAGGGAAAATTTTCTATAAGATCATAACAGGCCTTGGCCTAATACTTGGAAGGAAGAAGAAGAAGACCAGTGATAATGATATGTGGAATATATACATTCTTAGTAAAGATGTCAGCTTATGAATTCTGCTCTAAATGACTATTTATAAGTCAGTATACTGACAAGAAAACTGTCAAGCATTGCATGCCAAAACCTACCTTGAAATTTCTCCCTAAGAAGCATTGTGATGTACCAAGGCTGTGTCCAAAAAATTGTATATAATTTTTTAACTGCAACGCACACAATCAAAGCTAGAATCCAGTACTGGTACGGAACAGTTGGACTCCCTGCATGAGTAAGAGCGGAGTGAAGTGAAGTGGGACGCAGCGGATGGCAGGTACTGAGGGTTATCTAATTTACCAATTCACAAGTTGTATTACTTCTCTATAGTTTAAATGAGATAGATGCCACTGGATTTTAATGCCTTGCAGTTAAAAATGGCAGATAATTTTTTGGACAGAATTGTTACATCACAATGCTTCTCTGGAAGAAATTTCAAGGTAGGTTTTGGCATGCAATGCAGCGGATGGCAGGTACTGAGGGTTATCTAATTTACCAATTCACAAGTTGTATTACTTCTCTATAGTTTAAATGAGATAGATGCCACTGGATTTTAATGCCTTGCAGTTAAAAATGGCAGATAATTTTTTGGACAGAATTGTTACATCACAATGCTTCTCTGGAAGAAATTTCAAGGTAGGTTTTGGCATGCAATGGTTGACAGTTCCCTTGTGAGACTATTTTCAAGTCTGAACAATTGAGATTGTGAGTTGAAAGATCAAGTGTAATAGCAGTTCATAGTTAAATATGGAAAATAACATTATGAGGCTCTTAACCCATCCATCTCTCATTTAAAGTCGAGCTCTGCTACCCCAGAAATCTGATTTAAATCCCAAGTCCTACTGCCTGGCATTTAAATGTAACGCAGCAACTTAATATTACCTCCAGTAAGTAAAAATGGATTTAAAAACCACTAAACTGATATACAACAGGGTTATTATCAGATTTCACCCACTTCCAATCACTTGGCGTGATATGGCTTTGTTTTTTTGCAGGTGGCAGGACAATAAGTTCATTATCACTCTCACCGCTCTCTTCTTCAGCAGAAGTTGCTTCCGAATCACTTATAGATTCATGAATACTTCTCTCATCACTTAATATATATGAAACTTCTGAATCACTGCCTAATTCACACTCTAATAATTTCCTAATTCCATCACTGTCAATACCCTTAACTTTCCTTGGCGCCATTTTTCTTACTACTGACACATTTTTTTTTTCTGAGGGTAAAACTCGTTCCGGAAATTTCTAAATGGCATGGAGGGGATGAAATAGCATTCTTGTGAATGTGTAGAAGAAGAAAAAGTGTATGTAACACATATCTATGAGCAGCAAAATAAATTTAAAATGCATTTTTTCGATCTCTGCACTGCGCGACCACAGGTCTTCATACGATTTTAGTGCTTAAGAACGTCATGCGACCTCAGCTCGTCATCCGATTTAAATGGGTTAATTCATAAATTTATGAGTCCTGTTTTTACATCTTACCCCAGATTTTATGTTTCTTTAAACATGGGAACTAGTTTTCATGAGAACCATCTCTCTCATTTTCATTATGTCGGTTGAAAATGAGAGAGATGGTTCTCTTGAAAACTAGTTCCCATGTTTAAGGAAACTTAAAATATGAAGTAGGATATAAAAAGGACTCATTAATTTACGATGTAATAGCAGTGTTGTGAATACAAGGGAAATAACTGAATCACTGCTTTGGTAACAATAAAAATCACACAAATAATCAATATCTTGATAAATAAATAATAGTTTTAAAAAACTAAAACATGCTTTATTAGAAAACCGAACTAAAAAAATGAAAAATAATTTTAATTTCCAACACTCTTGGGATAAATAATTTTACCATCCAAAGCGTGGGGTGCTCTTTATTAATTAATATATTTGATAACAAACGGATATTGGTAAAAGTAAAGTCTCTAAGAAGAAAATGTAAAAATCATAAAAAGCACCCCACACTTTGATGGTAAAATTATTTATCCCAAGAGTGTTGGAAATTAAAATTATTTTTCATTTTTTTAGTTCGGTTTTCTAATAAAGCGTGTTGTTTTAGTTTTTTAAAACTATTATTTATTTTTTATTTTTAATATTTTACAGAATAAGATAAAAATGTAAATATCTTTAAAATCGATACTATTGTAGTATGAGCTAAAAGTAATACTCTTCTAAAGAAATACCTCCCAGCTGGATTTGAACCAGCGACTTATGGATTACTGAAATTATATACCACCAGAGTTCAACGCTCTACCAACGATTGGCTAAAAAGTCAACAAGTCCGCAACCTATTATACCAGTTTTCATTTTTTTTTATTTTCTGATGATTCTGACCAGGATTTTAGAAACAAAATATGAAATTATTGTATTGTCACGGGTACTTTACAACTATACAAAGTTTCAAGTCGATCCAATGTTTCTAAGTGGGTGAAAATCATGTTCAAAAATTGCGTTACATAGATAAAAATAAACTTTATTTGATTTTCTGATGATTCTGGCCAGGATTTTAGAAAATAATTACGAAATTATTGTATTGTCATGGGTCCTTTACACGTATACAAAGTTTCAAGTCGATCCAATGTTTCTAAGTGGGTGAAAATCGTGTTCAAAAATTCCATTACATAGATACAAAGACACTTTTTTTTATTTTCTGATGATTCTGGCCATGATTTTACAAACAAAATATGAAAATATTGTATTGTCACGGGTCTTTTACAAGTATACAAAGTTTCAAGTCGATCCAATGATTTTAAGTGGGTGAAAATCGCATTGAAAGATTTGGTTACATAGATAGATACAGGTCAAGCTAATATAAAGCGTGTAAAAAGGTCACATTTCTTAGAGACATATAGAACTATATATTTCAATGTGTTATATTATTGGTATGAAAATTTTGAAATATTGACAGAATGTGACCTCATTTGGAGGTGTTTTGGCCAACCACAGGAGGGAGCCGAAATCGACATCCAGGGCTTACAACTTAAATCCAACCAGTCTGGGCAAGATACTGAAGATGACTGATATCCAATCGAAACAAAAAAAAAAAAAAAAAAAAAAAAGACTAATATTGAGGTAAGATAAACAGACTCCAAACAGATGTCAAGAGTGGCATGAGGTCAGCATACTTACTCAATGATACATCAAGTAGGTACTTGGATGATGATGGTTTCGTACATTTTCTTTAAAAGAGGGTCGACTTTTCAGGCTTACGGTGTTCTTTTACAAAGCTAAGAGTCCCTTCAGACTCGGGCTCCCTTGGCGCCCTCCCCGAGGAATTATTCCTTGGATTTTTCCAAATCCTAAAAAAAAATCATATCGACCCCAGTCCGGTCTGATCGCACAATCCTCAGGATTAAGAGGCAAGGAAACATAAAACCACAAAAAAAACCATTGCAGCTGACCAGACTTTGAAATATTATGTAATATTTCTACATTCCTTGATAGGGTTTTCTTTTGTTACTATAAAATTTATAAATATGCCAAAGAAAATGGTTTATATTTCTCCCTTTCAGTTAACTCATGCATGATTGTCTGCTATTTATTTTGAGCATTCAGAATGTAAAAGGGAAGATGCTAAGAGGAAGGAGAGCCTCTAATTGCTTTAAATTCTAAGACTTAGAGGAACCAACCTGCACATCTTCCTAGTGTCCAACCCCACTTTCACGTGGTGCAGCTGTTAGTAGCCATATAACTTATGTGGTGAACGGACAGGATGGGCTACTCACCAATTGCACTGATCAGCATGGTGAGATATAGTATTACTTCCACTTCCATACCACATCTCTTTTTTATGTTTCCTATCCAGTCTCTCTGGAACTGAACACTTGTTGTTTTCCGACCCCAATGGCATTAGAGTATTCGAGGCCAAGGGGATCATTTCATCTTTTCTGTCAAATTCTTCCTATAGGGCAGATCAGGCTCTTAGCTGTAGTGAAAGCAACTGATCTAAGGATGGACACCTGAAAAAAAAAATCCCATGTCCTCCAGGTTGGGGGTTGATGCGGTAGGCCAGCTCCCTCCCATCAGAAAAAAATTGTATTGCTAAAAAACCTAATAGAGATATGTTTTGGAATGGAAACCTGAGGGAAGACGAAGCAGAGGAAGACCTAAAACCTCCTGGAGTCAGGGAATATGTTTATATATGAAGGAGAAACATCTACAACCAGCAAACCTGGCTATTAGGAATTGGATGATGTCAAAGACATTAATCAACCGATGATCTACCTATCTATCCATTCAGAAATACAGAGTGTCTACATTGGAATGGCCTATTTGGAGATAATTTTAAAAAGTAGTAAATGTTAGTTTGTTTTAAGTCAGACTTGTTCATCGATTACAGAAGGACTTTTAAGTTGCTGCCTGAAATTTTTATTGCAAACTTTTGGCTCTGTTATCCAACTGCACAAAAGTGACATGGCTACAGGAGAAAGCCCAAATTGTGGTCTGGACTCAAACTCAAATCCATTGTTATGATGCAAAGGGAGTTTTGTCTTGTTTACGACAAAGAAGAACCAGAAGTCAAATGGATAAAAGCATGGAACAGACAATTTTTGGATAGACAGCATACCCAAATGGCACGAAGAGGGCCATCATGTCTTCAAAGAACAAGTAGAGAATGTCTGTCAAACATACCAACGAAGTCTACACAAATCAATTTGTCAGGTTTCACAGAAACATCAGATGTCATGAGCAACTGCCCATCAGGTCCTCAGAAAGAAATTGTATTTATATGCAAACAAAGGTACAGATTCCACAGGCCATAATGCTAGAAGACAAGCAAAAACAATATGAATTTGCCTGTGACATGCTTGACAGAATCTAGAAGATTCCTACATTTCTGTAAAGTGTAATGATTCCTGACGAGATCACACTCCATGTATCAGGGACTGTGAGTAAGCATAATATTAGAATTTGGGAAACAGAATCAAGATTGCCTCAGGAAGCAGTGCAAGATAGCCCAAAAGTTAACATTTGGTGTGACCTCAGGTTCTAATCATCAAATCATTTTTCTTTGCAGAGAAGACTGTCAGAGGATTGAGGTACTTGAATACACTGAAGATTTTTACCTTTACCCAGGTTGAATATCTGCAGCCAATCGTGTGATTTTAAAAAGATGGTGCTCCTCTCCTGTGGTCATTGCATATCCAGAAAATTCTGAATGAAACATTTTCAGGATGCTAGAGATGGCCTTGACTTTCACCTGATATCTCACTATTGGCTTAATTTTCTTCCCTCTAAGCGAAGGACATGCTTGCACAACAGAGACCTCCAACCCATCAAAAATCAAGACACCCCGTACAACAGAAAATGAATACCTTTATCAGCCTAATAAACAGAATGTTAAAGCTATCATTAAATAAAACAAACTACAAAAGATAACTAAATTATATAAAATCCCTAGCAAAAAACAATGGATACAATGAAGAAGTGATCAACAAGTTGGTCAGAGAACTAAAAAGAAGAAACAATTTAAAAAATATAACAAAACTAGAAAAAGAATGTAATATAAATACAAATAATTGATCACCCTAACTTATATATGAAATATCACCCTAACTTATATATGAAATATCATCGTCATCCTCCTGCCAGGTATTAGTCCTAGAACTGTTACGGCCTGAGAAAGCGGTTTTCGTGCTATCTTTTCATAGGTCGACCAAGTGACCGTTTCCCATTTGGACAGTAGTTCATTATTGCCTTGGGGATCCTGGATCTATCCATTCTTGAGACATGTTCCTTCCAGTTTAGCTGATATCTGGAGATGTAGTCCAGTATTGGTGACACATCAAGTTCTTGAAGGATTTCTACATTTTTCTTTCGATCCCATTTGGTGTAGCCAGCTGTTTGGTGCATAAATCTCATCTCACAAGCTGTTAGTCTGCTTTCATCTCTCGTCTTTATAGTCCACGCTTCATTCCCATAACATAGGACTTGTCGAGCCATTATTTGATAAAGACGAGTACGAGTTGATTTTTGCACTAATGAAGGTTTTAAAACTCTATTAATGATTCCCATTGATTTGTTGAATTTCACAATTTTCTCTGATAAATCCAAATTTTCAACAAAAGAGAGTTTATACCCCAAATAAGTAAACTCATTAACTCTCTCTAAAATGTTGTTATTTAAACAAATTTTGCTTGGTATTGGGGATTTTCCAAAAAGGGCAAATGACCAAATTAGCTAATTCGATGAGGAAACAAAACAAAGACATTAAAATCGCCTTTAAAACTAATAAAAAACTCTTCTTCTTGTTCTTCCTTCCAAGTATTAGGCCAAGGCCTGTTACGATCCTATAGAAAATTTTCCCTTCAGCGTTTCATAGGATGTCCCAGTGATCTTCGTCCTCTTGGTATATAATTATAAACAGCTTTGGGGATCCGATTTGAACTCATTCTTTCAAGATGGTGTTTCCAATTTTGTTGGTACTATTTAATATATTCCAAAATTGGCGTAGTCTTCAATTCTTTTAAGATATCGGTGTTCCTTTTCCGATCCCATCTGGTGTAACCCACTGTTCTGCGCATGAATCTCGTTTCACAAGCTGTTATTCTGTTTTCATGTTGTCTTTTTAATGTCCATGCTTCACTACCATAGGTCAACACTGGTCTAGCCAAAGTATTACATAAACGTAATCTGGTGTTTTTTTGTACAAGGGATGGTTTCATAACTTGATTAATAATTCCCAAACTTTTATTATAACTAGTAATTTTTTCAGGTATATCCTTTTCACGATTTTATTATTAATTTAACACTTCTCATAGAAGGATAAATTATATTTGAAGAGAAAAATGTTCGCCTAGACCGGGACTCGAACCCGGGACCCTTGGCTTCCCGGGTTCGAGTCCCGGTCTAGGCGAAAATTTTTCTCTTCAAATATAATATCCTTTTCATCCCAGATAGAGAGGTAATATCCAAGATATTTAAATTAATAAAAAACTCAAGAACATCTTATCCAACAAAATAGAAGTAACAAATAAATATGAAACTAAACTAAAATGCAATAATTGCAAGAAGTTCTACATAGGTCAAACAACAAGAAATTTCAACACAATATAGTCTGAACATTTGAAAAATTTTATTAATAACGAAGAAAAATCAAGTTTTGCCAAAGAAACAGGTCACGAGTTCGACAAAATCGATAATACCATGTCAGTACTACACAGAGAGTAAAACAACAAGATTACCATCCTTGAAGACATAGAAATTCTAAAAGAAGCAAAGAATACAGACCTACTCAACAAGAACACACCCGCAGACCTAAACCCATTGTACAACTTACACAACAGCATCAGTACCCGTTAAAATGTAAAAGATGAAACATTGTTTTTGAAAGGCCTACATATTGGAACTACTTGATGAAGTTTAATAATTTAGTTGAGGTGACTGATTTACCAGGTACCAATTTTGTATTTTATATCTTATTACATAACCTCAATAGTGCTTTAAAATGAATTTTAAAAGTGTTGTAGGTCTAATTACTGGACTGAAAACCCAAGTGGGAAAGATAGGCACCTAATTGCACTTCACATTTAAAAACATTTTCATGAAGAAATGACAGGATCAGTTATTGTAAATTGGTTCAAGAAGATTTTACTTAAATTTGTTGCAAACAGTTTCATTATTGTGGATAATCCATCTTAGAACAGTGTGAAGTTGGAATGTGTACCCACTAAACAGTGGCTTAAAAATGACATAATAAGATGGCTGGATACAAAAGATTTAGAATATACTAATAACATGATCAAGGATCAATTGATACATGAGATAAAGAAAGCGAACATCCACAAAATTTATGATATGTTTGAAATGGATACATTGGCAGAACAAAGTGGCCACTCTGTGCTAAGGCTCCCTCCTTATCACTTCACGTTAAACCTTATCAAGTCAGTATGGAACAAGCAAAGGGTTATGTCGCTCAAAATAATAAAACTTTCAAAATGAGTGAAATCAGGACTCTGAAATTTGAAATGGCTAAAAATAGGGCGGTCATTTATACATCATGTTGAGGGGTAAGAGGAAAAATTCCACAATTCTGATAATTTATATGACACCATTGTAGACTCCCTCATTATAAATCCAAGAGAAACCAGCAGTGAAGAAATGAAAGAAGTAGAGGAGGAGGGAGGATCCATTTCAAAGAATCCACATCTTAACTGATTTTGATTAGGTAGGCCCATATAATTTTTTGTTATAAATTTTTTTCACCATAAATAAATAAGAAATGGAGGAAGTTTCTAATTATTAGTACCATCTTTTCTTGTGTTCAATCTTTTTTTCCCATAAAATATGATGTTGCCTAAGAACAATGTTTCTATCATTGATATATCCATATACAATTAGTCATATGGAAGGTAAAAATAGTAACATAATTCTCCCAATAGATGGAATCAGCAGAGTAATACGTTAATCAAGTTTGTTTACAGCATAACTGGAACTTAGCTCAGAATTAGTATAGCATAAGTGACTTACGGAGCTTGAGAGGGAGCATTTTTGTGCTATGAGTTTTTACAATTTTAAGTGCAGTTTAAATGAGCCATAAACAATTGAGCGACTCACACAATCATTCGGAGACCTTGCTCCTTTCCGTGCAACAGTTTCCAGGTACTTTGCTGAATTTAAGGGGAAGAGAACTTCAATTACAAATGAAAAGAGAAGTGGGAGGTCGACAGTGGTGATTGAAGAACACATCTTGATGGAGATTCTGATTAAGGAAGATCCACTTATGAGGACAAAAAAGGGGCCCCTAGGGATTAGTTCACCATGTGTTACCACCATCTTGCACCAACTTTTAAGAGTGAATAAATGTTTACTTGATGGGTGCTGCACCACTTGTCTGAAGGGCAGAAAAATACTAGAGTGGAATGGAGAAGAGAAATGCAGGAGAGATTCAACAATGAGGACTTCCATCAGATATCATCGTAACAGGCAACAAAACTTGGATCTACCAGTCTGACCTCAAAACAAAGCGCCAATTATCTGTCTGGTTTTTTTTCCAGATGAGCAGCTTTTGAATAAGGTCAAGAGTGCCAAGAATGTGGAGAAGAAACTGGTGGCTACTATATTCTTCAAAAAGTATTCATTTGGCACTGTTATGTTAAGAGGACTGGAGAATAGTTATCACTAAAGTCTTTTAAAAATACACAATAAGTGGCCAAAGACTGAGTTCTGGGGAATTCTGTTTCACCACCACAATGCCTCTTCCCACACAGCCAATGTAACAATTTAGTTTCTGGAAACACACCAGTGAAATTAATGACTCAGAGGCTAAACTAGTCATGTGTGTCATTTTCCTGTTCGGTACATGAGAATCATATACACGGATACATTTTTCCCAGCCTAGAAAATGCTGTTGCTGCCTTCTTGGAGGAGCTGGTTGCTTTTAGACATGGTTTCATAGGATGCAACAGGGTATAGAATATGCTGGCGAGAACTTTAAAAAAGATGTAATAGGTTGGAAACACAATCATGGTCCATTGTTGTATGTCCCAAAACTTATCTAGAGACCCTCATATCAAACAATTCCAAAGGCTATGTACATACAGCACTGATTTTACTTTATTTTTTTCTCAACTGGAATTTGTAGGTAATCAAGACTGACTTGTAATTTTCCATAAAACTATTTTCTAAAAGTGTTATGATGAAATGTAAACATTCAATTATAATTATATTATTTTTTGTCTGGATATCTTACCTCAATATTAATGTTGATTTGTTCTTGAACATGTTTCAAAACAATTCTGTTTTATCCTCAGCTTTTCCAGACTTGTTTTATTTATGTTGCATTATGTTGCACAACCTGGATGTCGATGTCAGCTCCATCCTGTGGTTGGCCAAAGAACCTTCAAACAAGGCCACGTTCCATCGGTATATCAAAATTCATAACTCTGTTTCTGTTCTTCTGAATATAAATTTTTTCCCAAATAGTCAACTCTTTTGTATTTTCTAACTGTTTTAATAATTTAGTGTCTGAATTTATATTATGTTTTTCAGACCAAACATGAGCAGCAACTGCAGATTTTTCAATTTCCCCATTTTTAATATTTCTTATGTGTTCTTTGGTTCTAATTTTTAGGTTTCTTTTTGTTTTTCCTATATATATCTTTTCACAACCCATGCATTCAATTTGATATATTCCTGACTTTTTATTTTTATCAGTTTTTTCATTTTTGTTGGTTTTTATTAGTTTATTTAAACTGATAAAAATAAAAAGTCAGGAATATATCAAATTGAATGCATGGGTTGTGAAAAGATATATATAGGAAAAACAAAAAGAAACCTAAAAATTAGAACCAAAGAACACATAAGAAATATTAAAAATGGGGAAATTGAAAAATCTGCAGTTGCTGCTCATGTTTGGTCTGAAAAACATAATATAAATTCAGACACTAAATTATTAAAACAGTTAGAAAATACAAAAGAGTTGACTATTTGGGAAAAAATTTATATTCAGAAGAACAGAAACAGAGTTATGAATTTTGATATACCGATGGAACGTGACCTCATTTGGAGGTTCTTTGGCCAACCACAGGATGGAGCTGACATTGACATCCAGGTTGTGCAACATAAATAAAACCAGTCTGGAAAAGCTGAGGATAAAACAGAATTGTTTTGAAACATGTTCAAGAACAAATCAACATTAATATTGAGGTAAGATGTCCAGACAAAAAATAATATAATTAAAATAACCTCAAATTATAACTTCCTTAAATTAAATATTATTCAATTATAATCTAAATTATCCAACATGTGTTAAAGAAACTGCCAGGATAATTCTGAAATCCATTCCTTGCATTCTTTTATCTCATAATAAAAAATTAACTTTTTTAGAAATAGTTTAATTCTTTAAAAAAATAACTGTTCACTTTCATTAAAAATTTGTTTTGGCATCTATTAAAAAAAAAGTAATCAATTTCTGAATAATTGTGTGATTATCAAAATAATCAACAACTGAACAATTCAAAATTATTGAATAAGAAATAGTTTTCATTCCATTATCCCTTTCCCATTTCCAGTATGATGTTGAGAATAATAACTAGTTCTATTTAACCAATAAGAATTATTTTTAAGAAATAAAATAACAGACAAAAAACTCATGTAGAAAAAGTTACTTGAACAGTCAGGAGCTTTTTCCACATGAGTATCAACAACTGTTTTAAAATCATAAGTGTTAAAAGTTGCTTTCAACACTAATTGAAAACATACTTTTTATAGTAGCAATAACAAAGAGTATAAAGAGACTTTTTCATGTCAACATTAGCCTAAAATCATGTAGTGTCAAAAGATGTTTCTCACAAATACATAATTTTATCAATTACACAGCTCTAAAAAAAAAATTTTTTTTTGTTGCCCTGGATATCTCAGTGAATTTCTATGTTTTCAAGTGCACAGTTTACAAATATATTCATGAAAGTGCTGAATGTGCTCTAGTTTTTATGATTTTTGCGTATCTTATATCTTAAACAGTAAACGGCTTGTTACTATTAAAATTTATGTTTCCAGTCATGATTTGATTTCTGAGCATTTTTTCGCATATACAAACATCACATGATCCCCACTCTCACACCCTTCACTCCGCACATCAGCCGTGATCTCAGTTATTTGACAAAATTAAAGTACTCACGAGGTGCATCTGGATATGATATAACAATTCGTCAAAGCGTTGGACAAGGAAGGAAAATGTTTGAAATACATTTGTAGAAAATTTCCTAAGCTCAGTATGTAAAAGTTAAAAGGCGGAATATTTGATGGTCCTCAAATTCGGCAATTGATGAAAGATGCAAATTTTATCAAAGTTATGACTGTTCCGGAAACTGAAGCTTGGAAGGGTTTTGCATTGGTAGTAGACAATTTCCTAGGTAACTATAAGGCACCAAATTATAAAGAAATTGTGCAAAATATATTGACAAGCTTCAAGATTCTGGGAGCAAATATGAGTATAAAGTTACACTTTCTCCACATTCATCTGAATAGATTTCCGGATAATTTAGGAAATTGTAGTGACGAAAAGGGAGAGCGCTTTCACCAGGATCTAAAAGTAATGGAGTAAAGGTATCAGGATAGATGAGACCGTCACATGATGGCAGATTATTGCTGGTCTTTAAAAAGAGATTCTCCCCTAAAAAATTATAGAAGGAAATCTTATAAAAGCCGTTTCACTGAAGTATAACATGGGTTTTCGACATTTTCCTTCTTCTATTTACGTCGCATCGGTGTATACTAATTTTTTAAAAGAAAATTGACATTGTAAATATATCTGTTATATTTTTTTCATATTTTCCGATTTTTGTAGTGTAAAATGAAAATAATGATTAAAAAAAAAGAGCAAATCTCCCAAAATCATTGATAGTTTCATAAATTGTGAGCATAAATATATCCGAAATTAATCTTATATCAAGGGCAACAAAACCACTGTTGACCAGTGTTATCGACAAAAAAAATGTTGAAAATAACTTTTCACACTGATTGTATACATAATTGAATCTATTAACAAATACAAAGTATCTATGGAAGCCATTTTCCATGAATCAAGCAGTAGCACTGAAACTGTGAATGCGGAAAATCACTTTTTACATGAGTTATATACATAATTTTATCAGCTAACAATAATTGTGTACATTTTTCATGTGTACTGGTACCATAATTGTCCTGAATTAATTTTACTCATAATCTGATCAATATCAAATTTACTTTTTTTAGGAATTCACACTATGAGTTACCTCATAATATGAGGTGAGTGATAAAAGTTTACCTAAATAAATATCAAGTTTGTTTGTTAATATTTTATTTAGTGATGCTCTTTAATGACTAAGGTCATTAGCATCACAAATTAAATTTTGATGTTCAAAATTTCAGGCTTGAAATTCTATTACATGCCATAAATCTACAACACAGGACCAATGGTTTTATTTCACTTCTTAAGGTCTTTCAAGATTTATACATAAACTTACAAATCCATTCACCTTGTGAATCCCAGAACAAGAAGCAAGCATGGTAATCTCTAGTCCACCAGAGCTAACAAAAAGTTTATTTAGAGATAACTTTTCTACACAAGGATTAAAAACTACCTTAGAAACTAAGAGATACTTTTCTACACAAGGATTAAAAACTATCTTAGAAACTATCTTAAAATCACCAGAACAGAAAGTAATTTTTCACACTAGTTGTATACATAATTTTATCTATTAATGATACAAAAATTTGGTAAAGAGGATTTTTCCATATGAGTATAAGTAAATATATAAAATAAAGTGAACACAGTGTCACTTGTTACTTTAGTTCCACTTTTGTTATCTGTTAATAGTAATTTACTTACTTACTTATTAATGGTATAGCCCATTGTTGAGCCATAGCCTCTCCTTTGTTAGGAGTTATTATCGCCTCACTATGATGGTTGTCCATTTATATAAAAGTGGGTGCCGCACAGCAATGCTTGACATGCAGAATTATTATAGTAGTGGTAGTCGGCATCTTTGTATTTAATTACATATAACAACTGCAGTGAAACAAGTGAGCCGCTGGACAACCATCGTAGTGAGGCTATAATACTAGACCAAGTTAATTTTTTAGTTACCTTATTTTCATGTAGATGTCGTGAATGGCATTTTTTGTCAACACACCAACTCAATGAGACATTTAACAGACAACTAAGGTATTACTAGGAAGCTGAGTTCAGTAAAATTTTGCTAAGAGGCCTTTTTATTCAGGCTTAAGGATCTTTTGCGAGTCTAAAAATCTTTAGACTTGGGACCCACAGCTTAAAGTCCCTCCCAGACAACTTGCTCCTTGGATTTTCCATCCTAAAAATCCATCGACCCTGGCCAGGATTGAATCCATGATCCTCGGGATCAGAAGTAAGGAGCATACCACTAGTCCACTGCAGTCAATGTTAATAGTAATAGAACATGTTTTTTTTAAAAAGAATTTTTCAATATAAAGTTAAATTACTATCCGATAAGATAATATTGTTATGTATTAACAAAATGTATTGCAAAAGCCATGCTTCATTACTACCCCCAAGGCAAAAAGATCGCTGGGACGTCCAAAAAATCGTTGGATGGAAAACACCTCTATGAGACCTAACAGGCCACATGGCCTAATACTTGCATGGATGATGATGATGATTAACAAAATGTGGCAAGTGAATGGAGGAGACTACATAACAACAAACTACATGGTCTTTATAGGAAGCCAGATATAATAAGAACAGTTAAGTCTTGTAGACTGCGACGGGTAGGGCATGTGACATGAATGGGGAGTGAAAGAGTGCATGGAAGCTTCTTGTAGGAAAACCAGAAGGAAAATGCCCATGGTGGATGAATAACATTAACCATGATTTGAGGAAAGCAGATTATACAGGGAATGATTGCAAAACATTAGCTCAGGATAGGGATGTATGGAGAGCATGTCTCTGCGGCCATGAACCTATGGGTTCGATAGTGCCAGTGAGTTAGTTATTAACAAAATGTAGATAGTTGAAAATACATTGTGCATAAATACAAAACAAGGACGCTCATGTATTAAGGTAAAGATTAAATTGATATACGAGGGTGGATCAAATATAAACCGGAATTTGTATCTGGAGGCTCTGGTAGCAAACTGCAAAGATTGCAGTTTGGAGGGGAAGTTGGTGGGGGTGTCTGGAGTAGGGATCTTGATGTGTCACACTCCAAAGAGCGGCTGCTTGCTTCAGTACGCCATGAGCGAGCAAGAGGTATACATGTCTGTTGCGCAATGCATTATTATTAAGTTTTTGGCAAAAGAAGGCACTAAACCTTCTGGGGAAGCAACCCTTTCGAAGACGCAGGTATATGATTGGCGCAAAAACATTTTAGCGGGCCGGGATTCAGTGGAAAATGAGCCCCACCAAAGACGGCAACGAACAAGCATCAACTGCAGACAACATTTGTGCTGTATGGGATTTTATTGAGGAGGATCGGCGTGTAACAATTTCTGAAATTGCTTCACACGTTGGAATAAGCTTCGGAAGTGTTCAAGCCATCATCAGTGATGAACCCAAATTCCGAAAATCTGCCGGAAACCGATCCGAAATGTGATTGTGCTGCATGACAATGCAAGGCCACACACTGCTCGGTTGATACAAGAAAAAGTTATGAAAATGCATTGGACACCTCTGGAACATCCTCCTTACAGTCCAGATTTGTCACCCTGTGACTACCATTTGTTTGGGCCACTGAAAGAAGACCTGGGAGGAAGGCGGTTTGGTGACAATGCAGCGGTAGAGGAGTTCGTGCGCAACTGGCTGACTACATGTCATCCCTAATTCTTCAAGGACGGCATCAAAAAGTTGCCAACTCGATGGCAAAAGTGTGTTGGAAATGCAGGAGAGTATGTAGAAAAATGAGGTGGTGGTTTTGTATTTTTTTGTTAATTCAATAAAATTGTAAACAATAATTCCAGTTTATATTTGATTCACCCTCGTATTTAGAAATTAACATTCTCTATTCTATAGTAATTCTGCCTGAGGGCAGGTCTTTCACTGCAATCACAGCATTTTCATGCTATGCTTTGCAGCTTTCATTTCCAATGCCTTATTCACTGTCACCAGTGTTGTTATTACTGATTTCATTACCCATATTCATATCATAATGAAATATTTTTAAAGCCAGAGCACCAAATATAAGCAACAATCTAACTTTTCAAGTTAACATAGTTGAATTTTGAATAAAAAGTATGGTTTATTTCCAGGTCAATACAATACTGAAAATGCAGGCTTAAACAAAACTCAATAGAAAATTTTCACTGGTTGTTTAGGAATGTTGGCTGAGTGTTTTTGAATTCCACAATCTCCAGTGACTTATTACAGAGCAACATGTTGTTGTGTTAGAGAAATAGCATATCCTTTGGATGATGATAAGACAGGTTCTGATAGATTACAAAGACTATTAACTCATGCCCCAAATGGGAGTCAATGACCAATCACATTTCAATGATTTTTTATTTACAACCAATCTCAGTCGTGTTTTGCCTAGAATTTACCAACTAAAGTTTATCATAATGAAGAAAGCACCTCCTTTTTAATATTCTGAATAGGTCATAGCATTATTTTGCAGTGACTGATTGTCTAAGAAATACGGCTACCAGATTGTATATATAGTGCATGAATGTCAACATAAAGCGCATGCGAGAGATAATATAAAAACATTTGTAACAATTGAGGGGGTCAGTGGAATAAGGGCCCATCCCAACTGCACTAAGTTTGGAGAAAAATTGCATTTTATTAAATTCTACATTGAGGAAAATATATAGAGCACACATTGATAATATTTGGTACATGTCTTGTAGATAAAATAAGCTTTCTGCCTGCAAATGTATAGATCACTATGTTGTTTCATATCTCTAATCAAAGAAAAAGAAAATTGAGAATATAAAAAATACAACATAAATAAACCAATTAAATAAGACTTTTTAACTTGAATATTACATTAATCTACGTTTGCAGCATTTGTATCATCATCATCGTCATCATCTGATTTAAGGCTACTGTTAAAATGTTTGGTGTACAGGTGGTACAAATGTCATAAGAGTCATGATGTCTTCTTTATCATCCTACCATTAGGATATTTTGTTGTCAATATTACATCTCGTAATACAGGACACTTTTCTTTCCCTTTTTTAAAGGCTTATTACTTCCTCTAAAGCCAAATCAGCGAAACTGGATTTTACGTATATTATATGTCTGTTTTCCACAAAACGAAACTGAGATGCTTTTCTGATGTCTACCTTATGCTTGTCCAGCGTCACATTTCTCTTTGTGAACATTTAAGTTATCCAAATGTTTAAAATCTTCTGAATTTATCTCAATTACTGTGAATGGTTTCTTTGTTCAACTCTTTCTTATGAGGTGAGCCCACTGTTCAGGTGTATAAACCACTTGTGCTTTTCTTTTAACTTTTTCAGTCACACCAAAGTCAGCATCACAGGGAAGGAAAGTGTGACCTGGTACAAGAAATTTATGTTCAGTTTCTTCAAACCAACCACAATCAAGCATGTAGAGCCAAAGTCCCATTATTGTATAATTCTTGTTTTGAACAACACATGAATCACTATATACATTATAAGTTTATTTTTATTAGCACATTTTTCAATCAGTGGCACAGCTTTCAATAAACAACTAGCAATTTCGTCTGCACCTCTTGAAGCAACTGATTCAGGCCAATATATATTCCTTTCCACCATTGCATAAAATGTTCTGCTTCGTTTTATTCCACTCTTGCACATTTATTTTTCTTTTCTTATATTTTATTACACTATTTCCATTTGCACAAGAACCTGCGGCATCAGCCATTCTGCATTTACTGATATTTGCCGGCAATGCTAGTCAGTATTGCAGCGGACTACAGAGTAGCGGACAATATACGGCCACGTGTCAGCAGTTGGGATGGGCCTTTATTTCCTGCACGCGTGAAGAAGTTAGAAATTTTTCTTAGACATAAAGTCTCATTTATCCTCTTTTGAGCAAAGTTAGAATTATGAACTTCTAAAGATTAACAGAAGATGGCCATAGGATACATAATCTGCAAATAACTAAAAATCAAAAATTGGTTAGGATGGGCCCTTATTCCACTGAGCCCCTCAATTGATTATACCACAAAAAAAAAAAAGAAACCACTGTTTGCACTTTCTTAAACAAATTATTTTCCAGGAAATGACGTTGCAGAAAAATATAATTGACATATTTACATCATAGGACATCAGAAATTAATTAATACCTATATCGTTAGTTATAAATTTCTCCACTAGAGTGCATTCTTACAACACTGCAATCCTTTGGCAATAAATAATATTATGATCTGGTTGCAGTGATGAACAAAAGAAGCAAATGAAGCGTATCAATTGTTTCTCATTTGTTTTCAAACATCGCTGTTTACATTAAATATTTTAAAATAACTATAGTTAAACAACGATTTGTGAGTAAACAGCTTAATTTTATTCGTTAAATAGTCCTAACAAATGCCACTCTTGATTTCCAAATTCTCTAGATAAATTCACTCCTCACTGCGTGAGTCATGAAAATTTGGAAATGACTCGTGGCATTACTTATGAAAATAAAAAAATTAACAGTTGCAATAAAACTAAAAATTAATATGTACAGTTTTCAAACGATGAATACAATGGACAGCACACTCATACAGAGAATAATATGTACAGTATTGAAGAGTGCACAGTGTGCTGTACAGTGGAAAGTATAACAAGTGGAGTTTTGTCCTTGTTTTGTTTCATTACTCATGTAATTTTTATATTGTTTGTATTACAGTTCATTATTTTTACAGCACCTACTTCAGGTGAAGATTAGTTGGTTAATTTAACATTTTCCTTTGTAATCTATCAGAATCCATCTTATCACAGTCCAAAGGACATGCTACATGTCTAAGATATCAACAAAATATTATTCTAAATAAGTCACCGAAGGCGTGGGGTTCCTTAAATCAAAATACTCTTTCAACATCCATGAATAGTCTGTGAAAGTTCTGTTCCTCCTTGTGTAAATAAGTTTGTTTGATATCTCAGTATGAATATGCATAAACTTCAAAGCTATTCGTTTTTAAACATCTTAATGATGGACAAATTATATTTGAAAACAAAAATATAGGCCTAGACTGGGGTTTGAACCCAGGACCTTTGACTCCCTATGTCAATGCTCTAGAGGCCTAGGTAGCTCACTTGGATAGAGCATTGACATAGAGAGTCAAAGGCCCTGGGTTCAAACCCCAGTCTAGGTATATATTTTTCTTTATATATTAAATTTGGGAATTTTTAACATTATGAGGTTCAATTAATAATAATAATAATTAAATGAATCGTGATTTTTTCTTACCTCATACATCTATATATATAATTAAATGAATCTATATATATAGATGTATGAGGTAAGAAAAAATCACGATTCATTTAATTATTAGTATATTTTTCTTTTCAAATATAATTCAAAGTTATTGTTAAATTATTCTATTTATAGTGTATTTGCCATGATTCATAAACTTCAAAGAATTAAAGATAAAATTTTAATAAAACTGTAATATTTTTACTGTACAGCACATTGTGGAACAAATACACACACACACAAAACATTTTCACATATACATATATATAATACATTTCCATTCAGTAATTCAAGTGACACAAGATTCGTAAATTAATGAGTCATTTTTTCGCATCTTACCTCATTAATTTACGAATTAAGAACCTCATAATGTTATTTCCCATATTTAACTATGAATGACACAAGTTTCTTTATTTTACACACAAAATTGTTAGGAAGTCAAATATGAGATATATAATCAAAGAAACTGAATCAGTCATCACATCTCACCTCATATTAGCTCTCTCACCTGAACCGCTCTCAAAGATATATCCTTTATCATCAGTCAAAAACCCAAAGTTGAGATGTCTATTGGAAACTCTGCACATTGCCTCCCTCTGGTGTTGGGAAGAATAACTTTGTGGATCAATTCTTTTCCCAGGAATTTCAAAATGCATTAACTTGCCTCTACTTTTCTGTATGAAGATCTATATCCAGAAAAATAGAGAGAAATGAATGAATTTTTCAATTCTTTGGGAAACGGGTTTGATTGTGAAGTCTGTAAGTCCAACACTGTAGGAAGATGAAATACAAACATCCAAAGGGCATTAAATTAAATATATGTAGGTAGGAAATAACACTATGAAGTTTCTTTAATTAAATTTGAGTTGTTTTTGACTCACCTCATATTTCAATATTGTGTTTCAACACAACATTGCATCGAGAATGTCACAAAGCTAGTGACAAAACCTAGGTCTACATAAAAATCAAGAAATATGAGGTGAGTCAAAAACAACTCACATTTAATCCAAAGGGCATCTCAACATTCAGTTTTTGGCTGATGATGATGGAAATATCCTCAAAATGATTCATGTGAGAGAGCTAGTATGAGGTGAAGTGTAAAAAACCAATTTAATTTCTTTGTTTTGTTTGCTTTAATAAATTCATAATGCCATAATTAATGAGTATTTATATATGCTGATGGTTTCCTGAAGATCCAGAGAGCAGGTTTCTTTCTTCATTCTTCATTCCAATACTATCACTAGTCACTGTTATCTTGCAACTGTATTATTTCACTATTAATATTATTATTACTATTATATTTTGCCTGTTTAAGAATAACAAGGTAACAAATAATCATAAACAAACACCTTATTTCAGCACTTGGTATCAGCAATAAAATAAAGGAATAAATGGTTCCAAAGGTACTGAAATTTCTTTTTACCATCTGATATTACTGCTTGGATTCTGGGTTATGAATTTTTAAGTAAGATCATCTTCCACTCGATAATTCACTTTAACAAATCCAAGAAAATTTCTGCAAATTTCAATTTCAACACAACAGGGGATATTGTAGTAAATAATATTTGGTAAAATGCTGTCATGTTCTTAATTTAATTTTGTATATAATCCATAAAATTATATAAATATTTATTTATACTTATTTACAATCCAAGTATTTAAGAATCATTTTTTATATTTTTATTGAAATCACAAATATAACTAAACTAAATAAAGAACCCAAGAAGGATAAAAAGAAAATACAAAACTGATGAAATAAATAACATAGTTCCAAACAAAATAGAAGAAAGACAAATATAAAAACAAAGATATCCAATAGTTTTAACAAATTCCATATCAAAAGAATCACTACACACTAAGTGGGTCTTCCGATCGACATAACATCGGTCGTTAAGAGTGTACTGCGGATGGGGTCGCCAAGACCTTGAAATCGCAATCTACTTAGAAGATTGATTATGAGGAGAGGTATGAAACATTTTAATTTATCTTAAATCACTAGACATTTTAACATAAGATATGAGTATTTTAAAGCTTCAAATACACAGAAGAAAAATCCGGCTATAGAAAACACATAATAGAAACAGGTCACTAAATATATACATAAAGAATGTAATAACAATAAAATAAAATAAATATTTTGGAAGAAACTGAAATTTAAAAGAAGCCAGAAACAGAAGAAAGTTAAATGAAAACATATCCTTCAACCACAACCCTATCTATAAAATCATCACATGGAGTAGTACTAGACTTGGACAATGTCCAAAAAGCCCCTGCAGTTTAAAATTATAGTTGAGTACAATTTTAGTCACTCATGCATGTTTGCATCAACTAACTTATTTATAAATTATATTTGAAGAGAAAAATTTTCGGTTATACCGAGACTCGAACCCGGGACCCTTGGCTTTCTGGGCCAAGTGCTCTACCAACTGAGGTACCGAGGCGAGTTACGATCTAGACACAAATTTTTCTCTTATATACGTTGTAATTCCCTATCTCTAAATGCTTTTGAAACCATTGCTTCTATCTTTGCAAATGGCGGCTTCTTAGTTAAGAAGACATTTATTGGGAATTTAACATTACTTTATAAAGCTAGTAAGGCTTCTATATATTATTTATAATGATTATTTTGACTGGAACTCTAATTATTTGTCATTTGTTATTCTTAAACAGTTCAAAACACAATTGTATTAAATCTTGAGGATTCTGGAATTCAAAATACTTATTATCACATGGGAACCATGGTAGTTGCTTTACCAGCAAAGAAAATAAACACAGATTAAAAAAAAGGGAGAGTCACAACTTACTTTGTGACTTTGAATATCCTGAGCAAGCGCAAAGCACGGAGCACTGACAGACCAAACGAAGCCTGTTTCACTTCCGTCCATATCACCTCAAAGATGGAGCCACAGATTACAACACAGTCAAAACGGTTGAACGATGATTCAAAATAGATACGTGGCCCTAATGCGTACATCTTGATGAACATTTCCATCATGAAAAGGCCAAGGAACACAAACTCTGCTATATCTGAAAGCAATCAAAATAACACAATTTCAAAGAACTGGTTGTTTTAATCTATATAGCAGCTATGCACTTGAATAAAAATAATTTTTTTATATGTATCATTATTACTACGGTAAATAATTTTTCTCTGCAATACTTTGCCACTCTTTCTTGAGATTTAACTGGAGATTTTTTTTAATTGCAAAAGAAATAACAAAAATGGTGAACTACTTAATATAAGAGTGATATTTGATATTGTTCTTAATATTTAAAGGAAGTGACACCATGAGGTTTATTTTAATTAATAGAGTTAAAATTCTAACTCTCTATGCATATTAAGGTAATGTCTTAACTGAGATATATAATGGATTAGAGACCATCTTCCACAGTAAGAAGAAATTTCTCAATCTCACTAAGTACTAGAACCAATTGCAAACATTGGCGATCATCTTGGCTAATTTTAAGATGAACAGAAACTAACTTTCTTAATTCATCGGAATCTCTGATGAATTTCAATGATTATACCTCATAATATTTAATTTTAGGAAGTTATATTTTGAGGTTATTTTAATTATATTATTTTTGGTCTGGACATCTTACCTCAATATTGAGGTAAGATGTCCAGACCAAAAATAATATAATACCTCATAATGTTTACTTCCCAACATTAATTTAATATAAAAACTTTAATGATGAAAATTTGTGTTTTTGTAATATTCTATGATTACAAGTTGAAAAATAAACAGTAAAAATAATTTTTAAAAAAGAATAAAGTTTCATTAGAATGAGAAGTAAATTATTAAATCTCCGAGAACCAACATAGTTGTTTACTTCATTATCAACATATGAATTTGTAAATTTAAGCTATAATCTATTTAGGATACGAGAGAAGTGATGTAAACCAGTATAACAATCATTGTTGCCTACTTCAGAAACTTGGAATTTGTTTGAATAACTATGGTATCAAATATGGAACGAGGCAACAATGATTGGTATACTAATTTACATTACTTTTCTCCTTCTGTAAATAACTTTTAGCGATGGAATTAAGCAACATAAATATTAAACAGAATTTGACTTACATAAGAAATTGGTAAGCCATTCTGGCTGCCCGTAATGTTCTACTGCAGTGCACATTGTGTTGAAGAACACAAGCACAATCACAAACCAGTAGAAGCCCTGTGTTTTCACCGTGTGACGTATCCAAAACCTGAGAACATAAGCACAATCTCATGGAAGTAATTGATCATTTAAAATTTTACGTATTATTATGGTAATGACTATAGAGGCATAAGCTTACTATGTGCAGCATACAAAATATATGCAAAAATTATCAACCAAAGATTAACAATAATATCAGAAGAGCAAACAGGATTTAGGAAAGGAAGAAGCTGTACAGACAACGTATTCACTTTAAAACAAATAATAGAGAAGCGAAGAGAATTCAACTTAGAGACGCACATCCTCTTTATAGATTATAAGAACGCCTTTGATAAAGTGTCTAGACCAACATTATGGAACATATTAAGTGAAAAAGGAATTCCACTACACTTGATAGCAGAAATTAAGAAAATGTATGAGAAAACAAAAACAAAAATAAATCAAAGGGAACCAATACATATAACAGGAGGAGTTAGACAAGATTGTCCACTATCAACCATGCTTTTTAACATTTATTTCGACGACATGATAAGATCATGGAAGCAAATGACGACTGGGGGAATTAACTTAGGAAATATAGTAATAAAAACAGTAGCCTTTGCAGATGACCGGTTTTAGTAGCAAAAACAGAAGACGAACTACAAAGAATGCTATATAAACTAAATGAAATATCAAAAAAATACAACATGGAAATATCCTCACAAAAATAAAAAACAATGGCCTTCAAGGGTGCTCATCCAGTTCGGAACAAAGATAATATTAGAAAATAAACCAATAGAACAAGTAGTAACATATAACTTCCTAGGTTGCGAAATATCATACACAGCAGAAACGGATATAAATAACAAAATAAATAAGTTTAATTATATAACAGGTACACTAAAAAGATCTTTGAAAAATAAAGCCAGGAAAGACTCTATAATGAAATTATACAAGATAATGGCGGTGCCTATTATTACTTATGGATCCGAAACATGGACAGTGACAACACAACAATCTGCCAGGATACAAGCTGCTGAAATGAGATTCCTCAGACCAATAGCAGGATATCAAAGAATAGACAAAAATCATAACATAAAAATAAGACAACTAAAAATAGAGGAATTAAACTCAACAATAGAGAAATACAGAACAAACTGGAAAGAACACTTGACAAGGATAACTGAGAATAGAATACCAAAAGAAGCATACAACTATTCACCACAAGGAAGAAGAAGTTTGGGAAGACCAAGGAAAAGATGGAAAGAGCAGAAATTTGGAGCCGAAACAGGCTAGTAAATAAGCCTAAACCGTGAAGAAGAAGAAGAAGAAGAAGAAGATTATGGTAGTTATGTCCTGCACCTGTGTCGAAGTAATCTAAGGCAATCATGCCTTGATACAAAGCCATGGATCACATGCTGGTTAAGTCCTCATGGAAGAAAAAATGTTCTCATAAAATTTCAGCCGATGTATGTGATTGATATCCACCCAGCATAATGGTTCCAGGTTAAAAAAAAAAAGTGTATAATAGGCCCATCATGCTGACCATATGTCACCTCTATACTTACTAAATGATTATCCACTGCTATGATTAACACATGTGGATATGAATCAATAGTTGATTGGTAGGCTAAGGGTTTTCTTAGCTTGTCACACAATGGAGTATTATGACAGCATTAAAGACGATCAGAGACAAAAAAAACTGTCAATTTTAACTTGAAAAATTTGAATTCTTGTGAAGTTACACAATATTATAAGTCATAACGTAAACACTGAAATAATTTTTGATAAATTGAAGTTTCATTAGAAAAATTTAAAGATAGTTGCAATACAAATTTAATTGAAAAAAGTCAGAAATAGAAATATAAAAATACTGTTGGAAAACCCATCTATAATTCCAGAACTACCACGAAAATCTGTGGTTGCTATACTGAGGCTTACAACAGGACATGGCTGCTTAGAAACATCTTCATAGAATTGGTACATTAACATCTCCTGAGTCGATATTGTTTTCAAGGTGTGGAAATGGACAGAAAACATTTAACAAATTGTGTAGATCTTCAAAATGATCAAGATATGTTATCCAAGTATTGGGAAGCAAGAAGGAGAATAACTTTATTGTTAATTCCAGAGCATTAGGTATATATTTTTGTTACACCCTGTTTATCCAGCTTAGTTTATTGTCTAGATGTACTCCTAAGTATTTTTTTGCATGATAGTGCGTTTTGTCGTACTTACCAGCAATGGCAACCATTATTGAAAGTTCAACTTCCTACATTTCGGGATTGCCAACCTAAATAACTATACTGTAATATTACATTTACAACCACGTGCAGGAAGTAAAACCACTGCTCTCTATGTATACTGCATATAATGTATATACAAAAAATATCCAAAAGGTAGTATTAATATACATTATACGAAACAAATCACTGCATTTTAAATGAACTGAACTTTATTTGAAACAATATAAAACAATAGATAAGTACTTGCAGCCATGTTATCAATAATTGGTCTCAAGGCCTCCTGTTGTTTCAACTAATAAACATTGCCCACACTGTTAACATTACTCAATTGTTTATAATGATCACAAATATTTCCAACAAAGATGTTATTATTTTATTATTATTATTTTGAAAACACCATCGCGCAAAAAATAATGTAAAACGTACATTTGTGAAGTGTTTTACAGAATCTCAGAAATTAAAAACCTCGCTATCGCTCGGTTTTTAAACATTTTCCCTCAATTCTGTAAAAATCACTTCCCAACCTCGCATCGTAATATACTATTGTGCAGTTGGTTTTGTTATTTGTGTGTTGTTGAATACTATGTTGAAGGATTTGCTTGTGTTTTTTCACGATAAAATGTTTTTGCAATGTTATTTCCACAGTTTTTTTGGTACCAATTTTGAAGCCTTTTGGTAGTATTGTGCATCATCTTTTATAGTTTATTTTTGGTTTCTGGCTGAATTTTTGGACATTGACCATATGACTAAATCATCTGCAAACAGTGCACACTTAATATGTTTCTGAGTTTTGATATAATCTGGGAATCATTGATGTAAATAATAAAAAGGGTGATGCTTGAGATGGCACCAAATGGCAGTGCAGTTTTATATTTCAGACATAATTTGACTGATAATTATTATTCTTAATGCTATCCACCTTTGTTTTATAAAAGACAGTGTAACATATTGCCTGTTACTTCCATTGTTTGTAATTTCCATATGATGATGATGCACCACACAAAGTCATAGACTCTTTGGAAGTCTATAAATAATGCTAGGATACCCAATGTTCTCCTTCCTATTGAAAGCAATCTTGATATCCTGAGTGAATTTAACTAGATGGTGGTTGGTTGAGAGTATTCAGGTACAATGTTTATGACTAAAAATTACTAAATGGTTAATGAGATCAGATATATATATATGTGTATTCTTACCTCAACCGTTTTTCTGCTCTCCAGAACTGGAGACATGCTCCTTTACTTCTTACTTTCGATTTCAAATAGGAAGCTCGTGAAAGCCCTGCCAAGTAAGCAATATAACAACATTAACAATACTGTTTACAAATCTGACAATAAAAATTTAAAACATTTAATTTCACATTTTTACAATGAATCACATTTATGATGACAAAGAGATGAGGGACTGCTATGATGTGTATCAGCATAGCCTTGACCAATCTCCTGGGACAGCACAAAAACAATAAAGAAAAGCTTTTTATGAAGATTACAAATTTCTAAGAAGCAACTTTCAAAATACAATATAACCGATGTGGACAAATTTTAATAATTTTATGATAAGGTTTTAAATTCTATAAAAAACAAGCATCTGTAATTATTACTTTACAAATATAGGAAAAAAGCGCACTTACAAAAACATTACTCGTTACTTCAGGAAATTAAAAAAAAAAAAGGACTACAAAATATCAATTATTTCAATACATCTTTAACAGTCTTGGGCTGATCAGACCAACCTACTAACTGTAATTTTAGTCATCTTTTAATTTGGACACAATGTCCTCATGTTTGTATGATGTCCTTGTGACATTTCTTTTGCATGAAGAAAATATCCATGGTGTGAATTTTTGGTTACAAAAAATCTTAAAATTTCATAAGACATTCATAGTTTGTGCTATATCAATGAAAACTTCCACGGTAGAATATAGTATTATGCACCTGTAAAACAAAAATTACATAACATAGAATATCCCTTAATATAATTAATATTTTAATGAAAGTACACCTTGAAATAAAAATTATATGTATACATAACAAACACAGTTATTTACTGCTACAGTACTTGGACAATATCCATTGCAAATGCTTTTATCATATTTTGAAAATATTTTCCATTATTCATGCAAACTAATCTTGCACATCAATATTGTCTGTGTGATTGAAATTTCTACAAGGAACCTATGTGACTTTTAATCCACAAGCACAGAGTGTATTTGGCAATGTCAAAACATTTCAACAATGAGAATATTCAAAGCAAAATATTAATCATTAATGGATCATTTTTATGAGAACACGAGAGAAAACTTACATTATGATCAATACTAATAAAATTCTTATCAAATTCCATTGAGGTGAATAGTCATAAGATAAAAGTTAAAAATTAAAATGTACCAGTTGGCAGGTGCCGTCATCCTCAACTTTGTTAAAATGGTGTATATAAAATTAACTGGAACACTTTCGGAAGTTAACTTCAATCCTTGGCAAGTTGAGCTTCTGCTACTCGTTGTTGTTTATGATGTTGTATACTCCAACTGTTTGTAGCAGCAACTGACTTGTTTTTGACGATCTCGTACAATGGGTTTGACTGGGGTGCATTCTCATTAAGAAGTGAGGTGTTGTTTATTTCCTTTATAATTTCGAGGTCTTCAAATATATTTATCCTAGTTGGAATGTTTTCTCGGTGGATTATCATGAGAGTATTTTCAATTGTGTTCATTTGGTGACCTGCATTAATGAGATGTTTAGCATAGCTTGAAAGTACCAGCATTAAGAAATTTAAATTTTTTAAACTTTCTTTATGGTGCCAAGTACATTTTGTATTTGTAACTCTGAAGTAAAATAGTTTCCTCCTAAAAAAATACAAATTTCAGAGTCACATTTGAAGATACATGGGAAAAAAACCATGTGTCACTCTTCCCACAAAACCTACAAAATGGACTTTTAATTATACAAATACCTGCTTATTTCCGATGTTTTTACTATTAATTTCCCTACATCTCAATGATGGATAAATCATATTTGAAAAGAAAAATTATACGCTCAGACCGGGACTTGAACCCGGGACCCTTGGTTCTCTAGACCAAGTGCTCTACCATCTGAGCTACCTGAGCAAGTACCGATCTAAACGCAAATTTTTCTCTATATACTTTGTAATTCCCACCCACCAAATGCTATGAAGCCTTTGCTTCTATCTTTGCAAATGGCGGCTCCTTTATTAAGGAGACATATTTGGGAATTTTTACATTACATTATAAATGCCAGTACGGCTTTTTTTCAATGTTTTTATTATTAATTTCATACATCTCAATGATGGATAAATCATATTTGAAGAGAAAAATTATACGCTCAGACCAGGACTTGAACCCGGGACCCTTGGTTCTCTAGACCAAGTGCTCTACCATCTGAGCTACCTGAGCAAGTACTGATCTAAACGCAAATTTTTCTCTATATACTTTTCTCTTCAAATATGATTTATCCATCATTGAGATGTATAAAATTAATAATAAAAACATTGAAAAAAAGCCGTACTGGCATTTATAATGTAATGTAAAAATTCCCAAATATGTCTCCTTAATAAAGGAACCGCCATTTGCAAAGATAGAAGCAAGGCTTCATAGCATTTGGTGGGTGGGAATTACAAAGTATATAGAGAAAAATTTGCATTTAGATCGGTACTTGCTCAGGTAGCTCAGATGGTAGAGCACTTGGTCTAGAGAACCAAGGGTCCCAGGTTCAAGTCCCGGTCTGAGCGTATAATTTTTCTCTTCAAATATGATTTATCCATCATTGAGATGTATGAAATTAATAATAAAAACATTGAAAAAAAGCCATAGTGGCATTTATAATGTAATGTAAAAATTCCCAAATATGTCTCCTTAATAAAGGAGCCGCCATTTGCAAAGATAGAAGCAAAGGCTTCATAGCATTTGGTGGGCAGGAATTACAAAGTATATAGAGAAAAATTTGCGTTTAGATCGGTACTTGCTCAGATAGTAGAGCACTTGGTCTAGAGAACCAAGGGTCCCGGGTTCAAGTCCTGGTCTGAGCGTATAATTTTTCTCTTCAAATATGACCTGCTTATTTATTTATGATCAATGTGGAAAACAACCCTTTCTATATAAGACCTATTGTAGAGTGTTACACTTTATGATGTGATTAGCAATAAAATTCATTAATAAGTCAAAGCAAACTTGCTACAGAATGTTCTAATAAAGAAGTTCCAATATTTAGAGATGTCCCGCGCCGTAGCCGAGCGGTTAAGGTAGGAAGCCTTGGCGCAGAGCTACGGGACTTGCGCTGGTTCGAGTCTCCATGGGGGAAGGAATTTTCTCATGGTATTTCGGCCAGTATGGGACCGGTGCCCACCCAGCATCGTGAGGCAATTGGGTAGCTACAATAAGTAGCAGCTCCAGGTTGAGGAACCAGCGATAACGGCTGGGGGACTTGACATGCTAACCACATGTCACCCCTACACTGGCTGTTGATCATCTACCTCTGTGATTGACACATGTGGATGTGAAGGGCCAGCAGCCGGCTGGTAAAAGGGCAACCGCTGAAAAGTGGAAAGACCCTCAATCGGATCAATATTTAGAGATAAGGTACTGTACAGTATTATGCATCATACTAAGAAAAAAAAATCCTATTAATACTGATCCTAAAATTAATATCTTCTTGGATACGATCAACCGTTCACCACTTCCCTCAATATGACCTCTTTAGGAATAAACATAAGAGAGGAAAAATGCAGCTATTTTTATCTTTCTCCATCATATATACTCACAATGGTGTACATACTGTGAAAGTGCATATTTAATGGCCATTGAAGATATGACAAAAAAAAAGTAATATTCCAAAGAATTTATGATGAATGTAATTCAAGATAGATGACATGTATATTAATAAGTTACCACAAAATTAAGTAAAAATAACTAAAATATTTATATATTAAATTTGGGAATTTTTAACATTATGAGGTTCAATTAATAATAATTAAATGAATCGTGATTTTTTCTTACCTCATACATCTATGTTTCTTTAAACACAGCACTGCAGTATCGGTGACACTTTGTCGTCATCGTCAGCTGTTTTCACGACTCAGCTGACGATGACGACAAAGTGTCGCCGATACTGCAGTGCTGTGTTTAAAGAAACATAGATGTATGAGGTAAGAAAAAATCACGATTCATTTAATTATAACTAAAATATTATTTAAAAATTGTCAAATGTAAATTCTTTTTAAAATATTCAGGAATTTTCTAATGCATCTCTATCTTTTGAATTTAAAAAAAGGCTTATTTTAATTTCTTTTGTCATTATTATAAGTGACACTTGTAAAATTATATTTATAGAATCAGTTTCATACCAAAAAATTAAATAACTGAATCAAATTAATAACTGTACATCTAACGGAACCTGCAGGTCCAATGGCACATTCATCAAGATCCTCCACTGATTCCTATCCTCAGCTAATTGAATCCAGTTCACATCAACAGTATTTAATTCCCTTCAATCCAACCATATTATGTTATCATCAATACCTAAACCTTCTTAATGATTTTCCCAATAAAAAATTTAAAGACATATTTACCATCATCCATTTGAGTTAGTTCCTGCCAATCTCAATCTTCTAGACTTAATAGGCATGACAATAAAAGGACAATTATCTATATATTAATACATGAAGGAAAAACTTTGCACCCCTTTTTAAGCACATTGCATGCACGGAGGAGTGTGATATTTGGCATAATTGAAGTTCATATAAAGAAGTAGTGAGAAAAATAAAATTTATGTATATGTGTTACAAATAAATTAAATTCAACAAAATAAAATAAATGTATGTGTACTTCTCATTCATTTGTTTATTTGTGTAGGCCTACTCATTCATTTATGGTGAAATTATGGTGATTAATTCCTATAAAAGTTAAACTCGTTCATTTGCTTACATTAATACTGAAAGTGCATTGTTGTAAAGAAGAAAACTGTACAACTGCAATGTGAACTGACTCACTCTTGCGTATTTATTATTAGTGATTTAAAAATAAGTGAGTATATTTTATTATTTAAATTAAACCCTGTCTAATCTTTGTTTCAGTAATTTAATTACATATTTTTTTATATTTAGATATTCACACCTGCTTCCATTATACCACGACATAGAACATTGACAGGTTGGAGTTAGAGACAAAGAAGAAGGGATATAATATATTCCCGTACACATAATAATAGGCCAAATGCAAATTTAAATAGTATAAATAGTATACAAATGTCAAATGATGCATTATTATTTATCAAATACGGCTTAGCCAAGCTGAACTACATGTTTCCTATTGTTGGTTGGTTGGTTGGTATCTAATGTCGAGCACTTGATAATGAAATCATTTGCTCTCTTGCACTCCAATATTTAGCAGAAAGGCTTGTTTGTATTGGAGTACAATAAACTAGTTGTAACCGTTTAGTATTAGGCACCACATGTGGTGGTTACGTCACCCATAGAGATAAAGTAGGAAGGAGAAATGAACCCCTAGGCCTCGAATACTCGAATACTCTAATACCATCAGGGTCGAAAGAAACAAGAGGTCAGTCAAGGGAGACTGGATAGAAAAGTTGAAAGAGGGAATTGTTATGGGAAGAAGAAGTAATACCAATTTGGTCAAAAAGGAACAACTCACCAAGCTGACCAGTGCTTATTGGTGAGTAGCCCTTCCCTTTCGTTCTTCATGCATAAGCATGATTACTAACAGCTGCACCACGAGAAGGTGAGGGATTGGACACTAGGTTACTGTCCAGGTCGGTTCCTTTAAGCCTTCGATGGAAGGAATTAAAGGGTCTCCTCTCTGTTAAAGACAGTAGCCTTTCCGCAGCCTGTTTCTTATTGTTCATATTTTTAAAATAAATAGAAAATTAATGCATAATGACGTATTTGTGACATACTTAAAAATTTAATGAATTGTGGTCGAATTTCGACTGCTGGGCGACCACTAGTATAAATTATAGTTATCAATTCTCATCCTTAATAGGACCGAATATTCGCCTTAGGATTCTACTTTTCAATACTTTTAGTTAATTTTCTTCCTTTAATGTAAATAAGAGCATTTAACACCAACAGAATAACATAGGCAAGATTACCATTATACACTATAGTATATATTTTAATCTTTAGATTCTTAGGCAAAACAAAGAAGAGATTTATATTAAAAGTATTAGATAATTGTGAAAATGAGAATCCAATTTTTGTAAATAGTCTATCCAATATACTTGGTTTTGATTGAATATACTGTATTTCATTGCTGTTAATACTGAAAGTTTTTCAAGACAGCTCATGCATCTATGTAACCTGATTGAATTACCACTCGTATAGAATCCATTTTTTTATTGACCTTGAACTTGACAATTTGAAGATGTGTTGCTATTGTGAGCACACCATTTATAGCATGATCGTCCAATTAATTTTATATTGGTTTCTTATGCACAAATGATCCATTAACAACTAAAGTACCAGTATTAAGATATTTAAATTTTTTAAACTTTCTTTATGGTGCCAAGTACATTTTGTATTTGTAACTCTGAAGTAAAATAGTTTCCTCCTAAAATAATACAAATTTCAGAGTCACATATGAAGGTACATGGGAAAAAAACCACACAAGTCACTCTTCCCATGAAAACTACAAAATGGACTTTTAATTATACAAATACCTGCTTATTTATTTGTATGCCAAAACTTTGAAGATAAATAGACTCATGGATAAACCGTTTCTTTTACTTTTTTACACTCTAAAAAAGTATTTTTTTCATGTAGAATCTAAAGGTAACACAAACTCCATTTTATTAAAAAAGTGATTGACCTGGTTCTTTCCCTGTAACCTTCATTTGAAAACATAATATAATATAACAATCTTAACATGTATCAGTTTGCAACCAAATATTACAGTATGGTACAGTACAATATAAAGCAATTTTTTATAAAATACATTTTTAATAAGAGCATTTCCAAATTCAACAATTATGCTTATTTAATCATCATGCATAACAGTACTAATCTACCATTTGTTTAGTAACCACATTCAACTAAAACATATTCAATCTTATTACATGATATAAATCTATTTTTCTACTATACGGTACTTCATAAAATCATGATATGCAAAATTAAATATTTTACACCATAAATTAAAAAATATTGAAATTGTATAAGATAATATAGCTTCAATGGTAACTCAACTCACAAACAATTTTTATTTCGTAGGGTGAAATGTAAGGTTAATGATAGTGAAAATAGGGATACAGTTATTAAAGTATAGCTGAACTGCTATTAAACTTAGACGAATATCTACCTGATAATGAGAAATAGAAGAGGACATAAAGACATTGGTAATATTAAAATATTTTGAAAGAGGTTGAAGAAGTAAATTATTTAGGAAGTAAAATTTATGATGTAGATAGAATCCAAGAATAAATCACACATAGAGTAGAGAGATATGTTAAATTTTGTAATGTAGTTAGAAAAATGTTGTGAAATTCGGACATTAAAAAAAAAAGAACTGAATATACAATCAATTATAGCAATGATTAAAAAATATAGGACTAATTGGAGAGATCATGTTCTATGCATTTCACCAACTGTAATAACAAAAGCCATCCTGAACTATAATCCTATGGAAAAAAGAAGTGTTGGCCGACCTATGAAGAGATTGCATGACCAGTTTTAAACCAGAATAGGTCAAAAGGTCTAAACCTTGATGTTGATGATGATGAAAAAAAAAAAGGAATCAAATCATATTGTATAAGTGCTATTTTATGCCCATAGTTACATAAAAAGGGAGAAAAGAGATCAAAGTAGAATTCAAGAAAGTGAAATTAAATTTTTGAGGAATACTGGAAATAAGGCAAAAAATAACAAAATCAGAAATTAATTTATTAGAGATTCAGTGAGAGTAAAAAAAAAAATAGAAGAGAAAAAAAATGAGATTAAAATTGTTCAGACATCTAAAAATATGGAGGATGGAAAAATACTACAGAAAGTTGTATGGAGATCACAAAAAAAGCATATTAAACCTGTGAAGACTCAAGGCCAGATGGCTGGATCAAGTTAAAATGAAACCAGGAAAGGAGGGGCGAATTCTATGGTAACTGACGTAACAATTGCAACAAAATAAAATCACATTTTAGGACACTACTTTTTCTCCAACAATTTTATATTCGCGTTTCAATCTCTTTAACAAAAAATATGGGCTTTCTATCTTTAATAATTGTACATAATATGTACGGTTTTATATCAGTAACTGACATAATAACTGTAGAATGACATGTTTTACTCTCTCCTGGCGTGACAGCCCTAGAAGGCCCTTAGCCTACCAGCCGACTGCTGGCTTCACATCCACATGTGTCAATCACAGAGGTAGATGATCATCAGCCAGTGTAGGGGTGACATGTGGTCAGCATGTCGAGACCCCCAGCCGTTATAGCTGGTTTTCTCAACCTGGAGCCACTACTTATTGTAGCAACCCATATGCCTCACGATGCTGGGTGGGCACCGGTCCCATACTGGCCGAAATACTATGAGAAAATTTCTTCCCCCATGGAGACTCGAACTAGCGCAAGTCCTGTAGCTTTGTGCCAAGGCTTCCTGCCTTAACCACTCGGCTACGGCACGGGACAACATGTTTTACAGAGTGAGAATAAAATAATCTCTGTGTAGTTTTCAATTTTATTTCAACAAGCAATTTATTGTGAATGTAGTATATGTACGAGTTACAAAATATATGTTTTGAGTTTTATGTTCTAATAAATTTTAGTCACTAATTATACAAAATAAAGGTAACTGATATAATAACTAATGCTTCTGAATGGTATATGAATTTTAATTAGAATAAATGACAATTCTTTGTTATGTAAGAATTTATTCATATTCTACAATATTTTGGGATGTAAGTACTTGAAAAACCCTTTTTAACAATTCATAGGCCTATACCCATTGGAAAACAGGGAAGAGAATTTAATTTTCATGTGTCTTATCGTCAAATTTTACTTGGAATTTACCATGGTTGTAATTGGGAACAAATCCAGGATGAAAAAGTGTGGGTTGGTAGAAATTTTGTGCAGGAGGCTAAGTTTCCAGATGACCCACATAAAAATTGAAAATCTGATTACAATGATAATGGTAGTGGTGATGATCATGATAATGAGTTGGACTAAGTCATACTATCAACAAAGGTAGAATAATGTATAGATACAAAATTTGTAGGAAGTAACACTATGATCCTTTAATAATTTTATATTAATAAAAGTAATACCTTGTTCATACTTGGTTTACAAACATTAGAATGAAAGAAAGACAAAATTAATTAAACAAATAGAAAAACCTAAAGAACTCATGGTTTGGGAAAAAATCTACATTTAAAAAAAAGAAGAGCAATTCATGAGTTTTGAAATTCTCAGGAAATGTGATTTGATTTGAAGGTTCATCGGTCTACCAATAGATGGAGGAGGAATCAGTGAATCAACATGACAGAACAATGATCGAATAAATACTGATGATGGAAAATTAATTACTCTGAAACCAGTCTAAAAATTATTATTATTATTATTTATTAAATTAATGCATAGATAATAATTTATATTTTCATAATTAATTTGCTTATAATTATTACTTCAAAAGTAGCATTACCTAGTTGAGAAAGGTAAATAATTGGAGATATTTTCTCAATAATTGGTTTGGGTTTCCACTGAACGTTCTCCAAGTGAGTTCGCTCGGGGTGTAGCATTTTACATTAGTATTCAGGTCAAACTCTGGTGCTGACCAACCTGAGGTTTGTTTCTGATTTTTCTCAGTTGTCAAGGCAAGTGGTGGATTACTTGGACCCATTTTATGTAATTATAATTTTACTATGTCATAAAAATTAAATTAATGATCTCCTTCACAAAAAAAAATACAATCAAAATTTGCAGTTAATTCTAAATGCAATACACATTTTATATTAGAGCATATAGAAATAAGAATTAAAAAAATTAATGGTTAATTTAAAATTGTGTGTTAACTAAACGGAGCAGTGTGGCAAACACGGACACACTGCTGGAGATAAAATTTGAACATTGTTCCCTATCTATGTCATCTTAAAGCTGTACATCAACGCTGTTAAATATGCATGGGTAGTGGCTGAACCACTTACTAATAATACCTAGTAATTTGGCTGCCAAGAAGCCTCAATTTGTTCCAGAATGCAGAACAGTGGGCAACGCATAGTCTTCACCTAGTAGTAACAATAAACAATGTTGTGACCAATCGAAGAATGCCCCACTAGTCCGAAATGATAATCTACCATTGGTTATCATTACTATTGCATGTATCATGTGGTGCTAGTACACGAGAAGATGTTAAAAGTAGAAAATCAAATCTGATTTAATTTAAATTATTGCTAAATATCTCATGAATCCTTAAACCACACAAAGGTGCCATGTATCATGCTGATGAGAGAATTACATATGATTCAGATAATGTAAAGAAAAACTAATTAGTATGCATAAAATTAGTTTTTTCTTCTTCTTCCTGAAAATAAATTATTCTATCACATAGAAGCTTTCATATATGTAGCAATTGGAGCAAAATGTGTACCATAAAAGATAATTTTCAAACATTAATATTAATATCAACAAAAATTATTATGATCAACAATTATCAATAATTATAATTATTCAATATGTGGATACTCAAATACTAATATACAAAATTAATAACAACATGATGATGATGCGTGATTTACTAAAAATAACAATAATAACAATAACATTAGCAGTAATAATCTACATATTTATAAGAAAGTCATAATTTACATAAATATTCTATACAAACATATTCCAATATAACTTAACCTGCAAGCTATTATAACTATAGAACTAAGAAAGAGTTACAGTAGTTAGGAACTGTTATTGCAAGCAACATAAACTAAATTAAGAGGTCTAATTCTACAGACAAGTTACCCAACAACATATTTCAGACATTGTAGTTATCACCACAACGCTACACAGTGAATAACAGCCCAGTGGAAAAGCATCTCCAAGATTTCCTTACTTAGTTGATTGTATTTTTGTTTAGTGTTTTTTTTTTTAAATTGAAGAAACTTTCATTTTATTTTAAATAAAATGATCTAACACTAAAATCTTCTTATCTAAAGTGTTGCTATTTTGTAAATGAAAGATAGAGTATAGCACTTTAATTGAAATTTAGAAAAAATAGATAGTTATTCTTAAAATATGCCTATAATATGGACTTTATGGTTTCTGCAGTGTGGTATGTCAATGTATAGAAAAAACATTTTTCCAGCAGTAAGTTTATTTTTTTTTATGTCTCATCCACTTTACTTATAAATATCTAGTGTGAAAAATCAAATACTTTAACGATCAATTCATTATACAGAGTTTACATTAATAAAATTCTTTGAGGTATTAGTTACAAAATTAAAATTATAATATAAAATTGTTACCTTATAGGTAGGATCATCTCCTCAACTTTGTAAATTATTAATTCTATGTAGGTCTTTCGGGACTACCATCATCAGCAGAAGGAGCAGGAGTTAGGTCTGTGTCTACCAATAACGAATTCAGGGCCAGTAGAAACAGACCTATCTCCTGCTACTTCTGTTGATGATGGGACTAGTTCCCAAAAGGCCTACAGAGAATTAATAGTTTACAAAGTTGAGGAGATGGACCTCCATCCATCCATAGTAATTCTGCCCGAGGGCAGGTCTTTCACTGCAATCATAGCATTTTCTTGCCATGCTTGCAGCTTTACTAGGGAATTGTAGGTGTGGTAGCTTCCCATTGCTTTCCACACCAGTGAAGGATGATGATGATGGCCATATGATTTCGGGGGCCGTTTGGGCCTTAAAGTTTTCCTGACATTTGTCTTACAGGTGAGGAAAAACCCTGATAAAAACCTCACCCAGAAAAAATGCCCCAACCAGGGATCAAACCCGGGCCCGCTGCGTGACAAGACAACATACTACCTCGAGACCACAGCCTATAAGGTAATAATTTTAATACAAAGTTAAAAATAAGAAAGAAAAGTAGACTGCCAACTTATAAGAGATTATAGACAGCATTAAGAAAGAAGATTTTTTAAAATAATATTTAACAATTAAGGATCTTATACATGGCTTGGACAAAAGAATATGAATACATCCTATAAGATGAAATACATTTTCTGATATTTTTTGACTGCACTATAATGCATTTAATGCATATTTTGTTTTCTCCTTTTGTTCTGTGAATGTCTTTGGTTGTGTTGAGCTACCATTATGTCTGACCTTACAGACTTCCAACAAAAGGAGTACCCAATTCTTGACACTTAATTATTGGTGAATCCTAATGGTCACAAAGTTAATAATAGTATCTTTGAGATACTGAATCTATCTATCATCATAACAGTATATAAAGTTAATGGAAAAATTTTGTCTGCTAAACATAAATGGCAGAAGGATGAAACTGACAGATATAGAGAGAATGGTATTATGGAGGATTGTCAGCTCTCTAGGAAGGTCACTGCAATCAAAGTGACTACTGAGTTGAATTATTTATCTCAAGAACTCATTGTAAACTGGAAAGAATATGTTCAAAGAATGAAAGATGATCAGATTCCAAAAATTATACTTAATTACAAACCAAGAGGAGACAGGAATATTGGTAGACCGAAAAAGAGATAGATCCAAATTTTTGAATGAGAATCTATGAGACCGGAACAGGCCACATGGGCTTAATTCATGATTGATGAAGATGATGATGATGAACTCATTGTCAATGAAAATGCGAATTACATAAATAAAACATGCTTTGCAGAGCTGCTATTTCTAAGCCTCTTCTAATGCTGGACAATGTAAAAAGGAGATTTCAGTTGCGCAAGGAGGACAAAACCTGGACTACCAATAAATGGAAACATGGATGTTACAATCCAGATTGTCTTCTTCCAAAAGTGAATTATTGATAGGGGTGCTGTTGGACACGACTATGAAACTTTAAATTGGCCTGCATCATTTCTTTCTTCTTACTTCCCAGTAGAGATCTTGAATTTCTTTTCTTATTCCTATCCAGCTGTTTACATGTCAGGAGATGTTCCTTGTTGAATACTTCTCCTGTTTCATTGCATTTTGTTCATTCCACATTGTCAACAATTCAAATTTTATGTAGGTGGTCAGGTAAGCAGTGATAGCCGGTGAAGATGTAGAAGCAGCTACAATAGATTTTCTTAGCAATATCAAGATGTGGGATGGAAATAGATATTTGCATATTTCTCGCCTTCTAATCTTCTATTTAATATTGTTAGTTTTTTGATTTGAAGAATGGTAGAGTTAGCATTATGGTTTTGGCAACAATATCATGGTATTCACTAGGAGCTATTATCATACTTAAAGGAAAGTATTTTAGGTGAACATGTTGATTCAATGATGCAGACATTGTTCCCAACAAAATATGGAATTTTCCAGAATGATATTCTCCTCACTCATTCAACTACAATTGTTCAGATTGGTTTTTTACGAGCATAATTATAAAATTATACTTTTTCATAGTTGTATAGTCACATAACTTGAATCTCACCAAGCTATTTTTATCTATACTGAAATCCAGAGAATAAGATACTACTCTATTCTTGCCGCATGACAGAGGATAGGATACCAAAGATGGCACTGATGTATAATCCTGGATGATGAAGATTGGTAGAAAGACCAACAAAGCGCTGGGCTGAACAGATGTGAGATCAGAACAGGCAAAGACCTAATACATTAAGTTGATGATGATGACTCTATTCTAGCAAATCTCAAGGTACTATGCAATTTCTTTTTGAGGAAAGGTAGGCCAATACAGCCCCACCTACTACCATCCAGGATTTGTATGCATCATTTCCTAGGAGGATTGAGGTTGTTATGATTGCCTAAAGGGATTCTTACACCATGTAGATGGATATTCATATCATTCTGTACAATTCTTGCATTATCATCAGTTTTCAGGATTGTTTTTTTTAATTATATCTTCATGGTCCTATGTTCATGGTGATGATTAAAAATAAACTCCAGAATAATAGGGATTTTTTTTCTATCTATTGTTACCATAGGTTCCAATATAGTAAAGATTTTTAAAAATATGACATGTTCATGGTTGTAATGTGAGATTAATGACAATTTTTTAAAATATCAACTTAGTTTTTCTTAACTTCATCTTCATATAGAGCACAGATGATCAAGAAGATATTTAAGAGAAAAAAATCAATGTTAATTTTGAAAATCTAAGAAACTCATGACATCAGACATTTGCACATATTTGTGTAGATCACAGAATAAGGCTCACATACCATTGAGTAAATTCTGTGTCCTGCAATAAATATACAGCACGTGTATATGTCTTTAAATATATTTATCCTAATATTCTTAAGAGCACAACATTTCAACATAAGGATATTCATAAATACACCTGGACGTCCCCAGATGGAGAAACTCGGAACCAGATAGATCATGTATTAGTGGATAAACGCTGGCACAGTAGTATCATTGATGTTAGATCAGTTAGAGGGACAGACTGCAATTCAGATCATCATCTGGTCAGGGTGAAAATCAGACAACGGCTATCGCTTATGAGAGGAACAAACGCTAAAGATGATTCTGTAAAATATGAATTAAAAAACTTGAAAAATGATGAAATGCAGCAAGAATACCAAATCAAAATTGCTAATAGATTTGAAGTACTGGAATCTTCAGATGACAATGTGGCAAACGAAGAAGAAACTGATATAAATAAGGAATGGGAGGCTATAAGAGATACTATTAAATTGTCAGCATCAGAAAGCATTGGTTGTTTAAAAAAGAGGCAAAACAAGAAATGGTTGATGAGGAATGTGCCGACATTGTAAAGAAAAGAAAGCTAGCAAAATTAAATGGTTACACGAGCCAAATGAGGTAAATTTAGAGCAATTGGGTAGTGTTAGACGGGAAACCACCAAGTTACTAAAGAGTAAAAAGAGGGAATATTTGAGAGAGAAGATTAATGATCTTGAAATGAATGCAAAAAATAGGAACATTAGAGAATTATATCAGGGAATTAGTATAGAGAAGAAAGGGTTTCAGGCTAGAACAAACATAATTCGGAATGAAAATGGGGATATGATTGCAGATTCCAAGAGTATATTAAATAGATGGAAAAGTTATTTTAATCAGCTATTAAATGTACATACACAACAGGACATTGAGGAGGATAAGTTACAGACAGCAGAAATGCTAGTCGCAGAGCCAAGTGCATTAGAGGTTGAAATGGCAATTGAAAAATTGAAGATGTATAAAGCATCAGGTTCAGATGAGATCCCAGCAGAACTGATAAAATCAGGGGGAGAAAAATTGATGGACAAGATACGCTGTTTGCTTAGTATGATTTGGGAAAAAGAAGCTCTTCCAGATGAATGGAAGGAATCAATTATCGTACCAATTTATAAGAAAGGAGATAAAACTGATTGCAACAACTACAGGGGCATCTCATTACTTTCAACTTCGTACAAAATTCTAACAAATATATTAGTAAGCAGACTTACTCCCTATATTGATGACATTCTAGGAGATCATCAATGTGCATTTAGAAGAAACAGATCTACAACAGATCAGATTTTTAGTATAAGACAGATTTTAGAAAAGAAATGGGAATATAATGGTACTGTTCATCAACTATACGTAGACTTCCAAAAAGCATATGATTCAATTAAGAGGGAGAAGTTATATAGTATCCTGCTGGAGTTCGGAATTCCTAAAAAGTTAGTTAGACTTATACGAATGTGTCTAAATGGCTCGACGAGTAGGGTGCGTGTAGGCAAACAGTTTTCAGACACTTTTGAAATCCAGAATGGGTTGAAGCAAGGAGATGCACTATCTCCTCTACTATTTAATTTTGTACTAGAGCATGCCATTAAATCTTTAGAGAATGAGGAAGGCTTACAACTGAATGGTATTAATAAGCTATTAGTTTATGCTGATGATGTAGTACTACTGGCCGATAGCGAGGAGATACTAAAGGCCAACACGCACACACTATTGAGTAACACTAAGAAATTAGGACTGGAAGTAAATATCAGTAAAACTAAATATATGGTCTCACGTAGAAATACATTATATAATGGAAATGGACAGCTAATGACAAATGAGGGAAATTTTGAGGAATTGGCTGAATTCAAATACCTAGGAACAATAATCACAAATAGGAATGAGATGCACAAAGAAATTAAACATAGGCTCAATTCTGGAAATGCATGCTATTATGCATTGCAGAGACTTTTGATGTCCCAACTCCTTTCAAAAAACGTTAAGCTGAAAATATATAAAAACTATTATTCTACCAGTTATATTATATGGGTGCGAAACATGGACTCTTACTTTAAGGGAGGAAAGGAGATTACGAGTATTTGAGAATAAAGTTCTTAGGAAAATTTTTGGACCAAAGAGAGATGAACAGACAGGTGAATGGAGAAGACTACATAACAATGAACTACATGGTCTTTATAGGAAGCCAGATATAATAAGAACAGTTAAGTCCCGTAGACTGCGATGGGCAGGACATGTTGCGCGTATGGGGAATGAAAGACGTGCATGGAAACTTCTTGTAGGAAAGCCAGAAGGAAAACGCCCAGTTGGTAGACCAAGAATGAGGTGGGAGAACAACATTAACTATGATTTGAGGGAAGTAGATTATACAGGGAATGATTGGAAAGCATTAGCTCAGGATAGGGATGTATGGAGAGCTTATGTCCGTGCGGCCATGAACCTACGGGTTCGATAGTGCCAGTGAGTAAGTAAGTAAGTAAGTAAGTAAGTAATATTCTTGTCACCAATCAGCTTTCACGACTGTTGACACTATGGATTTACAATAATATTGGTCATCATCATCATCATCTACGGATTAAGCCTGTTGGCTTGTTCCGGTTTCATGAAAGCTAGAATTGTTAAAATTATTCAGACCATCTTCTGTGTGGGCATCCAACATTTCTCCTTCCGTGCGGTTTATAATTTAGCAATAATTTTGGAAATTGTCACCAATCAGCTTTCGCGACTGCTGAAACTATGGATTTACAATAATATTGGTCATTTTAGATATTTTATTTTTCAATCCTTTGCCTATAATCCAGAATATAACATTCTTGGAACAATGTTGTTCAAAGAATGAGAACAACAGATAAGTTAGATAGATATTATATTAGATAACTAGAGAATGTGAGAAAGATGACTGGAGGAAATTAAAAATTGTGATATGACACACAGGATTAAAATGAGAATAGGAAAATAAGAGTTGAGAATAAACATATTTGGTCCAGGAAGATGTTTCAGCATTTCAAATAAGTTAATAAAAACAGATGCACAGCATCATATAAAATTTATGATTTAAATGAATAATATTCCTACATGTTTCCATTTGTTCTTTCAGAAATATGGTATAAATGAATAGTACGAAAATTTGATGTTGCACAGGATGTTATTACAGATGTAAGATGATGCAAAGCTTTAAGTCAAGGATATAGAAGGCTATCAAATTATGATGGTTAACATAAAATGTATTTAATTAATTTCTTAGGGATGCTTTTCCATTGATCCAGATTTTTATAATGCAACTTGTCCCATAGAATACTACCTTGAGCAGGAAAATCAGGATCATCACCCGGGACCACACTTCGGCCACTGTCTGGCACTGTAACCAGGTTCACAAAACTATACCACTTTCTACATTATTCTACTCTCTTAATTATACACAATGCCTTTGAAAATGCTGCAAATGAAAAATAAATAATCATATCTATGATACAATTGCATTCACTGCTTTAATACTTATATAAAACCACAACCATGAGATATTCTACGGAATAAGTACACATATCTAGTGAGACCAAACAATTTTCAAATAAAGTACCTCATATCTTTATATCAGCCATAGGACATTGTTATATGAACGAATGAAGTGTAAAATGTCTGCTTAAATAATAGGAACAAAACTGGATTGCTGAAGAAATAATTATCTAGATATGATAATCTATAGTAGAATATTTGTCTTTTTTATGTCTTTAAAAAACTATATTTTGATGCTTATATTTATAATTCCCTCATTCCAAATTTAGTCTCTAGATTTTCAAAATATTAAAGTTTAATATAACATATATACAGAAGGGTTCAATTTACATAATCTATATAATGGTTGTCCAGATACATAGCCATTCACTTCTTAATTTTTTTCAATTTCCTATTTCTTCTTATAACAACAACCCTTCCATCTCCTGCCGCTGGAAACAAAGGTCCTATCTCAAGATACATCCCCTCCCTTCCATCATAATTTTTTAAAATCTTTTAACCTAAAATATTTAATTTAATTCTACAATGTTAATACATAATTTATCTTTCTGGAGTAGAAGAGACAAATAGGAATGAAATGCAGGAAAGAAATTAAACAAATGTTCAACTCCAGAAACGCATGTATGTATATATATATATATATATATATTAAACAGACTTTTGTCATCTCCACCTTCTCTCAAAAATGTTAAACTGAAAATATATAAAAGGTTATTTTTCCAGTTATATTGTATGAATGTGAAACATGATACCTGACAAAGGAGAAGAGGAGATTACAAATATTTGAGAATAAAGTTCTTTGGAAAATTTTTAGAACAAAGAGAGACAAACAGACAAGTGAATGGAGAAGGTTAAAAACAGTGATTTACATGATCTTTATAAGAAACCAGATATAATAATAACAGTTAATTCTCGTAGATGTGATGAGCAGGACCTATGGCATGAATGGGGAATGAAAGAGGGGATGGAAATTTGGTAAAATCATATAGAAAGCAACCAGTTCGCAGATCAAGAATGACGTGATACGTTAACATGACTCATGAATTGAGGAAGGTGAACTTTACAGAGAATGATTGGAAAACAGCTCATGATAGGGATCTATGGAGACAACCTCTGGGTTTGATAGTGCCAGTTAGTTAGGAGGAGAAGAGAAATGTTTACAGTGTTAACTTCATCAGATAAAATAAATTAATTATAGTATTACAATTATCATTAAGGCACAGGTAGATATAGCTCAAGACCAAGCTCTGTGTGTTTGCGGGGAGAAGTGTGGGGAGTGGGAGGAGGTACTCTTCTATGCTTCTCAAATGCTAACAGCCGAGTCAGCAAATTCCTTTCAGACACACGGAGCTGGGTCCCGAGCAGTATCATAGACTGCAATGGATGTGGCATGAATGGATAATGAAAAAGAGGCATGGAAAGTCCTTATAGGAAAACCAGAGGGAAAGAGCCTAATAGTAGGCCAAGAATGAGGTGGGAGAATAAAATTAACCATGATTTGAGGGAGGTAAATTGTATAGGGATAATTAGAAGACATCTGCTCAGGATAGAAATGTATGGAGAGATTACGTCCATGTGGCCATGAACCTATTAATTCAATAGTGTCATTGAGTTAGTTAATTATTATTAAGGTAACTTCATGGTACAAGTGGTTAGTAACTTACCCTCCTTCTCTGGGTTCTGAGTTTGCATCTCCATGTGGGGTTCATGATGGAAGAATTGGAACCAGGACAGATTTTCCTCAGGGTTCATCCTGTTTTCCCTTGCTATAAACTTCATACCACCACTTCTCCATACTCATGTCGTCCATTTTGTTTCATATAATTTCATCTGCTCCTGTGATGGTGCAACAGGTGTGACAGCCAGCATACATGTATAGCATATTATGTCACTAATAGGAGCTTCATCTCATCTCAGGACCTTGACACAAGTAGAGGGTTTACTATTATTGTAGTAGTCCAATGCCCAGTATCCTGGATGATATCCATTCTCATTTTTGCTTACCAATACATTTTTAGTAAAGATTGATTCCAATTCTTCTTGTTTCCCAGTACATTTTGGTATTAAAGGTTAATTCTAAAAGTTTTGAAGTGCAGAGCATTTTGTGAGATGATCTCCATTTATGATTGAACTCTCCTCTTTGTATAACACATAAATTGGGGTTCTGTTTATAGATATTTTAGTTAAATGGGCTGCCAAGCAATCATAAACAGTTCTGAGGCAGAACAAAGCCACTGCTTCATGTCTTGGTGAATCTGGCACAGGACTGAGAGAAAAAAAAGCAACATCATCAAGGCCTGTATTCATTGGCACCAGAATATAATGTATGCATATTTTGGGGTTGTAGTGTTAGTGATTAATTTGCCACGGTCATCAGGGATCAAGCAGCGCTCAGGAGGTCTCCCTTTGTGTCCTCTATTTTGACTCTTCAGGCAGTAACTGTGTGCTTCTAGAGGTGAATAGTGTTTGCAACATTCATTTTAAGATACCTTATGAGTATGTAGTCCTGTTAAACAACTTCAGTCATTTGAACAGGATTGCATTGTAGACCTGCAGGAAGCTGAATGGACATATTGCTGCATATTTTGGGCACAATATATCAATGGTGGTCACTGCCTTCAACAGTGGTCTTGGGAATATTCCTACACCCATAGACCAGGTTCTGGACAACCAATAACATAGTAAAGATGCTTGTCAAGACTGATGCACTGTGCCCGATTAGCATCCAGGCATATGTTGCACTGCTGTGTAACCAAGGAGCATTGAGAATCGTTTGTTTGCAGCAGAACTAAGATCACATGTATGTCTGGCCAGGCTACCACTTACACCAAGACACTGCAAAGCATGGCTAGTCTGGTGTCATGAAGGAGTTGACTGGAGAATGGAATGGTGCTCTGTTGTCTTCAGTGATAACAGTATGTTCTATCTATATGCGAGTGATGGACTTGCACATGTACGGCACAGACTTGGTGAATGTCATCTTCAGTAATACTTTCATCCACGACACATAGGCACCACCCCAGGTGTCATGGTATGGGGGCCATCAGTTACATTTCGCGTTCACATTTGGTTTTTCTGTATGGCAAAGTAAACAGTGCCTGCTGCTGCCATTTATTTCTTTGACAGGAATGTGATGTGCATTTTCAGCAGGACAACACATGTCCACATACATGTGCTGTAACAAAACATGCTCTTTGTGATGTACAATTAACTGCCTGGCAAGCAAGATTTCCCACCAATTGAACACATATGGAACATGATGAAGTGGAAACTTACTCTTTCTCTAGAGTCTGTAACAACCATTGCCGAATTGCAGTAAGCAGGTACAATCTATCGCAGGATGCCATTCGGCATCTTTATGACTGTTTGCAAGTGAGATTACATACATGCCTGCATTGCCACCAGGGGAGTATACTGTGTATTGATGCAACTATTTGTCAATCCTTACCGTGGCATGTGTGTTTTATTTGGTCTGAATTTATCATATACTCCTATAATGATAAACTACCTGTCACATCATTTTTTCAATTAAATAAACTTTTCTTTGAGAGTGTTGTGTTTTTTTCCAGCATGTAGTGAACCATGATTTATTCATGCTGTCAGCAACCCATTTTCCTTTAATTTATGAACTTATTAGCTTGTTTATTAGAATTTTTGTTGAGTAAAACAGTATATTTCTTTATGGGTCGCTCAGTATTGTTGTACCTTTCTTTGCTAGACTGCCTATAATTGCATTGCCATGTACACACAATGGGCAGGGATCCACTGTAGAATTACAGTTTTATTTAATGCAGTATTTTTAAAATGCATGGTAAACCATGAGGTTACTAAGAAATATATTCTGTCTATCTTCAGGTTTTTACAGCTGCTGCCGTCTTCCCATGCCAAACCTCCAAAGCCTATGATCTTGGGCATCTTCAATGCTTCGCCCTCTTGCTTGCATTACTATCCTCATACTTTCCTTCCATGTTAACTTTGGTCTCCCTCCTTTCTTCTTTCTGGTCAGTTACCATTGATATAGTAGTTTCAGCCATCGCTCATCTTCCATTCTTAAAATATGTCCTAACCATTTTAATTCATTCTCCTCAATTCTTTCAATTATGGTTCCTTCTACTTCTATTATGTTTCTAATTTCCTTATTTGTGATATGTTCTAATTTAAACTTAAAATCCTTGCCTGATAATTCATTCATCCTTAACTGAGTATTTTAACATTTTATTTTATTTAATGCAGAAACATCCTAAGGCAATTTGGACATTCCTTGTTTTTTTGTTAGAGATGTTAATGGAAAACATATGGCTAGGATAGCTGTTAGTCTGTCAATATGAATCTTTTTAAATTCCTTTATAGCCTACTATTTAGTAGCTGTGTCAGTGCCCTTTTGATAGCTAATATATCTCCAATGTAGTATTAGTCCCCAATGCCATATATGAATTGAAGAGTCTAGAGTGAATTCCAGCTCCTGCATTTTCTTCTCTAATAAGACCCATCAGTAAACACATGCACATTTTGTCATGGTATAAAATGTTGATTGTTTCAATGATAGCTGCTTTAATTTCATGTGGAGTGCTTTCTAATTTCTTTATTTGCTGAATTAAATTAGTTCTATACTGAATAGGCTGAATGTCCAAAGGTGATACTGGGATTAGGCCTAATAGTTTTTCAAATTTAATTGTTTCAAACTTGGTCTTATTTTCTTTATAGCTTGAATATATTCACTCTGTATTTTCAGATTTCTTTCTTTTTCTTGATATTTAGATTAGAATTCCTCCAGAGGCATTATTATTAATTTTTTATACTGAATTAAGGCTAGTCTTTTATTATCATGCACAATAGAATTATTGTATGCTGTCATTTGCATTGCTCTATTATAATATTCCTGTAAAATTCAACTATTTCTTTTAAATAATACACTTACATACTGATATTATTTCTTCTACACATAAAACATGTACTCAGTTGGAAATCACTTTGAATGGGTAATCTTGATGTTATTATGTACCGGTACATAATCACAAAGCTATACAGAACATACAGAACAGTAGGCCTAATGCCAGTTCAAAAGCAATAAGCATAATTACATATTTCAGTATGTGGTATTATGGTATTTAAATAAACCACAATTAGGCCTACTTAAAAGAAAAATGCATTTTTATTTAATCTTGTTAACTGCTAAATATTTTAAGAATAGTAACTAATAATTGTAAAAATTAATATCTGCAATTGTTCACAAAAGGTGCTCAATAGTGTTACCAACATAACATCTGCAAAAATACTAAAGAGTTGCAATATCTAACAATAGCACTAAATGATCTATGTTGGCAGAGATGATTTCAAACTAACAGCAAGAATTTAACTAGATATATCCATAAAATAAAAATCTATCCCTTTTTTTTTTTTTCTGTTAGGATCAAAGTTAGGCTGATGAACTATGTAAATCTCTTGCAATTTCTGTGTAAAATATTTTGATTTCCATGCAGCAAATGCAATTGTCTCACAAAATGACTTTTTAAAGAATGCTTTTTCAGACAGTGTGTATACTTTCCTACCATTGAGTAAGTGAAAATACTTATGTTGTAGATTAAACTAACATACTGGTAGTTTATTGTGCAAAATGGAATTATATACAGTAGTGTTAGAAAATATTCTAATTAATATTGGGAAAAGTTTAGTTTACCTTTACCAAAAATTTTTCCAAGTTCTATACAATCATAGTGCGCAAGCGCGAACGCATAAAGAAACTTCCGCTAGATGGCAAATGGTGTGAAATCGGCATGACCAACCTACACAGTAAATTCCCAAACATTTATAAGAAATGGATGTACACAAACTTCCTCCTTCTTTACCTAACAAAGTACACTGCATGCTTATTATTTAATGAAGTGTAAACTAATCTGATATACACGAACTTGTCCCATCAGAACGAAACAAAATTAAGTGAGTGAACATCCATTTCTTAAAATATATCTTCGAATGTTGGTCATTCCAATTTCACAGATATTTCTGCCACCTAGTGGAAGTATAAGCATTCACGCATGTGCACAACAATCCTACAGAACTTCGAATAAAGCATTGCATACCTAGATAAATATTTAATAATTGTAAAAAAGAATGTTATAAGTATAGTTGCAAATTGTTTAAAATAGTAAGAAATGTTAATAAAGACAGAAAAAAGCATGTAGAGCAACAATATGGTATTACAAGAATGTAGTATGGAAAATCATAGGTAAAGGTATTCTAAACTTGAGCCTTAGTATTGTAGTCTAATAAGAAGGATTAGGTTAAAGACTCAGCATGTAAGGTCTACAGTAGTGGAAATATGTGCAAACTCAGGAATATAGAGAATCACTCATACAAATTTTCATACTAAAATAAAAATTAAATTCTTAGCTCTAGAAGATGGGAATAATGTAAGAATAATAATTTTAACTATAAATTCCTTAGAGCAAGTATCAACATTTTTATAAGCTTATTTACTTCTATTATATTACAATAAAATGGAATCTAAAATAAAAAAGAAATACTGTACCGATAAATATACTCAATGTTCAACTTCATTTCCTATAGACCTACAGAGTTACTATTAAACATGTGTTTGCTATACAATGAATCTGGTTTCACTGGTGGGTCAAATATCAGTCCACAGAGATCACAAGGAACACACACAAATATGTGGACATTCAATAATTAAAGCACATACATTTAGTTTTCGACTGTCTTTCATTGGAAATTAACAGAACTTACAGAACATATTTTCAATCCTTTCTTTATAGCATCATGAAGTTTCATTATTTTCCAACAGATGACTGTGATGTACTTTAGTTTTAAAATGGCTGCTGCTCGTGAAACATATACAAAACATAGAGCTGTGAATGAATTTCTTTTTACGGAGCAGGAGACCATTTCAAACATTGGAAACACCATCTTGAAAGAATGAGTTCAAATCGGATCCCCAAAGCTGTTTATAATTATATACCAAGAGGACGAAGATCACTGGGCCGTCCTATGAAATGCTGGGGGGAAAATTTTCTATAGGATCGTAACAGGCCTTGGCCTAATACTTGGAAGGAAGAAGAAGAAGAAGACAGATGCTTACAAAATATCTGTGGGGGATCAAGCAGTGGATAGAAGTAGTGTGAATTGTTGGGTTAGCAGAGTGTCAGCAAAAGAATGAGGTAAAGCAAGACTGTCAGATCTACCATGCTTGGGAAGATCACTCGATGTTGTGACATCGTAGACAGTTCAATGTGCCAATAGGCTTATTCGGGACAACAGGCGAGTAACAACCAAACAATTTGTTGCTCAATTAGGCAACTCTGTGGGTAGTGCCAACCAGTATTATCCACCACTTAGGCTATTCAACGGTTTGTGCCAAGTGTGTCCCTTAAGAAACAAAGAAGGATCATTTATGCAGAGTTGCTTGGACTACACAAAGCTGATGCAGATCTCTTATCCATGATTGTCACAGAGATGAGACATGGTTTCACCATTTTGAACCGGAGACCAAACGACAATCCATAATTCACAATAATTCCCCTAGGAAGAAAACATTCAAATCAGGACCCTCAGACAGTAAGATTATGGCCACATTCTTTTGGGATTCTGAGGGAGTTATTCTGATTGATACATTTCAATTAGTGAAACAATAAACTCAGAGGTTTATGTCAAGACTCTAAAAAGTTGAAGAGAGAATTTAGATGTGTTTTTCCCCACAAAAATCTTAATCAAATTCCAACACAATAACACGAGGCCACACACTAGCCTGCACACCCAATCAAAAGGTCACAAAGCTTGAGTGGACTACCCTTCCTCACCTGTCCAACAGTCCAGATCTTGCTCCTTCTGACTTTCTTTTGTTTGGACCCCTGAAGGATGCTATCCAAGGGAAATGATATGACAACAATGAGAAAGTCATAGCAGGCATCAGGACATGACTGAGAGCGAGACCAGCTGAATGGTACCAAACTGGCATACACGCTCTGACATCTAAATGGTATAAGGCCATAGATTTGAATGGAGACTGTGTGGAATAAAGGTACCTGTAGCCAAATAATTGGATAATTAATAATAATTAATCAAATAAAACTTCAGTAAGAAAAAAGAATATATGCACTACTTATTGAATGCCCAGTATTATTAATCTATCACTAAAACTCTCACTTATTATATTATTTTTAATAAAAATTATTTCCTGGTAGATAGGCCTATGTAAACATACATTATTGTCAGAATTGGTCTTAAAGAAAACTTTTAATTTTGCTTGAATACCATAAAATTTATATCTTCTGTTCAATAAGTTCAAATAAAAAAGAGTTACTTTTTTTATGAAAAATTAAATATGGGTAGGTATCTAATATTAATCTCAATGCAACTGATAGAAGATGAAAATTTGTACAGTATTGGTTTCAACAAAATTCTGTGTCACAATATGACTCGAATCATTATATACAATAAGTGAAATGTTGGTGAGATAGTAATTAGTTTTGGATTGTCTCTTGCACACAGTTGTAGTAAACATTTTCTGAGCTCATGTTAATCTATGATCTAAACCCTGTGCTTCAACATTTTTACTGGTATACAAATAAATGGTAATTTACCCTACATGTAAAATTACAGGCTCATATTCAAAATCAGGTCATTCACCCACTATTCTAAACAATTATTTTTAAAAAAATGCTGTATCTATTTACTAATCGGAGTCATGAACAGTTTTATTAGTGTAGAATATGCACTATATAAGATGAATAGTCTTATAATGTTTTGTATGTAACTTTATTAAAATACCGTATTTACGTGTGTATAGGCCGCATATTTTTACCTAAAATATAAGTTTCAAAATTAGGGTGCGGCATATACATGAAATAATTAGAAAACGTGCTTCATATTGGAACAATTCTGAATTACAAGGTCAGATGTGTCGTAAATTGCCTTGCCCAGCGGTGACTTGCCTTAAATTCATTGCACGGGATTTCCATATTCTTGGCTAACTTAAGGTCTTCAAACTGTATCATTTCGATGGACAGAAAATCCATCTGCTCTTGTTTTCTGTAAATAATTCAGGATAACTCTTTCTAACTGTGGATATTCGCTTTCTTTCCGCGGAAAGATTGTCGATGTGTTTTCAAGTGCATGTTTTGCTTGGATCCACCATCGCACATTTTTTCGTCCACGTCAAACTTCCTTCATGATGTCCTATTTCCATGTTCTGCTGCATTGCGCACCACTTGTAGCTTGAATTTGGAGGTATAACTTGCTCTGCACCGACCCATGTATACACACAGTGAACAGGAATGACAATGAATACTGTACCTACCAACTGACCATTCCTTTTACCCTTGTATTAATGACTGAGCCCACAGCCCGAATGTACCATTACATAGCCGGCAACAGAAGCTTTGGAATGTACATTGCCAGATTTAAAAATGGTGTAGGCCTACTTCTGTGTTTTGTACTGCTTCTTAGTGAAAATAAGAAATATTTTTCCCCAATTTACTATTGCAAAACTTGGATGCGGCCTATACATGCGTAAATACGGTATACAACTCAAATATAATAAATATAATTTGTATGCTAGTGTTCGTTTGAAATGAACATTCTGAATTCCAGATATTTTTTCCTACTATGTTAAACAACTACGGATGCTTATACACCCTGGTAATATTGGTGTTGTGATTAGCTCCGTAAGTATATAATGTTTCAGAAGGTTATGTAAAATTGTAGACTTTCACAGCAGGTGTCTTGATTCGAATGTATTTTATGTCTTTCGAGCTAAATGGTCATGATCTGGTTTTATTAACACTCAACGTTTCGTCTACTACTGTGGTAGACGTCCTCAGGAGATTCTGCTTGCTCTTTGACCTCCTAACTCTTCAAATGTTGGCTGCAGACTGTCCTTATACTAAACTATAAATAAGGACATGATTTCCAACACACAGCCAGTCTGCAGCCGACATTTGAAGAGTTAGGAAGTCAAAGAGCATGCAGAATCTCCTGAGTATATCTACCGCAGTAGTAGATGAAACATTGAATGTTAATGAAACCAGACTAAGGCCATTTAGCCCAAAAGACATAAAATACATTTCAGAAGGTTGTTTTTAATGTTTTTTGAAATGATAGAGGAGATTAAGAGAAACATATTTGTGCTCCAAAAAATACAGTTTTGTCATTTTAATACATTTTGAAGACTTATAAAGAAGGAGTACTTTCTCTTCAAAGTTATAAAAGATTAGGCTTATATTTTTTAAGAGACCAATATTTTTATTTAAATGGAATCTAATGGATAATATAGGATTAGATATCCTATTATTTAAGAATCAAAGTTTAATGCTTACTAGAGAAGCTGATAAGTTTGATGTTAAGATTTATATATTAAATTTGGGAATTTTTAACATTATGAGGTTCAAATTCATAAGAATTAAATTAATCGTGATTATTTCATACCTCATACTTCTATATTTCTTTAAATACAGCACTGCAGTATCGGCAATTTCTTATCACCATCATCAGCTGTTTTCACGATTGTCAATTTTTACTTTTGTTGATAATTATCCAAACTACCATCTGATGTTCTTTTAAATAATTATTTTCTAAACTGCCATCTGGTGTTCATTTTAATGAATCATTTTCTAAACTGCCATCTGTTGTATTTTTGATGGCGGTTTAGAAAATGATTCACTAAAATGAACACCAGATGGCAGTTTAGAAAATAATTCTTTAAAAGAACATCAGATGGCAGTTTGGATAATTATCAACAAAAGTAAAAATTGACAATCGTGAAAACAGCTGATGATGGTGATAAGAAATTGCCGATACTGCAGTGCTGTATTTAAAGAAATATAGAAGTATGAGGTATGAAATAATCACGATTAATTTAATTCTTATGGATGTTAAGAGCCTAAGAATGTTCACGATTGGTACAAAAATGGATTTCAACACAATACCTATTGACTTTTCAGGAATTATCACTATGAGGTAATTAATTTAAGAAAAATTGTATCACCTCAGCTCATACTTCTTATCATTAGATCAGTTTCAGACACTTTTTGATCTTCAGTAATTTCACAGTCATTGTCTTGAAGAACTGCTTCTTGCTCCATCTGTTGTTGGACTGATGAATCTCCAAATCAAATCACTTTCCCCGGGAATTTCAAAATTCATTAATTTCTCCTTGCCATATATTTGAATGTAGATTTTTATATTTTTAAACATGGACTCTTACTTTAAGGGAGGAAAGGAAATTATGAGTGTTTGAGAATAAAGTTCTTAGGAAAATTTTTGGACCAAAGAGAGATGGACAGGTAAATAGAGAAGACTACAAACAGTGTACTACTTGGTCTTTATAGGAAGCCAGATATAATAAGAACAGTTAAGTCTCAGACTGTGATGGGCAGAACATGTGGCACGAATGGGGAATGAAAGACATGCATGGAAGCTTCTTGTAGGAAAACCAGAGGGAAAATGCCCAGTTGGTAGACCAAGAATGAGGTGGGAGAATAACATTAACTATGATTTGAGGGAAGTAGATTTAACGGGGAATAATTGGAAAACGTTAGATCCAAGATAGGGATGTATTGAGAGCTTATGTCTGCACGGCCATGAACCTATGGGTTCGATAGTGCCAGTGAGTTAGATTTTTTCAAACTGTGAGCTTTTTAGGTTTTTCTATTTGTTTTATTAATTTAGCCTTTCTTTCGATTGAATGTTTTTCTGACCATGTGTGGGCAGCTACAGCAGATTTTTCTACTTCACCACTTTTGACATTTCTGAGATGTTCTTTCACTCTGGTTTTTAAATTTCTCTTTGTTTTCCCTATGTAGACTTTTCACATTCCCCACATTTAATCTGATAAATCCGTGATTTGTTTTCTTCTTATGTTTTCTCATTTGTTAGATCTAATTAATCTTATGGTTAAGCTAATGATTAATTAGAGCAAACAAAAATGAGAAAATAGAAGAAGGAAAGAAATCAAGAATTTATCAGATTAAATGTGGCGAATGTGAAAAAATCTATCTAGGGAAAACAAAGAGAAATTTAAAAACCAAAAGTGAAAGAACATCTCAGGAATGGGGAAGTAGAAAAATCTGCTCTAGGTGCCCATCATGGCCAGAAAAACATCAAATTGAAAGAAAGGCTAAATTAATAAACAGATAGAAAAACCTAAAGAGCTTACGGTTTGGGAAAAAATTGCATTTAAAAAAATGAGAAGGATAAATTGATGAATTTTGAAATTTCCAGGGAAAGTGAACTGATTTGGAGGTTCATCAGTCCAACAACAAAGGAAGCAAGAAGTAGTTCTCCAAGATGACATAACAACGGCCGTGAAACTACTGAAAATCGATCCAAAGAGGATCCAAAACCAATCTGATTAGAAGGAGTATGAGGTGAGGTGTTAAAATTTTCCTTAAAGTGATATCTATTCTTAAGACTTTCCTCAATGAAAAATTTCTTACACCTTTCCCATCTTAATTTTCTGATCTCATTCACTATATTTTTTTCCATGGGGTGAGATGAAAGCTCCGTTGATATTGGATATGGTATTTTTTGCATGGCCATATTTGGAGCTCTGACAAGTGTATCAGAAAACCAAGCAACCTATTTAATGAAGTTAACTGTGAACAGTTTCAATGTATGTAAGTGAAACATGTCAACTTCTTTTTCATGGAAACACTGCTTAATGTAACAAGAGCTCAATTTCTGATTTAATATGAAGTTGATGATTCTACAAGATTTTTAAAGTTTCTCTCTTTCCCTCAAATTTTATACACAACCTCAAAATATCCTACATATTTGTTGTATTGAAATGACCCTTATCAGATTATAAAATAATAATGGAAAATGCCAAGCTGGATCATAACAATAGGCAATTAAGGGGGGTTAACCTGAAAATTATGTAACCAAAATATGGTAAAAACAAACATGAATCACAAAAATAAGTGCAAAGTGTTGTGCATGGTGTATCCTGTAACTAAGTACACACCTGCTCTTCTGAAGATGTCCTGCGGAAAACCTAGTGAGCGAACTTATCAGCAAGTGATACTGAGTTATAAATAGTTCAAATTAATCTTACTCACCATCTTCATCCTCCTCCTCCCCTTCTTCCTCTTCTGTGTCTGTACTTTTACTTTTCCCCAAGTTTTTAAGCTTCTTTCTTTTTGCTGCAGCTCTTCTCCTTGCTATAAGAAAAATACAATTTTAGTTATTTTTTACAATTCTTAATAACACTAGACCAAGGAGATATATAATAGTAAAATATTTGACTGATATTTAGCCTACTTCATCATATGTCTATATTAATCTATTTGCTTCCTATGCTTTGTTTAAGAAAATTGAAATAATGTCCTATTCATTTGAATTATTTTGTTATTTTTTTAAGATGTGCAAGATTTTGAGTTTATGTGTTAAAAATTGTTGGTTGGTGTTCAAATTAAAATGATCCATTATTAGATGGTAGTGTACTGTAGCATAAAGAATGATAATTTAATTGGTAATGAGAATAATTATTTACAATTGGAAAATATTAAGATATTAAGCCAACTTTAGTACAAAATACTTATTGCAACGAGAAGTGGAACACTATAGGCCTATCAGACAAATATCCTCACCCACTTGACTGGAACTCTTTATTCATTTGGCTATCAATCTCCTCTTTGAGGCCAAATTATTTTTTTAAGTTATTGTTATAAATGGAACAGGTATCAAACAAACGCAACATTAATCCCCAAATACTGAAACAGTTGGCACTTGAAACCATATATATACATGATATCCCACTACTGATTGGCTGCATGTATACATGGATGGATGTCTCCTAGACAAAAATGCCAACGCTGGAGCAGGAATATATAGTAATATTTTTAGCTTCTATATTTCACTTGGACCGCTATCAACACACTACGATGGAGAGCTAGAGGCAATAAACATGGCCCTTAAACAACTTTTGAACCATATTGACAAATTTAACAAGGTAATAATACTTACAGATTCCAAGATGGGACTACAGGCAATTAAATCACAACATGCTGAAAATCATAAAATAAGAGAGATCCACACCCTAGTCAAAATTCTTCAAGGACTTAATAAAGAAATAGTTATACAATGGATACCGGCACACTGCCAGATTGCAGGAAATGAGGCAGCTGATTTCCTTGCAAAAAAAGGAACAAATATAAAGCGAACAAACAACAATAGTATATCTCTCCAGAATACGAAAATCTGGATCAAGCACAAAGTCCATCAAGCCTGTAAAGAAAGACATATAGAAGGAAGCACAAATAAAGCCTGGAAAATACTACTGGAGGACAAATCTTTCATTCCTGTTTTACTTAGGAGGAAGTCAGTGGCGCTTTTCAGAATTTAATGGGCCATGACTGTCTGGCCTCTCATCTTCATAGAATCAATATATATCCCTTACCACACTGTACCCTTTGTAAAGATGATGCTTCCATTTGTTGAAATGTCCAGCAATTAAGAAGATTGATGCTGACCTACCATCTCAGCTCACATGTTATTATTGGGACACCTGTAGGAGAATGGAGCAAGTCCAAGCTCCTTAAGCATTGGCAATAACAATAACAGTTTCAGAATTTGTGTTATTTTTACAATAATGCTCAAAGACAACTAATCCCAATCCCAAGACAAACAGTCAGTCCAGATGGACCGAGCATGCCTTTATTTCAAGGTTTTGCAGATTCAACCCCTGCCTGGAATAAGAGATCTTTGAGGAAAATTTTCCAGCCATTTCATGCCCAGATTTGAATTGAGACACCAATGATGTTAACTATTAAAGATATAAAAATACTGTCTACCAAGAAAAACAGAAGACAAATATTCCACTAACCAAGGAAGTGTATGTTTCTTTGAAGGAAATTATGCCTTTCAATTTTCCTCAATCAAAAAACTCCATTAACACTGATGAGAATCAAATTCATAAACTTCTAGATCACTAAGACTGATTTCTGAATATTATTTATTTACTAAATTATTTTTCAGATCCTGTAATTTCAGGCAGTTTGTGAAAATGTTTTGTGACTTTCATGCATGTTTGTCTATTTTCGAGTTGTAACAAATATTTGGATATAATGCAATGTAAAGAATCTCTAAAACATATGCTCACCTTCAATTATATGCATTTTTTCTTCCTCTGTTGTCCTCTCCTCTGCAAGGATTACTTCCTCTGTAACATGGCATCATAATTATTCAGACATCTCCTGATTTATATTTTATACTACTATGTTAGTGATTGCCTTTGTGATGTAACAGTTGGATACATAATGAAAATTCCTGGCTATAAAAGATAAAGTGTTTCACTACAGACCTTAGGGTAGAAAGAGTTTAAGGCTCCCACCTTTATAGAGAATTGGCACAATATGTTAGTTGGGTTGTCAGCCTTCTGCAATGGCTATCTTTACCCCCAGAATATGCATCTGGTACTCATTTCCATTAGAGATTGAGTTGTCCTAGGATAATAGTGCTCCCAAAAAAGTTTATGTCAGTTTAAAGAATCTGACACCTCATCAGGAATCGTTCCCGCAATGTTCTAGTTTGTAGGACATTGCCTTAACCAACTATGCTACAGCAATCCCCCTTTTCTGACTGGACCACAATAATTTTTAAGTAGGTGGTCTTGTATAGGGTTCACGCATCGTCATGAGAAAAAATGAATAGTTACATAAATGGAGAAATAGCGAAATCTAGTTAAAAAAAAACTAAGCAAAAGTTGAGGAATTGTATCATGCTAACCACATGACTTCTTATAATGTTAGCAGCCAGCCAGTGAGCTATCATCTCAGTCAGCTTGATACTTTAGAGCTATCAATCTACAGACTTGATTTATTTTTCTATTATGTGACTTGCACCCTAGAACAAGATTCTCTCCCAAAATAAAATAATAAAATAACTATACAAATGTTCTCCACCTTTATTTTACAGCTACTGTCATCAATAACTGTAATTTATGGCTAAAAATGGAACAAAAACATATATTTAATTAAATAAATGTAAAACTTTAAGTTTTATTTTTATTTAATTAAATGAGTTATGGATTTTCATGAAGTAAACGCCAATTCAATTGATTACTCAAAAACATATAGTTACAATAATACTAGAGAGAGAGATTCTTGTTAAGAATTTTAAATCCTTTCAGGAAATCATAATATGTTTTTCTAATGAAGATTCGTATCTTCGAACTAACCAAGTTTGCTAATAATCCTAAAAACTAGAAGTTTTCACATGTCCATCACAAATTAATAACAAAATTATTTACCTCAGAAGCTATATTAAAGTACTTATTTATTGTTTTTAACTGCATTTTTATTTATCATACTTTAAAAATGCTAATAAATAATATGTAATATGATTTTCTTGTTACAATTTGAAATATTAAAATCAGAATTTATATATTTATAATTTTATTTGTAAAAACACCTCTAATATCAGTTTCTATAAATTTGCTATAACTTAATAATATAGATATTAGTAGCTGATATAAATAGGATGAACTAACCTGCCTTGCAGATCCACTCTACATAACCATTGAGCTCACGCTCCAACTGCTGCTGCCGACGCAGCTTGAGGAATGTCTGCCTGTTCTCTACTTTCTCTCTCTCCTTGGCAAATTCTCTGGTTGATGGAAAGGGAGCAAAATAAGCAGCTACATTAAGCATCTACCAGCTGATTGGGACAATTATCTTGAAGTTCTTAACCATTTTTAAAAATTTGCAAATTTATATTTTTATACTACCATATTTAACCAGAAAAATATGACATATATATTTACTTTAATTTAAAAACTATATGACGGTTTTACATTTATAATTTGAGTAGTGGTTTTCTTTTCAATAGTTGTAAAAATACTCAATTAAAAAGAAAACTGAATCACCAGGAAAGATGCCCATGTGACAAAAAGAAGTGACTTTGAATATTTCCATTAGGTCTATTTTATAACTTCTACCTGGTATTATCTACATGGCATATCTATAGAAATTTGATTCTTCATTTACTCTCTGGCATCATCATAAAAATGAAGAAACCACCATTGCAACTTCTTCAATCATCCATACTTCGAAATAGACATTTATAAAATAAAGACATGAATCAAAAACTTTACATTTCAGCTCATAAATTATCCTCTCACTGGATATGTTTCGAAGATCAACATCCTCAACAGTTGAGAATGGGGATGATGGTTTATCAAATGTGTCTAGATGAGAGGAATATCTTTTACCATATAAAGTGAGATATAAAGTTTCCACTTCATATTTTTACTTTATTGATATGTACCTTATAATGTCACTTCCCACTTATTTCTTTATAAATCCTAATATTTGATTATCTGCTATCATTACTTGATATTTACCAGGGGAGGAGGAGCAAGATAACAATTACAACTCATTCTGTAGTCTCTAAATATTATACCAGTATATCCAAAATCTTGGGGGCAGTTTTAAAATTTTAAACAGTTCAAATTGACGTATTTGCCATGTCAAACCAAATTGCAATTTTTTAGGGGTTGGTTGAAGGATCTTCACTGTTAATAGTTATCTAGATGGCCCGGTATTATTAGAAACTTGCAAACATGGAGCAGAAACATGTATTAGATTACTTCAGGGTTGCACCTTTAGAAACATCTGAAGTCACTTAATTTCTTTGAGGCAAATATAAAGTAGACTTTGGTCTATTTTGATATTTTAATATTTATGCCCATTCCTGGAAACTAAAAACTATATATGTAAGCTTGTCTTTGGTGAACAAAATAAGAACTTCAAAAAACCATAGACACAATTATTCTGTTCTGATATCTAATTCTGTATGGCCTGATAGTGAAAAAAAAAATTCTACCTAAATTATTATCTATTATTAGCAAAATGAAACAAGCTTCATTATTTACACATCATAATAAATAAAGTAGCCCCACTACAGGCCTCCTCGGAGGTTAAGGCTCCCACTTTTTCTAGACAATCGACACTTGATGTCAGCTGGGTTGTCAGCCCTGCATGACGGCTGCCTTTACCCCAGAACAAGCATCTGATACTCATTTCCATTAGAGGCTGAGTCGACCCCAGGGCCATAGCTGCCGCCAGAAGGTTTGGTCAGTTTAAAAATACACATCATAATATAACATTTATAACTGTATTAAAAGTTAAATTTTATAAACATCAGACTTCCAAAGAATTATATTTTTTGTCTATATTATGCTTGATGCTTCAATTAGAGACAGAGTAATTTCATAGTCTCATTCATTATTTCAAGATGGTCACCTTTTCAAACAGAAACAAATATTTTTAATTTATGAAGAGAATATTTTTTGCTCAAACTGGGATTTTAATCCAAGATTTCTAGTTCAATATACATCTTTGTCCACTATGACATCTGGCTGCTTCTTATTCAAGAAGATTTTTAATAGGATTTTTACACTACTATTATAACTGTAATGATAATAACAATGCAATGTTTTTATTTAAATTCATACACTCGTACTGAATAATAGTTTAATTTATGGATAGGACATTTTTTGCCCAAACTAGGAAAAAATACTATTTCAAATTCTTATGCTCAAAGTCTAAAGTAAGAGACCATTTTTCATATGACTCCATTCAACTGGAAGAATTGCCATTTTATATATTTAACATTTTTTTAGAGAAGTTGGAATGACAAGAGCTCCTCATTCATAAATCTACAACTGTCTATATTTTTATATTTGCTAAACTAGTGCTTGAGGTGGAATGAAAAAAGAACCAGGATGATTTTCTGCATTTCATTTATAGACATAATATGAAAATATACTGTGAGATATATAGTCTTTGTTTCATTAACTACGGACATATTACAAAGTTTAAAAATAGCATAGGTTAGAATAAAGTCACATACATTATCCATTTTGCCAGTAAATTAAAACTGATATTCGACTAAAATAATATTTCATGCCATTTTTTCATTGAACACCTCCACTAAAATCTCTGACAAAATTCCCAGTAGTTGAACTAGAACCAAAATGACAAGACATGTCATCAATAAGAACAATTTTTGTGACTATTTACTCTAAACACTTTAAATGAGATGGGTTCTCACATCATTCTACAAATACAGTGCGATCAGTATAGCATTGGACAGCAGATGCGGAGTTTATGCTGTGCAGTGACAAAGGCTTACACGTGCAGACATGGGAATTGAAATGTGCTCAGACTCAGCAGTATACAAGCACATTCCACGCAGTCATGGTCGCAGTCAGATTGTGTGTTTCGAGTGGATATGGTGCTCGCTCGCTTTTCCTTGTGTACTGAATGACGTGTGTATAAGTGTAAAGTGTAAACTGTATAATGGCTAATAATTTTTCTACTGAACGAACTAACTCATTGGCACTATCAAACCCGTAGGTTCATGGCTGCACGGACATAAGCTCTTCATACATCCCTATCCTGAGCTAATGTTTTCCAATTATTCCCTGTATAATCTACTTCCCTCAAATCATAGTTAATGTTATTCTCCCACAATTTTTCTACTGAACAACATGTATTTATTTATGATCAATTTTTGTTAACTCAGTCTGTCAGCCAAGTACGAAGACTCTTTGAAATGCGAATCCTGGGTGTAAAAATTCCATCACATTTAACAGTCCATACTCTGTTCAACAAATTTCATACAACAGGAAGTGTCGAGCCTAAGAAACCACACAAGCCGTGTAGTGTTCTCACAGAAGAGACAATAGACAACATCTGTGATCGATTGGAACACTTAGGCGCCTTTTGCAACAAGTAGAAATTTCTTAAGGCTCTATACAAAAGCTACTAAATTGTTAAAATTGCATCCATATAAAATAACCAAGACACATGCTCTTCAACTGGGTGTCCCTGTTCCAGCACCTGTGTCAATAAAGTTGGTAAGTATGACAATTTGTAAAATAGTTACGAAAATGTGTGTGGTTGTATCACCGTGATCTTACGCTGTCCATTCCCCACCATGAGTGTGTCAGCTGTGTACAGTGAAATCCCCGCATCTGCTGTCCAATGTTATACTGATCACACTGTATTTCTTGATGTGTGGATACAGCTTATACCCATCATAAACTGTATTTGTTGTTTGTTGACTGACTATGTTATTTCAACACCACATTAATTTTTCAATAGCTTAAAATTCGTATGTGACATTAACAATAGAAATAAACAACTGATCTATTGGAGATATGCTACCATTGCAGCCACACTGGAATGGAATGCAAGATAAAAGGTCAAAACATTTTTTAATAATATAAAATGTAGTAAAGAGGAATGGAGATTGACTATAGAATCTTGAAATGGGCACAGGAAGATGTCAAAGACATTGTATAACCTGAGAATAAAAGAACATTATTTCAGACCTTAAGAATACAAAAAAAAATTTTTTAAATGTCCTGTGCCGTAGCTGAGCGGTTAAGGTATGAAGCCTTGGCGCAGAGCTACGGGACTTGCGCTGGTTCGAGTCTCCATGGGGGAAGAAATTTTCTCATGGTATTTTGGCCAGTATGGGACCGGTGCCCACCCAGCATCGTGAGGCAATTGGGTAGCTACAATAAGTAGCAGCTCCAGGTTGAGGAACCAGCTATAACGGCTGGGGGACTCAACATGCTAACCACATGTCACCCCTACACTGGCTGTTGATCATCTACCTCTGTTATTGACACATGTGGATGTGAAGGGCCAGCAGCCAGCTGGTAAAAGGGCAACCGCTGAAAAAGTGGAAAGACCCTCAATCGGAAGAATACAAAAATAAAGCTTGTATCATGCCTACCTAAATAGCGAAAGGTCGTTGGTAAAGTGATTATAATAATTGACGACCATTTATATTTCATTTGAGTGGTATAAAATAAATAAAATATTTAGAAAACAATACATCTATAAACTAGAAGTTAATAGTATCAAGAAAACATTTTGGGATGGTGTTAATAATGCTAAGAATTAGCAGAATCCTTTTAAGCCATTTAAAAAACAACCAGAATGTCATCCAGCCCCACCTCAAGCACTGGCTAAAACCAAATGAAACTGAGAATTGGTTCTATGAAATTCCGAAGAAAATTTTAATTTTGAACACATTATATTGTGGAATATTTTGGACTCTAAATGAAAAAAAAACGAATATGACATTCTGTATCTCAATTAATAGAGAACCATTAAACTATTACTATCGGCTGTAAGTTTATGAACAACAATTTTCTAAAAGTTCTAAATTATATTTCAAAATTAAGGTTATTCTTAAATTCAGGTAATCTTGTATTCATATACAGTACACATGGTACATTACATATTCCTTTGTGGTAAATTGAAATATCAGTATCGTAATTAGTTTTAGCACACATTAAGGCATGACCAACTGTTGTCTAGATTACTTTTTACTGTAACTAGCAATATAATTTAAATATAATTAAGCATTTACATAGGCATACTTGGATATGCAATTCTGTGATACATTCTAAGACTAAATTTTGTTTGTTGAAATAACATTATATGAATAATTTGAATTGCAAGTCAGGTATTATAATGTGGCAACAGCGTAAAATTACTACATACTGTTACTTGAAACTTGAAGGTCAACATAATTAAGAGAAGCTTACATCTGTTTGAACTTTACTTGTATACCAAGTTTAAAAAAAATGTTTATTTTTTATAAATGGTAAAACAAAGACTTTAGTTTAGGTGATACTGCTTTGATTGCAAATGCTGACTATATTTTAACCTCTACCCCTCTCATTTAACACATTCAGTACCGTAAACCAGTTAAGGTGTTTAAAGAGACTATCGTGTATGCGGCCGTCGGTCAGTTAACTCGTTTTAGAGCGGGCATGAACAAACTGCATTTATATTCGGTGCCTAAATATTGTGTTGGCTTAGTATATCTTGGAGATCATAGATGGCATGTAAATGTACATTTTCTATTCCCGTTTGACACATTTAACCTTGGTGAATCCCCTTTTATTTTTAAAACAAACAACACATGGAATTCGTTCACCCAAACTAGACTCTAGGCTCCAAAGCAGTTGTATATGTTTCTCGTTATCGCGCTGTTGTTTGTGCGTGAGTGAAACCATGGCGAAAGAAAAATATCTCACTGAAGAGGAATTAGTGAATATTTTTGTATAATGATGATTCTTGTGATGAACTGATTCCTGAATTAGAAGATTCACAAAGTGAAAATGAAGATGGAACTTCCACTTCCTGAAATTGATATGCCGATACCATGCGATGTCAATCACCCAAGTTATTTCACCATCAAATCCTACTAGGATATCTCCTTTAGGTATGTTCAAAATTTGAATTTTCTAGGACTAATAGTTTGTGAATAATGGTCCATTTTCTGAAGTGCCGCGAAAAGGGTAGCTGGGGTATTTAAATGGCTGGCCTCTGGGTTTAAATGCCCTGCTCAGTGCCTGGTACTGAATGTGTTAAATTAATGCTTTAGGTACCATGCGCTAATTAGAATGGTTCTGATGCTCCTATCCATTACCTGCCAGATGCTATACTTAAACTACCTGCAAACCGAACAACATCGGTGTTCACGTGCCTCTTACATCAATTCTAGAAATAAAAATTAATTATTGTTTATAGTAAGTGTATTGCTCATGGTTTTCAGTAAATGCTTATTTTAAATTTACTACTGTAGGCTCTACTTCACTACAACTGAGTTTTATGTAATTGTCATAAGTCCTGTCAGTATTAATTATTTTACATAACACACGCAGAGCTATGGGACTTGCACTGGTTCGAGTCTCCATGGTGGAAGAAATTTTCTCATAGGATTTGTGCCAATATGGGACCGTGCCCACCCAGCATCATGAGTAATTTGGGTAGCTACAATAAGTAGTGACTTCAGGTTGAGAAAACCAGCTATAACAGCTGGGGGACCCGACATGCTGACCACATGTCACCCCTATACTGGAAGGATGATCGTCTACATCTGTGATTAACACATGTAGATGTGAGGCTAGCAGCTGGCTGGTAAGCCAAGGACCTTCTATGCCTGTCGTGGCATGGAGTTTTTTTTACATAGAAATGTAACAAACTCAAGTTGAGGGCTTACTTAATTATGCTTATTTTATTTTCCAACTATGAATCTATATTTAAAAATATGAACATATAGTTAGTAATTTTCTATATTTATCCTATATCATATGTATACTTTTTTAAGTAATGGCACAAAATTGTATATTGATATCACTGTTTACTTTTAAATACTATATAGTTATCATATCTAAAATTCCTGCAGGGTATCAGGTAGTTTGTGATACAGGTTTATACTCTGCAGTATATCTGCTCCTAAAAAATCCATCGATCCCAGTTGGGTTTCAATCTACGACTCTCAAGACCAGAGGCAAGGAACATAACCACTGGCTAACAATAACAGATTATAAATTGGTATACGTCAAAACAAACTGAGGTGAGCTTCTCTTAAGCCACTAAATATACTCAGGTAAAATCCTAAGATCTCAGGGAAATGGTTGTATGTGATAAAAACAAGTGGGCGGTGTTATTATTTATAACTAGCAGCACTGTATCTACTTGTAACAATTGAATAAACTACCTGCTTGTGTAATCCATTCAAGATAGGCAGCAAATGCCTCTGTAAACTGTTGTTTTATACGTGCACGATAAAATTTAGCCCTGCGTTCTACACGAGCTCTCTCATTGGAAAATTCACTGTAATGCATGCATAAAACTTGTTCTCATTTTAAAAAGAAAAAAGTTTTCTGTAAATGTTTAGTCTAAAATATAAGCATTTTAATATTCATTCAGAATTGAAGTTCACCTTCAGACAAAATTAACTAACTTAGTTATAGGCCTAAGTAGGAAGAGAATTTTTATGACATATATTTTATTTTAAAATAAGCTCTAATTAACTAAGAATTGATAAAAACATATTTTAATATCCCTAGTATAAGCTAGACTGTGATTAAAATTTTAATTTTCTGGAAAATATAGGCCTATACAAAATTTACTGTTTTGCCATTAATTTCTAACTGCAAATGAACCCTTGAGTATTAAATGGGCCATGTCCACTTTTAATACATTTACAAGTGAGCACATCTACTGATAGTTCAAGAGCATATTTATAATTGTATTTTTCTAGTATTACAAAGTGTTTTTTTTTTAAATAATGAAAATATTTGTTCTAAGTACGGTATACTATTTTTCTCAAAATGTGATAAAATGGATATGGCTCATTTTAATTCTCAAGGGCTCAAATATCAAAATTATTTATACCTTATGAACATGATGCACATTTAAAAAAGATAATTTTTTAATATCAATAATGTGAGTAATGAATGTTTCAAAAGCAAACAAATTATACTCACCCACTAAGAACACCAAGAACTAAGTTGAGCATGAAGAAGGAACCCAGGACAATGAGGGGCACAAAATATATCCAATTGAAAGTACTTCCTAGCGCATCGTTTGTCTGAAAAATAAGTAAATAAACCCATTAAACATTATAATTTTATACATGAAAAGTTAAAATGCTAAAGTATTAAAAATAATGATGAAGGTGATGAGAAAAGATTGATAACTGTTAAAACAGGTTATATCTGATAGTATGAGAGCTTTTCAATAAACAATGGTCATTATTTTTTTACATCTATAATTTAACGTGCAGAAATGTTGTTTAATGCATCATTCATCATGTACCATGTAGTAAAAGTTTCAAGGTAATCCCTCATGGTTCTTGTGTACATGTGATGTGCAAGTTGAGATAATATACAATACTGCCTATGACTCCAATGGAGATGATCCAGAGTTTCTTTCAAAGGTAATGAAACTTGGCTACATCATTTTGTCCTGAGAGCAAATAGCAAAGCTCTGTGTGGAAATCTTCATCATCAACCTCCAAAAAAGTAAAAGTTTTTTTCTGCTGGGATAGTTATGGTCATTTAATTTTTTTGATTCTCATGGAATAGTTTATCAATATGTCATGTGCACCCACAACAATAATTGGGCAATACTAGAGATGTCCTGATAACTCTGCAAAGCATATCAGGCATAGAAGGCCACATTTCCATGCAACAAACTGGATATTGCACCATTATAATGCGAGGCCACATATCACAAATGATGTTGGTGAATATCTTGCAGAAATTAAAATGAAGTGCTTCCCTCACCTCCCTCTGGATTTAGCCCCATGTGACATTTTTCCATTTCCGAACTTGAAGAAACACCTTCACAGAGAGTGTTATCCATCTTCAGAAGCATTATGAAGGCTGTGGAGGCAGTTTTCAAAGATCTGTCTAAAAAAGAACCCATGTCCGCATTTCTTGACGGTTGTATTTTTACGGTGAAAGATCGTCACTCTTTCGACCAAGGTACTTATTTCGTCTGGCTTATCACCTTCGACCAGTCCGGCATGGGTAACCCTATCGGCAGCAATGCTACCGCCGGCATAGCTCTCAGGATCATTTAAGCACGCAAGCCACTCCACCACGACAAGGTAAAGATACCATGGAGGGAAAGTAAAGTGATCCCACAACAGGCCTCAGGAGGCCCTTGGGGTAGTAGGAGGTTAAGGCTCCCACTTTTTCTTGACAATCGGCACTTTATGTCAGCCTGGTTGTCAACCCTGCGTGACGGCCGCCTTTACCCCAGAACAAGCGTCTGGTACTCATTTCCGTTAGAGGCTGAGTCGACCCCAGGGCCATAGTGCCGCCAGAGGGTTTGGGTCAGTTTAAAAATCCTGACCCCAACGGGACTTGAACCCTCGATCCTCCGGCTTGTAGCTCAGTGCCTTAACCACTACGCTACGGCGTGCCACACTATTGAGTAACACTAAGAAATTAGGACTGGAAGTAAATATCAGTAAAACTAAATATATGGTCACACGTAGAAATACATTATATAATGGAAATGAACAGCTAATGACAAATGAGGGAAATTTTGAGGAATTGGCTGAATTCAAATACCTAGGAACAATAATCACAAACAGGAATGAGATGCACAAAGAAATTAAACATAGGCTCAATTCTGGAAATGCATGCTATTATGCATTGCAGAGACTTTTGATGTCCCAACTCCTTTCAAAAAACGTTAAGCTGAAAATATATAAAACTATTATTCTACCAGTTATATTATATGGGTGTGGAAACATGGACTCTTACTTTAAGGGAGGGAAAGGAGATTACGAGTATTTGAGAATAAAGTTCTTAGGAAAATTTTTGGACCAAAGAGAGATGAACAGACAGGTGAATGGAGAAGACTACATAACAATGAACTACATGCTCTTTATAGGAAGCCAGATATAATAAGAACAGTTAAGTCCCGTAGACTGCGATGGGCAGGACATGTTGCGCGTATGGGGAATGAAAGACGTGCATGGAAACTTCTTGTAGGAAAGCCAGAAGGAAAACGCCCAGTTGGTAGACCAAGAATGAGGTGGGAGAACAACATTAACTATGATTTGAGGGAAGTAGATTATACAGGGAATGATTGGAAAGCATTAGCTGAGGATAGGGATGTATGGAGAGCTTATGTCCGTGCGGCCATGAACCTACGGGTTCGATAGTGCCAGTGAGTAAGTAAGTAAGTCTAAAAAAGAATGTCTTTGCATTTCTAACCTGAGATAAATGCATTGCATCTAAAGGAGACTACTTTGAGAAGGACCTTCAAAATTCTGAGGATGAGTAAAAATAGTTGCCAAAAATAAAATAATGATCATTGTTTAATGAACAGCCGTCGTAATGTCAAAAACATTTTATGTTGAACAGGGACTACGATTAACAAGTACTGAGAAAGAAAGAGGATGTCACTAATTTAAGAAGAGTAATGAAAATTATGGAACTGCAAGGTGAATGCAAAATTTTGGTGTAAAATCAAGCATTATGCTGAATTATATTTATTAATTAATTAATAATAATTAATTAATAATATTAATTTATAATATTTATATAATTAAAATAACCTCAAAATATAACATCCTAAAATTAAATATTATGCTGAAGTTTTGTAGTATCATAGTCCCGCGCCGTAGCCGAGTGGTTAAGGCAAGAATCCTTGGTACAGAGCTATGGGACTTGCGCTGATTCGAGTCTCCATGGGGGAAGAAATTTTTCTCATGGAATTTCGACCAGTATGGGACCGGTACCCACCCAGCATCGTGAGGCATTTGGGTAGCTACAATAAGTAGTGACTCCAGGTTGAGAATACCAGCTATAATGGCTGGGGGATCCGGCATGCTGACCACATGTCATCCCTACACTGGCTAGATGATCGTCTACCTCTGTGATAACATGTGGATGTGAGGACAGCAGCCAGCTGGTCAGCCAAGGGCCTTCTAGGCCTGTCACGCTTGGAGTTTTTTTTTGTAGTATCATAAGGAAAATTTAAAAAATAACTACATAAAAAATTGATTTATTAGCTAAAATAATTAATACACAAATTCATAATCACATGAAAGTAATCCATAAAAAATTTATTCTCATCCAAATATAATGAGCAATAAATAATATTTTAATCAAGATAAAGAGAAAAATTTGTGCCTTCTATTTACCATTGATTTCAATAGTTTAGTCGTGTACATTAATTTACTTATTTCAATCATAGTAATAGCTTTAGCTTTTTAATATTAATTTAGTAAATAATATAATTAATTTCCATCCATAATATTGGAAGTGGAATATAGACAGTTACAATAAATATTAAAATTGAGTACAAGTAGCAGAGATAAGAGTTTTAAGAAGAAAGTTGTGAGAAAAAATAGAATGTAGAATTACAGTGAAACCTTGATTAATAGCTTACGTCGGGAGCCCTAAAATAATAGATGCAGGAAAATAATCAGTACAAATGCCTTTAAAAAAATATAATTGTCTAATTTATAATCATATATATTACGTTTATATAACACTTTGGCTAGACCTGCATTGACCTATGGTAGTGAAGCATGGACACTAAAAAGACAACATGAAAGCAGAATAACGGCTTGTGAAACGAGATTCATGCACAGAACAGCGGGTTACACCAGATGGGATCGGAAAAGGAACACCAATATCTTAAAAGAATTGAAGACTACGCCAATTTTGGAATATATTAAACAGTACCAACTAAATTGGAAACACCATCTAGAAAGAATGAGTTCAAATCGGATCCCCAAAGCTGTTTACAATTATATACCAAGAGGACGAAGATCACTGGGCAGTCCTATGAAACGCTGGAGGAAAAATTTTCTATAGGATCGTAACAGCCTTGGCTTAATACTTGGAAGGAAGAAGAAGAAGAATATAATCATATATTCAAGAAACACAGCAATTTATTATACAGTAATTATAATATATTAAACTATTCCATGAAATAGTTCATTTTCATTTGCTTGTTAGCACCTTTCCTTTTCAAATTATACAGTAACTTCTCAATATTAACATGTTCAGCTGTTTTTTCTCAATGATATTGTAAGGGCATATGCATCATCTCATGGTCTCAAATCATCTTAGCGCTTCTGCAAAACTCAGCCGTGGTTCAGGCTCAACTTCATCATCATTATTATCGTCATTGACACCATCTTTTCGATCATTCATGGAATTTCCAGTTTTCACTGCCTCACATATTTCGTCCACATAAATACACCAGATAATATTAGAAAATAAACCAATAGAACAAGTGATAAAGTATAATTTCCTAGGTTGCGAAATATCATACACAGCAGAAACAGATATAAATAACAATCTGCCAGAATACAAGCTGCTGAAATGAAATTCCTGAGACCAATAGCAGGATATCTAAGAACAGACAAAAAACATAACACAGAAATAAGACAACTAAAAGTATAGGAATTAAACACAACAATAGTGAAATGCAGAACAAACTGGAAAGAACACTTGGCAAGGATGATTGAGAATAGAATACCAAAAGCAGCATACAGCTATTCACCACGAGGAAGAAGAATTTTGGGAAGACCAAAGAAAAGATGGAAACAGCAGCAATTTGGAGCTGGAACAGGCTAGTAAATAAGCCTAAACTGTGATGATGAAGAAGAATAAATACACCACATGTTGCAAACTCCTGATTTACACACACACACTCACATAAGCATTAAAATCAATGCCAGCGGTATTTTTACCAACTGAAATCCAGTCTTTATCTACATTTTCATCAATTTTATTGACTTCTAACACATCTGACAATTATTGTGTGCATAGCTACATTTTGTGAAACAATTGTGAATTGTTGATTGGGTTACTTGTTTCCAAGATGAAACAACGAAGTGAATGGCTTGCAGAAATCAATTTTCAATTTAGCCTCTTCCTCTGCATCCATTAGTCCTCTGTATAGTCTGTTTCCTATGGGTTTTTCTTGAAGTTCTTTATAACTCCCAAATCAAGAAAACACCAACTTTATATTCTTCAAATTCTCCAAACCCATCCATGCTTTGGAGTTGGAACAGTAGATTTTTTTACATTTTTTATTTTTGGTTTTGCAGATTTGCCAATAATGATAGGTACTCGTTTTTCCAATCTGTCACCATTTATGGATAGTAACACAGTCAGTCGCTCTTTTGCACTTTTTCCTCCATGGCATGACTCTCCTTTTAATGCTACAGTCCATTCTGTTAGAAACGTGGAAAATAGGGTCACAAGACTTGCATTCCTCTAGCAGCTCTGGTAGTTTTTGAACCAGAGTCTGTGGAGATGGTAATCACCATAGCACTTTCTCCTGCCAATTCTTTAAAAACTAGGCCATGATGTTGGTTGAAATGGGAGATCCAACCATGGGAATTAGAAAAAGTTTGCAATTTTTTGCGATGCACCCACCTTTGAGTGATTTTTACCTTTATATTCCTCATCAATAGGACATGGTTGATGCTCCCCTCTACTCGCACCAGGAAAATAACGATACAATTCCAGAATCACTATCTTCCTCTTTTTGGCTGATGTAACATATTTATCAACCTGCTGTTTGATTTTCCCTTTCTTTGCAATTATCAAATTTACGAGTTTGACAATTTTTTTTTTCTGATGGATTTTACTAACACTTCTGTTATGATTCAAAGTCACTTTTCTAAGTTATGAACTTGTTTTAAACAACCTGAATCTTTCAAAAATCTAATCAAGAATTTAAAAAAAAAGACGTTGAGAAATGAAATTTATGACAACTTAAAAATGGCTTAAATTGAAACCACGGACAATTCAATGAAAGTGTGGATTGGTAGGACCCCCCTTTCCGAGAACCAGTTAATTGAAAATGTAATGGGAGTGATCACCAGATCCACATTATCTAGTCAGGTCATGGAGATACGCCACAAGGTATACAATATCACAAAGAACCCTAAAAAATTTCCATACTGCCGACTTGCATACAGCAAGTCCATTAAAAAAACATCACTTCATTAACATATCTAGGAGTACAGTACACGCTCACCTAAATTGTCGTGTTCTCACACTTAAAAATGATCAATCCAGGAATTATAACTTTTGGACTGAAAATTCAAGCCAATCATTGTGAGAAAACAATCTATTAAGGAACAATAATGTAGTTTTTTTTTCCCCCCTCATAGTTTACATGTGATTAGTAGGAGTTTAGAGAATCAATGATGAATCTGGGTAAACAATAAAACCATAACATTGTAGATGAGGTGACCCTGGTTGATTTAATTCTGCAGAAATTAATATTCTTAGGGATGTCCCCACACTAAATCGAGTTTTCACTTTAGAACCCAAGAGATAAGAAAAGTTGATATACCTTTCCAATGTTTTTATTTTAACTGTTTATCTCTCACACCTGAAGCAACAGATACACTATTTAAAGAGGTACAACTTTCATCGCCTCTAAACTGGGATTTGAACCCAAAGTCTCTTCTTCCACATCCCATGCAATAAACCACTGTTGCTACAATTTAAGCATCTAAGTAGCACCGTGGTTTAGTGTGCTAGTAAAACAAACCACCAGCAGAAACCCTTCCGGTTTTCCTTTTAAATCCCAAATGAGGCACAAATTCTTTCTCTTTCAAATATTGGTATATCTTTATTAGAGTACAATGGTTTGGATATGTTAAAAGAATAGGACAAGAGAGATTATCATAAGTAATGCCACGAGTGATTTCCAAATTTATCTAGAGAATTTGGAAATCAAGAGTGGCATTTGTTAGGACTATTTAACAAATAAAAATTAAGCTGTTTACTCACAAATCATTATTTAAATATAGTTATTTTAAAATATTTATATGTTTAATGTAAACGGCGATGTTTGAAAACAAATGAGAAACGATTGATACGCTTCATTTGCTTCTTTTGTTCATCACTACAACCAGATCATATTTATTGCCAAAGGAACGCAATATTGTAAGAATGCACTCTAATGGAGAAAAAATTAAACACATCAAACTGTATATTAATTCATTTCTGGTCCTATGATGTAAATATGACAATTATATTTTTCTGGAATGTTATTACCTGGGAAAAAATACATTTAAGAAAGTGCAAACAGTGGTTTCCTTTTTAGGTGGTATAATCAATTGCTACAAATGTTTTTTATATTAACTCCCGCATGCGGTATGTGTTGACATTCATGCACTATATATACAATCTGGTAGCCGTATTTCTTGGAGAGTCAGTCACTGCAAAATAATGCTATGACCTATTCAAAATGTTAAAAGGAGGTGCTTTCTGTATTATGATAAACTTTAGTTGATAAATTTTAGGCAAAACACGAGTGTGATTGGGTGTAAATAAAAAAATCATTGAAATGTGATTGGTCATTGACTCCCATTTGGGGTATGAGTTAAATAGTCAAGAAGAATTTTAAAGAAGAGAAGAATAAGATAATGGAAGGAAGACCAAGAAGTAGGTTGCTGGATCTGATAAGAGATATTCTGAAAGCAAGAGGAAGGTGAATTGATAGAGATGTCTGGAGGAGGTCATGATGGATGTCCTGTATAGGTGAAAACATTTAGTAATAGAAGAAGAAGAAGAATATTACAAGTGAAATATCATATTGTTTTACTGTCTATAAAAGCTAGTGATGAAATATCTTTTCACAAAAATTTATTTATATTTCCTAAGGCATTAATGTAATCTAGTGAATTTTTTATCAACAGTAATCTAACAGAGATTGTGTTTTTCTGAAAAATCATGAGCGAGAAAGTCTCGAGTGATTTTATCTAATGAGAAACTCAACCTCGCGTTGGATTTGGAGTGACTATTTAGTGAATAATGCAACATCAGAAGCTAGAAATAATTATAGTAATGTATATTATCTAACTGCACACACTATTTTACCCGTCTACAACGAGAAGCCATCGAAATATTCAAACATAAAAACAGTTTCAACAGAAAAGAAGAATCATTAAAAGTCAACAAAGTATGGATACCGGTTCTAAAAAACGCAAAATGTAAACCTCTACAAGCACAGTCGACTAGACTATCAAACAGCAATCTCAGTGGAACAATTGAAGTCCCTACCGCTGACCAATCAGAAGACAGATATAACGTACAGTCGACTAGACCATCAAACAGCAATCTCATTGGAGCAATGGAAGTCCATACCGCTGACCAATCAGAAGGCAGATACAACTTACGAACACATCGCGGTGAACGTATAAATAAGACAGACAGCGGACAGAATTGTCAGTCTCAAGACAACCCTTGAGGATGCCAGATGCAGTCTCTGGCGAAACATCGGGGAACTACAAGCCTCACGACCACGGCCTACAGCCCGAAAATCTTCTTCAAGATCATCATAATTATAGTAATATTTAATTTTAGGAAGTTATATTTTGAGGTTATTTTAATTATATTATTTTTAGTCTGGACATCTTACCTCAATATTAATGTTGATTTGTTCTTGGACATGTTTCAAAACAATTCTGTTTTATCTGGGAAAGCTGACGATAAAACAGAATTGTTTTGAAACATGTCCAAGAACAAATCAACATTAATATTGAGGTAAGATGTCCAGACTAAAAATAATATAATAATTATAGTGTTTAATAATTATCAAATGTGAGGTTATGTATTCCGATCTTACTTCTGGACGATTTCTAATCTGGCTGTATAGTTATAAATAGCATATATTTACTGTTAAATCTCTTTGGGCTTGGAAAATCAATAACTGATGATTGTATGAGTAATAACTATTAACAATAATGCAGATTCATTATACAACATTTAATAAATCTTTCAGAGCAACAGAACTAATTTTTTTTTGGTAATTTTTGAAGTTATTTTCTTTTGGCATTTCTTGCTGTACCATATCGAACGTACATTGTTCAATCGATATTCTTGTCAAAGAAGTTAATTTGCAGAGATATTGATGTTTTTATTATTAATTTAACACTTCTCACTGAAGGATAAATTATATTTGAAGAGAAAAATTTTCACCTAGACCAAGACTCGAACCCGGGCCTTTGGCTTTCCGGGCTAAATGCTGTACCAACTGAGCTACCGAGGCGAGTTGTGATCTAAATGCAAATTTTTCTCTTTATATGTTGTAATTCCAATTTATAACGTATATAATACAACGTATAAAGAGAAAAATTTGCGTCTAGATCACAACTCGCCTCGGTAGCTCAGTTGGTAGAGCATTTGGCCCAGAAAGCCAAAGGTCCCGGATTCGAGTCTTGGTGTAGGCAACAATTTTTCTCTTCAAATATAATTGCAGAGATATTTCTCATTACGAACAGGAAGAGACACAATTATCAACAGGAAGATGAGAAAGTGGTACGATTATCAACAAGAAGAGGCATGAATATCAGTCTATGAGTTAAATAGTCAAATTAAAACACTTATAAGCATTAATAGATGATAGACCATATTTTCTGTGAGACATTAGTGTAAGGAGAGATAGCCACACAAATAATAACAGTGACAGAACTGTGAGTATAGATATAATCAGATTATAAGTAAAGTAAAGTAAAGTATTCCCACTACAGGCCTCAGGAGGCCCTTAGGGTAATGGGTTAAAAACAGAAAAAAAGAGTTTCCTTTACCCAGTACAAGATGGCGGTCCAGCCTTCCATAGTAATGCACTGGAACACGGTGAGCATGGCAAAACCAATGTTATCAAACGAGGTGATTCCAAAATTAGGCCCCTCCCAGCCCTCGTGGCAGATGGAAATGTTGGCATCACACACATAGCTGCCAGGAGGGGCCTCTGCATCATCATGCGTATTACATGGTGTTGCCAACTCGCCCTCTTTTACAATTTCATCTGAAATTAACAAAAAGATACATTATCAATACAATTTTTTTAATATCATTAGATAAAGAGATTTATTTATACATAGAAGACAAACTGTAAAGGAGGCTAAGGTACTTTCAAATTCTATTAAATAAATTAAGAAAATACTGAAAATTCCAAGTATTAACCCTAATGAAGTTATGGTATGTATAAAAGTATTGATAAATTATATTCTTTGAATTACCCAGTTAATAACTTTGTCATGTATTCTCTCTGGACTGCTTGGTTACAATATTAATCAACAGAATGAATGTTTCCCATAGTTGGAAAATTACTATAAGAAAATAAACTATTTTGTTTCAATGGATTTTTCCGTACAGACACGAGGGCAGAAATGAGGTTGGTATACAAATGTGCAAGATTACCAGGGCTCTGATTTCAAGGTATTTTTACCTGTCTCAAAAATATGTACAACACAATAAAATATAAAACTAAATATAGTGAATTTATTAACAAAAATTAATTTCTTGGCATTAGACAAAAAAAAAATACGATATACAATTTATATTGGACTTATGAAACGGTAAATATTACAAAAGTTCAAGTTATATCCACTGATTCTATTATGGGGAAGGCAACTTTATAGTAATTTTTCTAAGTTTATGGTCCGCTTTTAAAATAAATATTCCAAGTTACTTATAATGTATATTTTTATAAAGAATTTAGCATCTTCCTCTCCCATCACATATTAAGTTGAAGAGATTATCATTATTATTTTCATTTAACAATCCCTTTAACATCTCAGTTCATTAGCATAGCAATCTGAATGTGAAAGGACCAAAAAATTTCCTAGCCCAGGAATTCTTAATATCGGCTGCAGTGGACAAATGGTTATGTTCCTTGCCTCTAGTTCTGAGGGACACGGGTTCAAACCCAGCCATGATCGATTGATTTTTAGGGTGAAAAACCCCAAGAAACAAGTCCTTTGGGAGGGACTTTAAGCCAAGGGTCCCGAGTCTGAAGATTTTCAGGCTCATAAAAGAACCACAAGCCTGAATTAATGGCCTCTGTGCAAAATTTACCGACCATTCCCCTTCATTAGTTACCTACTAGAATCAATTTAAGAAGGAGAAATTAATGCTTGAACTGGACCTCTCATTCTCCATATGAGTGTGCTGTTCATTACACCATTCAAACGATGATACAAATGTTAACATTTCTTTCAAATTAACATTTGTATAATTTGAACAGTGTAATGGACACTCTTATGGAGAATGACAGGTCCAGGGTTCAAGTCCCAGTCCAAGTGTTAATTTTTCTTTCTTAAATTGGATTCTATCCAGGATTTGAAAATGTTAATATAAATAAAAACATCGAAAATACCTACTAGATGTTTCATCGAGGCACTACACTGACCCCCTATCACTCGCTGGCATTTATGGATAAATGAGCATAACTAAATTAACTTTGTCAATAAGATCCCATTAGGGAACGCCCTAATCCCAGCACAGGGAAGGAAGGGGCTTAAGAAGTAAAAAAGAAAGAAAAAAAATGAATTAGCATATAACCAGTGCCTGAATATAAGGCAGACTGTTATTTCAATGTTTTTTTTTTTTAATTTATACACTTAGACTGAATGATTATTTTTTCTCTTTAACAATTAAAGCTTTTTTTATTGACTATAAAATTAGTGTTAAATACCATTTAAAGGCTTCTTGAGAAGAAACAGTCAGATGGCATGTGTAAAGAAGGTTCATTGCCTTGGGCATGTAGGAATTGTATAAGAGAGAGAAACATTTATATTTAACAATATTATTATTAATTTAACACTTCTCACTAAAGGATAAATTATATTAGAAGAGAAAAATTTTTGCCTAGACCGAGACTCGAACCTGGGACCCTTGGCTTTCCGGGCCAAGTGCTCTACCAACTGAGCTACCGAGGCGAGTTGCGATCTAGACGCAAATTTTTCTCTTATATACATTGTAATTCCCTCGTGCCAAATGCTTGAAACCGTAGCTTCTATCTTTGTAAATGGCAGCTTCTTAGTTTAAGAAGACATTTATTGGGAATTTAACACTATTTTATAAAGCCAGTAGGACTTTTATTGACAATATTATTTCGTATTTACAATGTATATAAGAGAAAAATTTGCGTCTAGATCGCAACTCGCCTCGGTAGCTCAATTGGTAGAGCACTTGGCCCGGAAAGCCAAGGGTCCCGGGTTTGAGTCTCGGTCTAGATGAAAATTTTTCTCTTCAAATATAATTTCTATTTAAATTGAGATGCCTAAATAGCTCAGTGGTTTAGCTCACTTGTATGGAGAACCAAAGACCTTGGGTCCAAATCCCAGTATATGCGTAAATTTTTCTTTTCAAATATAATTTATGACTGCAATTTATAATTGCTATGTTAACTATGTAGACTTTACATACCCAAGTTCTCCACACTGTAACATGTTTTGTGCAAAGCACCAGAATAGAATTCGAGCCCGATGATGGCAAAGATGACAATTGCAAACAGCACCAGCAGCCCAATCTGCAGCAGTGGAGCCATCGCCTTGATGATTGACTTGAGCACTACCTGCAGACCTGTACATCAAACATAAATAATTTAATTCAATATGTAATATACTTCCCATATTTATGTAATAAATTATGGTACCTTATATATACTTTCTAAATGTGGCTTAAAATGACCACATTGTTGTACATTAATATTATAGTCTGTCTTTTGTACAGATGGAAAGATCCCAGCAGAATTTTAAAGCTGATAATTTGAAAACTAATTGACAAAAGAATAGGAGTCGATAATGATTCAGTCTCTATGTTGAAATGAGAATGAGCAGGTGTCATGATCAAAACAGTTTGCTGATATGAATGAGATGCAAAGTGATATTTTTGGCTACTTACAGTGTTTAAAAGTGGCCAACCAGATTCTGAGACAAGTAGCCAAGAGTTTATCTACAGACTACTTGTTATAATGATTCCTAGACATTTCACCAAATTTTTTCATTATTAGAACTTTCACCAGTCTGTTTTACCAGAAGACATTACACCCAAATCTTTTTGTCCTAATGCAGTTTTGCCCTGGTTTATTTCACCCAAACACATTTAAATATCCCCCCCCCCAATATGTAACATACACCCTTTTTAATTTTAATTTTTGTCTGATAATTTACAAAGTAATTAAGACATTTTGTCTGTACATTCTTACCTCTTATGGTTGTTTTTGTCTAACATATGTTTCAAGGCTTCTGAGTCCCATTGTTAGTGATTACAGTCTGATTAGATCTGTAATCTCTGACGATGGGGCTCAGAAGCCTTGAAACATATGCTCGACAAAAACAACCATAAGAGATAAGATTATATAGACAAAATGTCTTAATTATTAAACAAATCTCTTAATGTAAAATTGTAGACTTTCACGGCAGGTATTTTGATTCATGTATTTTATGTCTTTTGGGCTAAATGGCCGTGGTCTGGTTTTATTAAAACTCGACGTTTTGTCTACTACTGCGGTAGACATCCTCAGGAGATTCTGCATGTTCTTCGACTTGTTAACTCTTCAAATGTCGGCTGCAGACTGGCTGTGTGTTGGAAATTGTGTCCTTATTTATAGTTGAGTATTGTGCAGAGATGTTTTCTACACAGTCCGTTACTTTGGAGCTATTTTTCTGATTGGTGATAACTGGCTGTGTGTTGGAAATCGTGTCCTTATTTATAGTTGACATTTGAAGAGTTAACAAGCAAAAAGGGCAAAAAGAGTTAACACGCAGAATCTCCTGAGGATATCTACCACAGTAGTAGACAAAACGTTGAGTTTTAATAAAACCAGACCACGGCCATTTAGCCTGAAAGACATAAATACATGAATCAAAATCTCTTAATGTTACTTCCCACTGTATTTTAAAATGTACAAAGTATTTTGCTGTGTTCCATATGACTGGCAATTAAAAATTTATTTGGTGTGATATATTCTGTCTATAAGGTGAATAAGTGCTCGCATATATGTAAATAGTTCAATACACTGCATGTCTCTCTATACTCCTCATATTCCAAAGTGATATCTTGTTATCTTCTTTCATATTATGGGACCGTAAGAATACACTGTAGCATGAATATGTCTTGCCCTCTGCTCATATGCAATACCAATCATCTTCATCTTGATCCGGATCATGTTAGTGATTGTCTAGCAAACACAATTTAGAGTTTACCTCTTGTGATTATATGCGCCTTGCATTCTTGTTTCCTTCTGCATGTCCAAGAGTATTTTTTTTATGCTTCACATGTTTGTGGTAGGTGTAACTTTCAAATACCAAAATATTTCCACCCCTTTTTTGATTAAATATATCAAGCCATTTAGAATTTTGCAGCCTGAAAATTGTTTGACATTGAAGTTAAAGATACAAATGACAATGTGGGCAATGAAGGAATCTTTTATCTATTTAGAACTATCAGATAAAAATTAGCAAATGGGTGAAATGTCTTGGGTGAAAGTGATTTGGGAGAACAAACTCTGGATGAAAATAGGTAAAGATTGTAATATCTTGGTGGATGAAAAGTCCTGGGCGAGGTCATAGAAAGTACAGTTGATAAGGTTACACTGCACCACTTTGTCATTGGTTAATCCCATATTCAAGATGCTTACATCTGATTATAATTGTGAAGTTGAATGGAATATGGGCATAACTCATGTTTTGCCCTTTTTCCATTCAATACATTTTTGTACTCGCCATTTTGTAGTTGGTCAGCCTGAAAAGCTTCGTTTTGATATCTCGATTGCAGCAGGTTTAGCAGCTGATTGTATCAATTAAAATAAACAACAATGTTATGAATTTAGTTATATATCAATTGCTAATATCTCAAAACGTATATTTTTTAATTGTGCCCATATTCCATTCAACTTCTCAATTGGTTGGCTTCTGTAATTTAAGTATTTGTAAATATGCTACAAATATGTGTCACCTTACAAATGGCTGGTCTGAGCATTTAAATACTTTGGCAGGATCTTTCCCTCTATAAAAAAGCAGACTATAAAAATAGTTATTTATACTATTAATCAGTAAAAAGAAATATAATTAATGCTTCTGTTTAATCTTCTGTTGGCTATAGTTAATATAACTAGAGAAAGAAAAACTGGATTTGCCTGGGGATCGTGACTTTAAATCCCAGCTCAGATACAAAATTTTACTCTCTAGTTATGTTAGTAAAGAGACACTTTTCCTCTTGCATTCATTAAATTAGGGTACAAGCAAAGTAAATGTCCTAATAAATAAGTGAAGAAGTGCCACTTTACTCTATTTGCATACATTATTTTTCCAATACTTTCGTTAAAAATCTAGAAGTTCATATCAGTATTAATTTTACATAATTTATATATGTTTGTCTTATTGATACAACTACAAGACATCAACTAAGATAATTTTTCTCACTGTAACCATTAAAAAATTAAGTAAAATGTATTTTTTCAGTGTAAAGAATGATGAAAGATTGTGTTTATTATGAATGTATTGGAAAAACATATTTATTGAACTATTATAGGAAATATCACTATGAGGTTTAATTTAAAATTTAAAATAAAATTCTTTCCACCTCATCTCATATCCTGTCTTCTAATCTTTTTGTTAGAAGACAGGGTATGAGATAAGGTGGAAAATTAGAAGACAGGATATGAGGTAAGGTGGAAAGAATTTTATTTTGAATTTTAACATATTTATTATCTGTCTCACATGTGCTGGCAACAACTAGCCGTGAGCAACTGCCCTCACAACTTTCATTTTATCATTTTCTAACATTTTCAATTTCTATGTATTCTAATTAATAAAAGCATATAGATTTTTTTATTCTTTACAATAATATTATATGTATAATAATTAATTATATTTGATATTTAAAAATTTAAAAGAAAACTTTACAATAATATAGAAATTATGATTATTGAAAATAATGTGTTTTATTTCTTTCTTATTTATAGTCTTTTTAACTTCTAAATTCATAGATCTAGACTGATTTGTTGTATTGAGTAGAATGTGTATTTGTTAAATTTTGTTTATCGCATGCTTTTCTATAGAATTCACTAATTTAATTAAATGATTATGATGAAATAGGTAGTGGTAATTAAATTCCAATCCAGTACCATATTTGCCTTCATAAATAAGGTAAACCCAGAGAAAGAATGTTACTCAGATTGGTCAACCCTTAGAATTGAACTCAGATCCTTCTGAATACAATTCTGTAATGCAACCATCTAACAAGGGAACTATCAATATTATCATATCAAAATCTATCTTCAAATTTTGTTGGTGAAGTAGTCATCTAGTAAGGATTCTGTGTACAAAAAAAAAAAAAGCTGTGAGTTCCAATTGCAAAGTCCTGAGAGCAAGACAGGAATATTTTGTAGCTACAATAATTAATGGCTGTATGTTGAGCTCAGTAGCAACTGAACAACCACATACACTATATCTATAGCTTTATGCTGCCACTCTTCCTACCTGCAGCAAGGGTTTTTACTTTACTTTAGTTCACTCCATGGTACGACTGGCTCTTGGCCTACCAACTGGCTGCTGGTCTCATATCCACTTGTCATTTACAGAGATGACAGTCATCTAGCCAGTATAAGGATGACATGTGGTCAGCATGACAAGTTGCTTAACTGTTATAGCTGATTTTCTCAAACCGGAGCTGCTACTTGTAGCTCCCAAATTCCTCACAATACTAGGTGGGGACCAGTCCCATACTGGATGAAATTCCATGAGAAAACTTTTTCCCCATGGGGACTCAAACCACTGCAAGTCCCATAGTTCTACACCAAATTACCATTTCTTAAACCACTTGGCCGTGGTGGGCTGCGCAAGAGTAATGTTTAAATTTCACTACTTTTTTTAAAGAAATTTTTATTTTGGTTATTGATTATTGATTGAACAAATCAATAATTTAGCATAAAGGGATCAAAAAAATTAAAGGAAAAATTACTATTACGTATAAATAATTTTTTTTTTGTCTCTTGACAGTTGTCATGAAAATTTCAAGGTAAGTTTCAACATGTTAACATTGATAGTTACCCTGTGAGTCAACTTGATCAGTGAAAATATATTTATTACAATTTAGAAGTCATATTATTAATAATAAAACAGCCTTGATTAGCAATGCGATAATTATTTATTTAACACTCTTAAAATAATTTTTTAACTATTTTATGTACATCATATTTTAAAACACTAATCATGACAACAAAGAAGTTTTTAATATACCACTGATCAATACGTTAATGTCTCAATGTTAATAAACAATTCCCAGATAAAAATTAATTTTATCATCTTATATATAAATGTCCACCGCTATGGTCTCGAGGTAGCGTGCTGCCTTGTCATGCAGCGGGCCCAGGTTCGATCCCCGGTCGGGGCAGTTTTTCTGGGTGAGGTTTTTATCGGGGTTTTTCCTCACCTGTAAGATGAATGTCAGGAAAACTTTAAGGCCCAAACGGTCCCCAAAATCATATGGCCATCATCATCATCATCATCATCCTTCATCGGTGTGGAAAGCAACTGGAAGTATTACAAATACAAAAGCCTAATTTCAGATATCATAAAAAATAAAGACAAAAGATGGAATATAATTCTATTAAAATAGTTAATAATTCTTGGTAAGAAAATCTTGTAGTTAGGAAATTTGTAATCAAATTTTAAACAGTTCGTGATAACCAAACAGTGTTATCATAGGATCAAAGAGGGATGGTGACTCCTGTTCAACTTCAAGTTGCATCATCTTGACCCTTGGATGTGTAATTGTGACATGATAATAGCTAGTACTGGTATGAGAGTATTATCTTATGTTTCGATATGGATAAATAGAAGTGTCGAGAAAGGACAAGACAGCAGCGGGGTGATTGTGGTCCCCTCAGGAGGGCCCTGCGGGCCGGTGGCATCTACATGGGTAACGTATCTTCATCTGTCCGTTCTTCGGTCATTTTAATACTTAGAATCAAATACGGGACCAAATGGTCCAAGTAACTTAGACTATGAAACAAAATTGAATATTTTAAAATACTGGATATCTCTCTAACCATTAGCATTTTAATAATTTTGAATACTTTGACGTTGGACAATTTGGCGACTTCAGCTGATGTTAATAACAGTTTTTTGAGTTGATTTTCCTTATGTTTGGTAAATATTTTAATAAATAATGTTATTTTTCTTTTACTGTGGTTTTAAATTGTTTAATTGTAGAACTCCTACTCCAAAAACCAAGGCCAACCGCTCAGGCCTAAGACAACTTAAACATTAGGGAACTACGCTACCACTACGCAGGGGCTTAACAGGCGCGTCGCGTAATAGGAAGCTACCACACCTACAATTCCCTAGTAAAGCTGCAAAGCATAGCATGAAAATGCTATGATTGCAGTGAAAGACCTGCCCTCGGGCAGAATTACTATGGATGGATGGATATAATAAATATCTATGTAGATTGAACTTGATTGAACAGAATTGGATAAATATAAGGAAGTATGATGTTTTTATTATTAATTTAACACTTCAAGGTCTGGGCAAAAATGTTTCTCTTCAAATATAAGGAAGTCTATTTAAATTAATGTTGGGAAGTAAATTATAAGGTTATATCATTAATAGCGAGTGGAGAACATATGTTCTCCATTCACTATTAATAAGGAAGTCTATTTAATATAATACTATAACTTCCAAGATTGAATTCTACAAACAAAATAAATTAATAAACTTTTTAATCTGTGATTTAAAAAAAAACTGAATTTTCATTTAGTGGAATAAAATATTTTCATCTTTTTGATGAGCTAATAAATATGTTAAAATGATAAATTGATAAACTTATTTGCAATCTGAACAAATTCTCTACTGGTATATCATTGCTCCAAATAACATTTTTTATGATATATTTAGATTATATTTATTTTTGTGTTCTGTATGTGATGAGAAACCAGATTGGTAATAGTAAGAATGGGCCAAACAGTACTCGTTACTAGTGTACGTGAGACAGACAACTCCTTATAGCATATATTAAAATTAATAGTATATTGATAACTTAAAAAAAATATAATTTGTAAAATTAATGAATGGGAGCAGGATGATCAGGTGTGGTATGTGATATAAATTTATTCAATTACTAAATATATAAGCAATCATAATTTTTGTTTATAAGAAACTAAGCATTCTAATAAGGGCTACTAGCTATTGATTTAAAACATAATATAAGCTTAAGTCTAAAATGTATTATTGAAGTATGAACTCTTCTACTATTCTATATAAACATTACAAAACTTTTGTGAAACTAGAATATTATCCCATTAATATATAATTTTCAATGACTTATATACATATATCAACCTATAATTCACCATTGATTTACATTTGTCGATATTGTAAAGTCACATCTTGAGGAACCGTGGGGTTTGTAAATGTAAGTGTCCACATATTCTCAGCAAACATGACAAGTAAGGCAACAGGGCCATCTCATTTCCAGGAAAAAATGCTATACTTATTGCAAAAACATGTTAAGTAGTTAAAAGATCAATCTGGACATGAATAAGAGAAGAAATGTTCACTCTTATTCTGAGAATAAACTTCAGCTGAGACTTTGAATCAAGTTTTTTTGAGTCTAGAGATATCTTATCAAAAGAACCTCAAAATATTACTTCCTAAAATAAATAACGAGACTTTACCTGGTCCATTTACTGTACATATCTACTATTGTATTACAGATACAAGGATTCTTGTAAATCTATGACTATATGAGATTTTTAATTAAATAAATTTACTTAAATAAAATTCATACATACAAATTAGGTTAAGCAAAGAGATTAGGTTTGAAGAGAAAAACTTTCGCCTAGACCGAGACTCAAACCCGGGACCTTTGGCTTTCCGGGCCAAATGCTCTACCAACTGAACTACCGAGGTGAGTTGCGATCTAGATGCAAATTTTCCTTTTATATACATTGTAATTCCCTCGCGCCAAATGCTATGAAGCCTTTGCTTCTATCTTTGCAATAATAAAGAGATTAGGTTTTACTTGAAATGAATTAACAAATTTGCCTGAAAATATGACCTCTGGTCACATATTTTATATAATAAACTCAAATGATCCAGATTAACTCAACTCAGACTCCACATATTTTGCAATATTTTTTTAGATTCCAGGAGTTTTTTTTTTTTTAACTAGTAGAGGCTTATTCTTAGAATATTTGTTTAGCACCTGCACTAATATGTTTTGTTGGTTTTTCAGTAAATTATTTAACATTATGTGGAAGTTTTTGAAACAGAGAGTATAAGACATGAGAAATGAGAAAATGGATTAAATTTGAAACCAATTGGTACTGGTAACATTTTGTCATTTTAGTTTCAATCAATTAGAATTTCTCAAGTCCTGCTATTGTGATGTTCATTTAATCAGAAAAAAAATAAAAAGAAAGTATGTTCTTTAAAATGGAGTAACTTTGTTTTCTTAACAGATTTCATATTAGCTGCATTATCAGAGTTTGTAAGAACTCTGATTATGTTTTTTATGTTGAATGTTTTAAAGAATGATTGCTTTACAAAATATTTGTTTCTTATATAAAGATGAGATCATCCAAAGGCTTAGATAGAAATGAAAACATAAAAAGACACATTTCAGAAATTGTATGAAATTTTAAGTCTGAAAATCTCATGAATGCAAGAAAAAGCATAAGGGTTTAGAATACTATCAAAACTGCATTCTAAATATATCTGCTTAATAGTAAAGCTCTACTTTATAATTAGTTCTGTAATATAATTAAACAGTTTTCTATACATGAAGCAAGCATTTTTAGAAAAGTGTGCAATAAAAGTATTTTCTGCTTTAATTGTAATCCTTAATAAATAAAGTCTGAGACGTGTAATGTTCACTTTATCATTTGTTTATGTTCAACTGTTTATGAAAATTCAATTCTTGACATTATAAACATTACATAAAAGATTGTGCTCTTTACCTTCAATTATTAAACTTCGTAATAGCTTACAGTAATGGAGCATGCATATAATCATGTATTAAAAAAACAAAAAATAGGTTATTTTCCATTTACAAAAATGTATTTGTGTTTTGAATAATAAACAAAATTGTATTTTGTATATAACGTGGTTTCAGAAGTGACATTTTACATATGAGATGTTTTAAAGATACTCATGCCTTAATTTAATAACTTGTATAGAGAAGTGTCTCTTAACACATTAGTGATTAGATAACTGTTTCTTGTAGGAATAAATATTATTATATATTTTCAAGGAATGAGTATATATCTTAGCTTAGAAGTTGTTTTAATTTGTGTTCAAATTCACCCGCCTGTATGCTGTTTGACGGCTGTAGGACAGATACTTACTGGGTATTCCCGATACCAGTTTGAGGGGTCTGAGAACCCGAATCGCTCTGAGGGTACGGAGGTCCATGTCCATATCTTCATTATAAGGGAAGAGTGTTATGAACCTGTGGAAGCAATTACTTCCTATCACTACCACAAACCGCTACTAATATTACTAACAACTAATACATGAATAAGGTATTTAGATCTAGGTCTTTCTTTCTCAACTAGACTAGATCTAGGACTAAACTAGACAAAACTAGGCAAATATAAAAGCTACTTTTTAAAGAGTTAGCACTAATACTCCATTCACGGCTGCCAACTCCATACCTAAAATGTATACATTTGTGGTCAAAACAGATAAATTATCATGTTTTAAATTTGTATAAAAGTATGTAATTATGAATATGAAAATTTGTATTATTAGATATTAATTATTATCAATATCTTTTTGAAATGGTAAATGGTTTTCTACGATATTATGTGACTTCATTATGAAGTACTGTGATTATTTATGCTATAACGGTAATAAGTTGTTACTAATTGAGGACGAGTGTACACTCGAGTGATAATGAGGGCTGGTAAGAGAGTCCAACTCTACTTAACTCACAAATTGTATATTATATTTTTTCTATTCTCGCCTTTTACATAATAAAATATTTTATTCTTTTTTATATTATACTGAATCTTAATTTTACATTAGCATTTTATGTTAATTTGCCAGTTTTAGAAGTATATTGTTATACAGCCTTTGAACAAAATATATAAATTTGTTAACATATTCTGTTGACGATGGGGAATAAGTTAACCTACTTCCCATCATCAATTAGCAACCAACAACAATTAAGTTACAATTAATTCAGTTAATTTTCTCAACATAATATGGCAAGAATGGAAAAACATAAGGAAATTTTCCTTGAATTTAAGATTTACATTCTATTTTATTAGATGTATAACTGAGAAAACTAAATATTTAATTAGATTTGACCACAATGCACTGCAGGTTACAAACATTACCAATCAAACGCTCTACATCTAAAACACTAATTCACTAATCTAGCAAATAGTAATAGTGTTGCAATACTGGAGTAGTACACTAAAAGCTGCCCGCATGCCGCTGACCAATACCAATGTAAATATGTAATTCCTGGAAAGAGGAAAATTAAAACTAATAATTAATTTATTACTCTATTAAAAGATTTGTTCTAAAACATTAATACACAACAATATGACGGCCTGGTAAATAATATGGATAATGAAAATATTTCTAGTTAGCAGGCATCTAACTAAAACTGGCCTGGAAATCAAATCTAGGTCGGTACTGAGCGATTTTACAAGAATGAATGCCAGACCACATTTACAGAGTGGAAGGAAACATATTACATGAGTTATATATCATGTATTTTCAATGAATTTTATCAAAAATATTATTTTTTTTATTTTTAATAATGATATATTTAATTTTCTGAAAATATTTCAAGAAACACATCAATGCTGCAGAGGGTAAAAAGTTAAACCTACTTTTTAACTTCAGATACTAATATGGCTCCATTTACATTATCAAATCATGAGACATAACTTTAAGCTTCCTTTGATGAGAGAATTTTGTAATTACATTTTAAACAATTGCATTAAACCTGGTTATTTTTTAACTAAATTGTTAATGGTACCCTTGTAAATTGTGTTAAATAGCTTATTCTAAATTATCCTATTAGAAAAAAATATTTTTCTTATCTTATAGGATTCTTAATTAAGATTTTAAAATAAAATTCAATTGTATTTAATATCATTTGCAAAACTTTTTTTTTTAATTTTTCTACATCACAATTTTATAAATAATGACTGAGAAGGGAAAATACATTCCCTTCCACATAAAAAGAGCAGGGAAGCTATTCAATATATTATCCCATTTTGAAAGTTAACTGTAGCTAAGAGAGTGCAAAAAGCATAATTATAATTGTATTAATATAAAAATATAACATACTTAATAATAAAAATATATATCCTATATATATATATATATATATTTCTTCCCAACATGCCCATTCATTACCAATTACTAAATAATAATTCTAACTTTCCAGGGCTGTGATTCCCATGTTCCCATTTCCCCCAGAAAATAAGTCAATAAATACGTTTGATTTATTAAGAAGTAAGTAAATATGAAAATAAATATATTAAAAAATTCTAGTTGATACAGATTCATTATAATGAAAAATGAAAACCAAATAAATAATTTTGTTAGTATGGTATAAACATTGTATTTAAATAAAAAAGGATTTTGCCAAAATAACATAACCATTTGTTACTTTTTTTTGCACTTAAAAATATAAAGTTTGACTTAGAGGTTAGAGTTTAATTGTTACATATACAAAGACAAGGTAAGGCTTTGGGGTTAGGTTTTATTTTTTACATTTACAAATACTAAAGCTTCAACTTTTCTACTGCAATATTTTCTTACAGTGTACAATCACTATTTTTGGTTTATCCTAGTCACAAAAATTAATTCTAATTTAGGAATCCTCATTATTCTACAATAAATGAATAAATATAAAAAAATAAGCATATAAATGAAATTATTATTTATCATTATTATTATTATTATTATTATTATTATTATTATTATTATTATTATTATTATTAATGATGTTGTACAGAAATAAAGGAAAGATAACAGGCTTTATAGGTCCATGGTGATGTAGATTATAAAAAAAAATCTCGTATTCTCAACAAACATTTGTAGAGGTGATGTGTTTGATCACATTTAATCCCAGGAAAGTTCTGGTCTTCATTCTAAATTATATTAGTCTAAACATAAATTGAATTAAGGAAAATTTCCAACTTTTGGCTGCCCAGGACCCATTTAGCTTGTAGTCCACCTCAATATCCGAGGTATTTGGCTCATATTATCATGGTGAAGGTAAAAATGATCTGAAGGTCCGAGTATAACATTCAGTAATACTGTACATTTCAATTTTGTGGGTTCAAACCTAGCTGAGGTTAGTTTATAAAGTTTAATGCATATGACAATTATTATTCCCTAAACAAACCAGAAATTCTATTGAATTTTCAAAATATTCCCCTAGCAAAACAAACCCCTACAGATCATAATCCAAATATTTTTCTTCTTTTTATTCAGCAAAATACCAATTTGTACAACCGTAAATGGTTCTATGAATCACTTCACAATAATAATGAAGTGGCTAAGCACTAGGCCTACTCTAGAGGAGAGACATCAACATTGATTATTTTACTACTGAAAACATGATTGCAACTGATGGGACTCATGTTTTACATAAGAGTATACTTCCGTTTCTTCATGGTTATTTTACTTAGGGATGGAAGTCTGTACATCAAATTTCTGATGAAGCTCAGAATTACTAATTTTAAATCTTGAAAAAAGGATCATGATCATTAGACTAGAAGAATAGCTTTAATTATTTCAGAATAGTCCAGAATATGGTTGCAGTTAACATTTTTTTTGGAAAACAGTTTCAAAATTGTTTATTATAAAACTGTTAGTGAAAAGACCATTAAGAAGATCTTAGGCAAAGATGTGATTTATCAAAACTTGGAACCAAAGGAAGGTAAAATAAATGAGATAGCAATTGATAATACCATTGAGAATAATATTCAAATAGATATTAGGAAATATAAAGTAAAGCTATGACTGGATTTAGTTTAGTGAGGATAGGGACCATTTGAAAACTTTTTGTGAATGCGATTGTTTCTCTGGGTTTCATGTGTTACTTAAGAATTATGAAATAACAAACATGAAATTATTTGTGGTAATGAAAATCTAATTATATGATATGACAACTGAGGATAATTACAGAAAATCAAGTTGCCTGGCATTGGAATTTTTAGCCAATTTGCTGAATAATATGTGGTTTTGTGAAATTTTATTGTAAGTTCCCATTAAAAGATTTTTCTAGCTACAGCTTTGACTAGAAATGAAAAATCTGGTAAAGTGATTATGAAGAACCAAAACTAAAAAAAATCTAAATACAATAACAAAAAATAAATATTAATTAGAAACTAAAGGAATATATTTTGTAGAGTGGAAATTTTCAGTATACCTGTAACTTATTCTATATTTATATCTTCCATCTACTTAGTCAATTCACTTATAACAATATGAAGGGGATATTACGATAATATAAAGGGAAAACTATGTAAATACTGACACTATACTTTTCATCTAGGATACAGGAGGATAATATGCATTTTAGCAGACTACTTGGCAAATTAAATCTAACATTTTATCAATAATACAGGGCCGTAAAATACTAGGATTACATAGCTAGATTGCATTTCTGATTAGGTTTTTAAACATTTGTTATGGTTAAAAATTTAATATGTTACATATTAATTAGAGAACATTTATTTAATAAACAACAAATAGAAACTAATTTAGAAATGCAGATATTGAACAGCCCCCTCAAGCACCAATAAACAAAATTAATATCAATATCTCCACACTGCAGCACTACAACCACTAGGTAACACAGCAGTCAGCATCCTTCTCAAAACTGCAAGTAAAACAGCTTTTTTCCATAAATGTTGCTTTTAACTATTCAACTAATGTAATCTTTAACAAGAAGAGCATTAAATTTCCCAATAAATACAAATCTACAATAGACTCTTGTGAATCCAGCTTTTAATCAGCTAACAATTAACCCAGCCTTGAAACTATTGGATTAAGGCTCTAGCCAGTGATGCAAATGGACAGGATTACAGTTCTTGTAAAATCACAAGCAACAGTTATTATTATTTTGTGATATTTAAAAAATTTGATTTAGTTTCGTATTGTACTTTAATATATTGGTATTTAGGGTTGCCAGATGTTATATTTTTTCCTATATGCTACTTTATAACACTAATAAATAAAAAAAAACTCCAAGGTCTATCACGCCTAGAAATCTCTTTGATTACTGGTTTGCTGCTTCCTTTGCATCCACATATGTGTCAAGTATGTGAGTTCTCCAGTCATTGTAGCTGGTTTTTGTAGCATGGAGTCTACCCCATTCTTCACAATGCTAGGTGGGCACCAGACCTATATACTTACCAATATTTGAGAGAAAAAATTTCCCCGATGGGGAGGGGGTCAAACTAGCATGTTCTGACTTAGATCACTCAGCCATATTGCAGAGTGAAGGGATAAATATGATTAATAAATTATGATAATAGAGCCAAAAAATATTTTAATATTTCAAGGACTTCTTTCATCTTTAAAAACTTATGATAATCCACTGTCTGTCATAGATTTTCTGCAGCTCCTTAAACTACTAAATTTCAACACAAATGTGAGGTCTTTCTACTCGCTAGATAAAAGTCTTGTTGACATTATCCCCTATTTGGAGAAAGCCCACCTCCATGATTTGGACTCAGGATCAGATTCCAGGATAGTTTAAAAAATAAAATTATTACAAAAAGATCAGAACTAAAAGCAGAATTGTAAAATTAAGATCAATATTATATGGATATTTAAGGTTACTATACCAGGAAAGCTTTAGAAAAAATCATAGGAAAAAGAACATTGGATAGACTGCATACAAGATAAAGCAATCAAGCAAAGAGAGAAGAAGCAGAGATTGGAATGCAATGTTGAAAGAAAAACTGTGATAGAGTTATTGTAACTGGATAATAATAATGAAAAAGGATAATGAACTGTTAAAAAAAATTGATACATGTAATATTCAACTATTTGCTGCATAATAAGTCATTCCTTTTGTTTTTAACTTATTGTGATGTAGGCCTGCCCCAAAAAAATATTTTTTTTATGATTGAAATGATGATTTGCTTCATTCAATGTCCGTACTCATGCCTGTAAATCCTAACTTAAATTTTCTCTTCCTACAATATATATTATTTGTTCTTATAAATATATGAAGAAATATCAATCTTGAATTGTTCTATATTTTTTTATGATATTAAGTGTGTACTTTTTAAATTAAAATAACTAAAGCCTAATTTTTTTTATCACCAGAGTATTTTCACTTTGTTCAAATCTTTGACCAAATGTCAGTTGAACCATCACCTGTTGATAATGATAGTACAAAATTTTACGTATGATGATGGAGAAAGGCAAATGTATCAATTTGAGATAAGGAACCTGGTCATACAGTTGAACAATCTCAGAGACATTTTAATGCTGTCATAGCAATGAGAATTCATACCAGGTGCTCTTCCCAAGTTTCTAAAGGCACACAGAACTTCACATAACTCCACAAAAAAAAATCAGGTGGAGTGAAATCAGATGAAATTTTTAGGCATGGAACAAGATTCCTCATACTATACATTTTTCAGGGAACTTTTGACTAAGATGTTCACAAGCATCATATGAAAAGTGAGCTGAGGCTCCATCATTTTTAAACCATGTAATGTATGTTGACAAACAAATGGAATATGTTCCAATAGAATACAAATTTAAAGAACTGGATTGAATTCATTTCAATAACTCAAGGAGTCTCTGGAACAAAATTTCCACTAGTAGGGTGGAAGAAAATATGAACCTATTACAAAATCAATCACTATAAGATTTAAATTAAAATGTTTTATACCTACCTCATATCCAGTCTTCTAATTATACCAGTTTTGAAGCCTGGGCAGCTTCAACTTCAGTAATTTCTTATCGACTGATGTTATGTCGATCGGGAGAACTACTTTTACATCCCTCTGTTAGGTGGACCGATGAACCTCCAGAAAATCAGAATCCCTGAGAATTTCGAAGTTCATAAGTGTTTATTTTATGAACTTCGAAATTCCTAGGGATTCTGATTTGATCCGGAGATTTACCGGTCCACTAACAAAGGGAGGAAGAAGCAGTTTTCCTGATTGACATAACATCAGTTGACAAGAAATTACTGAAGATGAAGCTGCCCAGGATTTTGGTATAATTAGAAGACTGGATATGAGGTGAGATATGAAGCATTTTAATTTAAATCTTAAAGTAAACCTCATTGTGATTTTTTCCTATTAAAGTTCATTCAATTACTGTGCCTGCCCACATGTTCATTGCATACTGTATTGATGGCTCCTTACCAACTGCAGCACAGGGATTCTCAAGAGCCCAAACAAGATTATCCAACTATTTAGCATTCCATGGCTATGTTCCACCAAACTTTGTTAATGAAGTACATAAGGAAGTGAAGATCAACCATACAGTGCTGCAGTAACCAAAGATTGAAAATTATGTGAGATGCAAAGTTAGCAAGAATCAAAAGCAAGTACTTTCTTTGGGTGATAGGGATGCAGATGTTGTTTCTATAGGGTGTCCCAATAAAGAATGCCAGATTTGAATTGGCAGCCATTTTTTTACTACGAGGTTGGCAGCACTCTACCTACACTTTTTGTTTTCTATATTTGTTGCAATTACTGGATATGGAGTGTTATACTGCTGAACAATAAGTTTTTAATTGTAAAAACTCATTACCAGAATGGTGTGTTATGCTCAAACTGTTCGAAGGCTTCGTGCTCTTAGGCCGGAATCACGCAGAGGTGACCAAAACTGACCACCAAGGTCATGTGACTTCTTTATTTGGGGGTTTATCAAATCACAGGTTTATGAACACAATCCCCGAACCATACAAGACCTGAAGCAGGAAATTCGACGTGTCAGCGCAAGACTGTGCAAAAGTAATCACAAATTTCATAGACAGAGTCACTAGCTGTAGAGCGTCTCGTGATGGACATATGTCAGATGTCATTTTCCATACTTAAATCGGAACATATACCCTTTGTGCTCATGTATAAATATATGTAATTTCTTTCAAATATAGTTTATTTTGTGCATTATTAAATCCGGTGTTCTTATTGGGACACCCATTATATTACTTTCCAAACAGTAATGTGCTCATCACCTATTCAATGTGCAACTGATTGAGTTCTTTCTTATTGAAGACTTCGCAACAATATGAGCAAACACTACCATGTTGTAAATGATACAATTAATTTATCTCTTTGCTCCTGGTATTGTGATTTTGATTGCCCTATCTTTGAGATGTGGTATGGATACCTGACCTGATATATAATTTTTGCTTCCCTACTGTTTCCGTTTGCTTGTCCAAACACGAAGACTAAGTGTGGAAATTCTATAATTGTTTATGTCATTTCATTGAGAGTGATGGAATATACTGTACACTTCCACATGTAAACAAACACAGGCTGTACTTTAATCAAGATTGCAGTTCATTAGGACTGACCACATCAGCTACACGACACGTTACACCATCTTTTTTTTTTGCATTACGGGAGTTTAAAACTCACACCATTTTATTTACATTACATTCATGATATTTTCTTTTACAACCCCTCTTGATGTATGCCTACCCTTATCATTATATTATCACCTGCAACGTATTAAAAATTATTTTGGCTTACAACTGGAATGGAGTTGTTTCCTTATCTCAAATTAATATATTTGACCTTCTCCATCATAGCCTGAAATTTTGTATCATCATTATGGGAAAACTCTGTACACTAAATATATGTCTACATGAAAAAAATATTCACTTTATGTTTTATTTTGACAAAAATACAATTAATAACCATTTCAAGTATGTAAATAATTTTAAGAAAGTTATCGGCCACGGTGGACTAGTGGTTATGCTCCTTGCCTCTAGTCCTAAGGGGCATGGGTTCAAACCCGGCTGGGGTCGATGGATTTTTTAGGATGGAAAAATCCAAGGACCAAGTCCTCCAGGGGGGACTTTAAGCCATGGGTCCTGAGTCTGAAAATTTTCAGGCTCATAAAAGATCCTTAAGCCTGAATAAAAAGGCCTCTAAGCAAATTTTCCTGTTCTAGTACTACCTTGGTTTCCTAGAGGTCAGTATGAGGCAGAACGCTAACCATGGGCCACTCCATTGACATCTATACGAAAACAAGTGTAACTAAATTAGTATGGTTCAAATTCTTCCCTATAGGAAACAAGGGCTTACAAGAAGAAGATAATCTAAAATAAATTTGTTGCATACACAGAGGCAGAAACTAGAAAAAACCCATATTAAGAAATTAATGATTGAGGGCTTAATTTTTATGTTATTCTGATTATAAATTACTTCCATAAATAAAATTACTCCCATAATATTGCAGAAAACTATAAATGTTTTATTTTTGTGAAATTAAAGATTTTTAAATATTGTGATGCATGGTTGGGCTGGCTTTTGAATTTTGTGGGCATTACCTAGAGTTGGTCTCGCCTTGGATGGTATGGGGAGATTCGTGAGCTGATGACTCATGAATTGGTAAGCCCATGGAGAAAAAAAAATTCATATGCATCTGTAGTACCATTCTGCAAAAATTGGTTCTCGGGTCTTCAATCTGAGGAGTGTCTCGACTAGGATTCCAGATTATTCCTACCCTCACATATAAAATAAGATGCGAGGGTCATACCAGCCAGTTGTAGTTGTGTCTAAATAATGGACAAATAAAGTGTGTTCAAGAGCGAAGACAAGATGTTCTAAATGAAACCCTCACTGAGTATGAAGAACAGGATGATCAAATAAATTGTGAAGGAAGAGACTTTATTACCAGCAAATTATCTGCATTATAAAATGAAATAGTGTGAAATAAATAAATTGCATTTGGAAATTTTGTGTAAACATCTGTGAAGTTAATTTCAAGATATGACTGTTTTCCAACAATATAGTCATCAGTAACAATATGTTGTAGATGGAATTTATTGACATTTTTCCCATAGCAAAGAATATTTATACAAAATTACTTTAAGTTTATATTTTTATTTTCATAACAAAAAATAACTTGCATACAGATAGCAAAATAGTTTCCTATAAGTTAACTGAAGTATCGAATGGAAAAATTAATACTGTTTCTTTGTAAAATATTTGTAGGAAACTCCATGAGGATTTTATGCTATAAAATCAAATTTATTTAATAATATGGGGTCCACTCAGTCTTATGACGGGAATTGAACTGCCCAATATAAAAAAAATAGTGAAATCCATTTAAGATATCTGAAAACTAGAGTTGAGGGACTGTGTCACTTTAAAAACATGACTCCCAAAACTGACTTTTGCTATGCCAGTGATAGTAACCACTTCAGTCAGACTTGGGTCCTCACAGCTGTCATACCTCGGACTTATTTTATTTATTAATTTTTAATTACCTTCATTTTTAATAAAAATAATACTGTTAGAAATAAATTAATTTTGTACTATGATCTCTGTAAGCAATATATTGAAACTAAAATTTATAGGGAAGTAGATATTTGATATAGGCTATACAAGTAGAACCAAAATTAATGTTGTACCAAAAAAGGGCATATATTTATATGACTACAGCCCCACTTTCCAGCAATTGGCATAATTCTGCTTATTATATTAACCTTTTTTTTTTTTTAATCTGGCAACCCTACTTATGTGTAAAATATATTTGACTGTTGTAATTTGACAGTACATCTGTAGATATTCATGTGTTCCTTTATCATTAAGGATTATGATAAAATATTTGTTTCCTTACTATGCTTTTAAAAATAGTCACTACTTATAGCAAAGTTTAAAAAAGCAATATCATGAAAATTTAAATAATTAATTGTATGCAATGGGCATTTTATTATAATCTGACATATTCATTCTAGCAAGAATCTAGTGTAAATATATTTAATTTTTTACAATATGCAAAATAAAAACGCAAAACAAAAAATTAATATATTAAATGAATATATCTAACAAAATATGAAAACAACATTTATGGATATAAACTTGTAATAAACATCTATTGGCATAATCTAATTCTAAAGACATATTTAAATACTCCATCTAGCTTTGTGGACTGCACCTAATTTAAGTAAAACACACAAAATGTAAGTAAGAGGGGACATTCCAACCACAACACAATTAACATCGTAACTAGAACTAGAGGGGAAAAGTATCCATGTTATTCTGCTAGACTCCCAACTTACTTGGGATTCTTGAGACCAGTTTCAGCGGTCTCAATACTCGGAAAGATCGAAGCATCCGTAAATCCAAATCCACATTTGACTCGGCGAATAAAGTCATGGACCTAAAAATACCCAGATTTTTGCGACATCTGCTATCCAACAACATGAGCTAGTACACTTTCATTATTTCTAATTAAAATTGTGTAATACAAGATTTAAAAAAAAAATTGTATGATTTCAAAAGATGCATCATTCAATTATTTGAGCAATATAAAATAATAATAAACTATTATAAGTAGCAAAGAAAATTATGAAAGGAAAAAAATTGAAATATGACAATATCACAAATTTTAAGAAATTTGCATAAATTTATTTAGCATATTATAAAATAAATGTAATAAATGCATAGAAGAAAATATATCACTTACCCTGTGACAACTACAACAAAATCCATCATATTCCAAATGTTGCGTAAATATGATCTAGGATGAAGTACAAAACCTAGGGCTAAGATCTTGAGGGACGCTTCTACACAGAAAATACCAAGGAAATAGACCTCCGTTTTTTCCTGAAACATATGAAAATATGGCCTGAAAATGTATTTTTAATATTCAAAGGATAAGGAAAATATAAACTACCAAATACAATATTGAGAGTAACTCCAGAATAATGATATACGACATTTATATATATATATGAATATGAAAGTTTTCTTGGGTTGTCCACGTCTTGGATTCAAGTTCGGCCTCTGGCCACTGATTCCGACATTTCAGCACGATCCCACATGCCATTATCAAGGGATGATAAGTTCGAGTCACAGATTTAGGTCTTATATAATAAAATACATAGAGTTTTCGCTGTGGTCCGTTTCCAAAGATGTACACCCATCCAAGGTTTAATTCTTATGTAGTTAAATACCTTCAGTTTTCAGTGTGGTCCGTTTCCGAAGCTGTACACCCATCCAAGGTTTAGTTCTTATGTAGTTAAACATCTTCAGTTTTCAGTGTGGTCCGTGTCGGAAGCCGTACACACATCCAAGCATTGACCACACTCCATGTTGCCCAACTGTGGTTTTCTTCATATCTTCTTCGCTGTTCTGGGGATGACATGGTGGGCAGCGAGAGCAGTTTTCCACGTAGATGGTAATCTTTGGGCATCATCTTGGGTGTTCATGTAATGTGGCCTTTTCTCAATCTCTATTGCTTCTCTGTAGATTCTTGATTTTTCATGATGTATTTATATATATATTCAGGGTGTAGTAGGACCTCACCGACAAACTAATAGAGATGATAGGCCATGCAAAGAGGATCATTTTTTGTTATGGAACATACAGTCCCAAACACTTTGTTTATAAATTAACCCATTGAAGACACGTTTAAAGCGCCACATAAGTTCACTGGAAACCCATTTAAATCTCCCCAGCGCTACTCCGGCTGCATTGGATTTTAAATCTGAATACCCAGACCATGCATACTGCGTTCTATCACAAATGGATTTCAGATAGTTTGTTTACCCCTGTTTTTTCTTTTAGTATTTTGTACTTTTATAAACAGGAAAGGAATGTGGCCTGCGTACAACCCTCATTCTTGCAATTTAACTGTTATCTATTGTTAGTTTGAAGGCTGTGAAAGTTGACTAACATTTCAAAAACCATCTTTTACTAACATTTCTCGGTCATTATATTTAAAGTAAACACGAATCACATGTTCTAACAGGAACGGTAAAAAATAACAAAAATATATAATACTGCATATTATAAAAATAAATTAAACTAAACATATAAAAGCATAGGCCTATACATTATCAGATCATAGAAAGTTCTTGCTATATATCTTCTCAAATTATTGATAATGTAAAAAGCAATTTTTCTATAGCAATTTACAAATCTCATCATTACTGGAAAACAAAGCCACAACCTTGTCATGTCGATCTTCTCCTCCTATACCTTTATTGTATTCTAGAATACATTTAGCCTTTATGATTTTTTCTTCTTGTTCTCCGTCTTTATTCTTTCATAGCTTCTTACTGGTGTCAGTCATGTCGGAATTTTCGTGTTTGGATGATAATAAATAAATGTCTTTCCTACCTTTCCAATTCTATGCTAGAAGTCTCCAACTAGATGATGATGTTAGTTTTCCTCTTTTTTTTTTTTCCAATTTGATGTTCACTAAATCCATAGGCATATTTCTTCTGTTAGATTTTACTGTCCCTAATATATCTCTCGTCTACTCAGCTCTAAAAATAAATTAGGAGAATACAATTATAATGTGTAACCTTTCTCTACGAATGGGTTTGCTAATTCTAGGACTGCACTCCCATTTGCTGTAAAATCTGCATTTTCATGTGCATCTTGTCCAGTGTTTATTTGAATCATATCCTGAAGAGTACAATTTCTAATATGTTATTCCAAATCGTGCCGTTTTATTCCATTTAGAGAGTTTGAACTGAACGTGTTTCTAAAAAAGTTAAATTTACAACCATGATATTCGAAAAAAAAAAACATTGAAACTACATATATATTTTACCGTAATAAATACCTAAAATATATTATTCTATAAATTATATCCATAATAAACTATACAATATACTAGGACTATATATACGCTTTATATAAACCAGCAACAAATTTTACAGATGGCAAACATAAATTTATAATCTGTAAAGATAGAGCCAACTTCTTATAGCGTCGGGTTTTAACACAATAACGGGTGTAGGTCGTACTTGAGCTGTTTGGACTTTCTACCTGCTCACAAGGGAGACTCATTAAAAGTCTCCAATGGGTTAAGCACAGGTGAAAGTGTTCACTCATAAGGTTTGGAATCGAATACAAGTAATTGTATGTAAATAACATTTTATCGATAGGCCTGTTTTCATAATAGGTATTCAGTGAGCCCTGTGCCTGCTGCAGCAATGAAGCATTATGAAGAATGTAATGAAGCACAGGGTCAACTCTGTCAAGCTTGGCAGGATTCTGTTTTACATGATGAAACACATTTATTCAGTCAGTCAGTTGAGCTTTTGTGGCAACTGGAGTTAGATCAGGTTGACATGCCCCTAAAGAAAAAATCAAGGGGCATTAAATGAGGCAAATGTGCTGGTCACGCAACACCTCCTGCTTGTTCAATCCAATGTTCCCCATAGTCAAGGGTTAGTAATGCTTTGCATCGACACTAATAATAGAACTCCATAATGATGGAACAAAAGATTGTGGCACACAATAAGTGATACATTATCCAGCAGGTCTGGAAGTGTGGTTTACAGGAACTATAGATAAGCTGTCCCAGATAACCTTGCTGGTGTAATTACAGGTCTCAGCAGATAAGTACCAACAATTCCAGCCAGATTTTGAAGAAAAACCTGTGCTGATGATTGCAAACAAATTCATATGGGTTATCATAATCCTGCATGTGACTATTCCTATTGTTGAAGTATCTGTCACACATAAAATAGGTCTAATCTGATAATAATACTTGTGTGGGATAGGCAGCATCATTAACACTCTAATGCAGAAATCACTGTACATATTGCATACAACGTACAAAATCTTGTGATCCTATTGCCTGCACCTTCTGAAAGTGGTAGATGTTTTTGTTGTACTCCCTCAGTACTCTCCAAATGGATTGGTGATTCAACTCTTGTTTTATCCAATAATCTGTAGCCTGCTACCTGTCTATAAGAATTTCAGAAGACTGTTTTTTGCATGTAAGGTTTTCTTCATTGTCCAAGCCTCTGATCCATATAAAAAATTGGACTGCTATAATTTCACATAATTTAATTTGATTATCTGTTTTTGTTTTATTACAAAACAATAAGAAATATAATTTGACGTTAGAGGAAAATGTTATTCCTTTCTAAATAATATAAATATACCAATATTATTTATTATAAAATTTATAATCCATGGACTTAATAACTATTCACGTTCTTCTTATATTTCTATAGATATGTTGAAGTGTAGCTATTTTGTCCTGAATATTTTGATCTAACACGTAGCTTAAGGTATATCCCAAGTATTTAAACTTTGATATTTGTTCAATGTGTTTATTAACAATGACAATGTTTGTTGTAATGTGATGAAATTCAGTTAAGAAAATTAAAACTAAGATTAAGAGATTGCATTATACTAACATGTGATTATCTATACTGTTATTTTATGTCTAGTGATAGGAACCATTAAGTTGGCCTTGATTCTTCGGAGCTGTCATGTCAGAATTTAAATTAACTATCTATCAAAAGTTGAGATGGTGCTCATGTATATTGTTTTAATTATTTCAGAATATATCCTCCTTCTTTGAGAATGATATAAGAAATCTATAATAGAAATTCATTGTAATGAACAAAGTCAGTGCACTGAAGTAATAATGACCATTCTGTTCTATATTGTCTGATGCTCTGTTACTACTACTGTCTGGTGTCCTGAATGGCTAAAATATTTTCCATTTGGTTTATTCCATCACTCATAACTGTCATTCAGTGACAATTTTGACTCAGTGAAAAGTGATGGAATTTGAACAAAATCCATATTTTTTGTCACAGATACCGTACTAAATTTAATAATCTCTTATCTGCATGGCTCCATTTAAAAATAGATATCTCACGTTTAATGACAATTCAGTAGTAGCAACTGAGAGACAAAAATTAATCATCTGTATGATCCAGTATTAGAATCCAATAAAAGTAATTTTAGGTTTTAAAATAATATAATAACTTCTCAAACTCAATCACTCTGACGTATACAGAACACTAAAGAAAATTTACATTAGGGATAAAAACCGTTAAGTTCATTTTTACAAGTTCATTCAATTTGTAGCATGAAAATGCTAAATACGGTACCTATATTAAAAAATGCAGGCTAGTGTTTCTTAAATTGGAATTTGTATTGTCCAAAGGAGTCTTTGCATCATAAAATGCAATTGTGAATTTTAATATAGAAAATTAATAATAACAATAATACAGTACAGCGCTGATTCTGTCAACAATTCTTGAAAGCCAGTGCTCCGTGTCAATATGCAATCTGGAAAGGAAGGCTACTATTATAATTTACTATCAATGTGTAGATGAAGTACATTTTTAAGGAAGAGGAATACAAATTAACAGACTGCATGAATAATACTAGCTGTATATGGAATACAACTAATATATTTTTTTTTAATCAATGCCACCAAGTTTTCATTACAACATTTCTGACATTCTCTTGTGGTATGGCATACTTGTAATCCACTTCTTAGATTGGGGCGCCTGGAAGAAGGGGTTATGGCTGCCCTGATGATATGAAAGGTGATGATGGTGGTAATGATGCACTAGGAGAGGCCTTAATTAAAACTTAATTTGATGAGGCGAACATGATATTGATGATAATGATGGTGTTTAGGGGACAGTTTGGGTCTTAAAGTTTCCTGACATTTGTCTTATAGTTGAGGAAAAACCCGAAAAAACCTCACCCAGGAAACTTGTCCCAACTGAGGATCAAACTTGGGCCTGCTGCATGACAAGGCAGCATGCTACCTCGAGACTACAGCGGTGGATATGCAATTAATATCATAGCACAGATTGGATGTTGAAGAATATACCATATTATGAATACATTAGCATGTCTACAGTCTGATATAAAAATAAATCAAGAAAACAAAACAGATTGCATAACACTTTATATTCTTGCTAAGTGACTAGACCAACATAATTACATAATACAGTATGAATACAGCATCTTTAAACCTGTTATACAAACTGCATATATACAAACTTATGTGAAATATTTCATAATGTAACTAAATGAATATAAAAATAAATTAATGTGCACCTGCTCTGAAAATAAAAGGAATTGAAACATGTCTCCTTCACTATGTATAGAATATGTGCATCAGTCGCCACTCAATGTAAACTTATTATTCTCTCGAGATTTAAGATAGAAGTAGTTTTATTCTAGTTTCTTGAAGAATATCTTAATGTCATATCATTCCAACTACTAGAAATATTAAGAAGTGCATCCTTTATTGTACCTTTTTTAAACAGTCTTTTTTATACCCACTGAAGTCTTTCAATAATTTCTTACGAGTAATAACTACCATCCTGTACCTATGTTTTAAGTTCTGAATCACACCTTGGTCCACTGGTTGAATTAATGAGGTCATTTTAGCTGGCAAGGCAGAATGTATTATTTTCCCATTAGCACTTATTATGTAGGCATCGTCCACCGCTGTGGTCTCGAGGTAGCATGCTGCCTTGTCACGCAGCAGGCCCGGGTTCGATCCCTGGTTGGGACAGTTTTTCTGGGTGAGGTTTTTATCGGGATTTTTCCTCACCTGTAAGACAAATGTCAGGAAAACTTTAAGGCCCAAACGGTCCCTGAAATCATATGGCCATCGCAATCATCATCATTCATATTCATCTTAGATTAAGCTTAGGATTAGGGACTCTCCTGGTGCACTACTATCATCATAATCATCACTCATATCATCAGGGGAACGTAACACCGCATTCCAGGCGCCCCAACCTCAGAAGTGGATTACAAGTACGCCATGCCAGGAGAGAACACCAGGAATGTCGAAGGACAACCTGGGGCATTTGCAAAAAAAAAATTCAATTTTACTGATTTGCTATTCCCTGTATCTCTTAAATTGTACATTTAAATCTCACTATTTTGAATTTACTACACAATAAATTACTCACCAGTTTCTGAGCCAAAATGGTCTTGTCTTTGCATGGCAGATGCTCTTCCAAGGCCAACACCACGCAGTTGGCAATGATGGTGAGCAGCACTGCATATTCAAACGGAGTAAAGTCAAGTTAAGGAAAAATATATAAATGTGTATTTAAAGGCAATCCTTCACATTATATATATGGATGGGTCATAAGAATTCATTCATAGTCTTATGAGATTAAGTATGAGCCATAAGTAACTTTTTTGTAAGCCACATAAAAGAGCACGGTAAAAATTGAGAAAAATAGAGAAAGAAGAGTGAAGAAAGAAAAAAAAAACAGAATTTTTCCTACTAGCAATGATGATCTTGTGATACCGTTATCTGCCTCTGGATCGGAGCTTTATTGGTTTGATCTGGTCAACAAAAATGGAAAATTTTCAGTGAGGAAAATTCTATGACATATGTTTCCTTTGGAGAGTAAGCTAAAAACCATCGTGTCCCATGATAAATGTATGTAAGCATATTAAAAAAAAATTAATATACAAAGTTTGTCTTAATGACAACATAAACACACTACATGTGTAATATAGTTTAAATTAATATTCTGCATTTGCCTCATCAATTACACTTGCTCAAGATCAATATATTTTCTACACCAAGATGTATTCTATGCAATCACCCAGAGGAAGAAATGGATGAAAAACACCTCAACAACTGTACAGCTGTCGAACAGGAAACTTCAAAGTATTGGAGAGCAAGACTTCTAATGATTTCAATGTTAGATGCAGTACATTAGACAGCAACCAAACAACCAACCTTATCGACTACATAAAATCTGAAAGAGATTGAACCATGAATCTTCTGGACAAGAATCTCATACCACAGATCTATTTCACCCAATGGACACAATAATATGAAACAGAAAAAGTAAATAATGAATAAATTCTATAGTACATGGTATATTGGGCTTAAGTAAAAAAAAAAGTTTTCAGGACAAGCAAAATAAACTTCATGGTGATCTCTAAAAAAAGGTATGTTTGTCTAGATATTCTGTATTTTGGAATATAAAACAACATATATTCTAAAACACAGAATATATAGTCGAACATAATTTTTTTAGAGATCACCTTGAAGTTTATTTTGCTTGTCCTGTAAAGTTTGGTTTTTTGACTTAAGTGCATTAATTCACACACTATAGAATTAGATACTTTTTTGCAATAATATAAAAAAAGAAAAAAAGGAGAGTTTGTAAATATGTGGATCACTCTAGGATGAGAAGGAGACATTCTCTCTGAGCTGGAACAGGCCTTAAGGCTTATCATATAGAAGACTAAGAAGAAAAAAAATGACTAGTACATTTAGTAAATGAGCCCCAGATTCAATTGTACCAACTGATGATGGAGCAGAGATGCTTCAAAACATGTCTTGCAAGAAACAATGAAAAATGAGATAAGATGACAGCAGACTCAATGTATTTATTTACCTGTACTCATAAGTGTAATACCAGGTTGAGGGATGAGATAGATGAGACGAGGCCCTATTATTGAAAGTCTGTGATTTAAGATGATGCTGGCTGATCAAGCCTGTCACGCCATCAAAGGGCAGTTGAAATTAAATTAAAAGAAATGGATGACAACAATATGGATAAGTGGTTGAACAAGTTTCTGGCTGGGAAAAACAAGATAATCCCTGAAAAAACCTGTCCTGTTTCTAATTCATTCACCATGAACACCACAGGGAGTGACTGAGACATGAAATCAGGACCCAGAGTTGGAGTGCAACTGTTAACCATTTCTACAACAGAAATACCTGTATGCTAAAATAATAAAGCAAAAAAAAAAATATGATGATAATGTAATTTTTAATTTATGTTTAGTTGTTTTTGACTCACCTCATACTTCTTAACTCCCTCGCAGACTCGAGTTTCTTCACTGCATTTGTGACATTCTCAATGCTGTATCACATTCACAACTCGAGTCTGCGAGGGAGTTAAGAAGTATGAGGTGAATCAAAAACAACTAAACATAAATTAAAATAAACCTCATAGTGTTATTTCCTACCTACATAACTTAATAAGATAATATCATTCCTATTACACTGGATGATCGTTCAAATAGGGTTTGAGAATTTTTACGGAGGGGACACTTTGTGATTAACACATGATGTTTTCTATTATTACATCAAGAGGATAATGATGAGTTTGTAGTAGAGACCTAGTTTAGGCTTAAAACTATGAATTAATTAAAAACAAACAACTTATTTTTTCTTTTCAATAGTTAATATTAGCATTTAATTGTGTAATTCAAATAATAATCTAAAAATATGTTTTAAATCAAAGAATATTTTTGTCAAATTTTGAAATGCATCCCATCCACTTTCTTTATTATTAATGCTAATATTGAATCATTTAACATATTTCTATATTTGCTTCTAATTTATTTTTTCACTACTTTTCTTACTTTCTTTAACCTGTCCATCTTTTATATTTGTTTTACAAGTACCATGTATATTATTTTAAAGTGGAAAAGTTATTCACTGCAGTATGAGCAAGTAATAATTAAACCCAAATTTTTAGATTTGAACCTATTTCTGTTCATTGTCATAGATATAAAAATGTTAATTTTGTTTTACATACCAATAACTTTTATTACATAAAATATGAAAATACCAATTTGCATGTTAGCACCTGAAGAAACTAAATAAGTTCTAATTTTAAATCTCTCCATTTGTTATTCATAATTTTAAGTGTATATATATATATATATATATATATATAGTCCGTCCGAGATGTTACAATTGGCTGCTTACAAACTAAATGCAATATGGAAGTAAAGTGATCCCACAACAGGCCCGGAGGCCCTTGGGGTAGTAGGAGGTTAAGGCTCCCACTTTTTCTAAACAATCGGCACTTTATGTCAGCCCTGCGTGACGGCCGTCTTTACCCCCAGAACAAGCGTCCGGTACTTATTTCCGTTAGAGGCTGAGTCGACCCCAGGGCCATAGTGCCGCCAGAGGGTTTGGGTCAGTTTAAAAATCCTGACCCAACGGGACTTGAACCCTCGACCCTCCGGCTTGTAGCTCAGTGCCTTAACCACTACGCTACGTAGCGATTATAATTTTAAAATTTCAATAAGTAAAACAAAAGTAATGGCATTTTGTGGAAGAAATACTCTGTGTGCAAAAATAGTAATTAGAGACGAAATTATTGAACAAGTATCCCACTTTAAGTATTTAGGATGTGACATCAGCTATGGGTATGATAAAGATATTGAACACAAAACACATCAGTTTCAAGCTATTTGTGGTACAATAAATAGAACATTGAATAATAAAGCCCATAAACAAAAAAAAAAATAAAATTTTATAAAACAATGGCTGTCCCAGTCCTTTTGTATGGGAGTGAATCTTGGATTACCACTACCAAACAAGAAAGTAAAATCCAAGCAGCCGAGATGAAATTTTTAAGAAGAGTAAAAGGCTGCACTAGAGTGGACCAGATAAGAAACGAGGATATCCATGAAGAACTGCAGATCTATTCCATGAAATAAAATATATTTAACAACAAGATACAGTGGAAAGAACATGTAGAAGAATGGAAGAAAGTAGATTACCAAATAAAATCTTCCATTATTTTCCAAGAGGAAGAAGAGATGTTGGACGTCCTCGGAAGAGATGGTCTTAGATCTATTAGTGAAGACGGAACAGGCAACTCTTGCCTAAACCAGGAAGTGAAGAAGAAGAAGATATATATATACATACATACATACTGTTACTTATTTAACTTAATAATAAGCTTATACAGTATATATATATATATATATATATATATAAATAAACTTTCATGGGTATGGTTAGGATAGACAACACAAGAATGCCAAAGATCTTTGATTATATATCACCTGGGATAAAGAGATTGGGACAACTTAAACACAGTTTTGGAAGAATGATATCCAGGAAGCCATGAAATGAGGGGATTGAAAGAAAAGGATTACTTATACAGAAGGAAATAGAAATTGGGATCAGAGAAAAAACGGGAGTTGTAACAGTCACTTTTACAACTTGAAAATCATTTATTGTAACATATTTTCCTTTGGCAACGAGTGCAGTTTTTTTGTCTTTAAGAGAATATTAATAGAAGAGAGATGAGAGTTTACTTCTGGTAATCTGTAATAGACTATTCCATACTAGGTGTTTCATATGAGTGATTTACATTTTATGATCAGGAGGAATATATAGGCCTATTAAGCATACAAATATTTTAATATGATCATTGTCATATTGTAAATATTAAAGTACATACATGACAAAAATATAAGTAATAAAAATAAAATGAATATATATCATACAATTGTTAAAAGCATCATTACTTATAGAGCAGAACTTTGGCCATTAAACAAAAACAAATAAGTAGGCCTACCTTTTGGTAACGGAAATGCATTTTATACGAAGGGTCGCAAGAATTTCAAGAAGAGAAAAAAATTAGGAGCTCAGTTATAAGGGAGAAAATGAAGATTGAAGACACTATTTTAGATTATATTAAAACTCAGAAATTAAGATGGTACGGACATGTCCAGCGAATGGAAGAGGATCGACTACAAAATCTGTTTTGGAATGGAAACCTGAGGGAAGACGAAGCAGAGGAAGACCTAAAACCTCCTGGAGTCAGGGAATATGTTTATATATGAAGGAGAAACATCTACGACCAGGAGATTGGATGGACTGACAAAATTGGCTATTAGGAATCGGACGATGTCAAAGACATTAATCAACCGATGATCTATCTATCTACATGACATATCACTAATGTTGCATGTTTTAAACATTTTTTTTTTCCAAAATCTCTAAATTCTCAAATAGTTCCAAAATTTATAAATTTCCAAATAGAAGTTTTAGAAAACTACAAAAGCCTAAAAAATAGATTGATGGTACTTAATTTTATCTTTTCTAGAATTAAAGAAACTGGGGATTGATAAAATAAACTTATATCTAAAAACATATTTACACATGAAAAAAAAACTAATTACCTGTGAGCAACATATAAGGAATGCTATGTATAAACAATGAATGAATATTGAATATGAGATGGATGTTTGAAAATTGATATTAAAATTAAGAAGACGCCTATGACTGTAGAGTTCCCAAGAAAATAATTCAATATTGCTACTGTAAGGGGATTTAAAATGATGCTAAAGGAAACTTTTGGAAGGTATGCAGCCAGTATTACGCTGTTTTGTAACTGTTTCTATATTTGTTTCAAAAACTTCTGTCCCGAGCCGTAGCTGAGTGAGTAAGGCAAGATGCCTTGGCTCAGAGCTACAGAACTTGTGCTGGTTTGGGTCTCCATGGGAGAAGAAATTTTCTCATGAAATTTCGGTCAGTATGGGACTTGCTCACCGAGCATTGTGGGGCATTTGGATAGCTACAATAAGTAGCGGCTCCAGCTATAACAGCTGGGGGGCTCAATATGCTGACCACACATCACCCCTGCATTAGCTAGATGATTGTCTACCTCTGTGATTAACACGTGTGGATGTGAGGCCAGCAGCCAACTCTTAGGTCAAGTGCCTTCTAGGCCTGTTACGCCATGTATTTTTTAAAAATAATTTCTATAAAGGGGGAATAGGCGAGTAAGTTTAAAAAATTCGATTCTTGTTTCCTGTACTTATCGGGGATCCAACCCTGAAATTTTTCGTCTATTTTGAAACAATCTATAGGCTTATCTGTCTTTTCAGCGATAACGAATGCCACTTGCATACATTTATTTTATGGAACAAGATTAACTAATAAGAAAGGACATCAGGGGTACTGCAACAATTTTGAAATTATTGGCGTGTGCGTAGATCGACAATTTACTACTGATACTCCACCCATATAATCTTAGCATTATAGGCTAATATGCAATAAAGGATATGGCCACTCTATGATAAAGCGCGTGTACCGCCGGATGGGGTTATCCTCACTGAGGAAGAACAGTGAGGTGGGCCCCTTGGCGCCGGCGGGGGGCTGTTGGGGGTGCGGGGCCATGCTGTGGCCGGGGGCGGGCGAGCAGTCACGACCAGACCGCTGCTGTGCTGCCGCCTCCTGCGCTGCTGCCAACCTGAAAATAACAAAAGAACACAAATAAGATGTTTCATCCATTAAACTTACAGACGCAGTATACTTGCTATTAATGCCAATGTAGGAAATATTGATTATACTGTATCTACGTTAGTAATAATTATTATGCAGAGACCTGAATCATTTCTCTTTTTTTTCTAAAACAAGAGTGCTAGAAATATAGTTTTTATTAAAAATATTTCAACTATAATAAACTATAACAGGAAGGAATATCCTATCAGCTGATGAATTCTGTAGTCTATCAAGTAACATGGATGATAAAGACTTATGGCCAGTTTAAATAAAGCTATTATCATTACTGGCGTCTCCTTGGTGCAAGTGCACTCGCACTCTACCTTTGGGTTCCAAGTTTGCGTCTCGGTCACTCTATGTGGACAAATCGAATCCAGAACATGTTCCGGTTATTCTCGAGGTTTTTCCAGGTTTCCTGTGCCAAAATTTCATTCCACCACTTGTCCATACTCATGTCATCCAATTCGTTTCATTTGATTTCTTCTGTCTGTCCCTGTGATGGTCTACAGGTCTGGTCAAACGACATTCTAATATCATAAACTTCAATAATAGGAGCTTCTATTTCATTCCTCGATCTAGGATTACGCAGGACAAAAGCAGAGGGTTTATTATTATTATTTTATTATATTTTAATTTTATTATTATTATTTATCTACATTTAATAGCAAGATAATCTTCTTCAGTTGTATACTTTTATAAACTGCTTTTTTGATCACCATAATCATTATGAATTGTTATAACTTAGAAGTTATCAGACACAAGAAGTTTACACTTTGCGTAGATCTTTAATTGATCTATGAAGGTATTGTAATGTCAGAAATTTGGTATTTTAATAAAAAGTGGAAATTACGCACAAAAATAAACTCGAAATTTAAAATTCGTGGTGTTTCAAAATTGTTCTGTAATGTTCGTATAAAGCTTGTTAAATTGAGCAAATTTCTTCTAAATCTGGCAAAATGAGAAATATAATAAAATGAGTTTTATAAACAATTACCAAACAGGGGTCCCGCGCCGTAGCCGAGCGGTTAAGGTAGGAAGCCTTGGCGCAGAGCTACGGGACTTGCGCTGGTTCGAGTCTTCATGGGGGAAGAAATTTTCTCATGGTATTTCGGCCAGTATGGGACCGGTGCCCACCCAGCATCGTGAGGGAATTGGGTAGCTACAATAAGTAGCGGCTCCAGGTTGAGGAACCAGCTATAACGGCTGGGGGACTCGACATGCTAACCACATGTCACCCCTACACTGGCTGTTGATCATCCACCTCTGTGGATGTGAAGGGCCAGCAGCCGGCTGGTAAAAGGGCAACCGCTGAAAAGTGGAAAGACCCTCAATCGGACCAAACAGGGACAACTCTAAAAATTGGATCCTCATTTGTTTTTATTTTCAAATTAGATTAATTTATTTTTAAATTTTGAAAATAAAAACAAATTGTTACTTTTCACACTAATCAAAAATATATTTCAGTGAAGAAACATGGACATCCAAATTTCAGTACTGGTATACTCTTAAATGAAACAGAAAATAATAAAAATGAAATCTAGAAATCAAATAGAGGTATAATATAACTTAACTTTTACAATTAGTCAGAGAAGGGATTAAAATAACTAATTTCTTTACTATAATCTACATATCTGTTAAAAATAAACTTTTGAGAGCTTGCATCAAAGCTAGAAAAAAAATAGTGAAAATATTTTGATGTTATGTAGAATTTGCTTATAGGAAATACATGTTAGGGCCTATGTTATTTATTTGTAAAATCCCATATTCACAACTTTCAAATTCCAAATAACTATACCTTTAGATCTTTTCAGCCAATACAGTCATTCCTTAAAATTCCAGGTAAACTTAAAGCACCTTATTCTTCAAGATAAGACATTTACATTTGATACAATTACAAATGTGGTTTAAAGTGGAAAAAAGTACTTATTTTAATTTAATAAACATAATTGGCTTCAATAATTCGATATTCGGACACCATATGTTCGCGTGTTTCGAAATCATTTGCTGGTTATGAAAAAAAAATAGTTATGAGTTGATTCAGTCGGTAGTATTTGAAATTGATATTCGGGAGGACCCGAATTCAAATCCTAGGACAACGAAAACCTGTTTGCTAGTTTTCGTAGTTTTCCTCAATATCTAGTGAAAATTAATAGGTTGGAATTTTAACCCTTTAATTGGCAATGCATCTTATAGGATACATAAATTGGTGCCATCTCCACCAACAAATATATTACAATCAGTCAACACACAAAAATCAACCAATTCGAAATTACTACCATTCAAAATTTAACATAGTCGAAATTTACAAAATCAAAACCTTTCGAAATAAACAAATTTTGGCAATCACAAATAAAACCACTCAAAGAAACCCACAGGGACAATCAACCCTCAAAATTACCGGGACAAATGGACATTGTCTTGGTACCCGGGGTCCACTTGTATAAATGGGCCGAAGAACTGTCCACCACCTGCACGCGCAGGTCGCAGGGCAATTCGCTCTCTCTCTCTCTCTCTCTCTCTCTCTCTCTCTCTCTCTCTCTCTCTCTCTCTTTCTCTAATGTGGTAGGAAGATCAAGAAAACGCCGGGCTCAACAAATATGAGATCGGAACAGGCAGAGACCTAATCCTTGAAAGAAGAAGAAGATGATGATGATGAGAAATTAATGTTTTGCCAATTAAAGGGCTAATACAATTTGCTTCATTATTAATCATAATTTTACAATTCATTCAAAATTTAATTCTGTGAACGCCTAGTTATGGTATAAACAACGTATGAATACGCCCAAAAATAAACACAGCCTATTCACGGTCTATTGGTATGCACCATAGATACTAGATGTGATGTAGTATAGAAATGTTAAGTTAAAATGTATCCTTGGCACAACAAGCCTAGAAAGTGTTTAGATTACCACCCGGTTGTTGGTCTTACATCCACATGTGTGAATTAAAAAGGTTCATCCAGTATAAGGGTGAAACGAGATCAGCATGTAGAGTCCCCCTGCCGTTTAAACTGTTTCTTTTTTTTTTAATCTGCAGTTACTATTTATCGTAACTGTTTAAATTCAACAGGTTGCGAATTGGATATCGGTCACAAATATTGGCCGAAATTCAATGAGAAATTAATTTCCCTGTGGGAATTCGGAACGTCCTGTAACTCTACGCTAAGGCAAAATCCCTTAGATCGCTCAGCCTTCGAGCGGGAGATTACCTTAAATTTAATTTCGTTAATTCCTCGTAAATGTATAGTATATTAAATAATTTCCTGTTAAAGTGAGAAAAAAACGCTAGATTGACATAAGGAAACAAAGATTTTATGCGGATTTAAAAAATAGAATACATACGATTTGTATAACAATATACCATATACTCCATGGCGCGACAGGCGTAGAAGGGCCTTGGCCTACCATCCGGCTGCTGGCCTCACACTTGTCCAAATTTTAAGACGATTATAATCCTTTTTCGAAAAAAATAATTAATCAAAATCAGGATCTTCCTAATAAACGTAAGATCATGGGCTATATCGTAGCATATATATAATACGTAATTAGCCATAGTTAGGCTATATAAAAAATAAAATAATCCAAATATTTTTATTCGAGTTAAAAATGTTTTAGGTTGCAGAGAATCGGTTTAACTATTGAAAATAGTTCTAGATCAAACGATCAACTTAATCCTCCATGTGAAGTATTCAATCACTGAGTTAATTTTTAACCATCGATATGTGTAAACTAATTTTGACGGTTTTCCCCAATTACATTTAGTAAATTCACACACAATGTCATTCAGATACAAACTTCTATCATACTATTGTTTTGTGTTTTGATGCATATCATGTCCTGTCAAAATATCAACATTTTAAAAATAATGTTCATTAAAACTGGACACCGTGTTAATAAAAATGGTGATGAAAACGTGATCGCATTATTTTAGAATTAATGTATCATATCCTCTTACATTACTTTATTTTATCCTTTCTAAGTTCTTGTAAGTTTCCTCTTATCCTTTTCAAATGTATGGTAAATTTTTCTTTTTCTTTAAAATAACATTTTATGTAAAATTCATCTTCGAACAGATGCTTTTTATGATTTTACAATTTCCAATTTTTTTAGATTTTTGGGTTCCTGAGGGTATCGACACATTAATGGAATTCAATTACTGTACAGAAATCATGCAGAAAATAAATGTGTTTTTTATAATCGAAAGAATAAACTAATACATAATAAGTTAGTTATGAATAAACAGCGAATTTGAAATCAAGTAGGCCTATAGGCCTATTGTAAATATTTCAAATGATTCGTTAAAAATATGTGAATATCGCATAGGTTAACATTATTAACGCATTTGAAAACTATGATTTAAAAGAAATCGATATCTCTATACAAAATAAAATAATAAAACAGCTAATATACACGATATTTCAAGCTTTAATATCTAGGAGATTTTAGTCGAAGTATTGTTAAGCTATAGTCTCGTCTTTATACAAGGTGTCCACAAAGTCATGCTACCAAAACAATGTAGTTAGCTAGTAAACTATTTGAGATAGACATTTTTTTTTTTGCTACGTATTCTACATCTCTCAAATGTTTGTTTACATTTATTGCAGATTATAATTTAAACGACAATGACGACACCACAGGAATATACCCAATGTGTATGGTGGTACGCTGAGTCTGGTAAATCACCAGTACCCACATATCCAAATGTTATGGCGGTTAACATGTATGGACACAAAAAAATTCGCTTCGTCAGAGAACATCACCCTCTGCAGATACTCATTGTCTTCGTCGGTTGCGTTCAGCATGGAATCAGCAAATTCCGCACGCCGAGGGAAGTCAGTTGGCAGCGACGATTGCGTAATTTGCAACCGCTTATGGAGGACTTTATGAATTGTTTATTTTGGTAAATGCAGTTCCCGTGAAGCATGACGAACCGATTTTTGAGGTCTGAGTTGAAATGCAAGTTGCCCATCGTCGATAGTTTCTTGGCTCGCACCTGGTCATCCACTCCGTGGCAAGTCAATATATAGCCAGTCGCTAGAAATTTCTCGGCCCATCTAATTATGGATGATTTGGATGGAGGAACTCTTCCATATTGCCGGCGAAAATTTCGCTGAACAGTTACTGGTGATTTACCAGACTCAGCATACGACCATAAACATTGGACCTTTTCCTATGGTGTCGTCATTGTCGTTTAAATCACAATTTGCAACAAATGTAGATAAAACTTTGGGAGATGTAGAATACGTTGCACAAAACCGCATGTCTCTATATCAAATAGTTTACGAGCTAAGTTACTTTGTTTTGGTAGCAGGACTTTGTGGACATCCTGTATATTTGTTTGCTATACGGTATTCTAAAAATGCCAACTTTCTAATTACCAATTTACTTCGCTTTGGTAGCAATATTTTATTTAATGACTCTCTTTAACAATTCAGGTAATTATTACAACGGGGTTGGAAGAATCAGTTTTGACAAATTTTGATAAAAGGTATCATATACCAGGTTTAAAGTTCTTTCACGTGCAATAAACCTACAACATGGGATTCATTACTTTAGTTCCCTTCACGAGTAAGCCATACTCAGGATTTATAAATTCTGAAAAAAAAAAAAAAATCGACTCCGGCCGTGTTTAAATCCGCGAACCTCGAACTAAGAGACGAGCATGATAACCACTGAACCACTGATATAAACTAAAACCTTATAATTAAGTTATTTGACATAACCACATCAGTAATATAGATAAAATAACACATAAATTAAACATAGTATAATTCTATTGTTCACAAGAAAAATAATTTACATTATAACAATCACAAATATATCTATAATAATAATTTTATTTATTTTCCTTAGTTTAACTTTTTCTGTTTTATATACTTTTACGAACTTCACACCTCCTGAGCTTTACAAGGACACGTACGATCAGTCGGGACAGAATTTTTAATTCTGGATGACATACTTAATGTGCTTTCAGTGAATTAAAATGCCCGCGCGGGGATGACCGTGCTGAGTTTACATGCAGGCGGATTCCTCAATACCATTGGCTAGTGATGACGTGGGGATTGTTATACCGTTGTACTACGCATAACAGTTATATTAGTTGGTACATATTCCTTCTATCGAGCAAAGTTTATTGTGTTGAGTTGACTATTATACCCATATGACGTCACATAGTTTTAAATGTTATATTAGTTTTATATGTTAACTTATATTAATGTTTTAATTGTGGTTACAGCGTATTGCCAAACTATGTTTTCAAAGTGTACAGTACAACCTAGACTCGCATGGTGTTCGGCTCAGCCGCATTCCTTCATGGGACTTTCTGTCTCTGGGAATAGAGTACTTTTTTTTTACCATTCAAGAACATGGATGTCTCTCTAAATGAGCGATCAGCTCAATGTCGAGGCCAGCTCCGACACAACATGAATATTCAAGATACTATTTACTCAATGATTGGCACTGCACAAAATAAATGTTGAGAAACACTTAATGGTTGTAAAATATGTATGTTCTTTCTTTAGTCAATTGATTTGGTGTTTACTTGATGAAAATAAATATTGTTTGTTAATGAAAATCAATAAAAATTTGATAGTTTTATTTAATAAATTTTCATCAAGTAAACACCAAATCAATTGATTACTTAACACAAGCTGAGACAAGCTTCTTGGTGACTTGGTATTTTAAATTATAACTCCGGATTAAACAATGCACACAGAATATTTGGTTTTACAACAGTTGTATCAAGCATAATATTATACCTAAATACACTCATATCAGGATAATTTTAATATCTCAACTTCAAGGAAAGCTACAACAGTAGCAGTGAGAACATGGCTCCGAAAAGATAGAAATCTGCAGTAGCCTACATTAGAAGAGACGTTTTAAGTGTATATTTGATTTATATATATTCAGAACTTACTTTTAGACTAAATAATATTGAATTTGATATTACCGACAAGAAATAAAGTAAGTGTGTTGATTCATAAGAAATACTTAACTCAAAAAAAAAAAAAACTTTCTAAATTACGTGATTTCGAAAAATCTAGAGAAGTTACTAGTTTTCTAAAACTTCTTTGATCGATTTGTTAATATTTCTGACACTAATTTTACTAAAAATGAAATACATTTATTAAATAAAGATAGTAAATTTAGTTTTAGTGTTGACAGTAGTGATATTTTACAAAAAAAATTAGGTGTCGAATGTGAATTGATTTTAAACGATAATATATTATATGAAAAAAGTCCGTCGCCGTGGCGTAGTCTGTAGAGTCCCTACCTTCCACTCCGGCGACCCGGGTTCGATTCCCGGCGGGGTGGGGATTTTAAAAATCTCCACTTTTGGTCTGTGTGTGTGTGCAGTCCCTAATACTCAACTGAGTGCACATTTCCTATAAAAAATATCTGAAACAATATGCTTTATCTATGTTTGATTTTTGTTAAATATGCGTAAACTTGGGAACTTATGTTTTTGTCCACTTAAGAAGTGTTTCAACACTGCATTTCTAGCAGTTTCTTTCTTGCTTCTCGCGATATTTTCTTTCACCTAATTCGTTAGCGTTAATAGCATAAATGGCGCTCCGGAAGTAAAACGTGTTTTGCCACGTCCCGTGATAATGTTGTTTGCCAATGTGCATATGTGGGGATTATATGTATCCCAGTGGTATAGTCGTGTAATGTCTCCATGGCGTGTTGATTACCAGCAAGAATAACTATTAAAGTTATTATGTCAGTTAAGAACCATTGGATTCCTAGTATTGAAGCTTCACCATGTGAGTTTGTAACAGCTAAGTGAATGTCAAGCAGTGAAATAAGTGAACAAAGAAAATATTTTTGTGCATTGAAATTCTGACATTCAATAAATATTCAAGAGCTTTTACTCACCAAATTTGTGTATTATTTCAACCAGCGATCTATAGTCTTCTAGTTTCATGGGAATTTATTATCAGCTAGTCTCGAGGGTTGCGGGTTCAAATCCGGCCGGGGTTGTTGAATTTTTTTAGGACGGAAAAATCCAAGGAGCAAGTCCTCCGGGAGGAACTTTAAACCGTGGGTCCTCTAAGCAAAATGTACCGATCTCAACGTCCTTATAGTACCTTAGAAGCCTGCTAGATGTCTCATTGAGTCTGTATGTTGACTGCATGACATTCATGATGTATTTGGGCAAATAATCCACTGCTGTGGTCTCGAGGTAGCGTGCTGCCTTATCACGCAACGGGCCCGAGTTCGATTCGCGGTCCGGACAGGCTCCTGGGTGAGTTTTTTTTTGGGGGGGGGCTTTTCCTCACCTGTAAGACAAATGCCAGGAAGCTTAGGCCCAACGGTCCCCGAAAATCATCCGGCCATCATCATCATCCTTCATCGGTGTGGAAAGCAACGGGAAGCTACCACACCTATAAGTCCCTAGGAAAGCTGCAAAGCATTGCATGAAAATGCTATGATTGTAGTGAAAGACCTACTTTTGGGTAGAATTACTATGGATGGACAAATAAATAATTACATTATAAGTTGGTCTAATAACTCCTAACGAAGGAGAGACCATGGTTCAACATTGAGCTACGCCATTATATTATAAAAAAATTCTGACCTCTAATAAATAATCAAATTAGTCACTAAATTTGTGTGTTATATCCCCCAGCCATCTAAATCTGCCAGCTTAAATAAAGAATTATATTATTATTATTATTATTATTATTATTATTATTATTATTATTATTATTATAGTCTTCTATTTTATGGGAATTTATTATTAGTAGTAGAGGTCTAGAAGACCTCGAATCCCATTCTCTGAGGTAAGTTTTGCATCGATCCCAAATCTTCGAGAAAACTCCAAGGAAAACATTTACATGCGCATGATTGCGAAGAAGGGGTATGATATAGGTGGTTATGCTTATCAGATGGTGTTGAGAATTTATTTGGGTTTTAAAGTTTTCTGATATTTGACACCATAAAGATTAAATTAAGTAACAGATTTTCTGAAGAAGGAATTATAAACCGTGGTGTGAGACAAGGCTGCCCCCTATCCCCAACACTCTTTGCAATTTATATCAATGAAGTAATATGTTGCTGGAACAAAAAATATAAATTTGGAATAAGAATATCAGAAAATAGAAAATTAAACACCACACTGTTTGCAGATGACCAAATAATAATAACAAATTCCGAAGATAATCTACAGAAAGGTCTGTATGAACTTAACAAAATTACAGAAGAATATGGTTTAAAGATATCTACAGAAAAGACAAAAATTATGGCATTTCAAGGTGTAGATCCTGTCAGAAGTAAAATTGTACTGGACAATAAAATTTTGGAGCAGGTGAATAATTTTACATATCTAGGATGCAATATCTCATATGAAGAAGAAAAGGATGTAAATGCAAAAATATCTAAATTTTTAAGAATTTTAGGGTTAATAAATTCTATCTTCAAGCCACAGTTAGTCCAAAAGCATTCAAGACTGAAAGTGTATAAAACACTGGCTCTTCCAACTCTTTTGTATGGTAGCGAAATATGGACGTTGAAACAGAAGGATATACAGAGACTTAGATCTGCTGAAATGAGATATCTTCGGAGGACTGCAGGATACACACTACTAGATCACAAAAAAAATGAAGACATCTTAGAAGAATTACACATGGAATCTTTAGAAAACAAAATTTCTGATTATAAGTCAAGATTGATGCAACATGTTCATCGAATGGAAGATCACAGAATACCCAAACAAATGTTAGGATATCAACCTGCAGGAAGAAGAAGACCAGGGCGTCCACTCAAAAGACTTTTGGATGGTGTTTCTCTTGAGGCCGAAACAGGTCAACAAATGGCCTAAATTCGTGAATGTACTATGATGATGATGATGATGATATTTGTCGTAAAGATACGGAAAAAATCTAAAAATATCACATCTCGATTAGGATCAAACTCGGGTCCACTGTGTCCAAGGCAACGACCTTACTTAAAACATATAATTTAACCAAAGTATACTTTATCTTTCTTCCTTACTTAACCTCTCCCTTTATAGGTAGGCTGCTTTTACATGTCTCGAAGTCACCCGGGTCTTAAAAGGACACGACCTGTCGAAAGAGGATTTGTAACTCTGTGCCAAACACGAACTTTTTTGACCACACAAGGGCATGAATGACTTCCTGGAGGAGTGATAAGTTCAGTTATAGGGTCATATCCAAAACAACACCAACATTTAAGAAATTACACGCGATTCATTCATTCGTTCCTACTAAACAAAGCGAATGTGATATTGCATTCAGGATCAGCAGATAAAGACCTATCTCCTGCTCTTCCTGCTGATGATAGAACTAGTCCCGAAAGGCCTACAGAGAATCAGTATCTTACAAAGTTGAGGAGACGGACCTATTATGTAACAATTTTATATTATAATTTTAATTTTATGATATGAATGATTGTGATGGCCAAATTATTTTCGGGGATCATTTGGGCCTTACATTTCCAGACTTTTTCTTACATGTAAAGAAACTCCACGAAAAAAATCGTATCCAGGAAACTTGTCTCGACCAGGAATCAAACCCGGGCCTGCTGTGTACGAGGCAACGACGTTACTCCGAACCACCGCGGTGGACCTAAGTAAATTCTAATTATTTTAATAATCATAGGTAGCTAGAATATATATTAATAATGATTAACAACAAATCAGAACAACTGATCACTAATATCAACACACAACTTTTACATCGTTGTAGTTTTCTTATTTAATCTTAGCAAAAAATACTGTATGTTGTCAGTAATGGGTTAATTTAAAAAATAATATTACTAAACACAATTAAAACTTGAACTATTGTAAAATTTTCAATGTTCTTCTTTAAGTACCAAAGGTAGGTTCCTTAGACAAATTATCAGATAATAATATATTTAGATGTAGCAATAGGTTTTCTTTCATTTCGCACTAAGAGAATAGGATAAAAAGTAGTTACCCTAAAGTATAAAAGATTTAGTGGTGCAAAAAAACACATTAGTATATTTTATCAGCTTAAATGTTTGGACGTTATTAAAATGTTAAATAACCTGATTCGAATTTAGATTAGAACTTAATATCTGTACAGAATGTTCCCTTCGTTATAATAACTTATTTACTGAATAAGTGAGAGAGAAAAAAATCATGATTTATTAAGAGACTTTCTTAAATTTATGAAATTATCTGCCAACAAAATATATTAGTGATTTCACACAACTGACAAATCCCGTTAATACACTTGAAAATAGATTATGCAGTTTAGCAGGTTCAGGGATTAGAGAAAGGAGAATTTGAGCGAGGCACATGACCCACAATCAATAGTTCAATGGTAAAAGCTGAATTGGAGTGTTACAAGCAGACCCTTTGATTCCGATACTTTTTAATTCCATAATACACGATATATCCTCTAAAATAAAGGAGGGAATACAGAACTTAAATGTGTACATATACGCAGATGGTATTGCCATGTCTTCCGATAATGTGAAGAATATACGAAAAAGAATGGGCCTCGTTATTCATTGGGCGGAAGAAAACGAACTAGTGGCGAATAAGAGGAAGACCTATTTTTTTTGTTTAGTAGAGAAGGAGGACCACTGAATAAAGAAGAGCACATGGTCTGTGAATGACATACATTGACGCCGAAATGACAATTTAAGTACTGGGTCATTACAATGCAAGTTAATGAGTCAACCTTCTCAGCCCATATTAAGGAAAGATTCGCTGTCGCAGTCTGATATCAGACATCTTGCAAGAATGTTAATTATTAATGCTATGGAACTATTTTGGGATAAGGTATTATCCTGCCTCATATATGGGTTAGAATTCATATGGGAATATTTAACACCCTAGACAACTTCAAGAATTCCGATCCGATTGATTGAGGGTCTTTCCACTTTTTCAGCGGTTGCCCTTTTACCAGCCGGCTGCTGGCCCTTCACATCCACATGTGTCAATCACAGAGGTAGATGATCAACAGCCAGTGTAGGGGTGACATGTGGTTAGCATGTCGAGTCCCCAGCCGTTATAGCTGGTTCCTCAACCTGGAGCCGCTACTTATTGTAGCTACCCAATTGCCTCACGATGCTGGGTGGGCACCGGTCCCATACTGGCCGAAATACCATGAGAAAAATTCTTCCCCCATGGAGACTCGAACCAGCGCAAGTCCCGTAGCTCTGCGCCAAGGCTTCCTACCTTAACCGCTCGGCTACGGCGCGGGACTTTCCGAACCGATTGAGGGTCTTTCCACTTTTCAGCGGTTTCCCTTTTACCAGCCGGCTGCTGGCCCTTCACATCCACATGTGTCAATCACAGAGGTAGATGATCAACAGCCAGTGTAGGGGTGACATGTGGTTAGCATGTCGAGTCCCCCAGCCGTTATAGCTGGTTCCTCAACCTGGAGCCGCTACTTATTGTAGCTACCCAATTGCCTCACGATGCTGGGTGGGCACCGGTCCCATACTGGCCGAAATACCATGAGAAAATTTCTTCCCCCATGGAGACTCGAACCAGCGCAAGTCCCGTAGCTCTGCGCCAAGGCTTCCTACCTTAACCGCTCGGCTACGGCGCGGGACAAAAAATGCATAAACTTTCAAAATTAGCTTTGTCACTACCGTGTTTGTCTTGACTAGGGAAACCTTTTTGGTTGGAAATCTGAGATTGGGAATGCTACTGCCATCCAAACCAGAATGTGATGAATTGCTATGAGAGCACTGAATAAAGAGGAATTTCATGGGTGAAAGATTTTATAAAATTGATGCCATGATAAATAAGGAATAGATGCGAGCATATTATGAGCTGAGACATGAAGAGACGCGCGTTGCGATTCACGGTTCCATCATTGCATCTGCACCATGATGGAACTATAAGTTATGGATCCACCAAGTTCTTCCATCAAGAATACCACGAGTGTATGGTGTTGACAACGGAACTGTCAACCATTGCATGCCAAAACCTACCTTCAAATTTCTCCCAGAGAAGCGTTGTGATGTACGAAGGCCGACCCCTCCCCAAAAAAAAAATCTCCCATTTTTAACTTAACTCCAAGGCACAGAAATTGAAGCCAGAATCCAGCAATGACAGGCCACTTTACGGAGCAGATGGACTCCTTGCATGAATAAGAGTGGAGTGAGGCAGGACGCGGCGCAGATGGCATTTTGTGAGGATTATTCAATCCACTGTAATTTACCTCCCTGTAATTTAAATGAGAGGTTTGGAGCTGGATTTTAGTGACTTGCAGTTAAAAGAGACAGATAATTTTTGGACACGCCCTTGGTACATCACAACGCTTCTCTGGGAAAATTCAAGGTAGGTTTCGTAATGTGATGGTTGACAGTTCCCTTGTGAATAATGAACAGTGTGGCAGTTACAATCCTTTGGACTGTAACAAAAAATCAGTATCTCTGATTCAATTCGTTCAGGTCGGAGCAGTATATTTACCCATTGGGTGATATATTATTATTATTATTATTGTTATTATTATTGTTATTATTATTATTATTGTTATTATTATTGTTATTATTGTTATTATTATTGTTATTATTATTATTATTATTATTATTATTATTATTATTATTATTATTATTATTATTATTATTATTATTATTATTATTATTAATGGTAAAAAACTCGAGCGTAAAACTGGAGATTTGTAGTTCAAATTACGGTTCAAACGCATTTTGTTCCAATAAAATGATAACTAAAGACAAAAATAGTGACAAATGTCTCGTAAATTTGTATAATTTGTAGGTTTGGAGTTTAATGGCATTGTCTCTTATTATATATTGTATGATAGGAAAACATTGTTGAATTAGGCTATATATATATAAATAAATATAAAAAATCCAGCATCTAAATAATTAAAAATGTTACAACTATATTATTGGCCAGATTTCCAACATTCAACTATTACAAGAATCACGAATACTATATTTCGGAAATAACACGAAATAATAATAAACATTATGAACTATGTTGACTACGTAAGCTAAATGCATTGATTAATATTTTAAAAGGAATCGAACGAGTTGACTAAGACTTCAATGTCTGAGATTCGTTTTAGGGAGGTCCCGAATTCAGATTCCGATGCTGGCCAAACTGATTGGATCTTTTTTTCATTTTATTTAATAAAGATAAGTGATAATTGCTAGGTGGCATTTTATTTGCAGGAACAATTTTATCCGTAATTTATCATTTCATAAATACCGTTAAAGCTTAATTATACTAGTTACCAAATTTTAATATATTTATCACATAGATAAAATCAGCTGATTTTTACTGAATTAAAAATTAACCTTAAGAAAATGGTAGCGAGAATTTTGTTTGACATACACATTTTTTTTTGTGACTGAGGGGGAATCTGTTTTAATAAACGTTATTTTGACACTTCAGCAGACATGACTACAAGTATGAAATTAATTTGTTACTAAAAACAACATTTATGATAAAAAATACTGATAATTCACAAGATAATAAAAACTTATTAATCAATTATAACATGAAAAATGACTATATTCAATTTTTGACTCTAATATATAGGCTATTTTTAAAATTAATTTATATTTGATCAGATCAACTATTATGTCCAAAGATTATAAGTTAAATTGAATTAGGCCTAAATATTAAACTTTTGCGTCTTACATTACAGTAAATAATCATACTTTCACTACAAAGTAGATTTTAAATAATCCATTATTTAATCGTACAGTTCTTTTTCTTTTCCTCTAAATGATTGAGCCGCCTTCTCTGAACAAAAACCAGTAATAATTTTCTATCCTGTTGCAATCCTTCCTTTACAAAGTTGTTCCGTCCTGCGAATATCTTGGAATATTTCTCCATTTTCATCTCTCATAAATCCTACGTTATCTGGGAAGAAGTCCAGATGGGAATGTAGAAAATTTATTTTCAGTGATATTCGACATTCTAGCTTCTGGTAAATATCCTAGAGTTCTTGTAAACGTTGTTGGCAATTGGGTGATTTATTGTTACCCAGAAAACTATTAAAAGGCATCCCAAAATTTTAATTCCTTATTACTTAATTTGTTTTAGAAGTCCCTGTCTTTCAAAATATTCCTAATTCAGGGATTAATAAAAATGTCCTCTTTGATTTTAATTTTATTGAGCTTCGGAAACATACTCCTTTGAATATGCAAAATCGTCACCACCTTCATCCATATATTTAAAGAATACACCAGGCCAAGGTTTACGAGAGGGAGCAGTATTTTTAAGGGCTTCACTAAAGTGGGATACTTAATATTATGTTCTCCTGGGATATCCTCGAGGAGGCCATCTTTCACTATATAGTGCATTTAAATCACACTTTTGCCCCCGTAAACAGAAGAAGTAGTAGTTTTTTTAATTATCACTGAAGACCGAGCAATAGTTCAAAGATTTTCAAAATATAACAATTTCTTTTATATTAGATGGAATCTAAAATATTGATAAATTGTGAAATGTTTACTTCACATCTACTGAATATGCGAATGGAAATGAGTGTTTAGTGTTTCCTCTGAGCAATTATATGCAATGATACAGCGATGGAAGTTATTTTGGAGGAATCTAATAATCACATTTCTTTTGGAATCACTGGCGTAGCCGCGCCCACCCAAAAATATTGAGCATGTATTAGGCTTTCCAGGACGTAAACCAAGTTTTACAAAGTAAAATTTGTCTCAACACAACTATATAGGCAAAAGGACTTCGATTGTGGCGCAAAAAGTGAATTTCGAGATAATTTTGGTTCTAAAATGAAGCTGAGACATGCCCAACAATAATAAATAAATAAATAAATAAATAAATAAATAAATAAAATTGCGCACAATGAAGAAACAAACCTGAATAATAACAATATATAAAGCATTATTTCAAGTTTACTACACATTACATTGAGTTCCTAACTACAATACAACACTGAGCGAGTTTTTTTTTTCGCACGTATACAAAATGTCTAATAGAACGGCGGGTAGCATGTAATTACATAATTTATTTTGTTAGATTACTTTACAAGAGTGTAAGATTTATTTAGTTAGGTTTATATGAAGACAAGTTAGTGTATACCAGAATAGCTCACAATAAAGTGAAATATAGTTTGTTTCATTGAATTGATTTTGCTGTTTATTTTCGAAAAATACGTACGATGGCATATCAAATATTGTCGACAATAGATTCACTGAAGCACATTTGTTAAGATTCGTCATTGTGTGGAAGTGAATTTTCTTAAATTCCAATTTATTTTCTATGTAATTTTGGAAATATATCACTACAATTTTCTTATATTTCAGCTTTCCACTGAAAGAACATCTAACCGTATTTCTATTTTGGATTAACATTTGAATCTTGGAACTGGCGTCACAACGACATTGGATGCTGCATTCTTTATGAAATATAGAAAATAGTGCTTTATAAATTGTAATTTTCCAGATGTGTTTCTGCATCTTCTCATAATTTTTTTTTCATGTTTTCATGTTTGACGTTTCTAAACTTCATTTTAAAACCAAAATTATCTCGAATTTTTTTGCGCCGTTTCCAAGACTTTTTCTGCATTACGATGAATAAAAGTTTACAGCAAAACATCCATGCCAGGCACAAGGCTTTATAATCCAGCATTTTTATCCATCGAGAGGGAGAAATATAGGGATTGTTAAAGGATCCATCCTCAGTGATCGACAGATTCGTTACTGGGATATTCGGCGGCTCAAATTCACTTATAAAACGTTTGTTTAGCTATGGTTTGCATGATTGTTTATTGTAATTTTGCATGTTATTAAATAAGACTTCCGAGAATGGGAGTTGACGGCAGTGGCGCGGCGTTGCAGGAGATGAGTCAGGTAAACCTCGTAATATCTGGGTCTACTCAAAATAATTAGTCTGGCTACGCCACTTTTTGAAACGTGTCTTAAACCTACTTATTATATTAAGCCATATAATTACACACACGCGCGCACATAGAATCCTTCATAACATAGTCTTGCAAAACAGTTCTTGTCGTTTCACACACCATGATGTTTTAGCATCTGGTGCTAGCAGATTCCGTTGCTGTAGTCCACATCCTAAAATCTCAGCTTGTTTTTAGTGAGTTAAGGTATTTTACTATGTCATTTAACTCATATTGTTGAATTAAATGGAAATATTAATTATCATATAACGGAAATGAACAGCTAATGACAAATGACGGAAATTTTGAAAAAGTGGCTGAATTCAAATAGGCCTACCTAGGAACAATAATCTCTATATGAATGAGGTGCACAATAAATTACACATAGGCTCAATTATGGAAATGCATGCTATTTTGCATTACAGGGACTATTGCCCCAATTCCTTTCAAAAAACCTTAAACTGAAAATATATAAAATTGTTATTCTACCAGTTATATTATATGGATGCGAAACATGGACTCTTACTTTAAGGGAGGAAAGGATATTACGAGTATTTGAGAATAAAGTTCTTAGGAACATTTTTGGACTAAAGAGAGATGGACAGACAGGTGAATGGAGAAGATTTACATAACAGTGAACTACATGGTCTTTATAGGAAGCCAGATATAATAAGAACAGTTAAGTCTCATAGACTGCGCTTGGCAGGATATATAGCACGAACGGGGAATGAAAGAGGTGCATGGAAGCTTATTGTAGGAAAACCAGAGAGAAAACGCCCAGTTGATAGACCAAGTATGAGGTGGGAAAATAACATTAACCATTATTTGAGGGAAGTAGATTATACAGGAGATGATTGGAAAATAAGTCCGCGCGGCCATGAACCAACGGGTTCGATAGTTATTATGAGCTATATGAAGAATAATAAGTTGTTGATGGTTTTGAAGGAACAAGCATTATGTCAATGTGATTCAGGTCTCAACGCGGATGGAACCTAAGGATATTCAACTTTAGACTTTTTCTTTGAAACTCCATAATCTTTGTTAAACAGAAATAACACTCTTTGGTAGGATTTGTTGACTCACGTCAGATCACAGGAAGCGCAAACGCTATAGCTACTCCCATTCTACTCTCCGTTAATCCATACTGTCAATTTTGAGTAACAGATAATGCAGCAACACATAGGAATCCAGATCCCAACCTATGACTCCCAAAAAAGTAGAAATATGTCTGTTTTAATTTACGTAATGAAGGTAGACTTGTGGTTTTGCTGTAAATTCTCCAAAGACATAGCAAAAACGGTCAATCTAATTGACATATGGCAAATTTCTTCCTTTTCAGAAAGAGCACGAAAGAAAGCAAACGCAAACATTTAAAATCTAGCAACATAAGCTCAAACCGTTTACACTGTTTTATAAAAAATACGTTTGTATATATTTAACAATCGTCTAAACATGTCAGTAGTTCAATATCTGACTTATTTTGTAAATTATATGTGTTCTTTATAATACATTTATGTTTTATTGGGCATGTGAAGGGAAATGTCAAGTATAGATTATTTGTTCAGCAAACAAAAAACTGACCCAAAATTATTATTTTAATCCTTGTGACAAAACCTTTCTAACTAGAGGCAGTCTATTGCCGGCCGGGGTCGATGGATGTTTTTAAGTATGAAGAATCGAAGGGACAAGTTCTCTGGGAGGAACTTTTAAACGTGTGTCCCGAGTCTGAAGATTTTGGAGCTTTTAAAAGAATCTCAAGCCTAAATTATAGCCTCTGAGCAAAATTTTATATTTCGCCAATTTAAAAGCAGATTTATTAAAACGTGTTAATATTTTAAACCTTTAGTGCATATTTAGTAAATTTTAAATTAATATTTAACAAATGTATCCCTTATTTTCATTTTAGCTCATATTTTACTATTTTAATTGAACATTTAAACATTTAATGCATATTTTAAACCTGAGTACATATTTTGTCAATTTAAATATCTTTTGTTACTTTTTAAAATTTTAGTGCATCTTTTTTTGCAATTCCAATGCATATTTTTAAATTTATTATATATATTTCTTAAGACTAATAATAATTACAACCGGGAAGTAGTAATGTTAAAATTAGAAATTGTTTAAAAATGGTGAAGAAGGCACATGTAAGAGGGTCGTAAGAATGGCGCAGGCGCAGGTCACACGGCATTGGATCAATACAGGACAGTAGCAGCACTGCATGACCCAGTAACCACCACCTCACATCGACCCTAAACTTACATTTTCATTAACCGTTTTGTGCGATTATATAACGTATTATAGACCTTAAAATTATGCGAAATAAAGATTTAAAAAAAATTAATTCCATTTCTTTTGATGAGAAGTATAAGTCGACTTTTCATGAGGAAGGAAAACCCCCAGATAATATTTATTTAGCCAAAGACATAGAGGATAGATATCACATGGTATGACCAGCACAACGAACAGTCTCACTTCTGAGAATAATACAATACAGATTCATCCAAACCAAGAGGGACACGCTGTTGTGGATGATGTAAAACTGATTATATTTTTAAAGAAGGGACTCACTTCCAAAAATATATAGTTTGGGCGCTAGGGCGTGAAAATTTATTCAGTTTATTTTTGATATATTAATAGTTATTCACCCATTAGCTACCGAAGTAAAATAATTTTGCCTGATAACGTACCTCCGCATGAATGACACCAATATCTGCACTTTCAATGTACAGTAAGTTGAAAAAAGGTTGGGATCGACTCTTGTTCCTTAGAAATGTAAAGGTATATCGTGCAAATAAACCACTTAAAGTAACTGTTGTAACGTTAGACAGAGGCTACAATATAAGCCTATTTAGAATCGACACTAATAGTTGTTCAGACAACTAGTTACAAAAACAAGTTAGAACATGATCATAGTAAATGTCCTAAGAGCAGGGAGTTAATAAACTTAATTTTGTAACGTGCTGTCCACAATATTTTATCTACGTTCAGAGTATGTTGTATATTTAGTATATTTAGTTAAATTTGTTTGTTGAGGAAACGATATGTGGGCTTTGGAGAGAAAAAAAAAACACGATAAATCAACAAACATTGTTGTTATATTTTGCAATTTTGGGTGCCAGTTTCATATGGGAATTTAAAGTAAAATGAGCGGAGAATATGATTTTTACGGTTCATCAGAAAACACTTAAAAGTAGTTCTAAATGTAATTATTAATATACTTCCAGAAAAGTCAAGGGAAGTTTATTTATACAGTTATACGAAATAATCATTCAAGTGTATTTTACGTTTTGTTGAACCTGTATTATATGTTTGATGGGGTGTTTTATTAGAATATAAAGTATAGCTTTTGTTGCCTAGTAACTAGGAACTAAAGCGTTACTGATTGTTGTAATACTTAAAATAGTAGTTGATAGTTACGTACGCAACAAGGGAAGTAAGTAGCACATTACTAATCGTGGACGTGTTTGAGCCCCAGTTTTAGCGAGGGCTAGCAAATAAGTTCGAGATTAGTAATATACTTACTTCCCAAATTGCGTATATAATTTTGTTCACTCTTATACTAATAATTATGTTTAATTTTTATATTTAGTGTGAATTTATATCTTAATTTGAAAAGTTCAATTATTTGATAGCAGGGGAAAGTCAATAAAACATCTGCAATTGTTTACTGTTGTCTGAATTAGTGGCAGACATTTTAAATAACAGTTTCAGACTGCATGTTAATAACAGATATGGTTAATTGTGATGTAGAGAAAGCGACTAATGTTGCTGTTCATTTTATATTATCAGCAAAGTTGAAAAATAGATATGAAAAAGTATACAGAATATTTAAGGACTGGTGTAAATAAAAAAAACTGTAGTACATAAAGTAGAGATACATATTGAAGTAAATAAGAAAAATATCAATGAAAATCAACCAAATTTTGTGGCTAATGTTAATAATTGTAACAAGTGTACAGTCACTATAAATCTGAATTACCAAAGTGAGAAATAAGTGTGACGTATTTACTCAATAACAATTTAAGTAGGTAATATTTTTACATTATTAATTAAGTCAATTACTTTCCTTCCCTAGGGAAGTAAGTTGAGCTATTACATCCCGTTATCAATGGATATCAAGGTAAATTCAATTTACTTCCCTAAAACGGAATGCTAATTAGGCCATTATTTGTATTGGAGTGAACTAATATATTTTTGCAGGATAGTGCATACTATTATTCTTACTTACTTACTCACTGGCACTATCGAACCCGTAGGTTCATGGCCGCGCGGACACAAGCTCTCCATACATCCCTATCCTGAGCTAATGCTTTCCAATCATTTCCTGTATAATCTACTTCCCTCAAATCATAGTTAATGTTGTTCTCCCACCTCATTCTTGGTCTACCAACTGGGCGTTTTCCTTCTGGCTTTCCTACAAGAAGTTTCCATGCACGTCTTTCATTCCCCATGCGCGCAACATGTCCTGCCCATCGCAGTCTATGAGACTTAACTGTTCTTATTATATCTGGCTTCCTGTAAAGACTATGTAGTTCATTGTTATGTAGTCTTCTCCATTCACCTGTCTGTTCATCTCTCTTTGGTCCAAAAATTTTCCTAAGAACTTTATTCTCAAATACTCGTAATCTCCTTTCCTCCCTTAAAGTAAGAGTCCATGTTTCGCACCCATATAATATAACTGGTTTTCAAAAAACGTTAAGCTGAAAATATATAAAACTATTATTCTACCAGTTATATTATATGGGTGCGAAACATGGACTCTTACTTTAAGGGAGGAAAGGAGATTACGAGTATTTGAGAATAAAGTTCTTAGGAAAATTTTTGGACCAAAGAGAGATGAACAGACAGGTGAATGGAGAAGACTACATAACAATGAGCTACATGGTCTTTATAGGAAGCCAGATATAATAAGAACAGTTAAGTCCCGTAGACTGCGATGGGCAGGACATGTTGCGCGTATGGGGAATGAAAGACGTGCATGGAAACTTCTTGTAGGAAAGCCAGAAGGAAAACGCCCAGTTGGTAGACCAAGAATGAGGTGGGAGAACAACATTAACTATGATTTGAGGGAAGTAGATTATACAGGGAATGATTGGAAATAATTAGCTCAGGATAGGAATGTATGGAGAGCTTATGTCCGCGCGGCCATGAACCTATGGGTTCGATAGTGCCAGTGAGTTAGTAAGTAAGTGCATTCTGTCTTATACTTACAGCAATGGCGACCATGATTGAAAGTTCAATTTCCTAAATATCGGGGTTACCAACCTATAAATAACTAAATAACTATAATGTAATATTAGAAATTACCTACCTAGTGCGGGAAGTAAAACCACTGTCCTTTATATATACTACAATTTATATGCAAAAAATATCCAAAAGGTAGTGTTAATATTCATTATACGAAACAAATCACTGCATTTTAAATGAACTGAACTTCACTTGAAACAATAAATTCGTACTTGCTGTCATTTTATCCCTGATTGGTGTCACGGCCTGCTGTAGTCTCAACCAAATTATTTTCATCATTTACCGTTTAAACATTGGCCAGACTGTTAACGTTAGTCAGTTGTTTATAATGAACGCAAATATTTCCAACAAATATGCTATTTTACTATTATTTATTATTTTGAAAATACCATCATGCAAAAAATAATGTACAACGCACGTTTGTGAACTGTTTACAGACTGTCAGAAATTAAAAACCAAGCGATAGCGAGGTTTTTAATCATTTCCTCGCTTCTGTAAAGACCAGTTCCCAATCTCGCATTTTAATATACTATTATTACACATCTGAAACTCTTAAATTAAATACATCGCATTTAAATAGTTTAATAGTGTGCTATATAGTAAACAAGGACCATGACAGGCATGCACAATGTTCAGTTTCTGGAAGTCGGAACCTCACACCAGCTCATTAATAATTTGAAACCTTATTGTACGTTCTGTAATCTAACTAGAGTTTAATAACTCAAATCACTTTGTAATTATTGCACAATATTATGTTATTATTGGAATGATACAAGTTTCGTGAATCCGTTCCGACATAATTTTGGGTTCCTTGCGGATACCCGGTAGATAATGATCTTATTTGATCCCTTTGCTACCTTCATACTAATTAGGTTTCAAGTGTCTTTATTTTTTAAATTATGGTTCGATGATGTTTTTGTAAGTGTCTGGTGTGCAGGCAGAAAAAGCGCCGAAACTCGTCCAAATCGCATATGAGCTCCTCTCAGGTAAACAAAGGTATTTTCTAGATTTTTTGGGGAAGGACTGAAGAAGAAAGCTTAAACTTGGCGTTAGCCTTATGTCGTGTTTGTTGTTTTATTCATGTCAAGTGCAATTATCTCTTATTTAGTTAAAAAAAACAGCAACAGCGAACGAATTACAATATTGTAGATTGTGATTAGCAAACTAAGTAATTGTTTTTGGTCCGAAGAAAGTACGAAAAATAACGAAAAAAAAAGTATATGTGGAGATACAAGTAACCAGAAAGACGCGATGTTAAGAGTACGGAATGTGCGAAAACTTTATGAACTATGGGTCGATCAGGATTGTAAATGCACAAATTAAAAAAAAAACCCTAAAATACCTTAGTATTGAAATTTTTCTCATAATGACGACTAAATCGTAGGCCTATTAGGTTGGCAGTACGACATAATAGAGAATATAGTCGGGAAGAATCAAAATAGTTTGTAACCTGTGGTCCGTTATAGCGTGCACATGTACACTTAGCGACAAAAAAGAATGAGCCGCTTCAAAAAGCAGAGTTCTTGTTATGGTCCACTGCGCATGCTCGAAAAGCCATAGCTGTTGTTCACGAGGTAACGCATTGATAAATATTTTAAATACGCTGTATTTGATTTTAATCGTCTTAAATAGTTAAAAAACTGTGATAGAGACATGTTTCTAGATATTTACGAGTGTTCGACAAATGCAATATTACTCAAATTGCGACATTTTAAATAAAGTTCAACTATCGTTCATAGTGTAAAAGTAAACAAAGGCAACTAGTACCCGACGTTCGAGTACCGGTAGCGTAGATTGTTGAACTACTTATAAAAAATGAAATTGTGTGAAAGTCAGGGTTCGAATCCTTCGACAATTTTTTATTAATTTGTATTTTTGCAAAATACATCCTAAAACATTTAATTGCTACCACGTAATCTACGTCTACTTTACACTATCTTAAGTAATATTCCTGCCTTCGTAAACTCGTAACGCTATTTAGTTACCGGTATAAATTTGTGTGTGCAGTACCACGTTTTAATAATAATTCTATAAATTTATGTAATAAAATGTAATATAGCTTCATATATTTATGAGTTTATTTATTTATTACGTAACAGTGAGGAAAAAGTTTCACCCTTCAGTTAAAATCTTTAGTTCATATATATCAAGTCCAGCATAATAATAGCCCATAGACGATGGACAATATTAAATAATAATAATAATAATAATAATAATAATAATAATAATAATAATAATAATAATAATAATAATGAGTTCAAATCGGATCCCCAAAGCTGTTTATAATTATATATCAAGAGGACGAAGATCTCTGGGCCGTCCTATGGAATGCTGGAGGGAAATTTTTCTATAGGATCGTAACAGGCCTTGGCCTAATACTTAGAAGGAAGAAGAAGAAGATAGTAATAATAATAATAATAATAATAATAATAATAATAATAATAATAATAATAATAATAATAATAATATTAATAATAATAATAATAATAATAATAATAATAATGGGATGTATCAAATGATGTGAAGAATGCAACTACCTGGAGATTAAAATGTTCCCAAGAAAATTACATAACATATAGAATTCAAAAAGGCAGATCAGTAATAACAATGTTGAACGGAGTTTTGTGGGATAAGAACATAAGAATAGATACCAAATTAGAAATGTATAAATCTATAATTCGAAGCACGCTAATATACGGTACAGAAACTTGGCAGTTGAATACAATTTGGGTTTAAAGCTTATGTCTACTGAAACGGATTGTTTCAGACGCTCAACTAGACATTCTAAATTGGGGGGAAAAAATCAGAAATATAATCATCATACAACAAATGAAAGTTCAAAATTCAATATTAGATTTTGTGAGACACAGACAACTAGAATGGTACGGTCATATACATAGGATGCCTGCGAAAAGATTTCCCAGAATAAGCTTTCAGTTGGATTCCCCCTGAAAAACGAAGAGAGCTGGATACCCAGATTTAAATGGATGGATAATGTACTGAATAGATAATGAGGGAGCTGGATCTGGAAGAATTGGAATGAGAAGATAGAGAAGAATGGAGAAAGAAAGAAGATAAACATTAAAAAAGCTTTGGGCAGAGGAAGTATGTTTTATTACACTGTTGTAAAACCTGTTTATAAAGAAATAAATAAATAAATAAATAAATAAATAAATACAATAAATAAATAAATAATATAAATAATAGTATATAATAATAAAAATAGGAATACTTCCAAATTAATTAGTGTGTTGTTTTTTTTCTTTAAGAATGGACATACAGAATAAAATAGAAAGCATTTTAACAAATAAAAAATTAATCTCACTGGGAATCGAACCTGTAACCTCTTGAACACGAATCAACTCACTAAGCACTGGGCTAAGCTTTCGCTGCCTTGTTGTGTTTAGTAAGAATGCTGTTCAAAGAAAGAAGGGAAACGTATTGTAGCTCTACTGTGTAATTAGTTTACTCGTGTGAATCGCGCGTTAGAACTTGAAATATTCGAGATCAAGAGTCGGCCCATTCTTTTTGTCGCTAAGTGTACATGATTGCGATACAATAAATCATATTTCTTAATAAAATGTGAAATTCACATGGATTTGTTTTTGTACTTTGAACTCCACAGCGCCCATAATATTCATTACGGATTAGGCTTTACTTATTCGAAAATGATGGATTTTATCCCTCACGACATACTAAGCCTTTTTGGTGTTTTTAATCACTCTGTATAAGATATAAAAGTTTAGAATAAGAATAAACCTAAGTATGATCCTGAAAAAAGTCGTAGATCGAACGATTCGGATGATTCAACATGTTATATTATAAATATGAGTCCTGAAAATACACCATGATGCCACTTAAAACGGTTGGTAAATTAAATTTATTTCATACTCTGTCTCAGTAATTTACGGTTTTATAAAATTGGTGGAAAATTGAACATTATACTGCTATTTGCTAGATTATTTACAAAAAAACCGATACAATCTTCAACCAACATATGGATAAACTTAATTTGTAATCTTATTTATTTAGTTTATTTTTATTTATTTAGCCTGGTGGAGTTAAGGCCATGTGTTTCTCTTCGACTCACCAGGACAAACATATATTACATCAGAATATAATAATCATAATTAACCCTAATATTAAATACTAAATGAAGATTTGGTCAATAAGATTATACTTATTATATTACGATCTATAATACAACAAGTTATTGATAGTTAAGATTAAAACTAAAACTAATAATAATATGTATTCAAGCAAGATAAATTAAATTGTTGATAGACCGTCCTTGTATAATGTATATAAAAAACAAAGAAACGTAATGCGATATAGAAAACTAATTTTACGGTTATACAATATTCAAACAAATAAAAATATTTAATTTTAATATTGTTTTCATAAATAGGCCTAATATAATTTATTAATCGTTAAAAAAAACTACAAAAGCAATGGTAATTAATGGAAATTATGAGGGTATAAATAATAAGTTAATATAAGTACTTATTTAATTATAAATATAACTAAAAATAAACCAAAAATGAATGATTTCATATTAGAGAAATGTATTTTTAACATTATGGTACAATTTACATTTAATTTTGTCAATTCATAGTGAATAAACCTTGGTAATGATCTACATTGATTGAATCAACCTTCATTTATTTTTTTTTACAATTAATATTGCAAATGACTGACTACATATTCATAACCGTGTGTTTATGCAATATTATATTTTGTTTGCACGAGGTATATTACGTTTATTCCTATTTTAGTTTTGTAGTATTAATAACTTCAACATTATATACGAGCAAGTCCATTCTGAGTATATTTGATGTCATTTTATATAGGTTGTTGATTATTATGTACGTACGCCTATATGTACACATTTACAACTCTTTATTAAAAATAATAAAATTCGACATGATGTGAAACAAAATTATATATATTACAAGGATTTAAAGTATTTTACGAATTCAATTCGAAATTTGACATCAACGTACATAAAATAAAATAAGTTAAAATATACCTTCTTAGGTAAGATCCGTCGTCCTCAACTTATAAAATATGCAATCTTTATGCCTGTAGGTCTTTCAGAATATCCGTTCCATCTTCGCTACAACATCCAGTATGATGATTAGGACCAGCAGCATCAACCATCATACTGGATGTTGTAGCGAAGAGGGACCTGCTGAAGATGGAACGGATGTTCTGAAAGGCCTACAGGCATAAAGATTATATATTTTATAAGTTGAGGACGACGGATCTTACCTAAGAAGGTATATTTTAACTTATTTTATTTTATGACTCTCCACCTCAACGGTTTTAACAATGAATTTTATTAGTATTGAATCAACGTAAATATTTTAAATCATCCGTAAAACCTCATTTGAATCATTATAACGTAAATAACTGATTGCATAAGTGTTTTATTTATATTAATTATTGTGAGTTTATTTATGTTAAAATTATAATTAACCCCAAGCGAAACACATTTAAAGCAACTTACGTAATTATAAAAAAAAATATAGTAAAGAGAGAATTGGCTCAGACATTTTATGACTCATATTAACGAGATTCTGGTTTATAATTCTGAGACCCTCCCATCCAAGTAATACCATAGTTGCCTACTAGATGTCTCATTGAGGCGATATGCTGACCACATGACATCCACTAACATTTGTAGGAAAATAAGCTTGCCAAGAAACTCCTTCTAGGAGATCGTCAATGTCTCCATGAGGGATGTACGTGGTATGTACACTTATTGGACATCATTGAAGATTTCAAACGCAATATGATTTTACATGTTAAACTATCTTCAAATAAAAATATCAACTCTATGGCTTAGGGAACTCATAGTTCAACACTGTTTGCACAAAGACACTACATTGGTCTGTATCCTTACCAAAACTGAATCCAGTTAATTTCACCAAAGATTCATCTAAATATTATCCTCCCACTTATGCCTAGATAAAAAAGAATTACTACATGATTTTGTTTTATTTCGATTAAAGTAGTGGTCATGAGTAATTATTTTGTTATATGTCGAAGAGTGATTTCTCCTTGTTGTCTTGTACCTGATGGAGTGTAAGTATTAAGTGCATAAATATCCTCACCAAATAAATAAATATCCAACTCAAAGTCGGGTCGAGGGATGACATGAGATGAAAACCAAGAAAAACCTGCCAAAGCTCAGTTTCGTCCACCACGAAACCCATATGAAGTGACCGTGACTCGATATCGAGACCCCAGCCGTGAGAGGTGACCGTCTAACCACTTACGCCAAGGAGCCGCCAAGTTTTAAATAATCTAGCCAATTTATTGTGTGCGATTCTTTTCACTTTATACAATATGTTCTAAAATTGGTATTAAAATCATCTAAGGGGTTGTGGGGTGGGAATTGAGTACATAATATTTCCAACAGGAATATAGGTATGTAAAAGTAACGTTTACATGCTAGAGGTACAATATCAAAGCATATTTAAATTTTCCACTTCTGCTCTTTAAAAGAAAAAAGTATCAACTTTGGTGTTTTAGTCCGATTCCGACACGATTTTTCTAATAAAGACAATTAAACAACTAAGCTACTTTGTGAAGAAAATTTTAACAATTAAGTTGTCTAGTGAGAGAGAAATGGAAATAAATTGGGTTTTATAAAGTATTATATTACAATATTATTTGTATAATAAAGGGTTAACTATTTTATTCTAGATTCTTTACTCTAAAACTACTATTAGAAAAGCACAAGGAATTCAATATAGAAACTCATATCGCCTTCGTTGACTTCATAAAGGCGTTTGACAAAGTAGACAGAAATATATTACTACAAATTTTAGCTGATGATAACGTTCCACAACAATATATTACTAATATCTTCAACATCTATAAAGATAATGAAATCTCTGTTAAACAAGATGGCAAATTATCTTCTTGGGAAAAGATCAATACTGGAGTAAGACAGGGATGTGGACTTTCACCGGTGCTTTTCATTATATACATGAATAAATTAATAAATGAATGGAGGAAAACACAACGAGGATATATACCCATCAATAGGAACCTCAAACTCGATGCTATTCTTTTTGCAGACGATTTAGCTCTTCTGGCACTTTCCGAAAATGATTTGCAACGATCAATTTATAATTTACAAAAAATAGGTGCCAAATTTAATATGGAAATATCAATTAACAAAACTAAAATTATGGCATTTCATGGGAAGGACCCCATACAAAGTAAAATCTGTCTCCAGAATAAAATTTTAGAGAGATCTAATAAATTTAAATATCTTGGATATTATCTCTCTATCTGGGATGAAAAGGATATCCCTGAAAAAGTTACTAGTTATAATAAAAGTTTAGGAATTATTAATCAAGTTATGAAACCATCCCTTGTACAAAAAAACGCCAGATTACGTTTATATAACACTTTGGCTAGACCAGTGTTGACCTATGGTAGTGAAGCATGGACACTAAGAAAACAACATGAAAGCAGAATAACGGCTTGTGAAATGAGATTCATGCGCAGAACAGCGGGTTACACCAGATGGGATTGGAAAAGGAACACTGATATCTTAAAAGAATTGAAGACTACACCAATTTTGGAATATATTAAACAGTACCAACTAAATTGGAAACACCATCTTGAAAGAATGAGTTCAAATCGGATCCCCAAAGCTATTTATAATTATATACCTAGAGGACGAAGATCACTGGGCCGTCCTATGAAACGCTGGAGGGAAAATTTTCTATAGGATCGTAACAGGCCTTGGCCTAATACTTGGAAGGAAGAAGAAGAAGATTCTTTAACTTACTGTTATGTAAACTATGAAAATAAAAAAAAAATATACATTTATTTTTTTTTGCAAATGCCCCAGGCTGTCTTTCGACATTCCTGGCGTTCTAAAATAAGTAGCACTGGTTACTTCCATTTCTTCTCAAAGTGACATAGCTCCCTCTCTCACTAGACCCCTCAATTATTGGCCCTTGTTACATATACGATAAAATATCTTCGCAAAAGATTCTTGGTTCAGGAGCTCATCTCCTTGGCTTCACTATTAGCCTCATATACGAGAGACGAAACCAATAAGAAGCATGTATTTCTGTTTCTTCAGCTAAAGAACATTATTGTCTGATCGTTACTCAAATGTATATTTGGTTGGTAAGTAGTAAATAAGAAAACAGTTGACTATTAATTAGTTGAATGCGGAGACCGTAAATAAAAACGCGACGTTATTTAGTGGGTCGTGGTTTCAATCAATATCATGTCTTTTGGAGCGTGCACTCCCATTTCATCTTACTCTTGAATAATTTATTTGCGAGCAAATTAAAAAATTGATGGAAAACATCGTCGAATTCATTTTATAATATGTATGGTAGCTGTTTATGTTCGTTGTCATTAGAAACCACGGAAGAGAAGTTGAATCGCCAAAGGTCATACTTTCAACTTTCTAGGAGAAACGAAAATAAAAATTTCTCACAATATAACATAAAAAATGGAGAATGTGGCGGGAGAGTTTTCTCTATGTTTGACATTCGTAATCTTTTAAGTCCAGAGTTCAAATCAGGGAGAGGACCAAACTGATTTAACCAGTCATTTAAGAAAATAATTATTGTAATTTCATTATATGAATTCATTTCAACGTTAGTAAACATTTCATAACTCTATAAAATTAATATTTTTTTGCGATTTTTGCGCGCCTAAATATCAAAGGGTATTAGCGGCCTTTCAAACTTAAAATGTTATAACATTTAGCTTAAAGAAAAAATAAATTTCACATCCCCAATTACATTTCCTATATATCTATATGAAAATTACATACGAAACTTAAAAAAAATCGAATTAGACATAAAAGTTGCATTTCAACTCTATAAATAGATTCTAGTTAAAATACATAAACTGATCATTTATACATCATTTTGCGCATTTCAAAGGTAAAAATAAAATTATAAAATTTTTCTGGAATCAAATTTATATCTAGTTATCTTAAAACACGAAAACCTATAAAATTAATTAAAGATTCAACGTGTTTTGTTTTACTTTTTCTACCACAACATCATCAGCTATATTTTCAATTTCATATTCAGGAATATCCTCAATAAACAATCCAACCCCAAAAAAATTTATTTTAATTAAAAAAAAAACAAAGTAAAAGGTACACAAAGCAACAGTTTAAATACAATTTCGTGCACATCAAAAGAATACAAAAAATTCTTCACCAACCAAATGCACGTCTAGTTATCTTAGAACATAACAAAGGCATATATAAAATATTCGCCACCCACAAACTGAATAAATAAATAAATGAATATATGAATATATATATATATATATATATATATATATATATATATATATATATGTTTGTGTGTGGGGGGGGCGAGCTCTGTGAGTGTTGCTTTGGACGAGTTCGGAGGACATGTACCTAAACAAATGCGCTCACTCAGTTGCTACTGCGAAATAATTAAAACTAATCAATGAATATATTCAAGACGTAGGCCTTTTAGTACACCGTTACCTACGTGATATTAAAAGACAAAATTTAGAACTTGTATTTACAACAAAACTTTGCGTTTCATTGGCATTACGTAGTTCCAAAATAGTGGCATTCTTTGACAAATTCCCATTGCTTTTCCAACAATAATCCCTTCATCTGCGCAGGGATATATAATTTATACATGAAAACAGAAGAAAAAAAAACAGTATAAAAATATGGACTTCAAATTTTGTTCAATTTAATGCACACAAATTTATAAATCCTTGTATATAAATATGTTGATAAACGTCTAATCAGTATAATATAATTATATTTGATGAGATTAAACTTGTATAAAACTATTCATCGAAATATTTACTCTGTAGAAACTTGATAACTTTTGAAAATAATTAGCAGGAATATAGACAAATTAATATTTCAATAATTTTAGCTCGTGAAAACTTCTATGCTTTCAAACTTATAATATAAAATAGATTTTCGATAATTTACTTATTAATGTATATTTAGAATCAAACATTTTAATAGTTATTTCATATACGCTATACATAATTTGTCTAATTTTATGTTAAAATATATGTTTATAATCCATAGAAATAGTACATTTTAACATGAACTACGACACACTTAATGAGTCAGTAACAATTCAGAAATATATGCCATCAGGGAAAAAACATGGAACAAGCTTTGTACATAAATAAAGATGCATTAAACAAGGCATGGGTTAATAGATAAAAGAAAAGCAAATCCAGCAAATCCTAAAGATAAAATACTCATTATTAATCTCAACTGTCTTAAGGTAGAAAGGGAAATTATTTTCTTTAAATCATATTCAAAATTGGCACCAAGGCCAGCTATAAATATTGTTAGCTAATTAAAATATAGAGGGAGATAGATTAGATTAGATTTATTTAGCCTGATGGAGTTAACTCAATAGGAGAATTAAAACATGGTTTATAAGAATTCAAAATGAATAATATGCTTTTCTTCACAATTATAAATTTTCCCTTTTCTGTTTTCTTATATTGCAATTCAAATTCGTTTCCAATGGAGAAAAAAATTACAAAAATTATTCAGATACGAATCCTTCAGAGTGGTGGTCTATGGCACTTTTGTCTTGCCGCAGGGCTATGAGGCGCATGATGGTTTCAACTCCAATTGGGGAGGATCTTTTCTCCCCAATTTCGATCAGTGTGTAGGACCGGTGAGAAATTTGAGTAGTTAAGTTTAGTAGTGATTCCAGGTCGAGAAATACAGCTATAACGGCTGAGAAAAACACCATGATGACTACTTGTCACCTCTATACTGATTGGATGATCACACACTTAAATTATTGACTAATTTAGATATAAGGCACCAACTGATAGACAAATGGCCTTCTAGGTATGAAGCGGGACTTGAGGAAGCTCTTGCAAAAGAAGCAACCCTATCACCTTCAATCCGGGCAGTTTCAAAGCTCTAAAAAGTAAATTATCATATGCTTTACAATAAATTTAAAGAAACATTACGGACTAACTGTATTAATATATTTAGAGGGAGAACGCGTTATATACGGATCTATAAAGGTGATTGGTGTTTTCTTATTGGTATAATAGATCTTCATAAAACAATATTGGGAGCTAATGGTCGGAGGTACTGTACGTTCTTTAAAAAAGTTAAAATAGTATATGGTTTACTTTATGTTAAAACGAAAGTAATCTCAAGTATCATAGAGACTTTGTGCTGACGTAAACATGGATGGTTTGGTCCTCAGAACTTACATGATTGGTTCCAATTAAAATAGTATCTTCATGCCATAAAAATACCTCGTCGTAGTCATTGAACACAATCGCATAACAGTTGTGTAATCACATAATAATGTTAGGAAAACTGAATTTACTTTATTAAGTTATGTAGGTAGAAAATAACACTATGAGGTTTATTTTAATTTTGTTGTTTCTTGAGTATGAGGTGAGTCAAGAAACAACTCGACAAAAAAAAAAAAAAATTAAAAAAAAATATTTTGCCTATGTACCTTCTGACTCCTCATATTAATGTAAACTTCGGGATACCGTATGTATTTTAAAAAATCCGCTGTATAACACATTTTATATTAAATTAGCAAGTGATTAACACCATACAGATTTCAATAAAAATATTCAAAAAAGTTAAACAGAAAAAAAAATTAAAAAGGGAAGATTTATAAGTCAGAGTACTTATCTGATGGTTATCTTTGACTATTTAACTCATACCCCAAATGGGAGTCAATGACCAAACGCGTTTCAATGAATTTTGATTTACAACCAATGACAGTCGTGTTTCACCTGAAATTTACCAAATAAGTTTATCATATTAAAGAAAGCCCCTTCTTTTTAACATTCTGAATAGGCCAGAGCATTATTTTGGAGTGACTGACTCTCTAAGAAATACAGCTACCAGAGTGTATATATATATTGCACGAATGTAAACATATAGTGCTTGCGGGATATAATATAAAAACATTGGTAGCAATTGATTATACAAAAAAAAGCCACTGTTAGCAATTTCTTAAACGTATTATTTCCTAGGTAATAACGTTCCAGAAAAATAGAATTTACATATTTACATCATAGGATATCATAAATTAATTAATATACAGTTTGATGTGTTTCATTTTTTCTCCACTAGGGTGCATTCTTACAATATTGCGATCCTTTGGCAATAAATAATATGATCTGGTTACAATGATGAACAAGTGAAACATAACAAACGTTTCTCATTTGTTTTCAAACATCGCCGTTTACATTAAATATATAAATATTTTAAAATAACTATATTTGAATAATGATTTGTGAGTAAACAGCTTAGTTTTATTCGTTAAATAGTCCTAACAAATGCCACTCTTGATTTCCAAATTCTCTAGATAAATTGGAAATCACTCGTGGCATTACTTATGCTAATTACTGCAAATACATTTATGGTGTATCAAAGTTACTCTATCAGGATATGACTTTGATCAATGGAATTTTAATTTTTTTATAATTTACATGAAATGAATGTGATAATTTTAATAATAGGATGATAGCTGTTGCCCAACGTAATATATACGATTCTTCTCAATTTTATGAAAAAGTTTATAGGATGTTGTAAAGTTTAAAAGTGATCAATCTCATCCTGTTTTGCTCTAAGTAAAACTTATTATCTCTCTAAAGCATAGCTGGAAGTTTGTATTTTTTAACACTAAATCAGATGCACGCCAGCATATATGTATTGTGTGTGTGACGGAGAGAGGAAATAAATTATTTTATGTAATGCATATTTTAAACTATAGAACAGGATTAAGCGCGAATCCAGATAATTACAAATGAAAATTTAACTTAAATTTAAAGCACATTTAGGTCCATTAGTTGTAGTAGAGGAAATTATTGACTTTTTATTAAAATTTATTATATTTACAATGGTATATCTGTCAATTCATGGTTTTATATATATAACATACATAATATATTCTTTCCCCATATCTTACGCTTTCTATTACTTATTTCCGAGAGTTGCACTAAAAAAGTTATATTTCTCTGCCATTCTGTTTTGTCTGTCTCTCTGTTTTTTTTTTCTCAAAATTTAGTTCCGACCGGGTTTCCTGTACAATTAGAATATAAAAAACAAAAATGACAATGACACACCCATGAATATACAAATTACATTTCTCCATGCTCGATACTCCATAAATTATTCTAACACACCAGCTTCCCTCGACCTATCCTTAAAAATCTATGCGATAAAAATTCCACAGTTGCCGATATTATGAATTCGCCGTGCCCGCACGGTAACTTCTCTGACAAGGGTGAAGAGCAGATAATATAATGGCTAATGACAGGCGTTAGTGTCAGTATAATCATTTTTTAAAATAAAATATGATTGCATCTATCTAGTGATATTATCTGCCACAATTTAAAAAGTATATAAACATTAACACAGCATATTTTCTGTCTCTCGCCTGTTCCCTCTATTCTGAGTTCCAATTATGTCCTCCATGTAATTAAAACGTACAGGATAATCTACTTATTCTTTGAACATTTTCAAAGAAATGTATTTTATACCGGTACCTACTTTTGATATTGACACTGGGAACCTTAAAACTTCATCAGAACATAAACGGAAAATAATTATTTACGCATCTGAAACACTATTTGTTTTGATCTTGCTCTGAAATACGTAGACTCTGGATTACTTCCTGTCTTGTGTTTACTTTGGTGTTTGGTGCAAAAGCGATAAAACTAATATATAATAAGTCGTTGCAAAAACTCTTACCCGTTGATAAAATCTTAGAAAGCTATACGAAAACATTCTAAGAATTTAAATAGTTTACTGATCTGTCAAAATGTTAAATAAAAAGAACAAATGAGGCTAATTGTGTAGGTGTTTGAATTATGACATACTCACTGGCACCTATAATGTATTTATCTAGATTTAGTTTTATTTCATTGACAGGTTGTACGATAAATAATATTCAAGAAGTAGGTCTATAATAGAGGAGACAGGCAATGCACATTAAATGTCTCTTCCGTGATTGTGAGTAAATATTGATGCCAGATACAAGCTTTTAATATCCTCGAGTGAACTTGAAAACATATCATATAATTAACCTATCTGTTAAATAATAATAAATAATTTAATAATTAAAAATAATCATAATTTATTAATTAAATATAATCATAATTTAATAATTAAAAAACAATCAGTATTTAATAATTAAAAAATAATCATGCAATATACTTGGTTATAGCCGGACGCGGTGGACTAGTAATTATGCTCCTTGCCTCTGTTCAGAGGGTCGCGGATTCAAATCCGGCCGGTATCGATTGCTTTTTTAGGACGGAAAAATCCTAAGAAGAAATTCCTCGGGGAAGGACTTTAAGCTGTCGTTCCCGAGACTGAAGATTTTCAGGCTCGTAAAAGATCCTAAGCCTGAATAAAGAAGAGTCTAGGCAAAATTTACTGACATCAATATCCTATTAATAACATGATTGCCTGTTAGATGTCTCATTGGGTCGGTGTGTTGACCGCATGTCATCCATGACATCTACGAGCGAATAAGTTAACTAAAATTAACTTGGCCTAGTAACTCCTTTCAAAAGGAGAGGATATGGCCTAACAATGGGCTATGCTATTATAGATAGATACTTGGTTATGCTACAATTGCTATATTTTCAAAACTATAATTTTTATATTTTCATTCCAATAGGATTATCATAAGTAATGCCACGAGTGATTTCCTAATTATCGATAAATTTACGACTCACGAAGTGAGCAGTGATTTATCTAGAAAAAAAATGAAAACAAGAGTTGCATTTGTTAGGACTATTTAACGAATAAATTTAAACTGTTTACTCACAAATCATTATTTAAATATAGTTATTTTAAAAGTATTTATATATTTAATGTAAACGGCGATGTTTGAAAACAAGTGAGAAACGTTTGTTATGCTTCATTTGTTCATCACTGCAACCAGATCATGTTATTTATTGCCAAAGCGTCGCAATATTGTAAGAATGCACCCAAGAGGAGAAAAAATGAAACACATCAAACTGTTTATTAATTCATTTCTGATGTTCTATGATTTAAATATATAAATTATATTTTTCTGGAACGTTATTCCTGGAAAATAATACGTTTAAGAAAGTGCAAACAGTGGTTTCTTTGTATTGTGGTATAATCAATTGCTAGAAATGTTTTTCTCTTATAACCCGCAAGCAGTATCTGCTTACATTCGTGTACTGTATATATAATATGGGAGCCATTTGAGTTCTAGGATTGTTGTATCTTAATATATAAATTGCTATATTCAACGTATTTCTTAGAGAGTCACTGCAAAATAATGCTCTGGCCTATTCAGAATGTTAAAAAGGAGGAGCTTGATTTTAATATGATAAAATTAAACTGATAAAACCGAGGTGAAAAAGACTGTGGTTGGTTGTAATTCAAAATTCATTGAAATGTGATTGGTCATTGACTCCCATTTGGGGCATGAATTTAAATAGTCATAATAAAATTTACACTGTAGTTTGTTAAATTCTTGTTGTATTTACGTTAACAATATGTAAAGATTTAGAGGACCAATCGTAATTTCTTATCTCGTTTTGATCACAATTGAATGGATGAGAAGTAATAAGGAAAATCTTCATTAGTTGTATTTTTTGAGAAGATTAAAAAAAATGCAAAGCTGAAGGCAATCACTTTGTTAAAAACCTCTCTATTGTGAAGTTGTACTACAATCTTGTGTAAATAATCATAAAATATAATTTTTCATTAATGTCTTATAAACAATAATATGTAGCAATGAAAAATTTGGTTGAAATAGGTTAAAATGTAGAAATGTTCCTTATTATTTTCACGCAGTGAATAATGCTTTCTGAACAACTAAAATATACAGAAAAAACGCGTACATAGAAATACGTAGATAATTTGCAAGATTCTATACAATAACAATGAAACATGATATCTAAACATAAAGATAATGAAGTGAGTTTATGTACGAACCCTGAAAAACTTTAACATGCACGCATGTATCCATGTACACAACATTTTTCATCCATCTGAGTGCTCCGAAATACAAAATATTCCTTGAATCATTACGTTTCGCAGATTTAATAATATTATATTTTATTTCTTCTATGTTATTAAAATAAGATTTGCTGATGATATGGGTTTGCTAGCAGAAGATGCAATGACACCGAGGAACATGCTGATGGAACTAAACGATAAGTGCGAGGATTATGGGATGAAGATAAATACAAATAAGACGAAGGCCATGATTATAGGAATGAAACCAAGAAAGATAAACATGAGGATTAAAGATGAGGCCATAGAGCAAGTGGAGAGCTTCAAATACTTGGGTTGTATTATCAGTAGTAATATGAACTGCGGTCAAGAAGTAAATCACAGAATAACCATGGCAAAAGAGGTTTTTAACAAGAAGAGAAGCATTTTCTCCAGACCTTTGGCAAAATAATTACGGAAGAGGCTAGTGAAGTGCTTTGTGTGGAGTGTAGCATTGTATGGCGCAGAGACTTGGACATTACGACGGAATGAGGAAAAGCGACTGGAAGCTTTTGAGATGTGGATATGGAGAAGAATGGAACGTATAAAATGGACAGACAAAGTAAGAAATAAATATGTGCTAGACAGAGTGGGTGAAAGAAGAACAATGCTGGAACTCATAAAGAAGAGGGAAATAAATTGGATTGGCCACTGGCTAAGAAGAGATTGCCTGCTGAAGGATGCCCTAGAAAGAATGGTCAACGGAAGGAAAGTTAGAGGCAGAAAAATACATCAGATGATAGACAATATTAAAATAAATGGTTTGTATGCAGATACAAAAAGGAAAGCTGAGTAAGGAAAGAGTAGAGAATGCTGAGTTTGCAGTGAAATGGAGAAGAATGGAACGTATAAAATGGACAGACAAAGTAAGAAATAAATATGTGCTAGACAGAGTGGGTGAAAGAAGAACAATGCTGGAACTCATAAAGAAGAGGGAAATAAATTGGATTGGCCGCTGGCTAAGAAGAGACTGCCTGCTGAAGGATGCCCTAGAAAGAATGGTCAACGGAAGGAAAGTTAGAGGCAGAAAAATACATCAGATGATGGACAATATTAAAGTAAATGGTTTGTATGCAGATACAAAAAGGAAAGCTGAGTTAAGAAAAGAGTGGAGAATGCTGAGTTTGCAGTGAAATACCTGCTCTTGGACAGAGCACTATGCATGAATGAAAGTTATTAAAAATAATAATCAGCCTAGTGGCCTGTTATGGTTCCCGCCATCTTCTGGGTGGCCGGCCGACAGATTTTCTCCATCTGGAAATATAATGAAGAATATGTTTGGATAGTCTGCAGCATGACATTCTATTTACATGTTTAAATCATTTTTGCTCCTATTTTCAGTTTATAAACGTCATTTTAAGCTATTTTTCTATGACTTAATTTTGCGTTTATCTAAAGAGGCTATATACGACTATTCTTTTCAAGAATATTATTAAAAATAACATAATTTAATCTTACTTGTTAAATATATATCTTCTTCTTAATACGGCGCTACAGCTTCAATTGGAGACTGCTTTGGCCTTCTCAACGAGTTGTTTCCATACTTTTCTATTCGGGACACACTTGTTCCAATTTTTATCTTTCTCAATTTTATATAATTTAGATCATCTTCCCATCATTTTTTGGGTCGTCCAATATATTCACGGATTAATGGCTTCCATTTGTAGATCTTTTGTACCATCCTTTGATCTTCCATTATATATATATATATACTAGAAGTCCAGGCCATGCGTTGCTGTGGCTAAGGTATACGTTAAAAAATTAAATTAAGTTGCTGTCTTTCAGCCAGATTACTTAAAACTAATACTTACACACGAAATTAATAATATTGAAAATAAAATAAACACTGAACACACTTAAATTATGAAAAACTCAATATTTGTAATTCAATTGATATTCGCGGTTGCAACAAAAAACACAGCCATCTGGATCTCTCTTTGTTAAATAATAAACCAATTACCTTACCAAATTACCTTACACCGCCATCTGTTAGAATAGTATGGAACTCACTGATAATTATACCGCCATCTGTTAGAATCGTATGGAACTCATAGTTAAATAATAAACAAATAAATAATTTTCAATAAAAAATGCGACTAAACTACCCTAAGTCTCAAGTTGGATCAAACGGCACACAGTGTGCAAAATTTTATTAAAATCGGTTCAGTAGTTTAGGATTCCATCGCGGACAAACAACATGACACGAATTATATATATATATATATATATATATATATATATATATATATATGTGTGTGTTATAATTAAATCTTTAACATTGAGCAATGCAAGGTTAATATGGTATGATAAGAAAAATAAATGCCTGGACGGGATTCGAACCCGGATCTCTGAGTCTGTACCTCACCTGAGGTACAGACTCAGAGATCCGGGTTCGAATCCCGTCCAGGCATTTATTTTTCTTATCATACCATATATATATTATATTGTTAAGACAGTTAATTAAAATATGGCACATCGTAAATATAGATTATTCCTGTTTTATATTCGTACTATAATCATTTCATTATGAGAAAATTAATATTATTAGTATATTAATCTATAATTCTACGTATTTATTTAAATTATGAGAATGTGTCTGAGTGTTTATAGAAGCTCTTGCTTCAAATGTAAGAAAATAGGCAACAGTAAGGAAACATGGCACACTCTCTGTTTTTATTTCACACGCACACACACAAACACTGCATGCTAGCATAAGCACGTGCACGCACATTCACATACAACCATACGACTGACACATTACCCAGCTCACGAACTGAGAAATTAAAAAGATAAAGGTATCAATTAGAGCAATAAGGTACATACAACATATAATTGCTTTACCCGCAGGTAAAGGTTCTCTGTATCATTGTGACTTAGAGTTGTTTTAATTTTCAAAGACTAAAGTAGATTTTTTTACTTTAGAGTCATATTCGTACAATTTTAATTGTTTTAAATAAAGTATGTTAATCTATTTTCAGTCCTCCATAGATTTAATTCGATAATTCTGTGAAGTTCTTAGTATTTTACAAATTATTATAGCTGCTTTTAATCATTAGCATTAATTGAAAGTATATATTATATTAGTGTTTATAAATGTATTTTTATATTAACTCTCCAATGTGTTTAGTGTACGTTTTAAAATTACTTTTCATGGAACACATTAAAGTCATGAGGTATCTAGTAAAATTTTCTTGCAATCATCAAAATGACAAATTAAAATTTTACGTAAGCGACTTTATATACTGGTTATCGAACTAACCTGCGATCTTTAAGTGGAGTAACATTAAATAACTAACCCACTAGCACTATTGAACCCGTAAGTTCATGGCCGCGCGGACATAAGCTCTCCATACATCCCTATCCTAACGTTTTCCAATCATTCCCTGTATAATCTACTCCCTCAAATCATAGTTAATGTTATTCTCCCACCTCATTCATGGTCTACCAACTGGGCGTTTTCTCTCTGATTTTCTTAAAAGAAGCTTCCATGCACGACTTTCATTCCTCATTCGTGCCACATGTTCTGACCATCGCAGTCTACGAGACTTAACTGTTCTGACTTCCTATAGAGACCATGCAGTTCACTGTTATGTAGTCTTCTCCATTCACCTGTCCGTTCATCTCTCTTTGGTCCAAAAATGTTCCTAAGAACTTTATTCTCAAATACTTGTAATCTCCATTCCTCCCTTCGAGAAAGAGTCCATGTTTCGCATCGATATAATATAACTGTATAATAATAGTTTTATATATTTTCAGTTTAATGTTTTTATAAGGAGTTGAGCCGTCAAGAGTCTCTCTAATGCATAATAGCACGCATTTCCAGAGTTGAAGAGACAAAATACATAGTGAAAAATCTAAGAAAATAAATTGAAGGTTGAAGAGCTAGTAAGGGAAATATACAACTATCAGATTAAATGTAAAGAGCTTGTTTAGCGAATGAAGAGGACCGGTTACCATTAAAAGCACTAAGTTACCAACCACGGAGAAGGAGAGACTCATCAATTCGTGTAGTCGCGGAACAGGCAATTTGCCTACACCTGCATAAAGCTGAAGTAATGGAACCGCCGTGATCGCGCGGCAACTTCTCTGACACAGTAGATCCGCGGGTAGTCTAGACAACAGACGTTACTATCATTCTCAACTGCAGGTGGAATAATGCTTTCGTATTGCTTAGAATACACGTGAGGAAGCGTCTTGCCGTGGCGACAAGAATCCGCATTACATCGATTCATTGACACACGCACAAAAGTATATTTATTTATTACTTTTTAAGACCTAATATATTTACTATGCAGTATTACCAATACTGAAAAACAGAACGCATTTATTTACTGGGGATTTAACGGAAATTTAAATAAGTTTATCCACGGGACAAGTTAAATACTTTCAGAATATTGGTTAGAATGCTTCATAGAACGAGAAACAAATGTTTTGCTTTTATTTCAATAAAAATTTTCAATCACTTGAATATCTTTGGTAATACCACGTTTAGTTATGAGAGGAACAAATGCTAAAGATAACTCCGAAAAATTGAATTAAAAAACTTGAAAAATGATGAAATGCGGCAAGAATACCAAATCAAAATTGCTAATAGATTTGAAGTACTGGAATCTTCAGATGACAATGCGGCAAATGAAGAAGAAACTGATATAAATAAAGAATGGGACGCTATAAGAGATACTATTAAATTGTCAGCGTCAGAAAGCATTGGTTATTTAAAAAAGAGGCAAAGAAATGGTCTGATGAGGAATGTGCCGGCATTGTAAAGAAAAGAAAGTTAGCAAAAATGAAATGGTTACACGAGCCAAATGAGGTAAATTTAGAGCAATTGGGTAGTATTAGACGGGAAACCACCAAATTACTAAAGAGTAAAAAGAGGGAATATTTAAGAGAGAAGATTAATGATCTTGAAATGAAAGCAAAAAATAGGAACATTAAAGAATTATATCAGAGAATTAGTATAGAGAAGAAAGGGTTTCAGGCTAGAACAAACATAATTCGGAATGAAAATGGGGATATGATTTCAGATTCCAGGAGTATATAAAATAGATGTAAAAGTTACTTTAATCAGCTATTAAATGTACACACAGAACAGGACATTGAGGAGGATAATTTACAGACAGCAGAAATACTAGTCGCAGAACCAAGTACATTAGAGGTTGAACTGGCGATAGAAAAATTTAAGATGTATAAAGCATCAGGTTTAGATGAGATCCCAGCAGAACTGATAAAATCAGGGGGAGATAAATTGATGGACAAGATATGCCGGTTGCTTAGTATGATTTGGGAAATAGAAGCTCTTCCAGATGAATGGAAAGAATCGATTATCGTACCAATTTATAAGAAATGAGATAAAACTGATTGCAACAACTACAGGGGCATCTCATTACTTTCAACTTCTTACAAAATTCTAACAAATATATTAGTAAGCAGACTTACTCCCTATATTGATGACATTCTAGGAGATCATCAATGTTCATTTAGAAGAAACAGGTCTACAACAGATCAGATTTTTAGTCTAAGACAGATTTTAGAAAAGAAATGGGAATATAATGGTACTGTACATCAACTATACGTAGACTTAAAAAAAGCATACGATTCAATTAAGAAGCAGAAATTATATAGTATTCTGCTGGAGTTCGGAATTCCTAAAAATATCAATAAAACTAAATATATGGTCACACGTAAAAATGCATTATGTAATGGAAATGGACAGCTAATGACAAATGAGGGAAATTTTGAGGAAGAGGCTGAATTCAAATACCTAGGAACAATAATCACAAATAGGAATGAGATGCACAAAGAAATTAAACATAGGCTCAATTCTGGAAATTCGTGTTATTGTGCATTGCAGAGACTTTTGATGTCACAATTCCTTTCAAAAAACGTTAAACTTGAAATATATAAAACTATTATTCTACCAGTTATATTATATGGGTGCGAAACATGGACTCTCACTTTAAGGGAGGAACGGAGATTACAAGTATTTGAGAATAAAGTACTTTAGGAAGATTTTTGGATCAAAGAGAGATGAACAGACAGGTGAATGGAGAAGACTACACAACAATTAACAACATGGTCTCTATAGGAAGCCAGATATAATAAGAACAGTTAAGTCTCGTAGACTGCGATGGGCAGGACATGTTGCGCGAATGGGGAATGAAAGACGTGTATGGAAGCTTCTTGTAGGAAAGCCAGAAGGAAAACGCTCAGTTGATAGACCAAGAATGAGGTGGGAGAATAACATTAACTATGATTTGAGGGAAGTAGGTTATACGAGAAATGATTGGAAAGCATTATCTCAGGGTAGGGATGTATGGAGAGCTTATGTCCGCGCGGCCATGAACCTGCGGGTTCGATAGTGCCAGTGAGTATGTAATACCACGTTTAGCGTTTTTTTGTGATATCAGTAACCTTGTATGTCTGTTAAGTGAATTTTTTAATTTTAACTCATTTAATTAATGCTTAATGGATTACGAAATTGTAATTAATGGTGAAGTGGATAGTGGTGTTTAAATAAAATTACAGAAAAAATATTATTCTTGATGACTATGAAACATCATGAGAAAACCAGTCAGGTTGATCGGCCCTAGGATTTGACCTGGAGTCATAAAGAATTCATTTGACAGTAAAAACTGAATGTAGACTTGTAAAAATTAAAATTTCGTATTCGGCTCTCATTTCAAGAAATCTCATCTCAACGGATGACAATCATTTAATTGGAGGTTTAAGATTTGCAGGACTAAAATAAAATGTTATTTCAGTTAGAATAAATTTCAATGTGAAAACGCTAATGAAAATATGTAAAATAATATCTTTAAAGTGTTTCCGTTAACTCCAATTAAGTATATATCAATGAGTTTATACTGTAAGAACAATGTGAAATATTCAGCAATAAACAAATTAGGAAATCAAATGCAGCTATTTGCTATATTGGCCATGATCTTGCATGTTTATAATAAACTTAATATTTTTAATTGTAAAAAAAACTTCGGGGGCACACCGTAGCGTAGTGGTTAAGGCACTGAGCTACAAGCGGGAGGGTCGATGGTTCAAATCCCGTTGGGGTCAGGATTTTTAAACTGACCCAAACCCTCTGGCGGCACTATAGCCCTGGGGTCGACTCAGCCTCTAACGGAAATGAGTACCAGACGCTTGTTCTGGGGGTAAAGGCGGCCGTCACGCAGGGCTGACAACACGGCTGACAAAGTGCCGATTGTCTAGAAAAAGTGGGAGCCTTAACCTCCTACTACCCCAAGGGCCTCCGGGCATGTTGTGGGATCACTTTACTTACTTTAAAAAGCTTCCTCCTATTTGGTTCACTCAGAAGACATCATTATTTAAAACCAATATTTTAGTATTGACAGCACTGACATCGAGTGATTTTATTTGTTAATTTAGGTGTATTTTTTATTGTTTCTTGACGATTCCAATAGTTGAATACTACTAAATGGCAATTACAAGATGCATGTTTACGTCTATAGCTAAATTCTTCCAGGTGTTGTTTATTCATTAAGGAAAATAGCTCGCTCCCTGGAATAATGAGATGATTACATCTGGTCCAAGGGAACATTTGGCAAGCTTATTGTTTAACTGTTCTCGAATCGGTCAATACCTGATATAAAAGAGTTGGGAATTCCAGAGAGGGCAGACGGAACAAGAAAGAATGAGGAATAGTGAGATATTCGTTGTAGAGGTACAGCTGGAGTTATGTTGCCTCACGATCGTGCGTATAGGTTATGGTTAGAAAATAATGAATGGAAACGAGTAGGAAGGTAAAGGGATATGAGGTAGACAAAGTGTGGTAAAAGAATGGAGACAATGTACATTTCGCCTGTCTCCCAATCAGAGCCAAGACAACATTTCAAATGCTGGAATTATGTGATTTGATTTACGGAGGTTGCTTATGTAACTTGCATAGCATTATGAAGTAGGCCTAGTTGCAATTTTCGTCCGAATGTGATGTTCAAGTCGTTTAAGAGCAAGTCACAATAATCGAAATGAGGCATAATGGAAGTCGAGACAAACATTTTTTTCAATGAAGAAGGAAGGAATATTTGGAACGTTTTAGAAAATGAAAGATTGAATATATTTTTCACATGTTTCTCTTATATGAACGTGCCAACTAAGATTTTGCTCGAAATAGACTTCAATATTTTTCACGGAAGGTTGATATGGAATATCAGTTAAATTTAGATTTTCAGAGACTAACGACAAAAACAATTGTGTTTAATAGATATTGATGACCTATAAAAAGAAGGGATGAAAAAATATGTCAAAATTGGCTGAATTTGTGTCGAATTCATAGTTTTCGGGTAGCTGAGCGGATTGATGACAGTCTTGATGACTACGTTTGCCCCTAACAACGCTTAGGGGCGGAGAAGTGGTAAAAATAAAATATGAAAATGACCGAGATTAGTGTCAAAACCAAGGTTTTTGGGTCCAATATCTCATTGGTGAGTGAGAAGGGACGAAAAATAACATTTCAAGAAATTACTGAGAATTTCGAATCCAAAGTTTTTGGGACCGCTAAGCTGAGTGATCACAGTCCTTAAGGGAGGTGAAAGGGTGAGAAGGGTTGAAAAATAAAATGACAACAGTGACAGAGATTAATGTCAAATCCAGTTTCCTAGTTCGCTAATCTAATTACTGACAGTTCAGATATTGTGAAATACTACGTTTAAGAAGGTATCAAATGTAGGCTTTGTCTAAAATTACCGTGATTAGTATCTAACTTATATTTTTTGGGCTCGATAAGCTCATTGATCCCAGTCCAGATAAAATTTCTGCCCAAAGTTGACCCCTAGCATCTCTAGTAGGGTAAGAGAGAGTGAAAGTAATAATCATAAAATGGGTGAAAAATAAAATGTTCAAATTGAACCGAGAATAATGTCGAATTCACATTTTTCGGAACCATTAAGCTGACTGGTGCCAAGGAGATTGGAATAAATAAATAACCGGGCAATCAACTAGTACAAAATAAAAGTGCGATACGAAAGAACTGTGTCCATCTTTATAAAATATAAAATTCCGCCCAAACTCTTACTACAGGTATAGTCTAAAGTTAGAAAAGAACCTTAGAAGTACTCACGTGATCTTGGTGGGCCATGGAAACGACAACTAATGGACGATCCAAGAGACCAAGTTACACTCCGAGGCTGAGAATTACTGAGGCAAGGGAATTCAGTATAATACAGTGTAACACAGTGCAAATGGTACTAATGGTACCAAGGAGATTGGAATAAATAAATGATCGGGCAATCAACTAGTACACAATAGAAGTCCGATAAGAAGTAACTGCGCCAACTTAGCAAATTCCTCTGCAAGTCGAATTTATGATCCGGTTTTGCTGATTTACGAAATATATCTTCTTCTTAATTATATCGTATGATATCAAGTTAGATTGAGAGCAAACAAACATGACGGCAGCTAGAGTGACTTTTAAATTACAACTCCCACTTCTAACGGTCGGATTTCGCTGATTTTTATAGAATACTTTTTTCGTTTTATTTCAATGGCATACATTGAGTTTCGTTCGGAAAAAATATAAAATTCTCGCCATTAGAAAACGATTTTAAAAATGTTCGCCTTAGGTGAACCTTCACCCCTTTATGGTCTGGTTTTGCCGTATATAGCATATATTTTTCATGGCCATTTTCGGTGTTTATAAAGTTGGATCGATGAAGATTTGTAAAACATTTTCAAAAATCTCTTCATGAGACGAGCCTCAGTAGCTATTTGTCTATGTGTAATTTTAAATAATTTAGTAATTTTATGAATAATCACCAAAGAAAATTCTCCTGTTTGGATTTTTTTAATAGCTTTAAATAACCTGATTGAGCTTTCGTTATGAAATTGTGTGTTTTGTATTTCTTAAGCTTAACAAGTAAGTTATTTGTAAATGTTTCTGACAGACACCTAACCACAGTAATTTCAGACGTACTACTTTGTCTTATTTTTTTTTTGTAAATTACGAGCGTATTTCTTCAACGAGTTTATTTTTCAAATATGGTAACAATATTTTTAAAAAATATTTATATTATCTATACTTTTTTTGCGTTTATGTTAATAGTAATGCGATATAGGGTATTTTTTATGGAATTGTAAATTACTTTTACATAATCTAAAACCTCTGTAACATTGATATGAGCTATGTAACAGCTGTGGTTAATAAGCACGAGAGATGTGGGCTTCCCGCCATTATTACGCGTGACCTTGCCAAGTACTACAGTTTGACCGAAACTCGACTGTACGTACCAAACTCGTCTACAGTAATTGAAGGGTACACGGGAAAAACAATCATGCTCCATCAGAAATCGAAATTGAGTTATTGATGTGATCCAAAAGCAGCATACAGCTATTCACCACGAGGAAGAAGAAGTTTGGAAAGACCAAAGAAAAGATGGAAAGAGCAGCAATTTGGAGTCGGAACAGGCTAGTAAATAAGCCTAAACCGTGAAGAAGAAGAGAAAAAGAAGAAGAAGAATAAGTGATCCAATAGTAGAAGGGGAGTTTTCTGTTAAAATTATCATGACCCACTTAAATGAGCGTTAAAGTTTTCATGCACGGCACTTGAGATAAAGGATAAAGGTCCTTTCGTTTCTGTGGATAACTATCAAACTCCATGTATCCATCCATCCATAGTAATTCTGCCCGAAGGCAGGTCCTTCACTGCAATCATAGCATTTTCATGCTATGCTTGCAGCTTTACTAGGGAATTGTGTAGGTGTGGTAGCTTCCCGTTGCTTTCCACACCGATGAAGGTTGATTGTGATAAGGATGATGATGATGGCCATATGATTTCGGGGACCGTTTGGGCCTTAAAGTTTTCCTGACATTTGTCTTACAGGTGAGGAAATACCCCGATAAAAACCTCACCCAGAAAAACTGCCCCGACCGGGGATCGAACCCGGGCCCGCTGCGTGACAAGGCAGCACGCTACCTTGAGACCACAGCAGTGGACACTCCATGTATAATCCGCGGATAAAAATAAATCGAGAAGCAGGTATAGTATCTCCTTTTCTTTTCCTGTTCTGTTTCATTGAGAAATGCTGAGGCTTCATGTTACCGGCTTTCTCTAATACTATAAATTCATTTTCCATTATTGAATTTGGAATCAGATTTTTGCGCGAATTTATTCTAGACTGTGTTGATTGTTGCTGAGGTAGCATATAAAGTTAAGAAGTTGCAAGTGAAATGGAAGGCATCAGATGCAACAGAGAACGAGGATAAACATTCGAGTCGTGTGTAGAATATTATTAAAAAAAAAAGGAAAAGTGGACGAATTTATGATTCATCGAAAAGGATACAACACGTGATCCATGTTATAGGAAACGTTTATAAGTGTTCATCATAGAAAAGTTTTCAGAATGTTTCATTACTGGAAAGGAATAGATTAATAAAACAATTTAATGAAATGGCTTGCAACGATGCACAAAATGCTCGCCTGACAGGTCTTATCAGTTTAAATCCTGTGAGTCGAAGAACGTCTAAGAAAAATCCTGATAAAACTGTATGACTTTTTTACGCCTATAAGGTTCATATAAATATAATCAACCAAATACAAGGTGTTCAGGTATATTAACCAGCATTCATATACTTTCATGTGATCGCCAATAAACTACTAATTACCCTAAAAAGTCATTGGCTACCAAAGGGAAAACACATGTGGAAACTAGAGGAAAACATACTAATAGACCTAAAAACTGTAAAGTAGAAACATTATCTAAAATCCATGAACATATACATTAATTGAGAGGCTGTAAACCCCATTACAGCAATCATGAGAGTAAAAGGTTATACCTTCCAGAAGATCTTAATATTCGAAAATTTCACCAGTTATATTGAGTAAATTATTCTGACTATTTAACTCATGTCGCAAACGGTAGTCAACGACCAATCATGTTTCAATGAATTCTGTTTTACACCAATGACAGTCGTATTTCACCTCGCTCTTTATCGATTTCTCTTTATCAGCTCCTGCTTTTGTGATAAAAAAAGAAAAAGAAATCTACTCTTTTTTTAATATTCTGAACAGGTTAGACCATTATTTTTCTCCAACAAATACACTGAATATAGCAAATAATAAATAGATTCAGTGATTTTACTCAGTTGTTTATTCAAAATATAAATGATCAACCTATAATGTTGATTATAATAGTTTGATGTGTTTCATTATTTCTCCACTAGAGTGCATTTTTACAATATTGCGATCCTATTTGGCAATAAATAATATGATCGAGTTGCAGTGAATATACATAACCTTAGATTTCTAATTTGTTTTCAAACATCGCCGTTTACATTAACTATATAAATATTTTAAAACACCGGTAACTATATTCAAATAATTATTTTTTAGTAAAAAGCTTAATTTTATTCGTTAAATAGTCCTAACAAATGCCACTCTTGATTTCCAAGTTCTCTAGATAAATTCACTCCTCACTTTGTGAGTCGTGAATTTATATATAATTTGGAAATCACTCGTGGCATTACTTATGAAAAGTATGTTTCATATAAACAATATCGATTGATTTTTGCGAAAAGTACAATATTTGTTTTGGATATCCTAGGACTGATAATCATTACATCTGTGATAAGTTTAGACCTGACATTTCTAAACTCGCTTTAGATATAGATAATGAACAAGGTGCACCTATGATTAAAACTCTCAACGCACAGAAACAACATCTCACGTATAGGAGCCTTATTGGCCAGAAAATAAGATTTGAGTTAGCAGGTGCCTGAATCCATTAGGTTTCTAATGATAGAAAAAAATCATTCATCGTAGTTAACTGCAAAAGCTAAATGGATGGGGCTGATTTTAGGATGTTTCAAGGATGAGGAGAGTTTTTGAATGGCTACTATAGAAAAAAATGCCATTTTTCCCAGAGAACCATTGCAAGGTACTATATCAGAGAAGATTCTAAATGTGTGTTCCTGAGAAAGTCATACACTGAACAATAAGAAAGCTTAAAATTATGGTAAATTTCTTATTTTATTTGTTAAACTTAATTTTTTTCATACAGGCCCTATTTTAATTACGGAGTATAACCTAGCCACTAAACTCCAAATTAGCGACATACTTTTACTATCTGTTAGTCTGATGGAAAACAATGCATTATGACTGAAATGCCTCAACAGTTACATCAATTGCTATTACACATCAAAAGGGCAAAATTCAATGAGTTGCACAAATAATGAAATAGTCCGATACAATCCTGCGAGTACAAGAGTATTTTACTTCATTGTCAGTGAGTGGAGAGCATGAAGAAAAAAAGTGACATTATAGAATCAGACTGTGAGGAACAATGAACTTATTGAAATTGGATGTACCATTTAATTAAATTCAGACTGTATCTTATATTTAGGTTGCTCTTTATTTGGACCTTGTTCGATTTTAGTGTGAAAATTTAGACATTGTTTGGTTAGGTTGATTTTCCATTATTGATGTTCAACTTCAAAAACTAAAAATACTGTTTGATTTTTTAAGAAAAGTTGGTCTTCGCATTGTACATTATCAATGTCAATAAAATACACGTGCAATAAAGTAATGAGTACTTAAACTTTAAAACGCGTTATTCTCAAAACTTTTTTTAAAAATGGACTTTGATCGTTATTCCCGTGTACCCCTCAATTATTTTATTACATCCTGAATTTTAAACTTTCCAGTATGAAATTCAGTTGAGGGTTTAATCACTCGGCTATTCATTGTGAATATTTCATATTGAAATATCTAATGCAATCAAAATTGCCATCATTTTTTCCATTTCTTTGTGAATTTTCATACATTTTATAACTATTCATTGTTAGGAATTTATTAGCAATTGAAAGCCAATTTATTTATCTTCACGTTACTATATCGTTTGTATTATTACGATGAATCATATGCGTACATTTTAATGAATAAAACTCATATCTTCTTATAAGTAATACAACTATCAAAATTTGTAATTTTATCATTTAGGCCTATCACTGGGATAATCACATGCTAGAATATAAATGGAATCTACAGTAGTGCCTACCAAATCTTGAAATTTTGTATGGACTGACCCATATATATATATATATATATATATAAAGTCCACTGCTGTGGTCTCGAGGTAACGTGCCTTGTCGCGCAGCGGGCCCGGGTTCGATTCCCGGTCGAGACAGGCTCCTGGGTGAGGTTTTTTCGGGGTTTTTACTCACCTGTAAGACAAATATAAGGAAGTTTAGGGCCCAACGGTCTCCGAAAATCATCCGGCCATCATCATTATCATCCTTAACATTATCATCATCCTTCACTTGTGTGGAAAGCAACGTGAAGCTACCACATCTATAATTCCCTAGTAACTGCAAAGCATAGCATGAGAATGCTATGATTGCAGTGAAAGACCTGCCCTCGGGCAGAATTACTAAGGATAGATATATATATATATATATACATATCTGAATGGGCGATTCTCAGTACTGTTTTGAGGGGAAAAAATTGTATCATATCGTCAGTTGTTGTAAGTAGACAACAAATAAAATCTCCTTGATGAAAGTAAACATTTAGACATGTTTCTATGGACTTCTGAAATATTTTCTTACCACAAAATAAAATTGAATATTTCCGACTTGGGTCCCTTTTAACAATCAACAACTTAGCCCATGTTTATTTTGTTAAAAATCTTACAAGAGTTTTTCAAATAATGCACTTAATAATAACTATTATTTTTATTGCATTCAAAGAGAACTCACAAAAAAAAAGCCATCAGTAAAGTAGATTTTGTCTTATTCATTCGTCATCTGGAATAGCATCTGAAGTGGTGGGCCATTAGAAGATTTTGTTGTAAAGCCTTGATGTTCATCTAAAATGAAAGTGAAAACCTTCTTCAAATCTTTAATCTTACTGGTCTTGATTGGAACTTTTCCTTGAGATTACACATTAGCTATCGGTAACATAACGTCGTTAGTTTTCTTGAAGACAAAAGTTTACGTACAAGGTTTGAAACTCTGGTGATCTTATAAAATCACTCACTCTGAGATTTCCCTTCTTAGAGTGTACTCGAAATAATGCTATTCGACAATAGTGAACCGTTCCCTTTCATTACCTTAGTCACGTAATAAGATCCCTTTTGATATTCAAGGCAGTCATAACACTATGTTATGATGCTTGCAGTAGATTCCTTTTTACACTCAAATGTATATTGATTCTCAGAGACAATGAAAATGCACTTAACTCAAAATAGTAATTTTAGTGCTTAGACCCCTTTTAACAATCGCCCATTCATATATTGATCTCACAAGCATTATAAATATATTACATTGTAAATTTTATTCATTACTAGCGTACCCGGCAGACGTTGTCCTGCCCGAACGTTCAATTCTCATGTCATGGGCGGACGATAAAAATATGTTACTTTTTTACCATACAATTCAGAAATTATGACATAATTAGATATTATTAAATAAGTTCGCAAGAAAACCTCTTACAGCCTTCTGTTGTGGCTCAAGAAGTATGAATGATGACGTCACATAGTCATGAACATTAGAATTGTACCCTCCTTTGCAGATAAGTTAAGAACCGTCATATAACAATTATATTAGAGTGAAAAAAAAAAAGATAAATTGATGAGAGTGAGTCAAAACAGTTTTTTTTTCAGCTAGATTTCATTCCTGACCCATACTGGCCGACATTCCATGAGAAAAATTTGTCCCCCCGTAGAGACTCGAACCAGCGCAAGTCCCGTAGTTCTGCGCCAAGACTTCTTGCCTTAACCACTCGGCTACGACGCGAGACTCTTGGTATCAATGAAATACAAAAATGGTTATTGTGAGTTATCCGTAAGAGATAAGGGACTCTTGGTATCAATGAAAGACAAAAATGGTTTTTGTGAGTTATCCGTAAGAGATAAACATATACTGTCGCGGACTTTTTTGTAGAGCTTTTTGAGATATTCAATTCTGTGTACATTAATTTTGTGTATTTCTTATGGTTTAGGCAGCGTAAGCCATTTAAGCGTCCAAAGAGCTAATTTTTTCACGTTTTACACTACAAAGGGCGATTTTTAAGGGTGTAGGAGTTGAGTATCACAACTCTCTTATAGCCTATGTTCATCCCGGGAATCTCCTGAACATTTTGCAAAAAAACCCATCACAATCGGATCAACGGTATGGCCGCGCATAAAGTACGAACAAACAAATATACAAACAAACAAACATTAATTTTTATATATACGATTTAAATAAAAATGAAATAATAACACAGAAAATAAACTATAGCATTACCTAAAACCTCGTACTTCATTGCATGAGTCGTTGGATTCTAAACATAAAATTAAAGGCACTTGCTAGTCTACGTATGACTTTTAAAAGAAAACTACTCGTACACGATACAATTTTCTCTAATAAGCTAGCGTAATTACTAAAAGCCAAAAGTAAAACTTTCTTTCTACAAAGTGAACTAATGTAGTGTGACGTTCTTACAATCTCGCAATACGAATGTAAGTGCGACTTAAAACATGTTATTTTAACTGAATAAAACACAAAAATGTAGGCTATTTTGTCGACAATGTTTGTAAATATATCTTTAACGTGATTACAATATTATTATTCGGGTTAGGAGTTTTAGGTGAGCACTTTATTTTTTGTATGACGGATTAGAGTTCTCTGAAATAAATCAATGAAATGGATGAGATGTCTGAAATTAAGAACGGGGGAAATTTTATATAACCTTTTTTTTAGAACTTTAGTCTTGTTTGCTCTTTTTGGCCCATTCTGTTCATAAATTGTTTTGTGTTACTTTTTACACGCTTTATATTAGCTTGACCTGTATCTATCTATCTATATATATATCTATGTAACTGAATCTTTGAATGCGTTTTTCAGCCACTTAAAATAATTGGATCGACTTGAAATTTTGTATACTTGTAAAGGACCCGTGACAATACAATAATTTCATATTCATTTTCTAAAATCCTGGTCAGAATCATCAGAAAAAAAAGGGTCTTTGTATGTATGTAATGGAATCTTTGAACACGATTTTAACCCACTTAGAGACATTGGATCGACTTGAAACTTTGTATACTTGTAAAGGACCCATGACACTACAATAATTTCATATTTTTTATTTCTAAATTCCTGGCCAGAATCATCAGAAAATCAAAGAAATTAAAACTGGTATAATAGGTTACGGACTTGTCGACTTTTAGTCAATCGTTGTAAGAGCTCAGTTGGTAGAGCAGTGAACTAGGGGTATATAATTTCAGTAATCCATAGGTCGCTGGTTCGAATCCGGCTGGAGAGGACTTTTTTTTTAGAACAGTAATACTTTTAGCTCATACTACAATAGTATGGAATTTAAAGATATTTACATTTTTATCTTATTCTGTAAAATATTAAAACTAAAAAATAAAAAAATAAATAATAGTTTTAAAAAACTAAAACAGCACGCTTTATTAGAAAACCGATCTCAAAAATGAAAAATAATTTTAATTTCCAACACGCTTGGGATAAATTTAAAGTGGTCAATAAAAAAATCATCTCCAACACATATAGAATAAAACTAGAATTATCAACAAAAAGAAAATAATTTTACCATCAAAAGCGTGGGGTGCTTTTTATGATTTTTACATGTTCTTCTTAGAGACTTGACTTTTACCATTATCTGTTTATTATCAAATATATTAATTGATATAGACCACCCCACGCTTTTGATGGTAAAATTATTTTCTTTTTGTTGATAATTCTAGTTTTATTCTATATGTGTTGGAGATGATTTTTTTGTTGACCACTTTAAATTTATCCCAAGCGTGTTCGAAATTAAAATTATTTTTCATTTTTGAGATTGGTTTTCTAATAAAGCGTGCTGTTTTAGTTTTTTAAAACTATTATTTTTAATATTTAGGTAATCCTGTCATTTTATATATTTTACAATTTCCAATATAAATATATTAAAATATTATTTATCAACATTAAACTAACTTATCGTCAAGTTGCTATGAACATGGGAGTAGTGAACCTGTCTGCTTTCAGTGAATACTAGATTGAGACATATATATAGAGCGCACCTGTAACAATGGAAAATTTTTGCTTTTTTAAAATTTAACTGATTTTTCACATTCTAATTATTCACAAGTTAGCATTGAGTTTTATTCAGATTGAAATTTGAAAATACTATGATAGGAAATAAAAATAACTGGTAGTTTTTCTGATTACGTTTCTATTTTGTTTGATTCGTAACAAGTTTAATGTTCGCCATGCCGAAGATAGCTCTGTCTCAGAAGTTGAAGCAGGATTGTATCGAAAGGATGGAACCATTACAATGTGTAAAATATATATTCGCACAGAACATATTTTCTAAATAAAACACATTGTTATCAATACAATTTGAACCTTTTCAGGAGATACTTACATATTATTAGAAATAATTGTTCCATGTTACAATGCTTGTCAATTGCTTCAAAATGTAACATGATATAAATAAGACAGGTTTACCTAAAATGGGAACCCAAATATATATTCGTACATTAAGGAATATAGAGAGAGACGAGCTCTAAGGATGTAATGAATTGACTAACATTGTAACACATGTTCCTGGTAATTCCTTGTGACCAACTTGTGATATAAACAAACAAACATTACTAGTTCATCATGGGCCAAAAGTGAGTTATTACAGGAGACTAAAAGACAAAATAATTTCTCTCTATGAACAATGCGATGATTGCAGAAAATTGGAATAGTTTGTAAATTACCACAAATAACAATTCAGTTATAGTGTCGAAATATCAGAAAACCGGTACCACTAAAAAATGAAAAAAAAATCAGGTCGAAAATGACTGCTATCCGTTAGAGATGAAGAGTTATATCATTCAAAAAGTTAGAAAAAATCCTCATGTGAATGCTTCAGCACTGGAATCAGACCATACAAACAAAGAAATAAATAAATGGACGCGACATATGTTAAATCGTCTATAAATAAGTGAAATAATATATGTAAGTGAGTAAATAATGAAGTAGAGTACCCTCAGGGGTCCTCATCTAGGGGATATGTGGATGGCGACCGCAAGGTGCCCAAGCTGAGCAAAATATTTCTTCCACTTACTTGTGTTTTGCACTCTTTTAACTTTACTATCTAACCTCTCTTGGTTAACTCTTGTTTTTTTCGACCCCGACGTTATTAGGGCATCCGAGGGCTAGGGAGTCTTTCCTTTCTTCCATTTATTCTTTCCTTTATTTTCTTTTCTTCTCCAGAAATGCCTGACCAGAGGCTATAAGATGGCAGCCCCATCACTGGTCTTGCCTTCCTTTGGCCAGCAATCAATCGAAAGGACTATTATTATGCTTTCAAGTCTTATACGAGAATTTTCCGGAAGGATCAAACTAATGACGACCAAAGCATGAAAAAGGACAACTCTTGGAAGAAAAAAAATATTTTGCTTTTTAGCACATGTAATGTATAAGGGATTAACTATAAAGATGATCAATTAGATGATATATTGTGCAAAAAGGGGATTTCATTAGCTGTAATATCAGAAACAAAAAAGAAATTACAAGGCACCAAAGAAACTCAAAATTACATTCAGTTTTATAGTGGTGTAAAAAAACATGTTCATGCACAAGCAGGTGTAGCCATTATGATTCATAAACGATTTAGAAATTCAATACATAGCTATAATTTTTGGAATGAAAGAATAATTCAAATCCGAATAACATTATCTCTAGGATACTTAACAGTGATAGGTATATATGCACCTGTAGAAGGAGATGAAGAAGAAAGTGAAAAATGTTATCATGACTTCCAGAAAGTTATCTGCACAATTAATAATAATGATATGATTATAATTTTGGGTGATTTAAATGCCAGAATTGGTAATACTAAATTTGATACATATATAGGACCATATGGAGAGCAAACCTGTAATAGAAATGGCTTACGGTTAATTGATTTTGTCATGTTTAATCAATTCACAATAATGAACTCAGTATTTAACCACAAGGATAGTCACAAATATACATGGGAAGCCAGGGGTCTTAAATCAATAATTGACTATGCTATATGTAATAAAAAATTAGCATCTAAAGTTCTTGATACAAGAGTTTACAGAGGACCTGAAATCGAATCAGACCATTACTTACTTGTTTGTCCAATTCGTATGCCACCGAGATGGAAAAATAAAAATAAAATTAATAATGTAAAATTTGAAAAAGTGGACTATACTTATAAAGTAAGTCTTTTCCGAGATCCCACTATTACCTGGCTATACAAATGCAGATTAGATCGTCTAGTTCAAGAAACACCGGTTGGCGAAAATATTGAAGAAGAATGGCTTGCTCTACAAAGTATTTTGACACAAGCAGCAAATGAAAGCCTGGGTATCAAAACTAAATGGAATCGAAAAAAAGGGACTACGGATATGGGATGAAAACATCAAAAAAGTAATTGATGATAAACGTGAAGCATACAAAAAATTTCTGTCTACAAAAAAAAGATGAAGATAAAGTAGAGTATCATAGGAAGAGAGCCATAGCTAAAATTGAAGTTCGCAAAAAACATAGACAAAGCTGGGAACAATTTGTCTCATTTTTGGAAAATGATATCACTAGGCCTCAACCAAAAATATATAAAGTTTTAAAAAATGTAAATAATGATTCAAGAGAAAATGCACATTTAAATTGTATATCTAAAGAATCTTGGCTTAACTACTTTCATCATTTATGGACACAAAAGGATGATTTATTACAAATACCAATCTCTAATAACATTGCTTTGGAACAAATTTCTATAGATGAATTAACTGATGTTGTTAAATCATTAAAAAGTAACAAAGCTCCCGGAGAAGACCACATTAATCAAGAATTATTTAAATTTTCAACTAAAAATTTTTAGACAGATTTCTTATTCTCCTTAATATGATATGGGAAGGACAAGAACCACCACAAAGCTGGAACAAATCCATTGTAATACCAATCTTCAAAAAAGGAAGTCGCCAAATCAAAGATAACTATCGTGGAATTAGCTTGTTGAACTCTGGATATAAAATTTATGATAATATAGTTAAGAATAAATTGAGGAAAATTTATGAAAATATAATTGGAGAAGAGCAGAATGGATTCAGAAAGGGTAGATCTTGTACAGATGGATTCTTTACTCTAAAACTACTATTAGAAAAGCACAAGGAATTCAATATAGAAACTCATATCGCCTTCGTTGACTTCATAAAGGCTTTTGACAAAGTAGACAGAAATATATTACTACAAATTTTAGCTGATGATAACGTTCCACAAAAATATATTACTAATATCTTCAACATCTATAAAGATAATGAAATCTCTGTTAAACAAGATGGCAAATTATCTTCTTGGGAAAAGATCAACACCGGAGTAAGACAGGGATGTGGACTTTCACCGGTGCTTTTCATTACATATATGAATAGAATAAATAATAAACGAATGGAGGAAAACACAACGGAGATATATACCCATCAATAGGAACCTCAAACTCGATGCTATTCTTTTTGCAGACCGATTTAGCTCTTCTGGCACTTTCCGAAAATGATTTGCAACGATCAATTTATAATTTACAAAAAATAGGTGCCAAATTTAATATGGAAATATCAATTAACAAAACTAAAATTATGGCATTTCATGGGAAGGATCCCATACAAAGTAAAATCTGTCTCCAGAATAAAATTTTAGAGAGATCTAATCAATTTAAATATCTTGGATATTATCTCTCTATCTGGGATGAATAGGATATCCCTGAAAAAGTTACTAGTTATAATAAAAGTTTAGGAATTATTAATCAAGTTATGAAACCATCCCTTGTACAAAAAAAAAACACCAGATTACGTTTATATAACACTTTGGCTAGACCAGTGTTGACCTATGGTAGTGAAGCATGGACACTAAAAAAACAACATGAAAGCAGAATAACGGCTTGTGAAATGAGATTCATGCGCAGAACAGCGGGTTACACCAGATGGGATCGGAAAAGGAACACCGATATCTTAAAAGAATTGAAGACTACGCCCCCCCCCCAATTTTGGAATATATTAAACAGTACCAACTAAATTGGAAACACCATCTTGAAAGAATGAGTTCAAATCGGATCCCCAAAGCTGTTTATAATTATATACCAAGAGGACGAAGATCACTGGGCCGTCCTATGAAACGCTGGAGGGAAAATTTTCTATAGGATCGTAACAGACCTTGGCCTAATACTTGGAAGGAAGATGAAGAAGAAGAGTACCCATATATTTTCACCCATAAGTAGAGCTGCAATTTTTATTAAAGTGACGATTGTTACATTGGTTTACGTCACCTTGACATTTCTCTAAATAGACTATTAATTATTTTGTTAAACTAATCCGTAATACTGTCAGAACAAACAATAGAATACCGGTAATTAAAACTAGGCGTATTCACTGATTAACTGCACTATTATTACGGCGCTCTAGATAACCAATCCTTGTTTCAGTGTACGAAAGAATTTTGTTGCCTAATCACTAAATTACTTCTCCATCAACCGAGTGACATAGTATGAATTTTAATCCTGTAATAAATTATTTAATTAAAATTCTCATACATGATTGGGAAATTAATTGAAGAATATGAAAAATTCTGATTATAAATTTATATAAATAAAAACAAAATATTTAGCAATCAATATATAATATATAAAAATGAATGTTTGTTTGTTTGTTCGTACTTTATGCACGACCACACCGTTGATCCGATTGTGATGGGGCTTTTTGTAAAATGTTCAGAAGATTCCCGGGATGAACATAGGCTATAAGAGAGTTGTGATACTCAACTCCTACACTCTTAAAAAACGCCCTTTGTAGTGGAAAACATGAAAAAAGTAGCTCTTTGGACGCTTAAATGGCTTACGCTGCCTAAACCATAACAAATACACAAAATTAATGTACACAGAATTGAATATCTCAAAAAGCTCTACAAAAAAGTCCGCGACAGCATATGTTATCTCTTACGGATAACTCACAATAACCATTTTTGTTTTTCATTGATGCCAAGAAGATCGAGACAAGCAGCTACGTAGATTCCTGTGCAAGCATAGCAGCATATTGCGGGTATTCTTTTACGGATAACTCACAATAACGAATTTTGTCTTTTAGCTCATTTATGCCAAGAAGATCGATAGATAAGTAGATTCCCGGGCAACACCGGGTAATCAGCACGGGGAATCTTAAAATAATTACGATATATTTATAATTATTTTTCATTTTACTTATTCAACTAATCATAAGAAGTAGGCCTACATTAATTTTTGTCTTTCAGCTCATTTATGCCAAGAAGATCGGGATGAGTAGATTCCCGGACAACGCCGGGTAAACAGCACGGGGTTTCTAAAAATAATTACGATATAAATGTTTCCCTCTACTTATTTAACTAAACATAAAACACATTAATTTTCGTATTTCAGCCCATTTATGTCAAGAAGATCGAGATAAGTAGATTGCCGGGCAACGCCGGGTAATGAGCATGGAGTATCTAAAAATATATATTTATAATAATTTTTCCCTTAATTTATTCAACTAGACATAAAAACACATTAATTTTCATTTAATTAGGCGTAGCAGCGTACGCCGGCTATTAGCTAGTTGATGATAAATATCTTACAGAAATGATTGATATTAAACATGTGAAGAAACATAAATATCTAGGATCTATCTTAAAAATAAATTATAGTTTAAAAAAAACTAAAACAGCACGCTTTATTAGAAAACCGAACTAAAAAAATGAAAAATAATTTTAATTTCCAACACGCTAGGGATAAAATTAAAGTGATTAACAAAAAAATCATCTCCAACACATCTAGAATAAAACTAGTTATCAACAAAAAGAAAATAATCTTACCATCAAAAGCGTGGGGTGCTCTATATCAATTAATATATTTGATAATAAACAGATGTTGGTAAAAGTAAAGTCTCTAAGAAGAAAATGTAAAAATTATAGAAAGCACCCCACGCTTTTGATGGTAAAATTATTTTCTTTTTGTTGATAACTCTAGTTATATTTTATATGTGTTGGAGATGATTTTTTTGTTGATCACTTTAATTTTATCCCAAGCGTGTTGGAAATTAAAATTATCTTTACTTTTTTTAGTTCGGTTTTCTAATAAAGCGTGTTGTTTTAGTTTTTTAAAACTATTATTTATTTTTTAGTTTTAATATTTTACAGAATAAGATAAAAACGTAAATATCCTTAAATTCGATACTATTGTAGTACGAACTAAACGTAATACTCTTCTAAAAAACCTCCCAACCGGATCTGAACCAGCGACCTATGGATTACTGAAATTATATACTACTAGATTTCACCGCTCTACCAACTGAGCGCTTACAACGATTGGCTAAGAAGTCGACAAGTCCGCAACCTACTATACCAGTTTTCATTTTTTTGATTTTCTGATGATTCTGGCCAGGATTGTAGAAACAAAATATGAAATTATTGTAGTGTCACGGGCCCTTTACAAGTATACAAAATTTCAAGTCGATCCAATGATTTTAAGTGGGTGAAAATCGCGTTGAAAGATTCCGTTACATAGATAGATAGATAGATAGATAGATAGATAGATAGATAGATAGATAGATAGATAGATAGATAGATACAGGTCAAGCTAATATGAAGCGTGTAAATAAATAATAGTTTCAAAAAACTAAAACAACACGCTTTATTAGGAAACGGAACTAAAAAAAATAAATATAGTTTTAAAAAACTAAAACAACACGCTTTATTAGAAAACTAAAAAATGAAAAATAATTTTAATTTCCAATACGCTTGGGATAAAATAAAGTGGTCAACAAAAAAATCATCTCCAACACATATAGAATAAAATTAGAGTTATCAACAAAAAGAAAATTTTACCATCAAAAGCGTGGGGTGCTCTATATCAATTAATATATTTGATAATAAACAGATATTGGTAAAAGTAAGCTCTCTAAGAAGAAAATGTAAAAATCATAAAAATCACCCCACGCTTTTGATGGTTAAATTATTTTCTTTTTATTGATACCCTAATTTTATTCTATATGTGTTGGAGATGATTTTTTTGTTGACCACTTTATTTTATCCCAAGCGTATTGGAAATTAAAATTATTTTTCATTTTTTAGTTTTCTAATAAAGCATGTTGTTTTAGTTTTTTAAAACTACTATTTATTTTTTATTTTTTAGTTTTGATATTTTACAGAATAAGATTAAAATGTAAATATCTTTAAATTCGATACTATTGTAGTAATACTCTTCTATAAAAAAACGCTCCTAACCGGACTTGAACCAGCGACAAACGGATTACTGAAATTATATACCACTAAGAGTTCACTGCTCTACCAACTGAGCTCTTACAACGATTGAATAAAAACTCGACAAGTCCGCAACCTATTATACCAGTTTTCATTTTTTGATTTTCGGATGATTCTAGCCAGGATTTTAGAAACAAAATATGAAATTATTGTATTTTCACGGGTCCTCTACACGTATACAAAGTTTCAAGTCGATCCAATGTTTCTAAGTGGGTGAAAATCGCGTTGAAAGATTCCGTTACATTGATACAAAAACACTTTTTTTTTTATTTTCTGATGATTATGGCCAGGATTTTAGAAAATAAATATGAAATTATTGTATTGTCACGGGTCCTCTACAAGTATACAAAGTTTCAAGTCAATCCAATGTTTCTAAGTGGGTGAAAATCGCGTTGAAAGATTCCGTTACATTGATACAAAAACACGTTTTTTTTTATTTTCTGATGATTATGGCCAGGATTTTAGAAAATAAGTATGAAATTATTGTATTGTCACGGGTCCTCTACAAGTATACAAAGTTTCAAGTCGATCCGATGATTTTAAGTGGGTGAAAATCGCGTTGAAAGATTCCGTTACATAGATAGATAGATAGATAGATAGATAGATAGATAGATACAGGTCAAGCTAATATAAAGCGTGTAAAAAGAAAATAATTTTAATATCCATCACGCTTGGGATAAAATTAATGTGGTCAACAAAAAAATAATCTCCAACATATTTAGAATAAAACTAGAGTTATCTACAAAACATAAGCGTGGGGTGCTCTATATCAATTAATATATTTGATAATGAACAGATATTTGTAATAGTAAAGTCTCTAGGAAGTAAAATATAAAAACCACGCTTTTGATGGTAATTTTTTTTGTAGATAACTCTAGTTTTATTCTAAACGTGTTGGAGATTATTTTTTTGTTGACCACATTAATTTTATCCCAAGCGTGTTGGAAATTAAAATTATTTTCCATTTTTTATTTCGGTTTTCTAATAAAGCGTGTTGTTTTACTTTTTTAGAACTATTATTTATTTTTGCAAAATGTTCAGTAATTTCCCGGGAAGGTTTTGGCTATAAGAAAGCTGAAGGCGTTGAGTCCCTTCATCCCTAAAGGTCATCCTTTGTAGTGAAAAACGTGAAAAAGTAGCATTTTGGACGCTTAAATGACTTAAGCAGCCTAAACCATAACAAATACATCAAATTAATGTATACAGAATTGAATATCTCAAAATCGTCTGCAAATAAAGCCGCGGAAGCATATGTCTCTTTTACGGATAACTCATAATAACAATTTTTGTATTTCATTGATGCTAAGAAAATCGGGATAAGTAGATTCCTAGGCAACACGGAGTAATCAGCACAGTGTATAAAAATAATTACAATATAAATTTATAATTAGTCTTCCTTTTACTAAACATCATCATCATCATCATGAACAAATTCGTTTTAGGCCATGTGGCCTGTACGGTAAACCTAGCGAAGATGGTCTTGATCTTTCCACCGATGTTTTGGTCTTCCTTGGTCCCTATGTCCAGTTGGGGTATATTGGAATGCCAATTTTGGAAGTCTATTTCTTGCCATTCTCCTCAGATGATTTTTCATTCTTGTTGGTACCTTTGTATATCTTCATTTAAACTTGTTACTCCAAGTTTTCCTCTGATAATAGTGTTCCTTTGGTGATCCAGTCTATTAACTCCTAACAATGATCGTAAGAAGCGCATTTGGCTTACTTGAAGTTTATGAGAGTTTCTTTTATTTAAAGTCCAAATTTCACTTCCGTATTTTAGAGCAGCTTTTGACGTGATGTTATGTAATCTTAGTTTTGTCTCTGTCCTTGTCTGTTTACCAAAATGCCTTCGTATTACCCCATTCATTTTATTATATTTTTGTAATTTTGAATCAATGTCACTCTTATACTCTGCAATTTACTAAACATAAAAACACATTAATTTTCATTTGTTTAGGCGAAGCAGCGGGCGTCGGGTAATAGCTAGTTTATAACAAAAGAAATATGAATTATTTTAATTTTCGTTATAAAAATTATATTCTCTAGTAATTCTACCCGAGGGCAGGCCTTTCACTGAAATCATAGCATTTTCATTTCATGCTTTGTAGCTTTACTAAGAAATTGTATGAGTTGTAGCTGCCCGTTAATTTACACATCGGCGAGGGTTGATGATAATGATGGCCCGGGTGATTTTCGGGCGCCGTTCGGCCCTAAGCTTCCTGACATTTGTCTTGCAGGTGTGGAAAAACCCTAAAAAAAAACCTCACGCAATAATGAATCATAATTTCATAAATTTAAATGAAACATATTTATATTAAAATTGAATAATCTCTTCTGATTATTAGAGTACGAATAAAATATCCGGCTTTAAGGTGTGCGTAGTCGAGTATAATATTCTCAATTTCATGTAACTTGGTCAGCACCTCTATACTTTCTATACAACTCATGATCTTTCTAATTCTCCAAATAGTCTTATCTTGCACTCAATCCCTTTACAATATCTTTCGTTCAAATACACCAACCATCAGGTCAATATTCTTGCATATTGACTATAGACCGAAGTATTGGGGGGGGGGAAAGAAAAGGAACTTTACGTAAACATTTGTGAACTTAAATTAAACAAATGACATCTGTTTCCTACCTTACCGCCATCCGCGACAATATGATACATGTCTAATACTTTCCTTTGTAATGCGTCACCGGAGTTCATGGGTTACTTATATTAAAACACACATGCAACATCCATAAACAATCCGGTTCTTTTCTGCATTTTAGAAAATGGAGAATTCTGCTCGATTAAAAAATTAGCTTGGTTTTTTCAACAGACATTTCTGTGTTGTTAGAAAATTATAAACACAAACAAATGGAAATATTTTTCATAAAATAAAACAAAACCAATTTTGTAATATCAATATATTTACAAGCTAAGGTAACATTAATGATAAAGAATTCACTTTATACAGAATTACAGTAACTATAATAAAGTTATACAATTAAACCTAATTACACAATATGTTGAGATATATTTAAACAGGTTAAGGTTGCTATTTAAAATTATTAGCATTAAGTTAAAGTATAAATAGGGCTAACAGTTCACCACAGAAGGTCTAGTTATGTACACTGTTTGAAGACGATTCTCGAAATTGTAAGTATTGTACAATGCTATACAATCTACTTTGTTAAGAATTACATTAGCTACGATGAAGTTATACAATTAAACCTAAATACACACTAAGTTATATATTTACATGAATTGAACTTACTATTTAAAATGATTAGCATTAAATTCATATATAAACAGAACTAACAGTTCAACACAGAATATATATTTACACTATTTGAATATGTTGCATAAAATTATAAGAATTGACCGGAGGTACGAACTAATCTCTCACGGACCTAATGATAGTGATAACACTGATAAATCTGATATAAAAATTATTTTTTTCTAGATAATTACTTTCACAGAGAGAAATGTATAATGTTGTCATAAGTAAAATATCACGAATAGAAGAATGTATTGCATATAGTATACTGTTCCGAATTAGTGTGATGGCGTTAGTATCCCACAGGAAGTGCAGAAATCTTCAGTCAGAACGCTCGTGAGCGGAAGAAAATATTGTGAGAAGCTCACACCTCTACTACAATGGAGGAGCAATTTCATAGCCTATGGAAGTTGTTCCTCCGAGAGTCGGGGAGCACAATGTGAGACACTTTCGCCTCTTCTCCCACTGGAGGATCCCGATATTATTCTTGCTTCTCCCTCGGGAGTCAGGGAAAATGTTGTGGGATGTTTTCGCCTCTTCTCCCACTGGATGGTCCCGATATTTTCAAGTTCTCCCTCGGGGGTCGGGGAAAATGTTGTGGGATGTTTTCGCCTCTTCTCCCACTGGAGGATCCCGATATTATTCTTGTTTCACCCTCGGGAGTCGGGGAAAATGTTGTGGGATGTTTTCGCCTCTTCTCCCACTGGAGGATCCCGATATTATTCTTGTTACTCCCTCGGGAGTCGGGGAAAATGTTGTGGGATGTTTTCGCCTCTTCTCCCACTGGAGGATCCCGATATTATTCTTGTTTCTCCCTCGGGAGTCGGGGAAAATGTTGTGGGATGTTTTCGCCTCTTCTCCCACTGGAGGATCCCGATATTATTCTTGTTTCTCCCTCGGGAGTCGGGGAAAATGTTGTGGGATGTTTTCGCCTCTTCTCCCACTGGAGGATCCCGATATTATTCTTGTTTCTCCCTCGGGAGTCGAAGGAAAATGTTGTGGGATGTTTTCGCCTCTTCTCCCACTGGAGGATCCCGATATTATTCTTGTTTCTCCCTCGGGAGTCGGGGAAAATGTTGTGGGATGTTTTCGCCTCTTCTCCCACTGGAGGATCCCGATATTATTCTTGTTTCACCCTCGGGAGTCGGGGAAAATGTTGTGGGATGTTTTCGCCTCTTCTCCCACTGGAGGATCCCGATATTATTCTTGTTTCTCCCTCGGGAGTCGGGGAAAATGTTGTGGGATGTTTTCGCCTCTTCTCCCACTGGAGGATCCCGATATTATTCTTGTTTCTCCCTCGGGAGTCGGGGAAAATGTTGTGGGATGTTTTCGCCTCTTCTCCCACTGGAGGATCCCGATATTATTCTTGTTTCACCCTCGGGAGTCGGGGAAAATGTTGTGGGATGTTTTCGCCTCTTCTCCCACTGGAGGATCCCGATATTATTCTTGTTTCTCCCTCGGGAGTCGGGGAAAATGTTGTGGAATGTTTTCGCCTCTTCTCCCACTGGAGGGTCCCGATATTTTCAAGTTCTCCCTCGGGAGTCGGGGAAAATGTTGTGGGATGTTTTCGCCTCTTCTCCCACTGGAGGATCCCGATATTATTCTTGTTTCTCCCTCGGGAGTCGGGGAAAATGTTGTGGGATGCTTTCGCCTCTTTTCCCACTGGAGGGTCCCGCTATTTTCATGTTTCTCCCTAAGGAGTCGGAAAAAATGTTGTGGGATGTTTTCGCCTCTTTTCCCACTGGAGGGTCCCGATATTTTCATGTTTCTCCCTTGGGAGTCGGGAAAAATGTTGTGGAATGTTTTCGCCTCTTCTCCCACTGGGCGATTCCGATTTTATTCTTGTTTCTCCCTCGGGAGTCGGAGAAAATGCTAAAAGTAACACTCTTCTAAAAAAATTCTCCCAACCGGATTTGAACCAGCGACCTATGGATTACCGAAATTATATACCACTAGAGTTCACCGCTCTACCAACTGAGCTCTTACAACAGTTGACTAGAAAGTCAACAAGTCCACAACCTATTATACCAGTTTTAATTTTTTTTTCTGATGATTCTGGCCAGGATTGTAGAAACAAAATATGAAATTATTGTATTGTCACCGTGTCCTTTACAAGTATACAAAGTTTCAAGCCGATCCAATGTTTCTAAGTGGGTGAAAATCGTGTTCAAAGATTCCGTTACATAGATACAAAGACACTTGTTTTGATTTTCTGATGATTCTGGCCAGGATTTTAGAAACAAATATGAAATATTGTATTAACACGGGTCCTTTACAAGTATACAAAGTTTCAAGTCGATCCAATGTTTCTAAGTGGGTGAAAATCGTGTTCAACGATTCCGTTACATAGATACAAAGACACTTTTTTTTGCCAGGAGAGAACACCAGGAATGTCGAAAGACAGCCTGGGGCATTTGCAAAAAAAAAATTCATAATGAAACAAAGATTTACCATCGAGTGAGCCGTGATTAAGATGCCATAAAACAGTAGAATGCTGTTTGATGTTAAAAATAAAGTTAAAATTCTTAGATGCTCATCGTGTTTAGGGTATTATTTCTACCTGAAAATATGTGGTTGCACTTAAAGAAAGCGGTATAAGACAAAGAATGGAAGAACAGGAATGGTAAGATATAAAATGTTAGACGAACAGAAAACTAACACATTTAACTACGGTATCTTGGATACCAAGTTACATACGAAGAGGAAACAGATTTTAGTCAAAAAATTATAAAATTTAACAGAGTAACACGAATTATAAATAATATTTTCAAGCCAAACACAGTACAGCAACACACACGAACTAGAATTTATAAAACACTGGCCAGACCCATATTATGTTACGGCAGTGAGGCCTGGACAATTCGCAGTGTAGATGAACAAAGATTAACTGCGGCAGAAATGAAATTTATAAGACGTACTACAGGTTACTCAAGAACAGACCATAAAAGAAATTCTGACATTCTCAAAGAATTACAAACAGAATCAGCCATGGAATGTGTACAAAAGTACAGAAACAACTGGAAATCTCACGTAAGAAGAATGAGCAGAACAAGAATGCCACGTCAAATATTAAATTATCAGCCACCAAGGAAGAGATCCTTGGGCAGACCTTCAAACGTTGGATTGAGACCGTAACAGATTGAGGTCTATCACATGAAAGGAAGAAGAAGAAGTAGAAGAAGAAGAAGAAGAACAGAATGAAAGTATGTACATTAGTCACATAAAGGTGCATTGTAAATGTCTAAAATAATTATAATAATAATAACTAACCTTTATTTGAAGTATAGATGTTTAATCACAAATAAATAAATAAACTGAAAAAATGTTTATAAAAGTGAGTATGTTTAATTAGTTTACCCATTTACATTTTGATAGATACCATTACCTAGACTCCATAGTTTTATTAAAAAATCTCAACTCGTTTCCGACACAGGGCCGAGTCGAGAGATGAAATGCGATGAAGCCCCTTACATTGAAGATATGTGAATCACAAGGAAGCCGGGCCTGACCCACCATCACAGAGGCAGATAAAAATAAAATGAAACAAAATTAATGAGATGAGTGTGGAGAAATGGTGGAATGAAATTTGTGGTAGAGGAAAACAGGAAAAACCCAAAGAAAAATCTGCCCGACTCCGTTTCGTCTATCACGAAACACGCATGGAGGGACCGAAAATCGATCTCGGGACCCCAGCAGTGAAAAGCGAACGTCTAACCGCTTGCGCCACGGAGTCGCCTAGTTTTAATAAACCTGTGATATTTTCTAATTAAACTTTAGAAGATAATAAAAAGGACTAATGTACATAAATATAATATAGAAAGAATGTAAGTCTTCTGTTACCAGCTGTTTATTTAACAGGTTTCACAACATCTTCCTGCGCCCAATTCTCCACATCTCTGTCACTCCAATCTCTAGACTCCATTCCTTTTTCCCTCATTCTGCTCAAAACACTATCAATCCATTATTTTTGGTCGTCCTCTTCTGCTTTGACACCCATTCTAATATTTTTTTGGAAATATGTCTTCTATCATTCTTTCACATGGCCATACTATTTAAACTGTTTGTTTTATAAAATTCACAAATGAAGTTTGAACATTCATCTTTTGTTTAATTACACTGTTTCTTATTTTATCTCTTCTAGAAATTCCAGCTGAACGCCTCCAAAAATCTATTTCTGCAGAATTTAATTTACTTATTGTTCTAGATTTAAATTCCCATGTTTCTGTACCGTATGTCTGTTTACTATTATTATTGTATTAAAAAGTCTGTTTTTGTTTTGAACTTATATTCTGATCACATAAAAAAATAATTTTGATATTGCATATTCCTGATATTTGATTAACTTAAAAATCTATAATCTTAATAAATTAACATAGACATACGCTCATTGTATGGTTATATTCTATTTATAAAATGTTTCAAATTTCGTCTTTACAAAGAAATTGTTTTACTTGAGATAATAATTGATGGTGATAAATTTTCTAGGAAAATTCTGTCACGAATCTTTAAAGCGTGGCCATGTTGGAGCTAATTCTATTTTCGCACGAATTGTAGGTAGAACTTACATGGATAAATTGTCGAGAACCGATGAAGGTAACTTAGCAGAATTTCTATTCATGGAAATTTTAAATGCATGCATTCTTATTGAAAACGAGAGGAAATACTGGTTAAGATTAACGCAGAGGGATAAGACAAGTTTCAGAATTAAAAACACTCCCATGATTTTGTAATTATTTGTAAATTGTAGATTATTTCTAGAATAAATTCACAACCATGATAGCCTAACTGAACAACAGCATAGATTGAAACTAGTCTTCCTCTAGGCTTTTGTTCCAGATTCCCTGTCCCTAACGACCGTCTCTCATTTTTTAATATTTCTTCAAATGTATTTACATGAGTTGTATAATTAATCGTTTATGGTCATATTCTACTACTATTACTTCATTGTAATTTTAATTATAAACTAGTGGTATCAAAACAAAAGAACGAAAATAATGTAATTTTGGGGAAGTGAACATATAAGATAAAAATCATAATAGACAACAAACCTCTGCAACATGTAACAAATTTTAATTATTTGGTTTGTAATGTTACTATAAACACAACAACTGAAAGAGACGTAAATATGAAACTGTCAAGATTTCAAATGATATGTGGAACTATACATAGAACATTAAAGAACAAATCAAGAAGATATACTAGATTGAAATTCTATAAAACATTGGCAGTTCCTGCATTACTTTATGGGAGTGAAACTTGGGTAATGACCAAAAATTACAAAGTAGAATACTAAGCGTAGAAATGAACTTATTTAGAAGAACAAAAGGCTGCACAAGAATGGATCGGATGAAGAATGAATATATAAGAACAGAGTTAAATATATATCCATTGAATGATAACATCAAAGAATATAGATAAAAATAGTTTAGACATGTAGAAATAATGAATATAACAAGATTACCACAAGCAGTATTTAACTACAAGCCAAGAGGTTCAAGGAATGTAGGAAGGTCAGTAAAAAGATGGACAGAACAACTGTTAGGGGGAACAGGCAATTTGCTTAGTCCGTTAAGTGAAGAAGAAGAAAAATAACTAGTGGTAGTAGTATTTGCCTCTGATATCGACGGTCGCGGGTTGGAGTCAATGTATTTTTATGAAAAAGTAATCCAAGGAACAAGTACTCCGGGAGAGACCAGAAAGCTGTGGGATTCGAGTCCGAAGATTTAGGGCCTATAAAAGAATCTCAAACTGTTTTTTTTTTGTATTCAATGCCCAAGGTTTTCATTTCGACATTTCTGGTGTTCTCTCTTGGCATTGGCGTAATTGTAACCTACTTCTGAGGTTGGGGCACCTGGAAGGCGGGATGATATGATGGGGTGATGATGATAGTGGTGAGCCAGGAGAGTCCTTGATCCAAAGCTTAATCGGCGAATATGAATATTGATTATAGCTTCTGAGGAACATTTAATTGACTTTCCTCTACAAGTGACGTTTTCGTTATCTACTAGATATCTGTAGAGAGGATGAGCTAACCTATCTCTCGTTGACATCTGTAGGGAAATAAGCGCCACTATATTAGCTTAAGTAACTCCCGCAAGAGAGCACATTTGCCCCGTGGATATGTACGAGTATAGACAAATAGTAGCATTAGTAGCAGTGGTAGTTGTAGTAGTAATTTATTTAACGATGATTTTTAACAATTTAGATAATTTGTGTCGGAATTAAAAGCTGGGCGTAAAAGAGCATAGCAATTTCCGTACTAGAAGCAAGTATGCTAACCATTAGTCCATGGGTACCGAGACTTTTAGTCTTAAATCTTTCTAAACTGTTTCCTAGTCATCAGAGCTTTAAAAACCATAAAGAGGTTTATTAATTTATACAGCAAAGTAACATTTACGTTTCATTATGTAACATCCTCCATTCTTCACTGTCGTGGGTTTGCGCAGAAATTTATTGTAATATTTTCGATTTAAAGATGCTACAAAAACATTTGAAAATATTCTGAGAAATCACTTACTTTATAAGTGGTTAATTTAACATTAGTGATATAAGACATTCCAGATCCCTTTAAAGGTGAAATGTTCCACCATACGACCTACATAGTTTACCTCATTTTTTTACACGCTTTATATTAGCTTGACATCTATCTATCTATCTATCTATCTATCTATCTATCTATCTATCTATCTATCTATCTATCTATCTTATCTATCTTATCTATCTATCTGTCTATCTGTCTATCTGTCTATCTGTCTATCTGTCTGTGATGTATAATGTACTATCTATTCTAGTACTAGTACTATCTATATATCTAATCTATAGAGAGAGGAGATAGAGAGATAGAGCGATATAGAGAGAGAGAGAGAGAGAGCGATGATAGGTGAGAGAGAGATAGTATAGAGATAGCGAGCGAGAGAGATGAGAGAGGAGTAGAGATAGATCTAGCTCATACGATATATCATATATATAGAGATCGATATAGAGATATATATAGATATCGATAGAGCGATATATCGATAGAGAGATATATAGGAGCATCTAGTATCATCTATCTATATAGCTAGAGATATACTATGTAGATCTATCCTATCTAATAGTCTATCGATATATATATCGAATATATATCTACTATCTATCCATATATCCATCTATCATTACATCTATCCATCAATCCAGCACATCATCATCTATCCATCTATCTATCTATCTATCTATCTA